>JAINVK010000061.1:0-600000 GCA_030068075.1 Paguma larvata
GCCACAGCCCCGCAGGCCCAGCCAGTCCGGGGCCCGGGTGGGAAGGACGCGGAGTTCACCGCTGTGCAGGTGGGCAGCAAACGCCTCTGCTTGGTTCTGTGCCACCAAAACAGTTACTTAAATCCACGCCACCCTCGGGCATTTGCGCTACAGCCTGGGCTTATACCACGAGCAGGAGACCTCACGGCCAAACGCTCAGAAAACAACATTCACGCCATCGGCCCTCACTTGGTGGGGAAGTGAGGTGCCCGTCGGTGCACAGATGCCCTCCCGCCCAACGCAAGCAAACGTGGCCCTGCTGGCTGCCCCTGGCCCTCTGTTCTGTGGCTTTCAAAGGCCGGTTGTGGTCTTGCTGCCTGCCCCAGGGGGAGTCGGGAAAATGCAGCAACGAGGGCGTGGACGGTAGACGAACCGGAACGTGGCTAGTTCTGTGTCGGCCAGCGTTATGAGCTGAACTATGTCCTCCCAAATTCCTAGGTCGGACCCCGGGCTACCCAGAACATGACCATGACCGTATCTGGAGACGGGGGCTTTATGGGGGTGACTGAGGTAAAATGCAGCCACCGGGTGGGCCCTGATCCCGTGTGAACGGGGTCCTTGTGAGAAGAGGGGATCAGGGCACAGACACGCGTGGAGGGGCGACCCGTGAGGACACAGGGAGAGGACAGCGTCCCACACAAGGAGAGGGGCCTCAGGAGGCCCCCGCCCTGCCCCGCCTGGCCCTCGGGAGACAACACGCGTCTGCTGTGTGAGCTTCCTCCTCCGCGACCTTGCCACGCCCGCCCTGACAAGCCACGCGATCCATTCAGATCAATGACTCTGAGTTTCGCCTGAGGTGAGGACGAGAGAAAACGTGTCGTGCCAAGAATTCCAGAAGGAAAGACGTATTGTGACATCTCCGGCACCTGCCCACTCTCGCTACAGAGGCTGCTGCTTCCATGACGTGGTTTCTGGACGCTAGACGTTTCCGGAGACTTCACCTACATCACTGCAGGAGAACGCAGGCTCTCACTGAGGGGAGGAGGTGGTGCCCCTGCCATCTGGGTCTGGGTCTTCACGCATCCCCTGCCCTCCCGCCACCTTCCTCTCCTCTCAGCCCCGAGGATCAGGCTGGTTGGAAAGACAATCCGGATCTTCCTGGAGGCCCACGGCAGATGACGCCCTGGGTCACCCCCTCAATGGGATCCCGGCCTCATCTGGCAGGGTGGGGGCGGCACGGGATATGGGTCTGACGCCCAGGTCAGTACGTAGCACCCCCCCACACACACAAAGCACGGTGAGGCGCCTTCCTGCAGCTCCAGCAGCCGGGGTCCCGGGGGGCCTGCGGCTCGCGGTGTGTGCTTGGAGCTGGAGCGCTGGGCTGGGGCGGCAGCACGGGCAGGCAGGCATGCTCTCAGGCACCGGAGCGCTGGGCTCTCTTGGGACCCTGGGGGGTCCTCACCTGTAGAGGTGCCTCATCCAGGGACAGGCTCCACCAAGGTTCCGGGGTCCCTGTGCCGACGGCCCCAGACTGCTGTGCGAAGCCCAAGCAGGCGCCACGGAAATGCCATCTCTAGGTGCACTTGTGATGCTCCCGCCCCGTGACGCCGGCAACGCCACTCCCCCGGCCTAAGACAGCGTCTGCCCATCGCTTCGGCCAGGCTTGGACGCCCCCACGAGAAGCCCTCCCACCTGCCCTGGTTAGACCTGACCCCTCCCCGCGGGGGTGTTCTTGGTCCACGCCTGTGCTCACATCAGCCCCAGGCTCCCCTGGACAGCGTGGGTGCCCCAGCGCACCCGGAAACCCCAGCTTAAAGGAGACCGGAGACCAGAGACCACCTGTGTGGTGCACAGGTGCAGAGCCGGGGCACCCACGGTCCTGCCCTCGTGTGGCTGGGAGCCGGGACACGGCACCCACACAAACAGACCGGGCACTACACCTTGCCATGAGCGCCTTCGGAACCTCACCGGGGCCTGTCCCCCTACATGGGGCTCGGGGAAAATTCCAAGGACTTGGGGGGAGACGAGACCTGAGGGGCAGCGGGGATGAGCCTGGCGAGGGAGGGGAGCCGCCAGCCATGAATTGTTACATTTCTTCAAGGTTAAATTCCTAATTTAAAACTTAGAATACTAAACAGCAGCCAATATGAGTGACAAAACGTCCTTTAAAGAATTGTTGAGGAAATCAAATGACAACTACAGGAAGGCCTGCGAGCTAAGTGGTTAAGTGCTCTCTGATGGCCGCCTGTTATTTCTTAGTGACAACAGCCAGGTGATGGTGATGATGGCCTGGGGAGGATGACCTCATGACCGGGCCAGGAGGACGGGGGAGTGGCCGGGCCTGACAGGGGGGCCAAGAGGATTGCGACAGGGGCGTGGCCGGGTGAGGATGACTGATGGGGGCGCGGACATCAGTGGAGGACAGTGACTGAGGCCAGGCAAGGAAGACAGGGATGGGGGCGTGGCTGGGCAAGGATGACAGTGACGGGGCGTGGCCAGGCGAGGACGACAGGGATGGGGGCGTGGCCGGGCAAGGAGGACAGGGACGGGGGCGTGGCCGGGCGAGGAGGACAGGGATGGGGGAGTGGCCGGGGAAAGGAAGAGGGACGTGGGGGCGTGGCCAGGCAAGGAGGACAAGGCATGGGGGCGTGGCCAGGCATGGAGGACAGGGATGGGGCGTGGCCGGGGAAAGGAAGACAGGAGTGGGGGCGTGGCCGGACGAGGAGGACAGGGATGGGGCGTGGCCGGGGAAAGGAAGACAGGAGTGGGGGCGTGGCCGGGCAAGGAGGACCGGGATGGGGGCGTGGCCGGGGAAGGAAGACAGGAGTGGGGGCGTGGCCGGACAAGGAGGACAGTGACGGGGGCGTGGCCGGGCGAGAAGAGTGGCGGGGGCGTGGCCGGGCGAAGATGAGGGTGGCCACAAGGACAGTACACTTCACCTGTAAGTAACTGCAGTAGAGCGCTTCCCGTGAAGTTTTCCCTCTAACTCGAGAGCTTTCTCTGAATGATCACGGAGCCAATTCTAGAGATCAGCACACACGCTCAGAGAGAGCAAGACACCTGCTCAGGCGAACCGGGCAGCGTCCAGGGGCTGCTAACTCGCAGGCCAGAGTACGCAGGACTGACGGGAGGAGGAGGGAATCCCCGACCCAGAGAGGGAGGGAGGGAGGGCTCGAGGCCCCAGGGCACAGTCACACAGCATGAGAACTCGGCGGCTTCTGCACCCCTCCCTGGGGGCGGCCACCCTCTCCAACGCTCCCAGCCTCAATTACACCTCCCGGAGTCCCGACACAACCCCGCCCACAGTCCACAGGGCGCTCCAGGGTGCAGGGGAGACACACAGGAGGATGGAACCCTCCCCCGCCCCTGACCCCTGATGTTCTTGGGTTGTGGGAATGCATTTGGGTGTTTTACGCCTTCTTCCCTCTGCGACTTCCAATTTTTTAACCATCTCCTTGTTGAGCGGTTAGAGTCCTCTGAAGAACAAAGAATTTGCAGACAAGCTGCAGCCAAAAACATGCGCTTCCAGAGCAGGCCTGCAGGGGGCGGGCGTCCCTAGGCTCAGCGCCTGCAGGTGCTCGATCCACAAAGCTCTTCAGCACCTGGCCTTGGCAAGGGACGCAGACAGAACCGCCGCAGGGCCCGTGAGCAGGCCTGGCTGTGGGTGCGCAGGATCCCCGGAAGGGCGCGGAGCCAGGCGGCTGGGAAACGGCCGTCCCCACTCCAGGGAGCGAGGCACAGGGAGACTTCAAAATGCAGAACAAGAGACCCCAGAACTCCAAGGTGGTTCTCCTGAGAGCGGAGCCAGAAACGGCCTGGCTGGCTATGGGGGGAACCTGCCTCCTCTACTTCCCTCTGCCACGAACGCGTGGTCACGTTAGGGGCGGCTTCTGTGTGACAGCCTGGACGTGGTGGTGTCAGCGGGGAGAGGAGGGAACTCGGCTCAGGCAGCTGCTGACCCTGCCGCCGTGGGCAGGTCACTCGCCCTCTCTTGGGCCTGTTAACTCGTCTGAGTAACGGAGGCCAGCAGGTGTGTGCTAGGGGTGCTCCAGGGCATGAGGGACGGGACAAATAAAGCAGATCAGGACGGTGTCAGAGCCGACCAGGCGGTGAGAATCTCGGGGGACCACACGGTCGGCCACTCTCTGCTTAGCACCTTGCATCCTCCCCTCACTGCCTGTCACGGCGGGGCTCGGGAGCCAGGGACCTGCCTTGGGTCACTTCCCCCGGATAACGCAGAGCCTCCAGTAAGGAACTGGCCTTCCCGCACGTGTGACAAAGAAACCCACCACCGGATGGCAGGGCGCCGTCTCACCGGGCATGGCAGGCAGCCCAGGCCTCCAAGCTCAAACTCAGCGCCAGGGGCTGGGGCTCCCGGACCAAGAGGCTCGGTGCCTTCAGTGCCTGCTCGCTCTGACCCCACGCTCGAGGCCTCAGGGATGGCAGCCGGCCCACGCGGGGACCAGAAATCCCGGCTGAAGCCAGCACTACAGGAAACGACCGCGGGACCCTACACGCACGCTCACCCGTCATCTCGGGGCGAGAGGCAGGCCGGGGGCCAGGCCGTCACACGCACCAGAGGACAGCGAGTCTAGTTGGGAGGCCTCCGGCCGGTTGAAGGCAGAAGGGTGGAGAACCCGGTTCAGAGAACTCTGCAAAGTTGGGGCCCTGCAGCCGGGGTCAGGCTGTAGCAACTCCCCGTTCCTACCTCCTGTGTTTCTGGTGCCCTGACATCTGGGGCCTCGCTGACCCTGGAGGGTCTGCCCCTTCCCAGGGCGAGTCAATTCTGACAGTAAAGGACTCATCTAGAGGGTGACTCTCAAATGCAGGAGCCCATGCAGAGCCGTCAGCCCCCACCTGTCTCACAAGGCTCCGACCCTCAGGGCCACGGCCCTCCTGTCCTGATCGTCCAGCGACAGCTCCCGTGGCCCAGAGCCCCTGAAGGTATCCGAACCAGGGAAGCCTCAGGCCGTTCCTCCTGCCCCACTGTCCCTCCCCCAGAACCACGGTAAAGGCTCCTGGCCCCGTTCCTCCCGGCTCCTGCTGCCTCCGGACCCAGCCCGGTGCTTCCCGTGTGGCCCCCGTGGTGTTCTGGCCCCTGGTCTCGGGATCTGTGAACACACCACCTTTCCACTGGCAGCTGACTCCCGATGGGTTGGCCTCGCTGTCCCTGAATGGTGGTAGGACCTGTGGGGGTTGCGACAGGGCAAGAAGTGACTCTGAAAGCACTCGGACGGCAGCCTCGGGGACCAGAGGGAGAACAGGGCAGGATGAGCCCCAAGATTCACGCTGGGTCCTTCCCACGGCCCCAGGCCCTGCCCACGCCTTGGGAGGGAACCCGATGCCTCCCCCGCTGCGGGGGTGCTGAAGAGCCAGGGGTGACCCAGCACTAAGAAGGCCGGGTGGGGTGGACCTGCCTGCACCCCCGGCCCACCTGCCACGCCTCAGCGCTCCTTGGCCCTCCGACCACAGCGGGGACAGGGCATGACCCCACCTGGACTGGGCAAGTAGGGCCACGGTGGCTGAGGGAAACGGACAGCTAGCCCGGGAGGCGATAAAGTCACTGCCCGTCCGGAGAGCAGCTCGGAGCCCCCCTGCTCGGGCCCTCCCGCCACCGCCCCCCCCCACCCGGCCATGGGCCGCCACCCCCCCCCGTCTGCTCTCCCAGACCCACGGTCCACCCTCCTCTGCTCGGGGACCCTGACCACTCGGCTCGGAGCGTCCCCTCCAGCACCCCGGCCGTTCCTGCTTCTGAGAACACAATTTCCTCTCCTTGCCCTCGATCCATTGAAGACTCTTCACCTGAGCCACCAGGAGGAATTCTGTGTCCTTCCTTTTTTCACACTCAGCATGGAGCCCAACGCGGGGCTTAAACTCACAATGCTGAGCGCAAGACCTGAGCTGAGATCAAGAGTTGGATGCTCAACTGACTGAGCCACCGGCGCCCCACGGTGGATACTGTTTCTATATCAGACTACAGCTGACACAACCCCTAACCCCACTGTGGCTGGGTAGGATGCGGGAAATCTGTGCCCTGTGCTGGGAAACCGGGCATTGCACTGGGGCACCTGTGCTCAGAAAGCACCCGGTGGCATGCTCTATCTGGGCACCCAAGACGCTAGACACATGGAGAGCCCACGACTCCAGACGACTCTTGCCCTACAGAAACGCGAGAGCCCGGACGAACCTTCCAGTGTCTCTAATCAGGTCAGAAGTTGTATTTCTAGGTAAATATCCCTTGTTTTTAACTGCTCGTGATTAATTG
Source organism: Paguma larvata (assembly GCA_030068075.1). Taxonomy (NCBI): domain Eukaryota; kingdom Metazoa; phylum Chordata; class Mammalia; order Carnivora; family Viverridae; genus Paguma; species Paguma larvata. The sequence continues at coordinate 6,245 of JAINVK010000061.1, forward strand.
AAATACCTTAGAAACTCTGTATAGGTCAAACGAACTCCTGGGAGGGTGGGGGTGAGCTGCTGCCGCCCCGCCCCGGGGTGGGAGGCCGTCGGGGGTCAGACGGGTGGACGGCGGCGGCGGCGGCGTACCTGGTGGATCTCGTGCCAGCCGTTCTCGTCCCGGCAGCACACGGCGGCGTGTTCGTGGAGCAGGAGCTCACAGCAGTAGGGATCGCCCCCCACGATCGCGGTGTGGTAAAGGGGTGTGAGGCCATAGCTGTCTTTGTAATCCGGGGACGCTCCAAGCTCCAAAAGGGTCTAGAAAAAAACACCAAACATTGGTCTCATGACCCTTCTTGCAGGAAATTAATCAAGAAAGAAGCATGAGGGTCACACTCTGCCCCAGGCCGACAATGACCTTGGCTCCGGCGCTTCCCAGCCCTCCCGGGATCCAGCGGGCCCCAACTTTAGACGGCGAGGTTTCTGGCCCTGAACTAGCATGTGGTGGCCGGCGAGCAGGACGAGGGTGCCTCCAGGGGCTCGGGGGGACACTGTGCAGACAGGCGCCTGTGCAGTCACGCACCTGTGCAGACACGCACCTGCAGCACCCGGAGACCTCCCGTGCCCTGCTGACCCCCTCTGTGCCAGCAGAGAGCAAAGGGAGGGTGGACTTGGGGCCCATATCACCTAAACTGCAGCATGAATCGGTCTCAGCACGCACCCCGAGGGGGGCGGAACCAGGAAGCGCCGTCATGAACGCTGGATTCCGGACAAAGCCAGGGACGAGGTGCAGCTGATGCGAACTTGGCCTCCCCGCCGGGGCTCTGGAGGCCCCACGCACGCGGGGCCAGGGCAGGTAAAGCGGGAAGGGGGCGCTGGGGAGGAGGGGGGGGGGAGGCCAGACCCCAGATCAGCTCCCGGAGACCGGGGCAGCGGCAGCAGGAGGCTGGCTCAGGGCCCGCGGGCTGCGTTTGCAGCCTCCCAGGGTGGGTGACTTTTGGCGCTGCTGTTCCTGGCCGAAAACACAAGCCTGTGACTGGACCCGAGGGACAGACAGATGACCTTTTGTAAACACCAAATTCTAAAAATCCCAAGAAGAGAAAGGGTGGGGGGCCCAGACTAAACTTCCAAACCTCAGTGGGAACCCAATCCGGGGTCAGTTCAGGTGGCCGTTGTCGGATGGGGACAGGGCATGGGGGTGCTGCAGGAGGTCAGACAGGCAGGAGGCATCGCCCGTGGGAGACGGGTTCCGGAACGTACCTTCAGGGCCACTTGGTTCCTGGCTCGGGCAGCTTTGTGCAGGGCCGTCATCCCGTCTCTGGCGCGGAAGTCCAGGTGAGCCCCGCCGTTCCTGAGAGCTTTGATCACCTCTGCCGAGTCGTCCAGCTGAGCGGCTAGGGTCAGCGGGGTCTCTACGGGACCCAGACACGCACAGTTCAGAACCACTTGGGAGAAGGCCAAGGCACATGGCTCCCCAAGTCAAGTTCAGAGCCTAAAAGGGAGCTTGAAGAACTGACCCCGGAGGTCTACGGCTCCCACCCACCTGTCAGCCCCCATATCCACACAGTTCGTTAGCATGGCTCCGGCAACCCCGGTGACAATGGCGGTGACGCTTGGAGTCATACGCAAATCAAAACAGGGGCTGAGACAGAGGTTCCATGTTATCCATTGCTTCGTGGGCTAAGAGTCCGAGAAGCTGCCCGCTGCCTTGCCCTGGGCACGCAGAATCCCGCAGCACCATCCAGATGCTTCCTTTTGGGAGGAGTGACCCCCCAGGGGTGTAGTGAAGGGTCTGAATGACAGAGGCCCACCTCTCTTCGTTTCTATTTCATGACATTCATGGGGGTCTCGGTGGACGCCGGGGCCCGGGCTGCGAGTGAGGCGTGGAGCCTGCGCCCCGTGGAGGTCTGGGCGGGCAGAGACCCCGACAGCGTCACGATGGCGCGGGGTCAGCTTGGTGAAGCCACCAGCCTGAGAGCTAGGGCCAAAGCCCTAGGGACAGAAAGATGAAGCCCGCCCCCCCGGGGACAACGGTCAGGAAGGGTCCCCACCGCCCCGTGCAGCTGACTCGGGGCCGGTCTGTAGCCGGCTGTGACGGGGACGCCAACATTTGCTTAAATCCACCTCCTCCACGCCGTGAGCCCCCGCCGTCGCCCCGGCCGAGCAAGGCGCCGTTCTGAAGTGGGTCACCTGAGGCTTTTATGTTACAGAAAAGTGCCCAGAGCAATGTGACAGCACGCGGGTCCCCGAGACCCAGACACGGAACCCAGGGTACTGGGTGACGGTGGCTCGTTCTGACTTCAAGCGCGCTGAGACTAAAAAGACCGGGGCGTCTGACCTGGGGCCGAATTCCCTTCCGACCGCGCCTCGGTCGCAAACCCCACGGCCCCCAGGAAGGGCGACCGTGTCCTGAATTCGGCTCCACTGCCCCGTCTGTCACGGGGCCCCACGCTGATTCACCGCACGCGAGCACTGTGCCGAGCGCTCTTGACATCCGCCGCGGGAATCAGCCCGCACCTGGATTTTCCACGGTGAGATGCGTGGGCTCAGCCCACTCTCCGTGGCCAGCACGCGTATGTGGACACAGCCTCGCGCGCGTGTGTGACACGTAGCCTGCACGCCCTCTCCCGAGGGACGTGGCACGCCTCCCGCGTTGGCCATGTGTGTCCCCATGTGTCCCGAGCATGGACGATGCTCACGAAAGCCACCGCAAACGCCTCTGCAGCACCCCTACGGGAAAGGCCCTCCCAGGCAGGGGTCTCGTGTGAATTAGGGGTTTTCTGGGGCAACGGACTGGGTGGTGATGAATGGGGGCGTTTCCTGCACAGACGGGGCAGGGCGGGGCAGGGCGGGGGCTCCACTTGGGGGCAGGCACGTGGTGATGGGGCCGTGTGCAGACAGTCGAGAGCTGGGGGAGAGACCCCCGCCCACCAGAGAGGGGAGAGGAAGCCGTTGGGTCTTCACCACCTCAGCCCCAGCCGCGTCCCGGCACCGAATGCTGGAAGGCATTGACGAGGTCTCGGTGCCTTGGGAGGCGGGCGAAGGGTGTGAAACGCCTGGTCCGCACCCAGCACGGAGCCTGATGCGAGGCTCGACCCCACAAACCATGAGATCATGACCGGAGCTGAAATCAAGAGTCGGCCGCTTCACCGACTGAGGCACCCAGGCGCCCCACAGAGTCAAATTTCCTACAGCAGCTAGAGGAAGCCGGCCCCTCGAGTTTAAGGTCGGTTTGGGATGGATGCACGTCGGGGGGCAAGGACAACCCTCAGGGTGATTAGGATTCTTCTCTCTCATTTGGCTGCCCCCACGTGGCCAATGCGAAAGTCAGGCGCTCCAAAGAGATCCTAAGCTTATAGCGCACTGTGTCATTGCAAGCGGTACCCTTCTCAATGGCTCCAGCAGCCCCTCCTCAAATGGCACACTGCAGCCTCGCCACGTTCAGACCTGACAGGACCCGCTCCGGTGAAGCCAGGAGAGACCCCCCCCCAGCTTAGAGACCGTTCAGGAAGGGGACATCCAACAAGACCCCACCTGGGGCAGATGGGACCCCCCAAGAGGACGCTCGTCCCTCACCTGCAAAGCTGTGACCCGCGGGCCTTGCGCCGTCTGAGCCATCAATTACATCAATTACCATGCAGCCGCTCCTCTAACGACCTTAGACCTGCAGTCACCTGCGTGGTAATTCTCTGAAAATATCCCTCGCATTTTGCGTTTTGAAATTTCTTCAGTTTTAATAAATATTCTGGAACCTCGAAATGGCCTCGTGGACACCGCTCTAATCTTTTCAGATGCTCCTGAACACAGGATACCCTCCTGCCTAGAAACACCCTGGCAGCATTTTGGCTCCAGAAGCGACGGCCGTGCTTCGAAAGGCACGAGCAGGAAGGCCTGCGGGTTGACAAGTGGGCGGTACCTGGAAGGTACCTGTACAGGTTACAGTACCAGGGCCCCTGCTCCCGGCGTCCAGGCTGGGCAGACCCGGGGGCGTCCCGGGTGTGTCAACCTGGGGGCGTCCAGGCTGCGCAGACCCGCAGGCAAGGCTTGCTGGGCAGGAGAGGTGTGCAAGCACAAAGTGACCACGATGCCCAGGGGTTCAGTGTGCCGTGGGCCGGAGTGTGCACACCCCGGGCCCACAAGTGTCCCTGGGAGCATCTAAGTGCCAAGGAAAGACCTTGGAAACCAAAGGTGTGGCTGAGCACCTCCTCCTGGAGAGGCAGGCACCGCAGGAAACAACGCCCAGCCCGGCTCCTGGAAGTCTGCGCCTGAGCCTGCTTCCTCGCCTGCAAGGTGGGTGGAAAAGCAGGACCCACACCCCCCGGGGCTTGGTGAGGACCCTGTGCATGCGGCCCGTGCCGGACAGTGCCCAGCTCAGAGCACACCCTCAGCGACTGGCAGCCAGAGCAGTTAGTCTCGTGAAGAGACACAGATTTTTCTCTCTTTGTTAGGGCTTTTCCTGTAACAGTGTCAGAAAGCCTGTGAGATGACTTGACTGTTTTACGATAATAAAAAAAGTAACGTCTACAGTGAACTATGAGCTTTTCAGCATTCCCGCCCCCACCGCAACCTGGACTGACACAATCCCACGTGACTTGCTCAGCAAGAGACAGTCCCGATCCTCCTAAATTATGGAGCAAAAGAAACAGGTATTCGCACAATCGCACTGGGGACTGTGGCTGTCCCAGGGGAAGAATAAGGCTCAGTATCCTTGAGCTTTTATAAGCAGATAAATAATCAGGTAGATAGATCACTGGATGAGTGGGAGGGTAGATGGTGGGATAAGTAAATGGATGGATGGACGGACAACTAGATGAGTAAATGGATGATGGGTTGACAGATGGATGGACCAGTGGATGGATAAGTGGATGGATGGATGGATGGATGGATAAGTGGATGGATGGATGGATGGATGAGTGGATGGATGGATGGATGGATGGATGAGTGGATGGATGGGTGGATGGATGGATGGATGAGTGGATGGATGGATGGATGGATGGATGGATGGATGGATGGATGGGTGGATGGATGGATGGATGGATGGATGGATGGATGGATGGATGAGTGGATGGATGGATGGATGAGTGGATGGATGGATGGATGGATGGATGGATGGATGGATAAGTGGACGGATGGATGGATGGATGGATGGATGGATGGATGAGTGGATGGATGGATGGATGAGTGGATGGATGGATGGATGGATGGATGGATGGATGGATGGGTGGATGGATGGATGGATGGATGGATGGATGAGTGGATGGATGGATGGATGGATGAGTGGATGGATGGATGGATGGATGGATGGATGGATGGATGGATGGATGGATGGATGGGTGGGTGGATGGATGGATGGTTGGGTGGGTGGATGGATGGTTGGGTGGATGGATGGATGGTTGGGTGGATGGGTGGATGGATGGGTGGATGGGTGGATGATGGTAGATGCATATATATAGATAAATGAATGGATGGATGGATGGATGGATGGAAGGATGGACGGACGGACGGATGGGTGGATGGATAAGTGGATGGAAGGATAGATGGATGAGTGGGTGGATGAGTGGATGGATGGATGGATGGATGGATGGATGGATGGATGGATGGTTGGGTGGATGGATGGATGGATGGATGGATGAGTGGATGGATGGATGGATGGATGGATGAGTGGATGGATGAGTGGATGGATGGATGGATGGATGGATGGATGGATGGATGGTTGGGTGGATGGATGGATGGATGGATGGTTGGGTGGATGGATGGATGGATGGATGGATGATGGATGGATGGATGGATGGATGGATGGATGGATGGATGGATGAGTGGATGGATGGATGGATGGATGGATGGATGGATGGATGGATGGATGGGTGGGTGGATGGGTGGGTGGGTGGATGGATGGTTGGGTGGGTGGATGGATGGTTGGGTGGGTGGATGGATGGTTGGGTGGATGGATGGATGGTTGGGTGGATGGGTGGATGGATGGGTGGATGGGTGGATGATGGTAGATGCATATATATAGATAAATGAATGGATGGATGGATGGATGGATGAAAGGATGGACGGACGGATGGATGGGTGGATGGATAAGTGGATGGAAGGATAGATGAATGAGTGGGTGGGTAGATTTAGGGAAGAAAAGACAGAGGGAGGGAGAAAGGGAGAGAGGAAGAAAGAGAAGAGTGAGTGAAAAGATGGGCAGGAGGGTACCTAGATGGAGATCGCACCCACGTGGACAGTTAAAAATGAGTAGAACAGATTACTGTTTGGGCTCCCGGGTGGCAGAGGGAGCACAAAGTGTGTGATCGCTTACCTCAGTGTTGTTTTCTAGTATGAAGTTCATTATTAAGTTATTCATAAATGATCGATCACACACCCCACCCCCTAGCTCTGAACGTGCAAAATGTGCGAAACGCCACGGGCCTCACGTCCGGAAGCTGTGAGCTCCAGCCAGGGCTCTGCTGTCACTCTGATGGGCGCCTTGACCCCACAGGGCCCTGTTCCCCGTCTTTGCTGCAGAGCCCACCCTGCCCAGCCCACAGTGGGGACAATAGGGGTCACGGTTCTGCAAGTGCTCCATAAAGAAGAAGCTCCAGCCAGCGTGAGGAGCAACGAGACCCCTGGTGACAGCGTTAAGAGCAATGGGACCCCGGTGACAGCGTGAGGAGTAATGGGACCCCGGTGACAGCGTGACAGCACAGGGAAGGCTCACTGCACCACCTTAACCTGGAGACGGGCCCCTCACGAGCGTAGAAGGGGCGACAGCCCAGTGGAGTCAGGCTGCTTTGTTCACACCCAGTAATCTCACGTTCCCGAAATGGCCTGTCCTACAAAAATCGTGCGTCTCCAAGACCTGACATATCCCTTCTGTGTCCAACTGAAATTTTGCCATCCGAAATGCAAAACTGTGGACGGACAATGACCCAGGAAACCTTCCTGGACAGGAATTTCAGAAAAAGCCGTCTGTGGCTGTGGCTGCTAACCTCTAGGGGAGAAATGGCTTCCACAGAAGTGGCTTCCAGCTAGAATATTCTAGAAGTCCACAGGATGGGGATATTTCTTTCCTTTATTTAATCATTCATTCACTCATTCATTCATCGGATGGGGTGAAAGAATAGAGAGAGGAAGAGAGAGAATCCCAAGCAGGTTCCACACTGTCAGCGTGGAGCCTTATGCAGGGCTCGAACTCATGAACCCTGAGATCATGACCTGAGCCAAAATCAAGGATTGGACGCTTAAACGACTAAGCCACCCAGGCACCCCAGGGGGGATGTCTTAAGGGAACACAAGCAAAGCCAAGAGGTGGGGCTACACCCCGCCTCTGGAGCTCAGCAGAAATCTGACATGTCCCCAGATGTCACTCCTTGGCAGCAAGAAGCCTACGTGCATGCCACAGGGTGCATTCCCACATTTCGGTGACAAATCCAGTGACCTGAGACCACGTCTCAGAATTCCCAAGGACCAGAGAAAGAGGACAATCAGGGACCCCTTCCTCATTACCCGGAGCTGTGGCTCCCAGACTCTGGCATGAATCGGGAGGCACCCCGAAGGTGACTTTGTTCCCAGAAATGATTCAAGAGGCCTGGAGTCGGTGAGAATCTGCACCCCCAACAGCCAGTGGTCCACAGGCCGTCCTGCCGGGAGATCGCGGGCCCACAAACTGGACTGCACAGGGCGCCCCCCGGGCCCACACGCAGATGCTACTTTACCGGTGCGGGTGTGACTCAAGGTAAAACCTCCTTACGTGGTCTTCGACGCGCCGCTGAAGCTGGGAGTCACTGCCCGGAACACCTGCTGATTCCGACGAGCCCCGTGCACCAGCAGCGAGGGCGGGACCCGGGGGTGGGTGAGAAATGCATGACACCAAAACAGAAGGGAGAAGCAAGGCAAAATCTCTGGCCCTTGCCCAGATCTTCAGAACCAGGGCTGACATTTTAGCAGGATTCCAACGTCACAGACATCAGGTCTCAGCCACGTGGGCCTCGTGCACGGCTCGCCCACCCGGTCGGGCGTGTGATCCACAAACCTTCCCTCATGTGGGTCCGTCACTCTAGTTACAAATGATACTCGACCAGGGACAAACAGTCTTCTCAACAAATGGGGCTGGGAGACTGGATTTTTCAAGCAAAAGAACGAAGCTGGAGCCCTACCTCACACCATATACCAAACTTCACTTAAAATGGCTCATTTATATAGAAGGGCTACAACTACAAAAGTCGTAGGAGAGAATGGGAGTACCTTTTTGTAACCCAGAGTTAGGCAAATTTTTAAAAATATGACACATTGGGGCGCCTGGGTGGCTCAGTCGGTTGAGCGTCCGACTTCAGCTCAGGTCATGATCTCGCAGTCCGTGAGTTCGAGCCCCACGTTGGGCTCTGTGCTGACAGCTCGGAGCCTGGAGCCTGCTTTGGATTCTGTGTCTCCCTCTCTCTCTGCCCCTCCCCCACTCATGCTCTGTCTCTCTGTGTCTCAAAAATAATAAAACATTAAAAAAAAATATGACACTGAAAAGTGCAAGCAACAACAACAAAAATAAACAAATTGAACTTTATCAAAATTAAAACCTTTTGTGCATCGAAAGACACCATCGAGGAAGTGAAAGACAACCCACGAGATGAGAGAAAATATTTGCGAACCACGGATCTGATAAGGGATTTATATCGAGAATATATAAACAACTTTTACAGTTCAACAGTAATAGACAAATAACCCCATCAAAATAGGGGCAGAGGATCCAAAAAGGCTTTTCCCCAAAGATACACGAATGGCCCACAAGCCGGTGAAAAGATGCTCAGTACCACCGGTCATCGAGGAAATGCAAATAAAACCACAGTGACATGGGCCCTCACGCTCGCTAAGACGGCTGTCAGGAAGCAGAGCGGTGACGGGGGGCATTGGTGAGGCGGCGGAGGGCTCAGGAACCCGGCGCACCACGGGCGGCCTGTCGGTGGTGCGGCCCTGTTGGAAAACCGTCCAGCAGCCCCTCAGAAGATTCCACATGGAGCTACCGCGTGGCCCAGCGGTCCCTCGGGTATGTGCACAAGACAGATGAAAGCCCGCGTCCACACACTCGGTAGGCGAATGTCCACGGTAGTCACCGAGTGTGAACAGTGAGCCACGCTGAGGAATGAGTAAGCAAAAGTGGCCCGTAAGATGGAATGCCATTGGCCACGGGAAGGGACGCCGTCACCCGCTACCACCCGGACAGACTGTGACACCGTGACGCCGAGTGAAAGAAACCAGTCACAGGCAACCTCATGGTGTGTGACTCCACATCGATGCCATGTCCAGAACAGGCAAACCCCTAAGGACGGAAAGTGGATTCTCGGCCGCCAGGGGCTGGGGGAGGAGGGGGGCGGCGAGAGCAGATGGGCTCGGGGTCTCCTGTTGGAGTGTTCTAAAGACAGCAGTGACGGTACAACTCTGACTATAGTTTTATTTTTCTTATTTTTTTAATGTTTATTTAGTTTTGAGAGAGAGACAGAGCACAAGCAGGGGAGGGGCAGCGAGAGGGAGACGCAGGATCGGAAGCAGGCTCCAGGCTCTGAGCTGTCAGCACAGAGCTGAACGCGGGGCTTGAACTCATGCCTCCAGACAATGAGATACCACTACGAATACTACCCGCTAGAATGGGTAAAATCCAGAATGCTGACAACACGGCCGAGGGTGGGTGGCACCAGGAACTCGCTTCCACTGCCGGCGGGGTTGTAAAACAGCGCAACGCTTTGGAAGACAGTTGAGCGGTTTCTTACAAAACTAAAAAAAAAACCTGTTTTACCATATGTTCTAACAAGCGCACTCCTTGCTGGGTGTTCACCCAAATGATCTGAGAACTTATGTCCACACCACAACCTGCGCACAAAGGCTTGTAGTAGCTTTATTCGTAACAGCCCCAGACCGGAAGCCACCAAGATGCCCGGCAATACGGACAGATAAACGCAACCAGAACATCCATACAGCGGACCGCTCGTTAGCGAGAAAGAGAAAAGCCCCGTCAAGCCACGGAAGAATATGAATCTTGAACACGTCCTGCTAAACGAGAGAGGGCAGTCTGAGAAAGTGACCCTGCCTGGTTCCGATTATAGGACGTTCTGGAAAAGACGACGCGATGGCCAAGGTAAACAGATCGGCGGTTCCAGCGGCTGCAGAGGGGCAGGGGTGAACAGATAAAAAATACAACGGATTGTATTCGGTGACAAGACTGTTCTGTATGATGCTCTAATCGTGAAAGCCAGAATCAAACATCTGTCAAAACCATAAACTTCACAGCACAGGGAAGGAAATCCAATGCAAATTTTTAAGCGAAATTTAAAAACTCATCTCGGAGACCTGGGGATCCAGGTTTGGAAGGCCGGATATGACAAAAAAGTCAAGCTGTATCCCCAGTGTAAGCAGCAGCCTCTCTGGAGGGAGTGGTGAACCGAGTGCCGGACGGCGGGACGTGGCGGCGAGGTTTCTCACTGTTAGCAGGGAGGTTGTGGCTTAGCCACAGAAGGGACTGCAATGATCCACGTGGCCGGGGTCGGAGCTGGAGACTCATGGTGAGCTCCGTGCAGATACAGATGGTTCCGTACAGAACCGTAGGCATGCGCGTGTGCGTGAGTTAGTACACACACACACACACACACACACACACACGGAGCTCGTTGTTCTGTCATCCGAGGGCCCAGAAGCAACGACACCCCAGCAGCACCGAGCACACCCAGCACCCAGATCTTGGTTCCTAAGACCATTCTCCAACAAGAGGAACCAGGCTCCCGGGCGACTGGCTGGTCCTAGGTCTGGGCAGGAAGTACACAGGATGAGCCCGGGGTGCCTTCCGGAGCCAGAGAGTGAGCAAGGGGTCAAAAAATTATAGCCCGCATGGACGAGGTCTGTCAAGGGGGCACGGGAACCTGCTGAAAGAGCTCCCCGTGGCCGGCGCCGGAGCTGTGGAGCAATGGAATAGAGCCAGCAGCATCACCCAGATTGAGAAGCAAATACCCCTCAGTCCATCCTGCTAGAACTAACGCAGTAGATGCAAGTAAGAGTAAATAAACCAAGGGGGGTGGGGGGGAGACAAGGCTCCCGGGCAGAACTCCCCGCCACTTGTGCAGGTACTCCGTCCTCGAGAAGGCGGAGCCTAGCTCCCCACTCGTTAGGTGTGGGCTGTGCTTAGTGGCTTCCTTCCGGAGGGCACGGCCCATCAAGGGAAAAAAAGAGCGACTGTGTAGCCGGGAACCTGACGTGCACCTGAGCCAGGTGAGCAAGGTCCGCATCTCAGGAGTGTGTCCGGTGGGGAGCACGTGCCCGGACGCGATGGGGACGGGAAGGACACCTCACCGTGGTCCTCCTCCCAAACCACAACCCCGTCTCATCACGACATAAGCGTCGGACGAATCCCAAGAAGCGGGACATTCTACAAAACACCTGACCGGTCCCCAAATCGGCCAAGCTCAGCAGAAACAGGGAAAGCCCTAGAAACTGTCACAGCCTAGAGGGGCCTGCGGAGACAAGATAATGAAGTTCCATGCGGGCTCCGGGGGCAGAAAGGGGACATGAAGTAACTGCTAATGAAATACGAGAAGGCGCTTAGTTAAGAACAGCATATTGGGATTGGTTCATTAAGTACAAAATGCGCCCTGCTCCGGTAAGACAGCGGTCGTTAGGGGAACGGGCTGGGCAGCCGGTGGAACGTTCTGCTGTCTCCGTAAAACCCCGTAGCTCTGACCCGCCCCCAGCTGGCGTCCCGAGGAGCGGGCACGTCATGTCATGGGTCGCTGTGAGGAGTTCCCAGCCCGAGTTCCTCTCGCCCGGCCAGCCCTGCGGGCCCTCGTCCCTGCCCCTGCCCCAGTTCCTTCTTGCTTGACGTGTTCTGTCTTCACCGCGTGCTCCTCAACGCGTCACCTGTGGCCCTCGCTGAAACCCGGGGGGGGGGGGGGGTCGAAGCAAGGAAACCGCTGACGTCGCTGGGTATCCTGGCTGAGCTCCTGTGGAAAGACAGGCCTCTCTGCACCAGGAAGTGCATCTGGGCAGCAGGTGCGCCTGGACCACCCCGTGGTGACAGGCTTCGGCGGCGGCGGGAAATCTGCGGGTCTCCGACCCCCTGCAGACTGACTGTCTCCGAGGTCCCAGAGCCGCGTCTGCTCGAACTGCCCCCGTCCTGTTCCCCGGTGCCGTTCTTTCTGGAGAACTTGGTTCCGGGATTTGCTCAGGGGCTGCAGGGAGCCAGCTGCATCCAACACGTCTCTTCCGATCTCAAAGCCCGCGCTCGGAGGCGGCCTGGCTCAGCGCGCCCGGATCCGGAGTGTCCGCAAAGCCTTCTAATTGGGCGGTGTGGGAGCTGGGAGGGACTCCCAGGAGCCAGGCTGCGGTGACGCGTGGCGGACCCCGAGCACATCTCGGCACAGGCGACAAGCACGCCATCCCGACAAGCTGCCCCAGGAGCTAACGCGGTAATTGGATCTCACCACAGGTGCCTTGCGAGAGCCACTCAATCAAGGAGAAGTCTGTCTTTTACTTCTCACTATGTTTCAACAGTCGACAGACGTTTCTGGCTTCGTCAACGCCCCGCCTCGTGGTACCGGGCTTCCTTCCAGTCGGGGAGCACGGTGCGAAACAAAAGCACAAAACTCATTTTTGCTCAAAGTGTTCGCTCTATTTCCTTCTCGGGGCTCAGAACACCACCCGTCTTGCCCCAGCGGTTCCAACCAAAGCAGGAGACGAGCCCCCAGGCCCCGGGGGGCAAGGCTTTATTTCTTCAGACTGCCTTCGCTGTTGCTTATTAAAATCTCCGCCCGAACGGGCACCGACAGTCGGCTGCAATGACAGGCCGCCTTGTTTTAATTGACAGGTGGTTCCACGGAGATTTAATTATCTCCTGTGCACCCTTCCATCCGAAGGGACACTGCCCCCACCGCGGGGCCCCGAGGGTGGCCCAGAAGCGCCCGAGAACCGCACAGCCCAGGCGCAGGGACGGGCCAGCGTCTGAACATCGTGTTTCCTGCACTCAGGAGGCAGGCTGCTTTCTCTCTCTGCTGCTTTTCAGCAGACTCTGCTGCCCGCCGAGTGGCTTCGACAGAGCTCCCAAACTCAGCGTGGACGCCGGCTCCGGTTGTCAGAGCCGGTGAGGGCAAGCATGTGGCGTCGGGACCGAGAGGGTTGGTGAGCCAGTGCCTCCCTCCCATCAGGACCGCCTGGTGCTGCAGCACACGGCCCCGTCCAGGGACAGGAGGGGGCTCGCTCAGAGACCACAGACCCTCCAGTCCTGGACCCTCCACACCAGCCAGCGGCCCATGCGTGACAAGAGAGACCCACCTCCCTTCCCCCGGGGCGGGGGGGGGACATCACGGATCCTGCTGCCCTTGTCACTGCTGGGGTGACCGACCGTGCCAGTTTGTCAAGGACCATGGGGAATCCCGAACGTGGGACTTTCTGTGTGAAAACCAGGGCCGTCCCCAGAGAACAGGGACAAGCCGGTCACACGAGCCGTTGTCTGGAGGCGGCCCTCCACGGCCGACGGTGGGTCATCCCTGTGGGTCCAAACAAGGAAAACCACCACATCCCAAGTTTCCCTGGTGCTAAGGCGACAGGGCCTTTCTGGAGACCCCACGGTGGACAACACTCGGCACTTGTGACGGGTGACACGCACCGCTGGGTGAGGCCCCAGGGCTCCTGCCTGAGGGTACACCATCCGCCGAGACCAGAAAGGCCCCTTCGGTTGCACCTCACACACCGTGTGTCCCGGACCTTCCTCGGCCGGGTCCCCATCTTCCCTGTCCCTAAACCAGAACAGCCGCTTCTGACGCGGGGACACGCATGAAGAATCCGGAGTCTCCGGCGACCGTGCTCCGCCCCAGGGGGCACTGGGCAACGTCGTCACACCTGGGGGCACCGCTGGCGCCTTGGGTGGGGGCCGGCGATGCCGTGGACATCCTGACACATGAAGGCCCCCCCCATAAATGAGCACCCGGCCCACAAGGGAGCGAGACTCCAGCATAAGAAGGAAGGAAACCCCACCCTTATGACAACACGGACGGACCCTGGGGGCCGGGTGCTACCTGAATAAGTTGGACAGATGCCGCGTGATGGCGCCCCCACGCTGAGCCTAGAGACACCAACTCCCAAGACAGAGCAGATGGGGCGCGGGCGGCCAGAGGCGCCAGCTTCCAGTCAGGAGGTGCGTGAGTCCTGGAGATGCCAGCGCGGCCCGGGGACTGGAGCCGACATTACGTATGGCACATTTGCCAGTCTCTAAGATCTTAAAAGTTCCCATGACAAGAAAATCAAACGGTAACTCCGTATGCTGACGGATGTTAACCGGGCTTACGGGCTCGGTTCACAGAGTATACAAATACTGACTGTTACACTCCGGTCCGAGGCCGATACGGCGTCACTGGTCAGATGCATCTCAGTAAAACCGGGCAGGACGATAAAGCCAAGGCTCACTTGGAATTGTTTAAAAAAGAACTCGTCCATCCCCACAGGTCACGGGGGCTGAGGCCGGGTCCCCCTGTGCTATGCTGACCCTCGAATGATCGGCGGCCCCCACGAGAAGGGAGGTAAGACGGGCGCGTGTCGGCGCGTCTCCCGCGACGGGTGGGCGATAGCTCATACACCTCGCCATCCGTCCCCTCCTTCATTCATTCGCTCACTCGGCGGCCGCGGGTGAGCGCCGACTGTGCGCTGGGCACCACGCTGGCTGCCCGGCTCAGCCCTTCTCGCCCGGAGCTCGCGCAGGACTGACAGCGTCCTTTCAAAAGCCAAGGAAAGCGTCAGGGTCGCACGTGCATGTGGAATCTGCTAACGGAAGCGCCTTTTATCAGACGAAACCCGCGCTCCCGCAGGCGTGCCGCTCCCTCCCCGCCCGGGACCCACCTCCGGTGTCCGGGTCGTGGAAATTCGGGTCCAGGCCTCGCTCCAGCATCTTGCTCATCTTCTCCAGCGAGCGGTGTTGAATGTGATCCGTGAACTTTTTCAGATTGGTCTACAAAGTTAAAACAAACAAACAAACCAGAAATGTCTTCATGGGTCCCCGGGAAGGTTCCCGCCCTGCAGGGCGCCGCGGGGCCCACCGGCCAGCGGCTGGGCGTCCAGAAGCCCAGCGGTGAGCATGGAGTCCAGCCGGGGGCAAACGCGACCAGGCCGTCCTGAACGCAGGTTCTAGAAATCTCTCGCCTTTCAGCGTCGGGGCCGAGACTCACAGGGCGTCCCTGCGCTTTTGGAAGGATGAACCACCTGGACCACTTGGAAAAACTAGTTTCCCGGGGGCCACCCCAGGCCGTCAAACTCCATGTCTGGGGAGCGAGGCCCAAGGACCGACGTTGTGTTTTCTAATCTCTAAAGCAGCAGCCGCCATGGAGAGCGGATAGGACGGCCTCTCGCTCGGCCAGTCCCCTTTTTGGGGGAGGCTGTGAATACAGGGACAGAAACAGGGACGCCTGGGCACAGGGCACTCCAAAGTGAAGAGACATTCACTTCTCGGGAGGTCAGAACGATGTGGGGAGGGGTGTCCCCCAGCTCTGCCCAGCCCCGCCCGTAACTGAGGACGACCACAGGATCCCGGCCGCCTCCACCTGGAGACGCCAACCCTTGTCGCCAGCCGATTCTGCAGCCCCCTCCACGGGGCTCCCCACACACACTGCGGGGGCAGCGGCGGGAGCTCCGGGGGCTCCAGCCCGCCGACGCAGGCCGGTTCTCCGCCCAATCATTTCCTGTATGTCCAGGCCCAGAAGGAACAAACACCTGCCGACACGGGACACCTGGCTTCACTCAACGCTTTCGCTGCTTCTACTGACTGACTTCTTTCTTTAATCCTAAAGCACATTTTTATCGAGACTTCAAAAGGTAATCAGAACAACCGGAAGCTTCCTCCGGACCTCGGGGTTGGAACACCGCCCTCCGGGCAGATCCCGAGGCTGGGCGAGGAGTGTGCACGAGGACCCAGGGCATTAGATGGGCCACGAGGTTGTCGGCACTCAGAGGACGGTGGGGACCTGCGGGAGGGCGGAGAGCCGGCCGTACCCGGGCAGTTTGAGCACAGAAAGAAACGAGGGCGTATCAGAGCCATTAACCCCAGTAAGAATCCACGTGTCTACGTGGTACAAACTGGGGACAGAACAAAAAGCCAGGGGAACCCGCTGGTTGAGGATGCCACGTGTGAGCTCGCTGGGACAGCACCGGGGTGGGCGAGGGGCGGCTCCGGGCAGCTTCCCGACGCCATCCCTCCCTGTGCTCACGTCCCCGAACATCCAGAGATCGCGCGTCCTCCTCGGCACCAAGGTGGGTGCGGCTGCGCACGCCAGCCCCCACGTCCCCTGGACCCGCACAGCATCCCCAACAAAGGGCAGGGGTACCTGGGGCCCGTCCCGCCAGCAAGTGAGCCCTCACGGACCGCAGCCCACAGCTCTTTGCCTCAACCCTGCCGGCTGCGTGCGGGTCTCCTTCACAGGCTCTGTGCTCAGTGCCGTCCTCGGCTGGCAGCGGGGGGCTCACCGAGAATGGCTACCCCTCCTCCCAGAAACACCAGGGGGGGGGGGCGTGCATGGCCGCGTCCCCTCTTATGCTAGTCCACTTACGGGTTGCCACCAGCATGCCTTAGTCACACAGAACAGGAGGGCCACGTCCACCAGCATGCCTTTGTCACACAGAACAGGAGGGCCACGGCCAGGGGCTCTGGTAGCAGACGCCCTTCTGGGAGGGCGTGTCATTTGCGTGGTTTAGTCAGGCCCACGGGGGCCACGCCAGCGGAGGACACGCAGCACCTTGCCCCCGGGGCACAGGTCCGGAGCCGCTCTGCTCGGGAGCCCCGCCTTCGAGGAAACCCCGGGGCCCCCTGATCTGCGGAGACGGTGACGCCACGTGAGGGACGCGAGGCTGGTGTGGAGACGCCGGCCGTCCCCGCCTACCTTTGTGTGCAGCTTGGCCAACTGTTTCTCGTCCAGATGGGACTGCTTGTACACCCGCTTCTTGTATCGAAACTGGAACAGCCACGGAAACAGGAAGAGAGAAAACACGTGAATGCATCACACGGTGCTCACGTGAAGCACAACCTCGTCGTCGGCCGCCTCGCGGAAGGCAGGGGCCCCGCGGCAAACGCTCCTGCGGAGACCAACCACGATCGGCCCGCAGACCCCTGACGCCGCAGGAATGACACCTGCGGAGGTCACAGCCACGGGGCTGAAAAGCCACGAATAGAAACGAGAGCCTCCCAGAGGGACGAAGGAGTCACATCCTCCCTCGGAGAAGCCACGCGGGCCCCCCTCTGCGTTAGTGGTGACTGCCGTCCTCGAGGCCGCGCACGTGGCCCCGTCGACAAATCGGTACGTTTCTTCGACGTCCTCCCCGCTAAGCGTGCATGAGAAGCCCGGCCTGGCGAAGCCCGCGGTGAAATCCAGAAGTTCGGTGAAAAGTTCCGGAACCTGGGCTGCCCGCGGGCTGCAGGTGTCCGTGTCCCTGAGCGGGACTGGCAGGAGGGGACCCAGACCTGGTTTAGGACTTCCACCCCCGGTTCTAGCCTCGAGCAGGACGGCCCACTGGCGCGCCCCGCCCCGGGCCGCGGGAACCCCTCCTACACCCGGTCTTGGCCCGTCAGACCTCTGAGGTTTGGGAGCCACTAGGGGTGACGTCGGGAGAGGGTAGGGCTCAGTAACTGACGACTCTAAGAGAATCCCAGTCACCGGGGCCCCTTTGGGCTGCACAATACCCGGGCTGCTAGCGTCCCAGCAGGACAGGACGGGCTCTGAGGGGGGGTCAGCTGCCGGAGTCGCCGCGTGTCAGCTCGCGGCCACAGGGGGATGCCGGCTCCCAACACGAGCCGCTCCCTGGGGTTCTCTCGGCCCTTCCTAAGCAGCCAGACGTGTTCTACGGGAATTCCCCAGGGCAGAGAGCTCACGGCCACGGCCGCCCCTGACGTGTGGAAGGCCAGGCGCGTCTCACTCTGCCCGGATCGGCTGGCGGACGGAGGCCCACGGAGGTGAGTAAATGGAAGGGCAGCAACTCCTCCAATCGCAGGAGACCCCCGGCTGCCCGTGGAGACCCTCACTTGAGCCTCACAGCGCCCCCAGGAAGGCTGGACTAACGTCCCCCTGATTTCAAAGCTGGGAACGTGAGGCCCAGAGAGGTTGGGGAGTAGCCTCGGGCTGCACAGCTACCAGGAATGGACGAGCCCCACGTGGGGTGACGCGCACACGTGGGAGTAGAGGTGCCCCCCGCAAACTGCCCACCTCAGTCCCGTGACCCGGGTCCCTGGACAGGAAGCGTGAGGGAGGACGTGTGTGTCTCCCTTCTGGAACCCGCAGCTCCGCCCTGCCCAGCCGACGGTGCATCCCGCGCTCTCTCGTTTGGTTCTCGGTGGGTGGGGGACCGGCCGGAGTCAGCCTCTGGTCAAGAGTAGGCTCCGGACGTCCTGGCCTCGCTGGCTTTTACTTGTTATGGAAATTATCGGTCCCCAATCTGAATCGTCTGTTTCCTGTTCCTGGTCTGTCACCTGCTACTCAAGCGTGAGGCCCAGCACCCCAGAACCTTGGCAGTCCTGTGCACGCTGAACACGCCTAGAAAGCATCTGGAACTTAACAGGCCCCAACACGGGACTTTTTTTTGCAATGGGTACCCATTTTAAGGATGAGTAAACTGAGGTCAGAACAGCGAATCACAGGATGCCAAGTGGCACCCCATCTTTTCCTCCACCGAACCCCTCCCTCTGGTCGGACGCAGGCTCCATCTAAATGGGGGTCCCGATAACCTCAGCCTCAAAGTTTCCACCAGGCCCAGAAACCCGCAGATTTGGGCCTTGGTCCATGACCTCTCTGAGTCCAGAGAGAGCTCACCCCCGAGAATATTGCAGAGCCCACTCAGATCGCTCCCGGGCCAGTGGAGAGTCCCCGAGTACGGCCTCCCGCTGTCTGCCGAGCCTGCGACAAGCACCGTCGCCGGGTAACAGCAACGGAGAAATGACCACTTCCCAGCGACTCGCGGAACTGTCTTGAAACGTCACATGGAAATCCCGAGCGCAAAGCCGGGATCCGAGTGTCGGGGGCTGGTGGCACACCGCCCGTGGTCCCGCTGGTGCACTGACCCTTCATGACACGGCCCGAGTCGACAGCGGCTCCGAGCCCACAGGTCATTCCTGGGCAAGAAGCGGGAAGGAAATCCCTGCTCTGATCACAGCTGGATGGCCCAGCCGTCCCACCCCCGAGGGCGGGGAGACGGACTCAGGGGGCGGAGGGAAGACTGACTCGGGGTGCGGAGGCAAGCCCCATGCTGCACCCCAGCACCCGCGGGCCCCCGCGACATGGCCTCTGCTCACACCAAGGTTTCCCTCCAATGGATCCATCAAACCGAAAATAAGGAAGCGAGCGGATCGAAACTGGCACCGCCGTCTGAAGTTCACAGTCAGGTGCGGCCCCGACATCCCAGGCGAACTTTGAACCTGGGGGTCACCGCCCAGTTGAAGTCAGATGTGGAGTCCCGCGCAGGTCCTCCCTCCCCCACGCGTCCCGGCCGCGAGGCAGGCGCCGGTACCTCCAGGGAAGGGACGCCCTCGCCCGCGGGCTGCGGGTACTCGCGCAGAAGCCGCTCCTCGTCCAGGAACTTCCCGTCGCGCCCGTTGCTGGCCGGCTGGAACAGCCCGTAGTTCAGCACGTCCTTCAGGCTCTGGTTCAGGGAGCACAGGATCCGCTGCTTGGCGACCCACACGGTGGCGTCCGGGTTAAACCGGATGCACTTCTGCAGAGAAGGACAGAGACCCTGGTCAGGGGTGCCGCCCCCCAGGCCGTGGCCGGAGACGTCCCGGAGCTTCTCCGAGCGGCGGAACCGCCGCCGTTTCTGGGCGAGAACTAAGACGCTCCCGTCACTTGGAAGGGTCCCTGTGTAAACGCAAAAGGAGGAGACCGAGGACTGAACCGCGGGCGTCGGTGGCCTTGACGGAGGTCCCTGGCGCCTGCCGTGGTTTTCTGGGCAACACCACCGACCGCCTTGGGCCGCTCCCCACCCGCATGGAGCTTCTCGAACCCCAGCGTTCGTGGAAACAGCGTCGACCCCCCGGCCACCCAGCAGGGCGTCCGAGCACGTCCAGGCCGGGCCCCAAACTGCGCTTCTCACGAGGTGAAGGCGACGCTGCTGTAACCGGCGCGGGGACACACCCGGAGAAGCGCAGCTCGAGCAGACCGTAGCCTGACTTCATCCGTACTCCGGCCACGTGTTGACGTCTCCGATACGGATGGAGGCCCCGGCTGGTAACCGCTCCGGCGGGAAAGCCCACGGCAGGCAGTCGAGTGCCACCCGCCGGACCGTGAGCAGACGAGCCTCACAACACCGACGCCACCCCTCCCAAACCAGAAAGGAAGGCAGTGATGAAACGCAGTTAGATTTTAAAAACCTCATCATTCACCACGAGAGGGAATTTTTTAAAACTTCAAGAGTGTAGACAGTGCCTGCGAAATCAATCACGCTTTCCAACAGTGTAACAGTGGGGCGCCCGGGGGGCTCAGTCAGTCGGTTGAGCGTCTGACTTCGGCTCAGGTCATGATCTTGCGGTCCGTAGGTTCAAGCCCCACATCGGGCTCTATGCTGACAGCTCGGAGCCTGGAGCCTGCTTCGGATTCTGTGTCTCCCTCTCTCTCTGCCCCTCCCCCACTCGTGCTCTGTCTCTCTCAAAAATAAATAAACAAACAAACAAAAAAAGTGTAACGGTGCCACTAAGTACCCAAAGGCCGCCGCCTGGTCGCGCTCCCGGGCGCCCTGCTGGGAGGGAGACTCACCAATAAACCAGGAAAAGCAAACGCAGAATCACATCCGCTTCTAACCGTGACTTCTCGTTTTTTTCAAAGACTTTGTCTTTCTTTTTTATTTTTTTTTTTAATTTTTGAAAGAGAGAGAGAGAGAGCACACGAGGTGGAGGAGCAGAGACGGAGGGAGGGAGGGAGAGAATCCCAAGCAGGTTCCCAACTGTCAGCGCAGAGCCCGATGTGGGGCCTGATCCCACAAACCACGAGGTCATGACCTGAGCCGTCTCAAGTGTCAGATGCTCAACCGACTGAGCCGCCCAGGCGCCCCTGACCTCTCATTTTTATTGAATTAAAATTATGTTCGGTTGAACTGCCATCAGCAGGGGCTCAAGAGAAGGCTTTGTCACTGTAAAAACCTTCAGAAAGGTCGGGAGGCTGGAAGGGATTCTCCACTGGGGGCCGGGCCTGCCCAAGGACACAGAGGCCCTCCCACCATCCTCCTGAGCCTCCGCCTCCGGGAAGCGCCGTCCCGCCAGGGAGGAGGAGCCTGCCACTCTTAACAATGAGGAATGTTCAGCGGGCAGCCCGGGAGCCCGCTGCCAGGAAACCTGCCCCTCACGCATGAATGATCTCTCTGCCCCTCCCCACTGTCCACGGCTGAATTCAAGGGTGACTTCGGCGCTCCCTTGGGGCTACCAGGCTGGGAGGGGGCGCGCGGTTCACTCGGCGACTTTACGACTGCGGCCGCAGCCCCGCCCGGCCTTGGCTGGGTGACAGGAGTATCTGGAGACACGACAAACCAGACGTGCCCGATGTGACCCGGCGGGGCTGCCGTCAACATGCCAACTGCTGTTTCGGCCTCTGGTTCCAACCACACAGACACCCGACTCAAGTTCCCTTGGGTGCCAGCACCGCAGGAAGACCTGGGGCCCCCGCGCCGCGGCCAGCAGGTGAGCACGCAGCGGAGCAGAGGCTGGGACCTGCTCCCAGGACCTGGGGGCCTTTACAGGTGACCTCGGAGCCCCCACTGCCACTCTGGGCAGAGCTGGGGATGCGGAGTCCACGCCCTGGACGGGCCAGCCCTGCACAACGAAGAACCATCCTGCTCTCAAGAAGGCCCCATTCAGAAACTTCCAGAAGGAGCAGGAGCTCGGAGGGCGGAAAGGCTTGTGCTGCAGCCCAACTGGCCACACTAACCTTGTGATCCTGGGTGAACCCGCCAGCCCAGAGGGCCCTGTCCCTGGGATGGAAACTGGACTCTACCTAATTCGAGGGGCTCGCAAGGGTCAGACAGAATGTAAGTAACACAGGCCGTGAGGGTCGAGGCTGTCCCGCGAAGCAGGCTGACGTCCTGACCCCCCATCTGTGCTCGCGATTTATGTGGAAATAGGGACTCGGCAGAAGTACCTGAGTGAAGACGAGGTCCTAACAGGGCAGGGTGGGCCCCAAGCCGCTATGACCGTGTCCGTCTGAACAAGGGACGCTCAGGCGCAAACACGCACGTGCGTGTGAAGACGGAGGCAGAGACGGAAGCGGTGTATCTCCACGTCAAGGAGCACCGGGCATCACCGGCAGACCGCCAGCCGCCGGGGCAGAGGCCTGACCCAGACTCCCCCTCCCAGCCTCGGGAGGACCCAGCCCTGCCCACACCCGGATCTCAGACACCAGCCTCCAGGACAGGGAGACAACACATGTGTGTGTCTGAACCCCGAAAGGCGGTGGTGGGGGCACAGACAGGGACTCGAGCACTCAAGGCTGCAGATTAACCGAGGCCGGTCTAGAAGGCACACACCAGAGAGGGGTCAGGAGCACCTCCTGGGTTTGTGGAATGGGACGTGTCCCGCCGCTGAGATTTGTCAGCAGGGGTGAGGATGGGAAGAGCGGAGGTGGGGGTGGAGGGGGTCAGTCTGGGGTGGGCTGTGAGACTGCCTGGCCAGCCACAAAGAGCTGACCCTCGAATTACTCATCTGTGTGCTGGTGTCTAGTTCCATGTGTGCGTACCTGCCTGTGAGCTGGGGCTCAAGGTCAGCGGGTTCCTTTGTGTTAAAAGCCCCATCAGAGCGACCGTTCCACCACTGCCAGGCTGAGGAGCGGGCTCCGAGTTTTATTTCAGAAGTCGATGCGTACTGGGTGACAGTGTTTGTCAGAATTGCTTTGTGGCCCCTCGATGGCTTTGTTTTGTGCACCCGGCCCAAGGGCCGGCCGGGAGACCACGGCTCTCCTCCGCTCTTCCCAGAGACCCGGCCGTGGCTTACCAGCGTGCCCAGCACCAGCGTGCCCAGCACTCTGTCGCTGTCTATTTTTAAAAGCTGCTGGCACCTCAGAGGCTAGACTTTGTTTCTCTGTAAGAAATGACTTAGAACCTCCTAACTTTTGTCCTTTGCCGTAGAGCTGAGGCTGGTCCTCCCCTGTCATTGACAATGCTTAAATTCACATCGGGGCCGATTAACTGGCAACCGGAAAATCGGGACAAAGACAGCATCTCGCTGATCCGCAACAGAGCAGACTGAGCAGTCCTCCTCACTTTTCTCCGTGACTGTCAAGTGTTTTATAATCTGAGGGTGGCCATGTGTGTATGGAGGGGAAATAACGCATCGGTTATATAGGGAGGACGCGGGAGCCAGGCAGACTCGACTTGGGTTCACAGTGAACCTCCACCACCTTCTAGCCACGCGGCTTTGGGGTGGTTACTTGAGAATCTGAGGCTCAGCTTCCTTATCTAGGAAATGGGAATAATAATGACTGCTTTTATGTCAATAGAAATAATCATTTATTATATGTAAATATATGTGACATAGATTGTTTTTAATACATATCAGTACATGATTATATAATTATGTCTACAATAATAACAATACTGCTCACTCATGGTTATAGAGAAGGTAAATGCAGTTACACAGCTCCTACATGTTAGGATTCAGTAAGTGTGGACCAGTACTGTATCATCATCACCACCATCTCTCCCACCACCATCATCACCATCACCACCATCACCTCTACCCCCATCACCATCACCACCATCATCCCCACCACCACTATCATTACCATCACCACCATCACCTCTACCCCCATCACCATCACCACCATCATTCCCACCACCACTATCATTACCATCACCAGTGCCATCATCACCATCAACACCATCGACATCATCACCATCACCACCATCATTATCACCATCACCATCATCACCTCTACCCCCATCACTATCACCACCGTCATCATCACCACCACTATCATTACCATCACCAGTGCCATCATCACCATCACCACCACCATCACCACCACCACCATCATTATCACCACTACCATTACTACCATCACCACCGTCATCACCATCATTATCACCATCACCATCACCACCATCACCACCATCATTATCACCATCACCATCACCACCATCACCTCTACCCCCATCACCACCACCACCACCACCACCACCATCATTATCACCACTACCATTACTACCACCACCACCATCATCACCACCACCACCACCATCACCTCTACCCCCATCACCATCACCACCACCACCACCATCATTATCACCACTACCATTACTACCATCACCACTATCATCACCACCACCATCACCATCACCACCACCACCACCACCACCACCACCATCACCATCACCACCACCATCACCACCGTTATCACCACGATCTCCCTACCACCATCATCACCACCATCACCACCATCACCACCACCACCACCATCACCATCGTCATCTCCAGGCTCTGAGCTCCTTAAGGGGCAAGACCCGCATCTCAGTCATCTTATGTCCGCCCACCATGCCCTCCCCGGTGCTGGTACAAGATCCTTTATGCGGAGGATAGTAACTAGACGAGTAAAGATGTTCCCTAGAGCAACCTTTGAAGGGCAGTGGCTGGGGACCGGGATTCCTGACACCCAGGCCGTCTTTGCAATCCCTCCTGGGCCTGAGAATCCCTGTCACAGACTATGAAGGGCTGTAGGGAGACGGGAATACGGCACCGATGCTTCTCAACACTTCCTCGGGCGTCGCATGGTAAGAGTGGGGTGAGGAAAGGTCACTTAAGGGAGAGACTGTCCTCATGCTCCACCTGCCGGACTCGTCGCTCCTCCCGGATCTGTCCCCGGCCGCTCCTGCGCCGAGCCCTCCACCTGAAATGCCATCCCGAACTCTCGCACGGCGCTTTGCTCCCGGGCACCGTCCATGGCGTGCGCGCCCTCTCAGACAGCTTACTTACTCCTCCCGGGGGCGTCCGTGGGGGCTCATTGGGGCACTTATTTTCGGCTTCTCCATCCTGTCTGAGAGTTGAGTCTCTCATTGCCTCAAATATGGCCTAGGGCTGGTTTTCTCATTACGGTTTTTGTGGCTCCCAACTGTCATCCATTGACTGGATCACCCACGCCAGGACTGTGCTTGCAGCAGGGCTGTGCCTGGTGGGGTGCCGGGTAAGGAGGGGAGTTGGTGAGGGCTACGTGAGGAAAGGCGGCGGGATCTGTCCAGTGTCTTCTGAACTGGCCACACAGTAGGCTCTCCTGGAGCCAGCTGTGAGCATGTAGGTAGCACCCACCACGCATGGAAGGAGAGGGGTTACCCGGCATGCCAGGCTGCGGAGGTGCCCTGTGCACATGCGCCCCCAGCCGACCATCCCTTCCCTGCCTCCCCTGCCAGCTGAAACCATACTCGCTCTTCCCAACAGGGCCCAGGACGCACTCTCTCTAGCTTCCCTCTGGGTCGAGCTGGCCGCTGAATGTCCTAACCGACCCCGGGGACCTGATCTGACTGCCCGCGGACCACAGTCCCAGCTACGCGGCTGACCCCTGCTCCCTCCTGCCCAGCCTGTCCATCTTGCATCTCTTTTCTAGAGGAGGGACACACCGGCATGTACTTTGCCTCGTGACATTTCAGCCACCGTCACTCTCTGATCTCCTGGTGCAACACCCCAAATGCTGAGACGTCCAGAGCCACCCAAAACCCTCCCAGCATGTCTGGGCTGAGCTGCATGGCCTAAGATACCGAAAAATTGCAAGAGGATGTAATGACATCCCCAAGACCCAAATCACAGGGGCTTCCCCCGTAGGCCCGACGAGCGGAGCGTTCACAGCGGCTGGGGACGGGAGGGAGGGGTGACAGGGCAGAGAACTGCAAAATCGAACAGCGAGAGCAGGACTCTGTGACCAACATCAGCCTCGGTTTAGGGGGTCTGTCCCAGATGTTCCCAGGGTTCCTTCGAGCCAGCTTTAGCTCTCCTCAGGTCTTCTGAGCCCCAAGAGGCCCTGACTCACTAGAGGGAGGCACATTCAAGCACAAGGAAACCCATATCTTCTTCTGAGCTGTCCCCCCTCAGTCCTGCACATGTGGCCCCACCCCGACACCCAGCTGATTAGGGCTCCCCCCTACTCCAGCCTATGCACTGCTCCACGGAACACGGCTGTGTGTCTACTTTCTGGCCTACTTCTAACCATACCTGAAGCTCTGTAAACATTGATGGAACTGAACTGCACGGAACACAACGCTCCAGAAATGGAACGCTCCTGGGTGATATAAGCCAACGTAGAGTAGGGTCTGGTCTTGACCACAATGAGGATGGATGGTGGGAGCTGCCGTGGCCGTGGACTTGCTCTGCACTCGGACACTGTGAACACATTATCTCGCTGAGACATGGCAAAGATCCGGAGAGGGCAGACCTGCGCCCACGTTTGCAGAATGGTGAGCAGTACAGCTGTGGTCGGCGGGGTGGTTAATGGTATGAAACTCCACCCTTCCACTGGTAAAGCTCACGGCCAAACTCAAATCTAAAAGGAAGAGAGTGAAAGCAGCCTGCTCTCCTGCTTGGTCAACATGAGTTGTAGCCGTTCTGTAAGATGTGAGGCTCACAACCGAGAATACCGGGACACAAGGGGAACAACACTGGCCTTGGACACACAGAGGCCAGACACCCACATAAGCTGTGTGTATAGGTTTCTAGCGCCGTTGTGACAAAACACCACCGACAGGAGCTTAAACCACAGACATTCGCTGCCTCCCAGTCCTGGAGGCCAGAGCCCGAGGTCCAGGAATGGGCAAGGCCAGGTCCTCCGAGTCCTCTCTCCTTGCCTGTGGACAGCTGTCTTCCCCCTGTGTCCTCACAGGGTGGTCCCGCTGTGTGTGTCTGTGTCCTGATCTTCTTTTAAAACACTGTTCCTACTGGATTAGTTCCCACTCCTACGATCTCACTTCACATGAATCATCTCTTTAAAGACCCCACCTCCGAATACACTCACATTCCAAGATCTCAAGGGTTCGAACTTCTACAGGATGGGGGCAGGGCACAGCTCAGCCCCTAACACTGTTGCCCGTGGCCAAGTCTCTGGGTGGGCCACATCTGTGTCGGCAACTAACTCACACGATCCATGAAGGATCAAAAACCTTGTGCTCGGGGGGTCGCGTGCCCACTCGCGCCCGAGTGGATATTGGTGTTTCGATCTGCAATCACACGGCAAGAGAATTTTATGGAAGAGAGTAAACCGTTCTCCAAGTCTGATCTGGGTCCCGTACAGCGGGCGTGATGGCAACGGTTGCTCTGTGAGATCTTACGAAGGTCGGGAAGGGTCTAGACAAAGCTCCAAAGAATGGTAAATATCGCACTGAATAAAATAAGCACATCTGACCACAGAAGGTGCTGGAAAAGCCCTTCACAGTCTGGAGGTCAAGTAAAGAACCATCGACAACACAAGGTCCAACGGAAGAATTAAAAAAACAAAACAAAAAAACAAAAAAAAAAAAAACCGAGGAGGGGACATGCCGAAGCATTCCAGGGTCGCGATGCTCAGGGGACCCTCCCGGCATCACCCCGTTCGGGACCCAGAGCCAGAGACGCAGACCCGACGGGGATAAACGGCCCAGCTCTCGGAGGGCCTGCAGGCAGCGGCCGCAAGCGCTCAGGGTGTTCTGGAAGAAACCCAGCCTTCTGAGCCCGTCACTCACTGCGAAGAACTGCATTTCACATCTGCGGCTTCCTCTGGGCCACACTTTCTGTCATTATCAGTCCCTTTATGCTGCGCTTTAAAAGGACCATATTAGGGGCGCCTGGGGGGCTCAGTCAGTGAAGCATCCAACTTCAGCTCAGGTCACACTTTGTGGGTTCGCGCCCCACGTTAGGCTCTGTGCTGACAGCTCGGAGCCTGGAGCCTGCTTCGGATTCTGTGCCTCCCTCTCTCTCTGCCCTTCCCCCCTCTCAAAAATAAACATGAAAAATTAAAAATAAGTAAATAAAGAGCTGTAACACGCAACTTGCCGGGAGCCACTCGAAGGTGCGTTCGGGGGGTGCTTGTGCCTTTCACGGCTGCTCGCATGCAACCCGCAGATTTGCACACCTCCGCAAATCAGCCGACACCAAGGCAACCCGAACCGGGACTGGGTAGTTTCCAAACGAAACACCGCTTCCGGCCGTGCACGAAGACCTCTCCGGCTGGCACCTGCGGCGGCAAACAGGGAAGCGCCCTCGCCGCCAATGCGTGAAGATTAAATTAAGGGATTTATAGGGAAGAGGAAACGCTGGGTGACCTTGACCGAGGACGGCCTGATCGGAGGGCACCGAAGGCAGGCCCGGAGTCATGCTGGTGCTGCCGGGTGTTTAAACGGCAATAAAGGAGAAAGTGGCCGTGTTCGTTTTGCCAATCAGAATAAGACTTTTCAAATGGCAAGAGCCAAATTGCCACCTGACGCTCGCTTGAAGCGGAGGGCATCCCGCGTGCTGCGGCTGATTTTTAAGGGGCTAACTGGTGGTCCTCTGCCGTCGTCAAGGTGACAGTAAACTGAGATGTGCCAGCTCAGGACCTGCCGGTGACTCACACCTCCGGAGAGGTGAGTTAATTCTTCCCTCTCGATGGCCATCATCAGGCAGTCCCCGAAGAGGGTGGAGGACAGGATGTTGGGGGGTTGGGACCACACGGCCCTGACTGCTGACGCGTCTTCTCACGGGCTCCCTGAGGTGGGGATTAGTGCTCCCGAGTCCAAAGGGGAACGGGGCAGACTCACAACGGCTCCCAGACGCACACGGCTGTGAGAGGCACAGCTGTGACTCCCGGGTCCCGAGGGCGAGCCAGACCCACCGGGTCCCAGCAGCACACGGAGCCGTGGGTCAGGAGGGCTGCCCTGGCAGGGGCGGTGCCGTGCACGGGAGACCCGCAAGGGACCGGGGAGGTGGCAGTGGATGCCACACGGAAAGGTCCAAACTGGGCAGGCAGGACTCAGACCCGGCAGGACAAGTCACAGAGATTTGACCACAGAAGGTGCTGGAAAAGTGCCCCACTCTTGGCTCTGACCCAGAAAATTAAACATTGCCGGCTCGACCCTGGCACGGCCACCTTCTGGGTAACTCTTACCAGCCAGGGACACCGGGGGAAGAGGAGACATCCTGCCCTTCACCAGCGTGGCCTTTGAACCACAGTGTTCCCAACACAATGTGGGATTTACCAAGGGTTTTTTTTTTTTTTTTTTTTCACAGAATGTGTAATAATTCCAGACCAAAGCCACTTCCCCAAACAGTATTTTCTCAGGGAGATTTGTCGGTATTAATGCAAAGCTTAAGCAGAAGGGCACAGCAACTCGGATATTTGTCACATGGGCTGCAGAGACCCTGGCAAGCCAGAATGACCTCTCTCATATATAAAACATTACCCTAACACCTACCAGGACATGCAGCATGGAGTCCTTACAACACAAAACTGAGGCTGGTTAAATCGGGTTGTCTTATCTTTTTAATGAGGTAAATGAAAATAAAGGCCCTCGCGGCCTTCAGCAACCGCCTTGTCGTGATCAAGGCCTCCCCTTGGAGCCCGCCCCATGTTTTAAACCACTTACAACACACCAGTTCCCTGATTACAACTGTAAAGTGTGAACCACCCCATTTAAGGACAGGGAGGTTGGTTTTCATCTCTACCATCACAGGGAAAATGGAGGCAGAGGGAAGTTGGGGGCTGGGCAAAGGGGGCTGTCTTTGGCCTTGGCAACCAATTAATGAAATCACAATGAAAACCAGAGTCCATGCCTTCTACCTCCCCAAAAAGTGATCCACGTGTGATTTACAAAGGACACAGCAGGGCCACTCGAAGTAGAGACCGAAGATCCAGACCATCTGTTTCTGTCTGAAAAAGGGAGGGAGAGACAGACTGCGATGGAGAGACAGACTGCGATGGAGAGACAGACTGCGATGGAGAGGTGGGTGGGTGGGTGGGTGGGTGGGTGGAATGATGGGTGGGTGGATGGAATGATGGGTGGGTGGGTGGATGGAATGATGGGTGGATGGATGAGTGGGTGGGTGGGTGGATGGGTGGGTGAGTGGATGGATGGATGGACAGATGGATGAGTGAGTGAGTGAGTGAGCGGGTGGGTGGGTGGATGGATGGATGGGTGGGTGGGTGGATGGGTGGGTGGGTGGATGGGTGGGTGGGTGGGTGGATGGATGGATGGGTGGGTGGCGGGAGGGAGGGAGGGAGGAAGGGAGGGAGGGATGGAAAGATGGGTGGATAGATGGATAACTGATGAATAATATAAAAGAAAAATCTCAAATATATACCTTCAGGTGGACAAAAACAAGTTACGAGTGATATGCCCAGCACGATGCCAGGTATATATGTTCTTTTTCCCACAATGCAACACAATCTAGTGATCACTGACACAGACAGACAGACAGCCAGAGACGAGAGAGAGTCACACTGAATTTAAGGCAGAGCTTCCTCTGAGGAGAGAGGGCTGGGCATGAGGACTAAGGCGGCTTTGACTTTGTCAAGAATGTTTTAATCCTAGGGTAAAAAAGTAACTAAACGCTAACCACTGTCAATTATTCATAATAGATACAATAGTATTTATGATATTATCCTTTGTATTGTCTTGTATTTTTAATTTTCTGTCTATCAAAAAAATAAGCAGCATCAAAGACCTAAGGCATCTCTCTGCCTCTTGGGGGTCTCCTTGGCAGAGCTGGGGTCCGCCCGGGGCCACGCTGCAGAGACTGGAAGTTCTTGAAGCACGAGCGCCAGCGCCAGCGCCATCACCTCGGCCAGCCCACTGGATCCTCCTGACTTTTCTTTCAGGGCAGAAAATGTGCTCAAGTCAGGGTCATGCACAGCTAATTTCCTAATGAAGTCTAAAATCCCAAACAAATTTCCTTTCGGTCAGCAAACAAGTGGGCAGGAAAGAGTACGTTCCAAGACAGGAAGCTCTGGAATCAAAATGGCGGCCTGAAAGACCAACACGTTTTTGCAAGCAAGGGTTTTTCGTCTCTGTGTTGCCTGGGCTACTCGATGACATGTGAGGCCATTCAATGGTGGCTTTCAAGGCACCAGCGTGGTCAGCATTGGCCTCAGGGGCACACTTGAGGGGTGGTGGGCTTGCCTGCAACAGGAGAAGCAGACAACTAAGGGAAACATGGGTCTATCTCCCAGTCCACGGGGCGGGGGACCCCGCTGAGAGGGAATGTCCAGAGCGCAGAAAGGAGGTGAGTGGTTGCAGGGGATGGGGGGGCGTAGGGGCGGGGCCTGACTGCTAATGGGCAGGGGGTTCCCTTCCGGGGCCATGAGAATGTTCTAAGATTAACTTTGGCAACGGGCACACTCACCTGGGAATTTACTCAAATCCACGGAACCGTACACTTGTCGTGGGCAGATCGTACGGAAGGCGAATCGTCTCTCAATTTTTAAGACATCTTCTCCCCCCTGTGCTGAGTGAGAGACTATCGAGATGCAGGCATCACATTTTAAAACTGGTCGACACAAGTCACAGGTCAGGACCATGCGAAAGGCCCAACCACACTCTCGTGCAAAAGCCGCACCGGCTCCGATCTCGTCGAATTTGTCATCGGGAACCTGTCCGCGGGGCTCCGCGTCCATCAGCGCCACCCTGGATTCTCGCGGGAGCCTCCCGCCTGCTTCTGCTGCCTCCCTTCCCCATGGATCTGCCACCCGGAGAAGCCAGGATCCCCCTTCTCAAATGTTAACAAGGTCATACGCCCTGCCCCAAGCCTTCCACAGCGGCTCTGCTCAGATGTCCCCTCCTCATTTGCCAGAGACAAGGGCGCAGATGACTTCATTCGCTCTCTCTCGAGACACTGTTCACTCAGCCACACCGGCCGCTGGGGCACGAGGACACACGAGACAGACCAGAAGCCCCGCTGGAGAGAGACGCTGGCCAAGCAGTCACGCGAGTGTGTACCTGCGGAATCACAGCCGTGCCGGGGACACCCCACGGAGGATGGGGGGGCGGGGAAGGCGCACCGGGTAAGTATTTGATCTTTATCCTTGAAACCCTAAGAGCTCCTAGGGGAGACTGACGGGACGCGGTAGAACTGTGTTTGCGCTACGGCAATCTCCTGAGACGCTGTGGGGGCTACCCTGGTCCAGGAGAAAGGCGGGGTACAGGTGGTGGGGTGACGGAGGTGAGCAGGGGACACAGAGGGTTAGGACGGGACCTGGCGGTGGACTGGCAAGGCACCCGGTGGGGACGGAATCCTCGGGGTGACCCCTGCGTGCTGGCTCAGACGACAGAGGCAGAAGTTGACAGCCAAAACATGGACACGAGGCACCGGCCATCGACAACCAAAGGTGGTCCGTCCCTCGATGAGCTGCTCCTTGCCAGGAAAAAGGAACAAAGCCCTGGGGCTGGGCCTCCAGTCCTTCCACCGAGTGAGAGAATCCGGACACGGAAACCCACATCCCGTCTGACCCCAGTAACAGGGAATGCCACGACAGGGCGACCACAGAGCAGGGGAGTGGAGGTGGGCGCTGGCAGCGGGCGAGGATGAGCGGTGGGCAGGCGCCGATGGGCAGATCCTGACCCGGAGGGGAGGGGGGACGGCGGCTCGACTCAGCGAATTCCCTGGAAATCCCTCAGTAGGCATCCTCAATAGGAGTGAATCTCGTGGCTTATAAATTGTACCTCAATCAAGTTGTTTTTCTAAGGTTAACCGCAGCGGAGAGAGAGGGAACGGCAGTGGGGCCAGGCGTGGGGGGCTGGAGAGAGGACGGGAGGGTCTCGCCACCCATTCCGGGCAACATGAGCTTTCGGCTGAGCAGGTGTCAAGGGAGGAGGTCAGAGCTGGATGTGCGACCGTGGCCATGGCCATCCCTCGCTCAGACGTAGTAACAGAGGCCCCGGGTGTGGGAAGGGCATGGAGGGAGCCCTGGAGGTCCCGAGCTTCACGTGAGAGAGAAGCAGAAGGTGCAGGTGTCCGGGGGAGGGGAAGGACTCCCTGCAGGTGTCCGGGGGAGGGGAGGGACTCCCTGAAGAGGAATCTGGTTTGGATGGGAGACAAGTCTTGACGGCTCATCCACTCAGGGCCAGGATACTGCTGAGAGTGAGGCAGGGGGATACCCAACCCAATCCCCCTTTCCGGAGGAAAGACGGTCCTAGGACACACTTCCGTGGAGGGGACCTGGGAGGCGGCTGGTTTCCAGAAGTCTGGACCCCGTGAAGTCCCTCAGGAAGACACCAGGGCTCACCTCCCGAGGGGCCGAGTGTAAGGAGTTAGCACGTGCCCAGCAACGGCTCAAAGGGAGCTTTGCAAGGTAGGAAGCCATTCCTGCCCAGGTCTTCTAGAACCTTCTCTCACAATGGACAGTCTCTGTAGAACAAGAGGCCAGTAACGAGCACAAGGGGCCCAGAAATTGCCAAGACGGGTCAAGTTCTAACATTTAAAATCACAGGAACCTCAGACACAGAAAGCAAACAGCGGTGTGTCTGTGAGAAGAGGGGAGGAAGGGCTTAAAACCTGGAGGAGGAGGAGGGGGTGGGACCCGGCTGCTCCCGGCGTTCCATTCCGATCCCCGATGATACTCGGAAGTGCCGAGGTCACCGGGGAACCACGCCTGTCTGACAGTCCATTGGAAGCAAGCGATAGATGGTGGAGGGACCCCGGCAGCCGGCGTGGGTGGCGGGGAGGCGGGCGCAGCGAGGACAAGAGGTTCAAGTGAGCGAGGGTGGGGGAGAGAGAGACGGGGTGGATGGATGGGTGGCAATCAATCGTCTCTCGGGGGGTCAGGACCACGGCGGAGACGGCTTTTCCTGGATGGAACGCCGAACCCGAAGATGCATGTACGTACTAAACGGAAGCCTCTGTGAAGCAAGAAAGGAGAGACTCGTGTCCCTGAAGCATCTGCCGGGAGGTGGCCAGTCCCTGCACCTCCAGGGACTCCTTCAGACAGGCGGTGGTGGCAGACACGTGGGCTCCGGCTGCCGGGGAGCGACTCGGGGCCAAGCCCCGGGCGGAGGTGGGTGCAGAGGCTGGCACTGGACACACCCAAGGAGGCCCCGAAAGCACGACACGGCCCGGCCCCGTGCTCCTCTGGCTCCTCGTGATGGGCCGCTCGGTGCGCGGCAGAAACCCGACCACCGCGTGCTCGGGGCCGGCTCTGCCCCGCTTCCAAACCCGCTTTCCCCAAAACTATAAATAACAAGAGGGCTGCAGTCGGTGCTGAATTGGGCACATGCCGCCGGCCTAAAAATCCGGGTTTGCTAATAACGAGCGTAGCCCCGACCCCGCAGTGAGCCCCCCGCGCATGTGCAGCAAGCCGGAGCAGAGGGAACCTGGCCGTCGCAGCCCAGAGCCCACACAGAGCCCATCCGGGGGCCGGTGGAGGGGCTCCTGAGGGCAGGTGAGCCCTGCCGGGGGCTCGCGCTCGGTGGGAAATGTCATCCCCCTGCAGGGCGAGACGCGGACCACAGTCACTCCGGAGGCAGAGACGGGTCCAGACGCCCCTGGGGCGGAAGAGGGACAGCGTCGTGGCGCCGGGAGACACCGCCTCCCCTCGGACGGGCGGGCACAGGGGTGACACACGGGCCACAGCAGCGTGCACAGCTCCGCTGGGCAGGATTCCAGGGTCCGCCTCACGTCCCCTGCGCAGGGCACGACCTGGCAGGGTCTGCACGCACGCGGGCACGACGGCGGCTTTGTTGCTGGGGCTCACGCCGGGGGGACTCGGCACTCAGCCTCCAGGGGCTCTGTTCGCCCAGAACAAACGTGACCTTCAGAATGGGAGAAGATATTCGCAAGTGACGTATCTTTTTTTTTAATGTTTATTTTTGAAGACAGAGACAGAGACAGAGTGTGAGCAGGAGAGGGGCAGAGAGAGAGGGAGACACAGAATCCGAAGCAGGCTCCAGGCTCTGAGCTGTCAGCACAGAGCCCGACGCGGGGCTCAAACTCACAGACCGTGAGATCATGGCCTGAGCCGAAGTCGGCCGCTCAACCGACTGAGCCACTCAGGCACCCCTGCAAACAACATATCAAATAAAGGGTTAGTATCCAAAATCAATAAAGAATTTATCAAACACAACACCCAAAAAACAATCCAGTGAAGAAATGGGCAAAAGACATGAACAGACACTTCTCCAGAGAAGACATCCAGATGGCCAACCGACACATGGAACGATGCTCAGCGTCACTCATCATCCGGGAACTACAGATCAAAACCACGCTGAGATGCCACCTCACGCCTGTCAGAATGGCTAAAATTAACAACTGAGGCAACAACAGATGCTGGCGAGGCTGTGGAGAAACAGGCACCCTCTTGCACTGCTGGTGGGAATGCAAACTGGGGCAGCCACTCTGGAAAACGGTGTGGAGGGTCCTCCAAAAATAAAACTAGAACTACCTACAACCCCGCAATAGCACTGCCAGGTACGTATCCAAGGGATGCAGGTGTGCTGTTTCGAAGGGGCACCTGCACCCCAATGTTTACAGCAGCGCTAGCGACAATAGCCAAAGTATGGAAAGAGCCCAAATGTCCATGGCTGGATGGATGGAGAAAGAAGATGTGGTGTGTACACACACACACACACACACACACACACACACACACACAACAGAATATTACTCAGCAATCAAAAAGGATGAAATCCTGCCATCTGCAATGACATGGATGGAACTAGAGTTTATCTTGCGAAGCAAATAAGCCAACCTGAGAGAGACAAATACCATATGATTTCACTCATACGAGGAATTTAAGAAACAAAACAGAAGAACATAAGAGAAGAGAGCGAGAGAAGAAAAGGCAACGAAGCACAGGAGACTCTTCATGACAGAGAACGAACCGAGGGCTGATGGCGGGAGGCGGATGGGGGATGGGCGGTAAGGAGGGCACTCGGGATGAGAACGCCGGGTGTCGTATACAAGGGCGGAATCACTGAATTCCACTCCTGAAACCAATACTGCCCTGTACATTAACTAAAATTTCAATAATAACAGAAAAAGAGAAAATGACAGAACAAAATTGTGCACACAAGTCTCATAAACGGCACTGTGACAGGAACGACACAGGAAACACAAGGTGTGGGGGAGGTTCATACGGCGCCTGGCCCACGGTGACCTGTCGGTGCAGTCACGGGACACAGGGTTTCCCCCCGAGGGAACGCGTCGGCGCGACGCTGGGCACCGGGATGGGAGGGAGATGAGGAGAGTTCTCGCACACACAGTCAGGGCACCAGAAAGACGCCGCGTCGCTGACAAGCAACTGGACAAGCAGGCGGCAGCCTGGAAATAACGAAGACATCACGGAAGAGACAAGGAGAGGAAGAGGGGGGGCACGCGTCCCGAGGGAGGGCGCCCCAGTTGAGAGAAGGAAGACCCACGAGAGGAAAAGAAAAAGTCATAAGCCCAGTAAAAACACCGACAAAAGACGAGCCCACGCAGGGCTGGGAAACCAAGCGGAAACCCGAAGTCCCACGGCCACACTCGATCGGGAATTACAGGACAGAAACGGGCCCGAACTGAAACACCGTGACGGAGCTCCCGAGAAAACCACAGAGGACGGCGAGGCCAGGCGAGGCCAGGCGAGGCCAGGCGAGGCGAGGCACCGGCGACGGAGGCCTTCGGGGAAAAGGCGGACACGGAGACGCCCACGTGAGAGCGGCTGCCGCCCCGGAGCCACGGAGCCCAGCCCGAACGCGGAAACAGCCGGCGTGTAAGAACCCCTCCCGGAAACGCGCGGCGAACGGGATCTGCAGGTGGAACAGAACGGCCGGCAGCAAACAGGTCCTGTACAGGAGCCGAGGCCGGTTCTTAGAAAAATCTCAGGTCACCGACGGGACGCAGTCGCGCGACGTCCCCGCAGGTTTGGGGTGAGGTGGGGCCGGAATCCTGACACCCATGGCCCACGGCGAAATCGACGTGCAAGCCGCAGGGACAAACACACGACCTCCCGACTCGCGGATTCCACGTGTGGGATCTGCGTCCTCGCTGACATCCGTCTGCACCCCCAGGCGGCATCCGTGGCTCGTGGCGTCTGATCTGCACGCTCCGGGCGACACGGGCTGCTTGCTTCATTCGGCTCGTTGGGCACCCTGCACACAGGAGTCCGTCTGGCGTCTACTCGGCGCCCGCTTTTGAGCTCCTGCTGATTTCGCGGTTTCCTCCGGCCTCAGGCGCAGCGCGGAGACGGGGCCACACGGCCGAAGCACAGGACGGCCGGGTGCGCCTGCTATGGTTCTGTGGCGCGAACCCCGTCCAGGCACGAGCTGCAGCACCGTCAGTGTTCAGGGTACGTGAGTCAAGGGCACGCATTAAGTGACGTGTCTTTACACACGAACACACACAAGCGAGGTTATGTTGGGACCTGCCGATGACAACGCTGTGACCACAGGCTTGCGGGAAGCCAGTGCCCCTACGGCAGCGCCGCAGGACTCGCTGCTCAGGGGCGACCTCAGAGCCCAGGACGGCCGCAGATGGACGGCGTGTCCACCGAGGAAGCACTGCCCGCAGGAACTCTTCCTGAACGTCACCCCCGGACAGTTAACTCCCTCCGATGAAGAGGAGAATAAAACAAACGGAACTACGAACAGAAGCCGCCGGCGTCTCCGGTGATGGGCGCTCACCCCTGGAAGACAGACCGGACCAGGAGGCTCTTGAGCTCTGAAGCAGGATGGTGGGATGGATGGTGACTGTGTGCAGACAGGTCTGCCCCGACAAGACTCGGGGTGCGCGTGCACGTGTGTGAGTATGCGCCTGTGTGTGTGTGCGCGCGTGTGTGTGCACGTGTGTGTGCACGTGTGCGTTGCACGTGTGCATCATATGTGTATGTATGCACATGCATTCATGTGTGTTCACGTGTGTTGCACTATGTACACATGTGCGTGTGTGTGCATTGCACTATGCAGCGTGTGCGTGCGTGAGTGCGCTGTGTGCATGTGTGAGTACATGTGGGTGTGTGCATGTGTGGATGTGCGTGAGTGTGTGTGTGTGCATGTGCGAGTACCTGTGCGTGCATGCGTGAGTGTATTGTGTACGTGTGTGTGCGTATGTGTGTGTGAGTGCATGTGCATGAGTGTGTGTGCATGTGTGTGTGTTGCACTATGTACACATGTGTGTGCATTGCACGTGTGCAGCGTGTGCGTGTGTGCCTGTGTGAGTGCATGTGTGTGCGTGTGTGCGCGCGTGCACGCCTGTGAACCAGCTCCCCGTTTGCCACACGCTGACCTCGCCCTTCCCGGCTCGGAGCCAAATCCGTTTCCCGGCCTCCTGTGCTGTCGAGCGCAGTCCCCGAGGAGCCAGGGGCGGTCAGGGAAGTGACGTGTTCCCGGTTCCCTCTGCCCTCACGCTCGGGCACATCCGGGGACCCGAGGAGGGCTCCAGAGCCCCGGGCGGCCCGGCCGCTGGGCGGCAAAGGTCTGGGTCCCTGAACGGCCATGCGGAACGGAGCCTCCGTGCCCTCCTCCCCGCCGGGCCGGCAGGCCGGCTTGTTCGTCCGCCGTCTCCGTGTTCGGCGCCTGATGTTTGAACGCCTGCTTACACACCGATTAGCTTAATTCACGCCGATGAGATGAGAGAGCGCGCAGTTCCTTACGGAACGACCACGAGGACTCCGGCCCCGGCGCTTCGGAGCTGTGTAAGCCCACAGACGGATTCGGAACGAGTCTCTTCCAGCCAAGAAATCCGTCGAGTTCAGCATTTCCTTGACTGTCTGTTTCTCCTTTTGTGTGAAGACAAAACCACTCCGTGTTGGTTTGTAGCCGCCTGGGTTCACCGACCCGTTTCCGTCCGAGCGTGCAGACGGCTGTCGCCTGTTACCACCTGGAGAGTCACGTGCGGGATGCCACCCAATGCTCGTGGCAGCCGCCCTGGGGCGGCCTCTGTGCTTTCCCAACACGTGACCCCTTCATAAGGAGCAACTTTTACACGAGGTGATAAACGACGCAGAAAAAAGGACACCTAAACGTCACGCCGACCCTCCCGAGGCCCACTGTGTTGCCGGGCGGGCCTGCAGGGCCGCGGGGTCTGCTCTGGGGAACCTTCTGGAAGGTGAGGCCTCTGGCTGACCCTGCTCGGAGGTGACAGGTCAGCAGGACGCACCCCCAGCGCCCCCTGGCCTCGCTCTAGAGAGGCCGGCGTCCTGCTGGAGCTGCCCCCCCCCCACAGAGAAGCGGAGACCCCAGACTCGGAGGTACTGACCCAACTCAGGAGACCCCACGGGGTCGGGAGGTGGGGACCTGATGTGCGCAAAGGGGGGGGGACACGTCACAGAGCGTCACCAGCCATTTCCTCTGATCCTGAGAGGACCCCCTCCCCACCGCGGCCTCTGCCCCGGGGGCTCTGCTCTTTAGCAGGAAGGGCGGACACAGAGCTCCGGGCCCGTCCCATCCCCCCCCAGCACCCCGGAGGCCGGACACACCACCCGATGCT
The DNA here is from genome assembly GCA_030068075.1 of Paguma larvata. Taxonomy (NCBI): domain Eukaryota; kingdom Metazoa; phylum Chordata; class Mammalia; order Carnivora; family Viverridae; genus Paguma; species Paguma larvata. Next base: position 45,566 of record JAINVK010000061.1, read on the forward strand.
CCCACTGCCTTTAACTCGCTCTGAAGTGTGCGGGGTCCACACTCACATGGGTTAGGGTTAGGGTTAGCCTGACAGAGACCCGTATCTCATCCAGGTGCCCCGAGTCCCACCCCAAAGGGGAGCCCAGGGGACAGAGGGCTGTGCTCAGAGACCAGGTCACCTGACACCCGGACTCAAGAGAATCTCCCCACTGGGTGCACCCGCTCGGCCTGGCCACGGGTCCGCCAGCCTCCGACAGCCTCTCTTGGGGTCACCGTGTGCCCTGGACCTCCCCCCTGGCCCGGCCCGACGGGTCCCCCGCGCACCACGTCCCACACCTGGGGATGCTCATGGTGTCTGGTGACCTCTTCCATTCCGCAGCGCACCAGCGCCTCCCACAGCAGCTCCGACAACCCCAGCCCTGCCTGCGCCCCCACGAGCCAACCCTCCAGGAAGCGGCCACATAGGCAGGCCCGCCAGCAAGAACCCGCGGGCACCAAACGAGTGCGTGGCAGGGTGCACAACGGGGCCATGGCCAACGAGAAGCCCCTGAGGGCTGCCGGGGCCAACCCGGGAACCGGCGCGGGGCCCAGACCTGGGGGGACAACTGGGACTCAGCAGCGGGCAGCGCAGGGAGGGGCAGGCCAAACACGGCTTACACGCCCGGCTACTGAGCAGGAGCGCGGGACACCGGGGCCGTGCACCCCTGGGCACCGGGCAACAGAGGAAGAGGCGGGACCCCTTGGGCGCTGGAGGCCCCGTTTGCTGAGGCGCCCACTGCATGCATTTCCTCAGCAAAGCCGGTGCCCGCGGCCTCGAGGCCTGGGCTCCCCCGCCCCCCGGCACACAGTAGGTGCCCGGCATACTGCGAGGCAAGCAGAGACAGCCGATGGTGGCGGGGAGCAGGTGCACGCCGTGGGGGTGCCACCGGGACAGGCCGTGCAGAGGCGGACCACAGGACACTCGGCATTGGCCGGCGCGAGCACGCGGGGCCTACCGTCTGCTGCAGGTCCTGGATGAGGACACGGATCACCAGCGTGCTGCCCTGGCCCTCCTCCATCCTGGGCGCGCCGGGCTTCTCCGCCGTGGCCCGGATGGTGTCGTAGATGGTTTCCTCCTTGGAGCTGTCCGACTCTGACCCCACGGAGTCGTCGGAGCAGCTCTGGGCCATCTCGTCCTCGCTGGACGTGGGGCTACGCGGCATGGCTGCCCTGCGCCTGTAAGGAGGGGGGGAAGGAGAAGAAGCAGCGTGAGAACCACAGACAGAAACCCCAGGGCTCGGCGGAGGCTGGCGGCGCAGGTTCGCGCTGCCGCACCGGCCGACTCAGCCGCCGGCAGGGCTACCGTGTGTGACGCCCTGACCTCTGACGGCGGGAGAACCCGGCACCCCCAGCCGCTCCCCGGAGCCGGGGCCGGGAGGTGGCCAGGGCCCACACGGGGGCTCTGCCCAGAGCTGGGAACCCCGGCCCCCGGAAGGAGCCCTAACCAGCAGTGGCCACACCGAAGCTCACAGGGATTGGCGAGGAGCCGCGGGCGCAGCTCAAAGCCCCGAGGCAAGGGGGAGAAGCTTTCTTTTGTTTCTCTGTGAAGACAGAGCAGCAGGAGAGGGAGAAGTGCAGGCTTCTGGTCACGACGGCGCCAAGGTCATGTGCTAACAACCCCTCTGCTTCAGACACGGAGCAGTGAGAGGTGACATGCAAAAATAGCAGAGAGACAAGGCCGGGCTCAGAGGGGAGCTCGTCCCCGGGCCCCGGACCCCGGCAGAGCCCGACCGTGAGCAGGCTGATGCGGGGAGACCCGGGGCTCCCCAAGAGTCTGTGGCAGCTGGGGGTGCCGTCTTCCTACCGTCAAGCAGAGGCCCCCCAGCAAAGACCAGGTGAGGGCACCGACCGGCCCCCGGGCCACGGCAGAGAAGGACGTAGACATAACTCCGGGAGCCGGCGGCCCAGCCCAGACCTCCACACCCAGCCCCCACCGCAAGGGCACCGCCGTAGCCCCTCGCTGTGGCCCCGGGGGGACGCTCACAAAGGGACACGCCTGCCACCAGAGTGTGGGTGCAGGAGGCCCCACTGGGCAGGTCTGAAAAGGCAAAGGTGGCCACCTGCACCCTTGCAGGACGGCCCGGGAGCTGGGGACACAGACCTGAGCGCAGGGTCCTGACCTTAAAAGGGGCTTGAGCCCCGAGACGGGCAGGCCCGTGGGAAAGCAAAGTCCTGGGAAAACATTTAATTATTAACTCCCGGGCAGGACGGCCCGGTGACAGAGAGGGCGCCCGGCCACATTTTCTTTCATTTTCTTTCAGATCGAAAACAAATGTGTTTTACCTTAAGTATTTCCCGAATATCGCGTGTGACAAGCTTCCACGAAAACTATTCGCTGTTCGTCTGAAATCCACATAGAACTGGGTGTCCTGCATTTTATCAGGTGACGCCGAGGGGGTTGGGGGGGCCACGTGGGTTCTTCACCCCACGGTGAGGGGGCGGGGCAGGCTCCGAAGACCGCAGTGCTGCGGAACCCAGCCTCCCTCGGAAAACTCCGTGCCGAGTCAGGGAGGACAGGTCCCCCCATCCCCCACCCCCGCCCGCCACCCCTGGGCAAACATTTCGGCACGCTGACCTCTGGGGTGGCTGTAAAGACACAGGTCGGTAACGTGTACTGTCCCCCAGAGCGTGTTTCGCCCACTCCCTGGGGTGCCTATTAACAAGGAAAAAGGGGGCCGCCTGGGTGGCTCGCTCGGTTAACTGCGGCTCAGGTCATGATCTTGTCGTTCGTGAGTTCAACCCCCACATCGGGCTCTGTGCTGGCAGCTCAGAGCCTGGAGCCTGTTTCGGATTCTGTGTCTCCCTCTCTCTCGGTCCCTCCCCTGCTCATGCTCTGTGTGTCTCTCTCTCTCTCTCCCTCAAAAATAAATTTAAAAAAATTAAAAAAAAAAAAGGACAAACAAAAACAGTGTCAGGAAAGGCGATTCTGACAACGGCTCCGTGTTTTACTGCCACGGCGTTCCGGGAAAACAGGACACCTTACACTGAGTCCCCTACCAGCTCGGACGGGCGGACAGCTAGATTCCCCCAGACACTTCTGCTGTTAAAGCGAACGCAGCAAAGCTGACCTGGGACAGAAGACGCATAATAAGAAAAACCAGGGCACCCAGGGGGCTCAGGCAGTTGAGCGTCTCACTCCGGCTCAGGTCACGATCTCACGGTTCATGCGTTCAAGCCCCGCATCGGGCTCTGTGCTGACAGCTCGGAGCCTGGAGCCTGCTTCAGATGCTGTGTCTCCCTCTCTCTCTCTCTCTCCCCCTCCCCAACTCGAACTCTGTCTCTCTCTCTCTCAAAAATAAATAAAAACCTTAAAAAATTGATAATTAAAAAATAAAATAGTAAATATTTGTTATTACGTTTTTCTACCTTTCTATATGGTTACAATGTTTCTCACGAACAGTAACTGTAAAATTTACTCCGTGACCATGACCTGAGAGCTGCCTCTTAATGGTTTTTCGAATGGGAGCCCTGATCGATCAAATCTCCTCCAGGTTCTGAAAGGAGCCGCAAGGTGAGGCTGAAGGGCACCCACTGTGGTCCGGGCACAGCTGATGCTTCTGGAAGGGCAGACGCACACCGACCCATGCGCCACGCTCTGTTACCGCCCTGCACCCTCGCAAGGGTGCAGTAGGCAGGAGGCCATCATTGCCGCTCCTGGGTGGGCAGCCAGGAAGGGACCTGGCCCAGCCCCAGACCTTGGCGACACCGCCAGGGAGGGCACGTCACCCGGGCGGCAGGGACGGGGCAGCGGGGCTCCAGATGTGCCCTCGGAGCCGCTCCCGGGAGACCCCCAAGGCGACCCACCCCGTGCGCCAAGGAGCTCCGAGCCTGAACTGCCCTGGAGAAGGGGAGAGGTGGCCGGGAAGGGGCATGCGGGCCCATCCCCTCCCGTCCGGGCACCAAAGAACAGCCCTCTTCTGCACAGCGGCTGATGGAGGGAAGCAGGCAAGGTGCAAAATACTGGCATTTACGGAGATGTTTTTACAGGTTTTTAAAGCGTGGACCTTAATTTTTACAGCAGTCAGAGGCTTCGGGGGGCTGAGCTGCCAAGACAGGGTCCCCGCAGACTCCCTCTGCCCCCGCTCCGTTAACAGGTGCATTGTCATTCAAGTCCCTCCACAGGCAAGCTTCCCGCTTCCTTCCCTGGAACCCAGATCCACCAGGGGAAAGAAAGTTCGGCTGGCTGCTAGTCCCCGGCGCTCACGAACCGGTCGCACTCCGGGTCTAAAATGAAATGTAAAATCAAACTACGGTTGCACGGCCTGGACGGACAGGGCATTCCGGAGCCAGGAGCACGCCCCAGCCGCAGCCCCCTAGCTGGCCTGCCCCCCGTGGGCTCCGGCCCCCGCACCGGGAGGGCCTGGAGAAGGCGGCACGGCCCGCGTCCTCCTGCCCGGTGCGCGCTGACCTGTCACCGAGGAAGCATCAGCCAAGTCCCCACGGAGGGCCGGCGGCGAGACCCGCTACCCCGGGTGGTGCCAGCAGGGGCAGCGCCGTCTGCGGGGCCTGGCGGAGGGCGGACACACCTTCCAGACGATGGGTCACCGGCAGCGGAGTCTGATTACTGGGTCTGGGAACCGGGCGCGTCCAACAAAATTACAGAGTTACAGAGCTCGGAGATTTCTAGGGAAGACGGGACGTCGCCGAGGTCTGAGAGCTGGGATGTGTCGGCCGTGAAAACGCTTTTCTGATTCCCAGTCATGACACGGGCTTGTGCCAGCTATCGGTGCCACCCGACCGGCTCAGGACACCTGCTGCGCGGCGGGTGGGGCTGCAGCCACCCCCAGGCCTGCTGTCACCGGTAATGACAGTATTTAAGCCGAGAACCGGCTTCCTTTAATTCCTATTATTGCCACGGCTGTGGGACTCTGCCTGTCCTCGGCACCCGCGACTTTGACCTTCCCAAGAGAGGGTCCGGAGGAAACACCTCTCCCCTCTGGGGAGTTTAGAACGGCCTCGCCACCCTCCTGACGGGAGACGCCCTTCCTGCACCCTCTCCCCGGGACGACACGCTCCCCCCCGCCCCGCCCCCGGTGTGGACAGTGGAGGAGACACAGGTGCTCGGCCAGGGAATGGGCGACACCTCTGACACTGTCGTCTGGCTCTTCTCTGTGAGCAGTCCCCCCGGGATGCCCTCCCCGGGCCGAGCCCACATCAGCCCTGCCTGGCTCTGAGGGCCCAGCACGGGCCAGGAGCACGGAGCCTCCCCCGTGACTGCTGCAGGGAAGCCACCTTCCTGTCCCCCCCACTGACCTGTCGCCGCCTCCTCCTGCTCCAGTGCCGCACGGACGGATGGACAGACTGACAGGCAGGGACAGCGTGAGCACGGGACGTGCCCAGGCAAGAGACCAGCCAAAACGGGTCACAGCCCTTCTGGTACAAGGACTTTTCTTAAGGTCCCAGGCCCCGGTTCCAGAAGGAATTACAGGCGTCCCTCGTTTTATCACCTTTTGCTTCATTGCCTTTCGAGGACACCACGTCTTTTACAAACGGAAGGTCTGCGGCGACCCCGAGTCGGGCAACAGCATTCGTTCATTCTCTGGGTCTGTAATCGCGTTTTGCTAAGTCTCCCAACATTTCAAAATTGTCCTTCTTATTCTGTCTGTTACAGTGATCTGGGATCCGGGACTAACAGTCACTGAGAGCTGGATGATGGTTAGCACTGCTTGGCAACAAAGTATTTTTTTAACTTTATTCTGAGACGGGTGGGCAGAGAGAGAAGGCGAGAATCCCAGGCAGGCTCTGCGCCGTCAGCACAGAGCCCGATGCGGGGCTGGAAGGCTGGAACCCGCAAAACCACGAGATCATGACCTGAGCCGAAACCGAGAGCCAGATGCTGAGCCGGCTGAGCCACCCAGGCGCCCGCAACACAGTGTTCTTTAACGGAAGTATCCACGTTGGTTTTCAGACATGACACCATTGCACACTCAACAGGGCACAGCGTAGTGCAGACCTAACATCTGTACACGCCGGGAAACTGAGGCGTTCACCTGCCTGGCCCTGCTGCGGTATTCGCTCCCTTGCGGCGGTCTGGACCCGAGCCTGCCGCGTCCCCAAGGTGGGCCTGTGTTCACAACAGGGCCCCGCGGTGTCTGAGGAACAGCTGACGACACCGAACAGTCCGTGTGCCCCCAGACCTCGGATCCACGGAACTCTGAACAGAACACGCACGGAAGGAGATGCCGAGTGTGCCACCGACTGCTCGTTCTACGTTCATAAAAATAGTCAGTGAACTAATTATTCGGGGAACTGAATTTAAATGTTTCTGTTTTAAATGATCGCGATTTGAAACCACAATGCTCGGGAATTTTAATTTGTATTTTGCCTTTTCGTGGGTCATCTGAAGTATTTCAGTAGCTGTCCTTTTTGGAATATTACCAAAAAATGCTTAAATTTATTTTCCTTTCTGCTTCGATGAAAGCCCATGCACATTGTGTGTGTGTTAATATATTTTTAATTATTTAGACTATGTTCTCAACAGAACATAAGTGGTGTGAAGACCTGTATTACAACAAGCATGCGTAGTAATTTTGCTAAACAGAAGGCAAGTACATTTTATGAAATGTGTAAAAATGAACCAATGATGTTTATCACTTTCCAGACACCGCGGGGCTTCAAGGCAACACCCACGTGTGCAGCACAGTAACGGGGTTCAGTCAGATTTCATGGAATGCCAGCCCTTACGCACGTGAAAGGATAAATCTTCAAACACTTAAAATTTCGTCGTCATGAAGGTTTATCTGCGAAAGCATGTTTTATCTAACAGATTGCTGGCTGGATGGATCGTTTTATAATCTTTTTAACATTTATTTATATTCGAGAGACAGAGAGACAGAGCACGAGCAGGGGAGGGGCAGAGAGAGGGAGACACAGAATCCGAAGCAGGCTCCAGGCTCTGAGCTGTCAGCACAGAGCCCGACGCGGGGCGCGAACCCACAAACTGTGAGATCATGACCTGAGCCGAAGTCGAACGCTTAACCGACTGAGCCACCCGGGTGCCTCTGGAAGTATCATTTTAAACAGGAAGCAGGTGTACTCCCACCCCAGCCCCGAACATCAGGACAGGCCTGCGAGAGGGGGGCATGACCGCCCCCCACACTGAGCGCTCACGGCAGGGCTCAGAGAGGCCCCGTCCAGATCGCGGTCTGACCTTGACCGCGCCTACATCTGCAGGAGAGCAGATGCCCCGTAAACACCCCGGGCTTCTGCTGGACCCAGGGTGGGGCAAGGCCCGGGGTCTTTGTCTGCCTGAAGCCGAAACGGAACACCAGCGACCCGGGGCTGACACAGACACTCATCTTCAAGTCCGTGAGCTGGGGGCCAGCACGGTCCTTCCCGCCTGCACACGGTGCCCTCGCTGAGGCCTCACGTGGAGGGAGAGAGCTCCCTGGTGACTCTTCTTACAAGGACACTAACCCGGCAGGATCAAGGCCCCACCCCGAGCACGAGGGCCTTTTACCTTAATCACCTGCGTAAGTAAAGGCCCGTCTCCAATTAGGGCCACACCGGGGTCGGGATTTCAGGAGGGCGGAGCACACGTGTTCCGTCCACACCACCCAGCGAAGGCCCGCCTCCGGTCCCGAGCCCCCGCCGGCCGCTCCCTGACCTCGCGCAGCAGGAAGGGTGCCCGGGAGAGGCCTCCGCACCGAGACGGCGGCGTGGCGGCCACGGACATGCTGCGGTGCTTTCTCGGGCAGCCCTGTTGACGAGCAGCAGCCTTGACGCCTCGGGCCCGCGTTTCCATCGTCTTTCTCAGTCAAGGCTCCTGGGAGGGAGGGACGCGTCACACAGAACATTCCCGGGTGCGTGGCCCGGGAGCATGGAGCCTCCCGGAAAAGCCATGCGGTGCAGCCTGCGGGCGTGGGGCCTCATCCCACCCGCCCCCCGCAGCCCCGGCTCCCGCGCAAGGGAGACCACGGCGCAAGCGACACACTCAGCATCCTTCCCAGACGCTCCTCGGGGCCACGTCTCCGGGGCCATGGCCTCCCAGCGATGGAGGCTGGGGAAGGGCGTCCTGTCCAGCACCCAGTCCCCCTCGCTGTCACTTGGGAGCAGAGAGAGGCATCATCGCTTGTTCGACGGCCTTTATAAACTGATGCCGAGTGTTTTCCAAGCAGCCGGACTTCGGGGGATCTCAGTAATGACCAGGGGAAAACCCTTCTCACCCGGCAGCGAGGACGCGAAAAGAAAGGAGAATTCGGTCCTGGAACAGGTCCTCCTCCCCACGGGGACCGCGGGGATGCCGCCCGCTCCCGAGCAGGCCTAAAGGGGACGCTCCCGGGTGCCTCCCCGCAGCCGAGCCCCGCACCGCCCGCAGCGTCCGCACCGGGCCCCACGTCCCAGAAGTGAGATCGGTCTCGTGGGAATGCCCGGGCTGCCTGGACACAGAAGGACAGCTGTGTCGAACCCTCTTCCCTGACCGGCCGGGCAAACCTTCCTTCGCACCCACGAGGCCGCGAGCGAAGGGCAGCCTCCATGGAAACCATGGAGCTCCCGCTCCTCGGAACGGAAACGCACCCGTGCTTCCGCACGACTCACGCGGCAACGCACCCCAACGTGCTGGACAGGGCCCCCCCGCAATTCACGTCCTGCGACCTCAGAATGGGACCTTATTTGGAAGCAGGGTCGCTGCAGATGTAATCAGTCGATGGGGCCCCGGGGGGTAGGGTGGCAAGTAGTGACGAGTCCTCCCGAGAAAGCACGTGACAGCGGCGGGAGGCCGCGTGACGCCGGAGCCGGAGGCTCGAGGGAGGCGCCCGCCCTCCAGGCAGTGCCACGGGCTGCCGGCTGTCTCCACGAGCTGGAAGAGGCAGGAAGGACCCTCCCCTGGAGGCTTTGGAGGGAGGACAGCCCTGCCGGCGCCTCCACCGTGAACGTCCAGCCTTCAGAGCAACGAGAAAATATGTTTCTGTGGCTTCGAGCTGCCAGCTCTTGGGCACGTACCCTGACAGCCGGGGGACTTGGATACGCCAAGAATTCACGCTCACGGAAGTAGCATTTTCACTGCTGCTCTGAACTCAGTTCCTGTGGGCTGTGTGCGCACCCGCCGTCTGGGCCCGCTGCCTTTTCAGAGCGAGGAAACAATCGGCCGACACGGAATCACCAATGACGTTTCTAAAAGGCCCTCAGCAGCAATTGGCTAACCAGGTGGCAGAGAGCAGACGAAGGAACGGGCTTTGGAGGGAACCACACAGAATGGTTTCGGTGCCGGAGCCCCTGGGGCGGTGGCCACTGAGCACCCCCACCTGCCCCCGCGGTCCCCCTGCCTGCTATCCCTCCTCTCCGGCCCCCCTTCCCGGACGACCCTTTATTTTTTTTTAATATTTTTTAATGTTTATTTTTGAGAGACAGAGAGAACGTGAGCAGGGGAGGGGCAGAGAGAGAGGGGGAGACACAGAATCCGAAGCAGGCTCCAGGCTCTGAGCTGTCAGCAGAGCCTGACGCCGGACTCGAACCCACAAACGGTGAGATGGTGACTTGAACCAAAGTTGGACGCTTAACCGACTGAGCCACCCAGGCGTCCCTCTTTTTTTTATTATTATTTAAGTTTATTTATTTGAGAGAGACAGAGACAGCATGAGTGGGGGAGGGACAGAGTGACAGAAAGAGGCACAGAGAATCCCAAGCAGGCTCCACGCTGTCAGCACAGAGCCCGAGGTGGGGCCTGAACTCGTGAAACCGTGGGGTCGTGACCTGAGCCGAAGTCGGACGCTCCACTGACCGAGCCCCCAGGCGCCCCGACCGCCTGCTCTTACACTACAAACACGCAGGTGCAGAGCCCTTGCTTCTTCAGCCGCGTCTACCGCCTTGGTTTCCTCAGATCTCACTCTGCGTTGTGTTTACTCTTTACGTCGCTGCAGGAGAGCCGGCAGAACACCCGACATGTACTGCCGCTCCCTGAGCCCCTCGTCTGACGGAGTCCACAGCCGAAGAACAGTGAACGAACGGGCACGGGTTAGTGTGCCGTGGGGGGGAGGGGAGCCCGTGTGAGCAGACCGGGGCAAGACCGCTCTCTCCAGAAGACGCAAACCCAATGGTGCTGGGACCACAGAGGCTGTGAAGGGGAGGCCACAGCTGCCAACTGTGGTCACGGGGACAGTGAGGCAGAGAGCGGGGATCTAGAGAGAGCACGGAGGGTGGTGAACAGAGAGAGGTAAGGGCAGGGGAGGGACAGACTGGAAGCAGGTGGAGAGAGGTGGAGGCAATATACAGAGACGAGAGGGGGGGAGAGAGAGAGAGAGACCGCCACGTCCAGGGGAGACAGCGTAACGGTGCTGGAGGTAGCCTTCTGCCCGGAACCACCGGGATGGGCTAAACAGACATGAAAAACCTGCAGTCGAGGTGAGCCCTGCGACCGGTCCCAGCCTACTGCCGTGGCGGCCACCTGCAGGGCACAGAGCAGGAGGGAGGGCTGGACACGGAGGCCACGGGAGACGTACAGAGGGTCCCTCGGAGTGTTCCGGGGCACGGGAGCAACACGTCCCACCAGGGACGGGGAAAGAGGCGCCCGGAGGGCCACAGGGAACAGCACGCATCAACCACACAGCTCCTGGAACAGTGCTGCTGCCACCAGCCCACCTGGGAAACCTCGTGACTCCGGGCCGCTGAGCACACAGACGGTTCTGCCTCCAGACTGAACACACGCCGAAGGCAAGACTGGAAATGACCGACTTTTTAAGGTCAGAACGAAAGTCAAGAATATTCGTGCACATTCAAAAATACAGACTCGGGATAAAACTTCACGATTCACAGAGGTTAGCAAGAAAAAATATCAATAAGCTGATCAAACAATAATAGGTACCCGGCACACAAAGAAGCGGGGAAATAAGGCCGATGACGAGGACTGTATCAGTCAATCAAAGCTAACCCAGAACTGATGCAGACAGATGCTAGAATCAGCAGGCAAGGCACTGAAAAGTATATGACCTACATTTCTTTTTCTTTAATTTTTTTAATGTTTATATTTGAGAGAGAGAGAGAGACAGAGAGAGAGACAGAGACAGAGAGACAGAGAGAGAGAGAGAGAGAGCATGAGCAGGGGAGGGGTAGAAAGAGAGGGAGACGCAGAATCCGAAGCAGGCTCCAGGCTCTGAGCCGTCAGCACAGAGTTCGATGCGGGGCTCGAACTCATGAACCGTGAAATCATGACCTGAGCCGAAGTCGGACACTTAACAGACTGAGCCCCCCAGGCGCCCCTGACCTACATTCTTTATGTTCATAAAAGACAAAAACTAAATAAATCAAACTTCCAAAGATGAAAACCGTAATGTCTGAAATGAAAAAGACACCAGATGGGATTAGTGGCAAATTAGATATCAGATAAAAAAAGATTTGCAAGATTGAAGATATAGCAAAATGAAACATGCAGAGAAAACAACAACAACAAATTATAATAAGAGATTCATCAGTAAGCTATGAAACAACTTCAAGCAGTGTAACGTATATGTCACTGGAGTCCCTGACAAAAGGGGAGGGGGTACAGAAAACTTGATTGAGAATGTGGCCAAAAATTTTGGCCACAAATAACACAAATTTGATGAAAGCTGTAAACTCACAAACTCAAGAATCTCAATGAAACCCACGCACAAGAGTCATAAAGAAAACTACACCGAACATCACAATAAATCAAAACTAAAGAGAAAGAGAAAAAAGCTTAAAAGCGGACAAAGACTTAAAAACATAAAGCCTTCTACATCTGAAAAAAAAAAAAAAACCACACTTAAGAATGACAGCAGATTTCTGGTCGGAAACAATACGAGTGAGCAAACGATGGAAGACGTCTCGGCCGCGTTAGAAGGAAAATCGGCGAAACTAGAATTTCAGGACCGGTGACGGCATCTCTCAAAGATGAAGACCTTCCACACGTGCAGAAGCTGCGAGATTTCATGACCGGCAAGCCCTCCGTCTAGGAAATGTTAAAGGAGAGGCTTTGGGCAGAAGGAAATGAAAACCAGATGAAAATATGAAACGACACGAGAGAACGAAGACGATGGGAAATGACGATCGTGGGGGTAAGGACAAGCTTTTTCTCGTTTACGCCTCTTTTTTTTTTTTTTAATGTTTTATTTTATTATTTTTGAGACAGAGAGAGAGGGAGACACAGAATGTGAAGCAGGCTCCAGGCTCTGAGCTGTCAGCACAGAGCCCGACGCGGGGCTTGAACTCACAGACAGTGAGATCATGACCTGAGCCAAAGTCGGACGCTCAACCGACTGAGCCACCTACGCCTCTTTAAAAGGCAACTGACTCTTTAGACAAACAATGTAGGGGGAGGCTTATAAGATACGTACAAGAAAAATACGTTAAGACAGAACCGAGACAGAAAGGGGAAGTATGTTACCGTAGCGTCTCGCCCATCAGCCGGTGTGATGGGCCTCGAAGACGGGCTGGACTGAGACAGAAGTTTTTACTAGAAGGTCTTGAGCAACCACCGAACTAACAAAACAAAGAGGTACGGCCATCAAGTCGGAAAGGAGGGAAAATGAATCGCAAAGTTCTACTCATGTAAACAAAGGCGGGAAAAGGTGACCAGAGGCCAGAGGAGACGAGCGGAAAGCCCGCAGCAAGGGGACAGATTTAAACCAAATCAGTGCCATCTTCACATCAAATATGACCTAACTCTGAGCTTTCGATTAGAAATGCACATTAAAAATAAAGACGAAAATAGCTGAGGGGCGCCTGGCTGGCTCAGTTGGTAGAGCGTGTGACTCTTGATCGCAGGGTCGTGGGTTCAAGCCCCGCATTGGGAAATTACTAAAAAATAAATAAACTTTTAAAAAAAGAAGAGGGAGTTTAAGAATATCTGGAAAGGAAAAGGATAAGATGAGGCAAAGCACATTAATATGAATCCAGGGAAACCCGGAGTAGTTACACTATTTTTATCAAAAAATTGAAGGGAAGCAAAGTTCTCAATTCCTTCTATGAGGCCAATGTCCTCCAGCTACCAAAAAAAGAAAAAGAAACAGAGATCAGTATCTTTCCTGAACATACATGCAAACATTCTAAACAAAATTTTTAGCAAATCAAGTCCGACAGCCTGTACCTCACAACCAAGGGTGGTTTCGATCGGGAATGCGAGGGGGATTAAACATTCGACAAATCTATGTAGTTCGCCATATGAACAAACTGAAAATGATATTTTAACAATACAACCATCTCAACAGCTGCAAAAAATAAAAATAAAATAAAAAATAAAGTTAAAAAAGCTCTTGGCAAAAGGCAGCACTGACCCGTGACAGAAACGCTAAGCACAGCAGGACTCTGGAGACATTTTCTCAGCCTGAGACAGGGCATCTCTGACGAGCGCACGACGAAGGTGAAAGCCTGAAAACGTTCCCCCAAGAGCAGGGACAAGACAGGGACGTTTCTGTTCGATAAGACAACGAACACAGACCACGGGCCGCCTGGAAAGGAAGAGGTGAATCTGTCTCTGTTCGCAGACGACGGGATTGTCCGTGTGGGAGGGTCTCTGCGATCGCCAGGCGAGCCAGGACAACGAGAAGTGATTTCCAGCAAGGTTAGAGGACGCGGGACGATAGAAAGCTACCCCGTGTTTCTGTGCCGCTGCGGCGAACCCCCGGAAATTGGAACTGAAAAGCAATACCATTTAGAATATTGACCGAAACCACGACAGGCCTAGGGGATACCTGACGAGAGACGGAGAGCCCCACACTCTGAACACAGCAACACACTGCCCAGGGAAACACAGGCGTCAGGACAGAGAGGCCGCCTTCCCCCAAGGTTCAAGTTCACGCAAGCCTCTGCCGGCCAATCGGGGAGCCGGGGGCGCAGGCCTTCCCCAGAGCCGAGAACCCACGTCCAAGCTGACGGCGGCCGGCCCCCTGGGAACCAAGAGCTTCTGCCGACCTTCCGGGGGACAGATGTTACAATTTCTATTTTGCACTTGCAGAAAAAAAAAAAGTTACCTGGAAGCAAACAGCTCTGGGTGTCCCTTTTCCAGACGTCCCCGTGACCAGGCGTCCCCGCCCTCCCACCTCGCCAACACTTGGTTATTTATAAGGAAGAGCCCAGGACACGGAATGCGTACTTTTCTGTATTTAAATGGACGCTTCCTGCCGGTGAACTTTCTCAACGGGCACGGGACGGAAGTAAAGCGAACAGAGGAAGCAGTTTCCACGCAAAAATGTGGAGGAGGTGACAAGCGGTGCTAATTTATGGTCTGGGCAGTTAAAATAGCTTTTCCTACCCGGGTAAGAGCTGCAGAAACGCCAAGAAAACACCAAGCTTCTTACCAAAACCCACCTGACGATGGGCCACACAGAGAGTCAGCAGCTCAGGTCCAAGTTGCAGAAACTAACAACAACAAAAAAGAAAAAAAAAAGAAACCAACGCTCATTCCTATTTAAAACAGATACAAGCTTCTAGACAACACTTACAGACGCCATGTTGGAGAAAGCTTCTCAATCCACACAAATAACCCACCCCACACTAGCCCACAGGCCAACGTGGATCAAATTTCAGTCCAGGGGCGCCTGGGGGGCTCAGTCAGTTAAGCGTCCGACTTCGGCTCAGGTTACGATCTCTGCGGTTCCTGAGTTCAAGCCCCGCGTCGGGCTCTGTGCTGACAGCTCAGAGCCAGCAGCCTGCTTCGGATTCTGGGTCTCCGTCTCTCTCTCTGCCCCTTTCCCGCTCTCTCTCTCTGTCTCTCTCTCAAAATAAGTAAATAAACTTAAAAAAAATAAGAGGGAAAGTCGACGTTCTGGAGTGACACCCCGCATGTGGGGACGCGAGGGGGACTTCCGCCCCGGCCCGGCCGCTTCCACTCACTTGGATCCCAGCACTCAAGACACCTCTGGGGAACCTGATGAACCCGAGAGAAAAGAGGCGCAGACACCGGGAGTCGGGGCTCCCCGGTCACATGACCACGCCCCCTTTGACCCCGTGCGGGTGCGCGGCAGCCCGTGAGGCCTGACCGTGCCCGCCTGCATCGAGCTGCCAGCGGCCTGTTGTACACACAAAAACTGCCAGAGACCCCGACAAGGAGCGAATTCGAAGCCTGGTCGAAGAAGGCCAGGGCGACCAAGCTGAGGGAATCTTCCAGAAATCACAACCAACAGGCAAAGAGCTGGAAATACAGGAGAAACGGGTAACAATGGAAGGACAGGGCCAGCCCGAGAACTTTAGGAGCACAACTAGACACGTTCTAGAAGGAAGAATATTAACCAGAGGGAGGACTCCTCCGTGAGCACGTCTAGGTGCGACTGAGGGACCGGACACTCCCTGAAACAGGGCTTCGGCCTGCCAGCGAGCAAGGGTTCAAAATGCTCTCATAAAACACGGCGTCGGCTTTTTTCAAAGTATGGCCACCCTCGCGTGCAACAGAGCCATCCGCTAACAAGCGGCGTGTGGCCCTGAAGAACGGCATCCGCGAAGACACGACCTCTCGAGAACGACGTGGGCGGTGAGGCCCCAGGGGGCCAGCCGGGGTGGGGGGGGAGGACACAGGTGCAGCAGCGCACGCGCAGCTGCCGCGCGAAATCCAGCAAAGGGGCCATGCGAGGCGTCCACGAGAGGGGACGCGCAGGCTCCGTGTCCAGGGCCGCTCCCGACGCCATCTGAATTCATCCAAAACAGAAGCTGCAGCTGTGAGGACGCGTTCCCTCGGCCCTCAGGTCTGGACCCCGTCCACGCCTCCTGGGGGGCTTTCAAGGGTTCCGAACCCGGGGCGCCCGGGCGGCTCAGTCAGTTGAGCGTCCGACTTTGGCTCAGGTCGTGATCTCAGTTTGTGAGTTCGAGCCCCGCGCCTGCTGGGCTCTGTGCTCGCAGGGCGGAGCCTGCTTGGGATTCTCTCTCTCCCTCTCTCTCTCTGTCCCTCCCTCTCAAAATAAATAAAGAACCAGAAAAAAGGCTCCGATCCCGAGGCCCCCGGATGCAGATCTGCCGGATCGGACTCCCTGGCGGCGAGAGGGCCAGGAAGACCTGCAAGTTTACGGAGAAACAGACCCCAGGGCTCCGCCGTGCCGCCACCTCGGCCTCGGGGAGGAGCTGCGACCTGCCACGCGGCCCAGGGACCCCCGCAGCAAGCCCGCCACGGCCCCTCGCTGCCACCCCCTCCCCCTTACAGAAGCTGCCTGGGCGGGTAAAAACGTTCTTCATGAAGGGAAAAAAAACCCACTTTCTTGCCATTTCCAGGTACCGATGCCGGTTCTGCCGCCTTCTGGAAGGCCGAGGCCTCTTCCTCCCACGAGACGACCTTCCTTCAGGGAAAGGAGGCTCGCTTCTGCCCGTCTGGTCCCGTCACGGGCCCCCCACGTCTGCCGGGGCCCCCGAGTTTCTGCGCTTCTGCTGAGGAGAGGCACGGGCTCTCTGCTGCCGACCGTTCACGGGAACATCTCGGGACGGCCTAGACCCCTGGCACTGGGGGAGCTGGCCCACGAAGCAGGTGGCTGGGGACCGCAGGTCCTGGAGGCCAGAAACCCCGTATCGCGGTGTGGGCGGCTTCCTTCCGGGAGGTTCTACAGTGCACCTGTCCCAGCCCCGTCTCCCGGCTCCCTGTGGGCAGCCCGGCCGCGGCTGGCTCACAGACGCCCGTCTCCTGCCTGCGTCTTCGCGTCATCCTTCCTCCGTGTCCGCCCCAAGCTTGCTCTCTTCATAAGGACGCTGGTCACGTTGGGTCGGGGCCACCCAAATGACCTCATCCTAACGAGATCGTCTGCAAAGACCCCACTTCCGAGCAAGGTCACCTTCACGGTACTGGGGGTCACGGTTCCAACACGTCCGGAGGGGAGGGGGACTCGCTCGGACTCAGGACAGGAGAGGCAGGAGCCAGGCCGCCCATGCTTGCTGTCCGGTGCCCGCCCCTCCCCCCCCCCACGGCGCAGCCCACCCCTGCAACCCCGTGCGGCCCCGTCTGTGTCGCCGTGTGGGAACCCGGGCTCGGGGACCCAGGCTGACGCTCTGCCTCCCGCTGCGGCTGGGAGTGACGAGCCGACCTTCATCTCTGACCCCGGGCTCTGGCGGCCTCCGCCGGCATCACCGGACCGCGGCAGGCGGACGTGTGTGGGAAAACCTCGAACCCGCTACTTCCTGACGTTACAGATTAAGGCATCATCCGTAACCCTTCGAACCCCCGGGTCCCAGCCACCCCTGAGACGGCCGCACCTCCCCGACCGCTCTCGAAACCCGCCCGCTGCCTCTTACCGTCCCTGCTGCCAGCGTATCATGGGAACCGGCCCGTCCCCGACCGCCCGGTCGCCTCCCCGTCCCACACCTGACGACGGCCCGAACGGCTTTCAGCCGCCATCCCCCGATCACAGCGGAAGTCTGCAGTGCACCGTCGACCAAGGCAGCTCAGGCTCCTTTCTCTGTGTCATCAGTGGATGGCGCTTCCCACCGGAGTAGGGATGTCAACCATCGCTAACACTAATCAAGGGCCATATGCTTCCCCCGCGCTATCTCATTTAATCAGGGCAAGAATCGGGCAGGGACGGATCGCCCCAGCTTGCAGACCTCGCGTGGAAGTGAAGGCACGGCAAGGTTTCACTGCTTTCCCAGATCACACAGCTACCGGCTGACGGCGGCAGGATTCAAAACCGCTGGCTGACTTCGGAGACCACGAGGTTAAATCGCAGCCCACCGCTGCCGCCCCCTGACAGTTTGTATTAAGCAGAGGTTAAGGTAGGTGTCCTGCCCTGGGTTCGAGGTGCCCACAGAGTCTGCAAACTCTTCCCATCAAAAAGGAGTCTTACTTCCCACCTCCTTGAACCTGGGCCCGTCCGGTGGCAGAATGAGGAAGAAACAAAGCCACGAAACATATGCAGCTGGCTTCCGTCCTCGGCAGCTCCCACATGAGGGGTCCGTCGGGTTCTGATGAGCCCCAGGGAGCCGCACGGATGGAGGGACCACGTGGAGGAGCGCCAGCGCGGAGTTCTGGAGCAGAGTGCCACTGGCTGACCCCCGCCCACGAGCCGACCCAGGAGTCAGGAGCAATCAGGAGCTGTTGTTTCCAGCCCCCGACTTGCGGTGTTCCTTCTTTAGCAGCGGTAGGTGACATTCTAAGTCCGCCTCTTGGCGAGACCGGTGCTCACTGCAGGAGACAAGGGGCTGGTCTGTCCCCGCTTACTGCCGAGCAGAGCTGGGCACCGAGCTTGGCCTCCAACCAATGTACCCTCGGAGAACAAAGCATACATCGACACACGTCCCACCACCTCTGGGAGGCCGCCACAGGGACCACCAGCTCCCGGGCCGAGGGACTCCTCGGTGCAGACCAAGAACGGGAGGAAAGCGGCCCCCCGCCCCCTGCCCACAGCTGGGCCCTGCCTGCCCCAGCGGGAGGCCCGGGAACGCCCCCGCAGCTCTCCGCCCCCCAGAACACACGGTCCCTCTGCGGGGCGAGGACGTCCCACCAGGGCCTGCATGGGTCCTTCCAGAAACAGAACTCGCCCCCTCTGGGGAGGGGGACTCCTGTGCAAGGTAACCAGCAAACAGGGCTGATATTTATAGCTGACGTCTGGGAAGGCACGGGCACGTGAATAATTGAAAGACAGAAATAACCGAGACCACACGAATCGCCCTGGCAACCAGGTAGAGAGCAGAAGAGGCGATGAAATTAACGGTACCCCAAAGTCAAGACTGAACAGGTGCAGGGCGTGTGTGCACCCCGCGGTGCCCCGGGCCCCATCCGTCCGCCCACCCCCAGATCTCAGTGGCCCAGGGCCCACCACGTTCCCGTGCCCTGCGTGGCACTGGGGCCACTGAGGAGGAAGACCAGCCTCCCGGGGAGCCCAGGTCCCTGCGGTCTCCCAGGCGCCCGACCTTTCCGCTCTTGGGGTGGGAGGGCGCCCAGGACGTGCCGACCACAGGGGGACAGAGGGGAACGGACGAGACTCTCCCGGCTGCAGGACGACGCGTCCGACTTGCGGGCCCGAAACCGCCAACCGCTCAATTTCCCTGGCACCTATGTTCTAGCTCCTTGCTCCCGAGCCTCCTTCCTGAACACCCCGTGGCTCCCCCCGTCGGCCGGCAGGCGCCCCGACACCACCGCGGGCTCCCCGCGCACCGTCCGCTTCCCATGGCTCCATGCTGCTCTCCCGTCCCCGACTGAGTGGTGTCGTCCCGGTACCTGGGGCGTCGCAGGTAAGCAATCGGTGGGTATGTAACCGGTGAGCCCCGTGTGCCTCAGAGAGCATCACCCCGTCTTCACACGCGAGCCCACTGACGCCCAGAGAGGGTGAATTACGTGTCCAATGTCACACTGCTGGGGGTCTCGGGGGCGGACCTCCCTCTGAAGCCTTGCCTGCTGGGCCCGCGTCTTCTCTGGGAAGACTCGCGAGGCCAGAAGCCTCAAAGCGGAAGCCGGGGGCTCCCCACCATGCAGATCCCAAAGCCCGGAGCCCGGGGAGGGGCTGGCTGCTGGTTATGGCGCTTGGAGAGCTGAGCAGCCTGACCGACCCCAGACGCAGCCCCAGCCGCCGGGGGAGGGACAGGAGACCGAGCCTCCGGGCGGGAGGGTGCAAGAGACCCAGCCTCTGGCAGGAGGGCGCCGAGTAGCACATGCCGGGGGTGGGGGCGGCTTTCTCTCCCCAGGGCAGCACAGGCCGCGTGTTCAAAGGAGCTGTAGGAGGACAATACATAAACCAGCCGCATCAGGCGCACCAGGTGCGGCCCACCTGGAGGGCCGCCTGCCCTCCGTGAAACAGACATGACCGGCCAGCCCAGCTGCCGCTGCCCGGGCCGCCTGGAAGCCCCCTGCCCGGCAGCGCCATGGGCCTCCGCTCTAGTGCACGCTCTCCATCGGGCTGGAGAGAAACGCTTCGTAACTCCGAGAAAAGCGTTGCTGGCCGTGGCTTCGGAAGGCTGCGTTCTCCCCACACTTAGTTCATGAGCAGGCCCTGGGGATGTGGGGTCAGAAGTCAGTGCTCCTGAGGTCCTAGGGGCCAGGACCCTGCACGGGGACGTCTGTGCCCCTTCTCAGAGGAAGGGACAAGGGGTGGCTGCTGAAATGCTGGGGCCGGTGTGTCATCGGTGGGTACGGGACCAGGAGCTGATAATGAAGGCAGGTGTTCTCTACGTCGGCTCTGTGGAGTTGAAGGGTGTATCAGTCAGCTCCAGCCGCGTAACAAACACCACAGACGAGGCTCACACAGCAGACATGTACTATCCCCGTCCTGGGGGCCGGAGCCCAAGGCCCAGGCAAAGGCAGGGCCGGGGGCTCCCCAATGCCTCTCTCCTTGTGTGGATGGCCGCCCTCTCCCTGTGTCCTCACGGGGTCGTCTCTCTGTGCGTGTCTATGTCCTGATCCCCTCTTCTTACAAGGACCCCGGTCACACGGGATCAGGGCCCACCCCAGTGACCTCATGTTACCTCTGTCACCTCTGGAAAGTCCCCCCCTCTCCAGACACAGCCGTGTCCTGAGGTTGAAGGTCAGGGCTTCCCCATACACATTTGGGGGGGCACAGCTCAGCCCCCAACAGTGCCCTCCCCTGGCTCACAGTGTCCCTTGTAAAGGACTGCATCGAGGAGCCCGTTTGCTAACAGGTCACACAGAACCGCGGCTCGTGCCACAGCTCACGTACGTGACACCACACCCCCTGACCGGCGGCGATCTGGTCTCCCTGAATGGGACGAAACGACACTGTGGCCCCCCGGGCTCCCCCCACGGGTAACAGAAGGGCCAGAACCCGAACCTTCACGAAGACACCTGCCCCGACACGAACCCCGAGGCACGGGTTAACGGGCCGGCGTGTACCAACTACCCGCAACAGAAGTATCGGCAAATTTACTTAATCAACTCAATTTTATACTTTCTGCTTTCAGTCATTACCAGAAAATTCACTTATCAATGCAAATTGCAAGGAAATCTGTATTCATTAAGGCTTTCTTTTTCCTAGAATTTTTATCAAGCCTTCAGGAGGCTATCAGCTCGCGAAGGTGACAGGAAATCAAGCCTGCTTAATTAAGTCACGTGCAGGCCGCCCGAGGAAGCAGCACAGTGCCTTTGGTAAGGCAAGACGGCTTCATCCGGGAGCGTTCCTCACCCAACGTAAACATCCAATTCAAACAAAAGCACACTCTTCCTCACTACCTTAATAAAGCCTGGTTATCCAGAAAGTACTAGAAAAAAATGGGGAGGGGGGAGATAAAATCCTTCCTCCCGCCACCACCTTGCGGGCTCCCAGAGACACAGACGCTCCCAGAGACGCGGCATCCGAGCAAAGTCAGACCCTCCACCGAAAGTCACAGTCCCCTCCCACGAGGCACCGGGGCCCACGGTGACGGCGGCTCCCGCAGGAGCAAGCCCGGAGGGCTTCCCGGCTGGCGTGCCAGTGCACCAGTTCTGTGGCCGCCTCACCGCGGCCCTGAGGCGATGCCGAGTGAAAAGGGACTTTATATTTTTGCCGGGAAGCCAAACCCGTTTCCCAGGTCGCCGGCCGTCGGCAGAACTGCTCCGTATCCGGGAGCCGGGCGCCGAGCTGCACGTCTAGCACCTCCTGACTCTGAACGGAGGCGGCGCCAGGACAGCCCAGAAGGCGGCCTCGGGACTGACGGCCGCGTCCCCACGTCCCCCAGGGCCCCGGCGTGGCGGCCCCGGCCGGGGGTCCAGCTGGAGGGCCGTCAGCACCACCTCCGGCTCGGAGCTCCCTGCCTGGAGGCCTCCGTCCTGCCTTTGGCCCCGCGGCGCCTCCTCCTCTGCCAGAGACGCTGTGACAAAGCGCCACGGACAGGTGACCACGGATACTTACCGTCTCTCGGGCTTGGAGGCTGGGCGTCCAAAACGGACGTGTTGAGAGTGCTGGTCCCCGTCAGAGGGGCGAGAAAAGGCCCCTCCCCGCCTGCCCCGGCCTCTCTCCTCGGCTTGTAGCCCCTCCGCGTGCTCATAGGGCCCTCCTCCCGAGCACACGTCTGTCTCCAGACGTCCCCTTTGGTGAGGACGCCGGCCACACGGGATCAGGGCCCACCCAGTGGCCTCGTTTACCTCAGTCACCTCCATGAAGGTCCCATCTCCGGATACAGTCACATTCTGAGCCTCTAAGGATGCCAACACGTGAAATCTGGGGGACAGGACTCGGCCCAGGATGGCGCCACTGGCTGGAGCGCTGGGCCGAGCGCAAGGGAAGCAGGGCGCAGGGAGAACCCCGAGCCTCACAGCACGGAGCACACCTCCCCGACCCCGGAACTGGGGGAGGGGACCGGGTCCAGACGGCTCCAGGGACAGGCTTTGCTCCAGGAGGTCATCAAGACCACATCTGACCACGTGTGTCCACGGGTGGCTGAGCCCCGGGTACAACTAAGCAGCAGGCACCTGTCGAGTCGGCCTGGCGTCAGTGCCGGGGGCGAGGGCTGACACGACCCACCCGGCTGCTTCAGCCCCCACCGCCCCTTAGCTGATGACACCTCACACCTGGAGGTTACCTCCCTGCTACTCTTAAGTCACCTCACGTGTTTAAGCTTGAGTTTTATTTGCCAGACCAAGATGGGAGGGACACAGGTGATTTCAAGGCAAGGCCCAGAGACAGGTGCCCCAGAAACAGGATTCCAGGGGCACCTGGGTGGCTCAGTCGGTTAAGAATCCGACTTCGGCTCAGGCCATGGTCTCACAGTTTGAGTTCGAGTCCTGCATGGGGCTGTTTGCTGACAGCTCAGAGCCTGGAGCCTGCTTCGGATTCTGTGTCTTCCTCTCTCTGACCCTCCCCTGCTCATGCTGTGTGTCTCTCTCAAAAATAAAATAAATATTTTTTAAAAATTAAAAAAAAAAAAAAGAAATAGGACTCCAGGACCAGAAAGCCTCTAGAAGTCACGGTCGCCAACGTGAAGGACCTGACGCAAAGGCCCTAAAGTGTCTTCAGACCAGCTGGGGAGGGTATTTCCAAGTCTCTTCCAAGATTAAAAGCTAGTTTCCAGAACTCTCCAAGGAGAGCCTGTAGACTCACATGCATTACTCTTCCCCCCCACCGGCCCCAGGATGCCCACCAAACCGCAGCCTCTCCGGCCCCACACAGAAAAAAAGCGTCACAAGTACAAAGTCGTGGTCCCAGGAAGGGGTGCGTCCCTGCTGAGTTTCAAGCCCGCACACCCTGGGGTCACAGCTGTACTGTAAGTCCAGTGACCATCCCTGTTTTCAAGCTTATTTGTATATTTTGAGAGAGAAAGAGGGAGCACACACAGAGGAGGGGCAGAGAGGAGACAGAATCCCAAGCAGGCTTTGTGCCATCAGCACAGACCCCGACATGGGGCTCGAACTCACGAACTGCGGGATCACGACCTGAGCCGAGATCAAGAGTCAGAGGTTTCAGTGCGCCCCCCAGGCCCCCCAGCGACCCTCCCCGCTTTACAGATGAGAAGCGGCTTGGGACATCTGCGTGGCGAGCTGGTGGCTGCCATGTGGGTACCGAGCGCAGACCAACCACGGGCCCCAGGCGGAAAACCCTCCATCTCCCAGTCCCAAGTAAAGCGTCATCGCCCATTGGGTAGAAATGAATTGGGAGATGGGCCGAGGCTGCAACTAGAAACTCCTTCCGGTCGCCCTGCTCTGAGGAACCTTCTGGAAGCTCCCGAGTGCCTTCTCCAATGCCGCATTTCCGGGGGGGGCTTCCCTGAAGGGAGCGGGAGGCTGAGTACAACTAGGATTATTTGTAGAAGCCCTGGTTTATCTGCTTGTCTGCCCTGGCTTCTCCGAGAGCGCAAGGAGTGTGCCCACATGGCCCCTGGGCCCACGGCAGGTGCTTAACCACGGGGTGCCGCGGGAACGAACGGCGACCCAGCGGCGCGGGTCCAAGGGGCGCAAACAAGGCCCTGCACTGGAGGTGTGTGCACGCGGCCCAGCAGATCCGTCCGTTGTCCCACTGCGACCAGCCTGGGCCGCAGCCTCGCCCCGGGGACCCCGCCCCTCACCTCAGGAGGAGGCTGGCTCCCGGCCTGGCCCCTCGTCTCTCTCCGCGCCTCGGGGCTCCAGGCAGGTAAGGGAACAACAGCTCTCAGTGCGGACAGAACCACAAAGTGCACAGTTGGCCCCCTCGGGGGCCCAAACCCAGGTAGCAGCAGCCCCAGTGGGGGATGGGCAGGGCTCACTGGTCCCATTTCAGAGATCAGGAGGCAGAGGCCAGAGCGGCGAGGGTACTCCAGGCCCACAGCCAGGCAGGAGCGGAGCTAGAAGCCAGGTCCCCATCTCCATGCGCCACGTGCTCCCCACTTCCAGCAGCCTGCAGCCCGGTGGCCCCGCACTGGTGTCCGAGGAGGCCACATCGGCCAGCGCCACCACCTAGAAGACGACCTCGGGGAAGTGCCCGAGTCACAGGTGGGCCAGCGCACACCCAGTGGACCCCAGGGCTCTACGCCTCCGCATTCAGGGCTCCTGGCCCCCCCTGGACAGAAACACTGCGCGTGCATCTAACGCCCACCTTCTCAGGTTAGGACAGAAACAGCAGAAAGCAGAAAAGGAACAGGATACTGACCCGGGTGTGGAAGCCACGGCCCAGAAGGCCAGGGATGGCCCGCACCGGGTCAGGTGACTTTGGCCCTGTTTTCTGTCTTCCACATTTTCTGTGGGGTAGCAAAATACGTGAATTTTTATACAGAAAACACATGAAAACACCCAGGTCTAAGTGACCCCAGGCAGCCGCACAGGGTGGGGGTGGCCTTTGGAATCAGTTGGGCCTGGTGTGGGGCCTGGGCATGCTATGTGTCATCGCTGTCCCCCACCTTCAGGGCTCGGGGACGATCCTGCTCGCTGAGAACGGGCTCAGTGGGTCATTTATCACTTCGCTCTTTCATCAGCCAACACAGTGGCCACGTCAGACATTTCGTACGGAATGGTCTCCATGGCCCCGGACAAACGCTCTGGCCCCCCTCCAAATCACCCCGGCTCCTGCCAACTGCCTCCTGGCTCTCGGAGGCCGTGGATGGAGAAATCACACACCAGGGCGGCTTGTGTCACTCTCTCTTCCAGGGTCCTCTGTCTAGTGGGACGGTGGGGGCTGCAGTGGGGCAGTGTCTCTGCAGAGATCAAGCCAACAAGGAGACTGGCCACAGCGAGAACCTGGTTCTCGCCAACAAGAAGCCGGGCCTTGAACTTTTTAAGTACTAGCAGAAAGGGAGCTAGCCCCGCCCCACGCAGGCCCCGCCCCACGCAGGCCCCGCCCCACGCAGGCCCCGCTTGGCTCTCCTGTGTCTGGAGGAACTTCCTCCACAGGCAGGCCGTCCTCCCGCTCTGGGTGGAATCCTCGTTCTCTGTCTGCAGGATTTGCTCCATGGGAGTTTCAGGGCTGGTACTTGGCACCCCGAGGGCTCCGATGGGGGAATCCCTCCCATCTCACTGAGCGGTTTGTCCATCGGGGTCTCCATGGGTGCCTGAACGTGGTCAGAGCTTCCTGGACCCACAGCCCCAGGATCAGGAAGGTCCTGAGGGGAGCCTGGGCCCCCCGGAAGCTGAGCTGGTTGGAGACCCTCAAGGAGGAGGCGGGATGCGCGTTCCAAACTAAGAAACTAAATCCGGGGCAGGCCAGCTCCCTGCGCTCACCTTAGCGACTCTACATTTGGTGCCCTCCCCGGGCGCCGTGCTGGGGGCAAGGAGGAGGCCGCACCGCCCCCGCTTCAGGACAGACCTTCGGAAAGGATCTGGGGAAGGCCAGAAGAGACAGGACTCTCCTCTCCACCGGCACCGGTGGGTCCTTCCTCGCACGTCCCTGACTCCACAGGACAAGGGAATCGGGGCGGTGGGCGAGCGTGGGGCGAGTCTGGAAGGCAAACTCGGCCGTCCCCACGACGAGACAGCAAACCTCCACGAGTCGTCGGAGCCCAGCGTTGGCTAACAACCCAGTCTCCCGAGACCCCTGCCAGGCGGGGACCGAGACCACCCCTCGTCACCGACCAGGAGAGACAGGCTCAGAGAGAAACAAACACTACGTAAACCAGGGGCTGATACGTGGTGGAACCAGGACGCGGTCTTGCGTGGCTTGGACGTGGCGCCCACGCCCTTCGAGGCTGTCGTGCGGTGGAGGGCGAACTCAGGAGGCCCGAGTCGCCCAAACCCGGCCCCTTCCAGAGGCAGGCGTGGGCCCTGCCGGGCTCCTGGGAGGCACCTCTGGGCCCTGGGAATGAATCATCCAGGGTCTCTGCTAACCGTGTGATTTGCGGCAGGGGAGGCTCCGCCCATCGGTGTCAGCCTACCCTCTGAGGGGAGGGGCCGGACGCCAAGGCCGGCCACGCCTACGTGACCAACCCCCAAGAAAACCCCGGACTCAAGGCCCGAGGAGCTTCCCTCATTGGCGACAGTTCACACGTGTCGTCACGCGTGGCTGCAGCAGAATTAAATACTGGCCGCGAGACCCCAGGGGAGGACGGCTGGACGCCGGCGCCTGGTCCCTCCTGGACCACCCTGGACCCCTGCTGATTCCAGCTTGGATCCTTTCGCTGTGAGGAACCGTAACTGTATCCCACTGAGTTCCGTGGCTCCCTCTGGAGAATCGGTGATCCCGGGGGTGGTCTCGGGGACCCCTGAACGTAACCGTCCTGTCCGTGGCTGTAATCCACGAGCAGACCGCATGGCAGGGTGTGGAAACTGAAGCCGGGACTCATTTATGTTTTATAACGGTCAAAAATGCAAATCCAGACAAACCGCTCGGAGGAGTCCCCAAGCTCGTTTGCTGACATGGTGGCCAGGGCACCAGGGCCAGGTGCCTGGCGACTTCTCTGGGGAACGGTGGCCACCCCCGCGGGAGGAGTCCCACCGGCAGGTAACAGGAGCCCCTGCATCTCCCATCTGGGCGGCCCCAACAGCTGTAAGGCGAGGCTGTGCAGGAAGGGTCCCCACAGGCACAGTCTCGGGTGACAGGCTCTCCCCCTGAAGACGCGTTGTGAGGCGCAGTGGTCTCTCCTCCCCGGGGCGATGCCGCAGGTACTTTGCAGACACCGCAGGCGTCTGTCCGGAGCCAGCGGCCCCTGCACTGTTAGGGGAGAGCAGGACTCCTGCGGGCAGGACCCCGGCGAGGCCTCGCCTGGGCCACCATCTGCTTTGGAGGTGCTTCTGGAGAAGCCACGTCAGACACGGGAGGAGAGGCCGGCAGTGTGCTTCGTGTCGCCACCAACAGCCCTTTGTCCTTCTGTGCTGCCCACAGAGCCGTGCCACCCAGGGTCCCGGGAAGGGGGCCAGGGGCAGACGCCCTAGAAACACCACCTCCCCAGCGGCCTGTCCACGGAATACTGCCGGGGATGCTGGGTAGAGGAACGGACGCCTGGACCTGGGGCGGGGGGCACGTGGCCCAGTCCCTGTGAGGACAGAGCTGAGCCCAGGCAGGAGACAGCCAGCCTTAAGTGGTGTCGGCCCGACATCGGCACCCGGTTCTGCCTCCCCTTTCCCATGGAGGGGGCCCCTGTGAGATGCAGGAGGAAGAAGCTGGAGGAGGGCAGACCCGTGTCCCCGCGGTGCTGCCGTGTACCCAGGGCTCTTGGGAACCCCATTCCAGGAGTCCAGAGCCCACAGTGGTGTGGCCGGAAGGACCCCAGGCCCTGGCCTCTCGCGGGTGCGGCCCAGCCTGCCAGGTTCCCGCCTCATCTTCCAGGCCGGCCTGGGCCACAGGTATCGCTCTCGTCAGCTCTGGGCCGTCTAGAATCCAGAGTCACAGCCTCTCTCTGTCAGAGGATGCTGACACAGGTGTCTCCAGGCGGGCCTCCCCGGCCCCAACCGGGACACAGCGGCCCTGCCCAGGCTTGGCCCGGCCAGCCTCCCCGGCCCCAACCGGGACACAGCGGCCCTGCCCAGACGCGGCCCCGCCACAGCCCACACTCCTGCCGGGATCTCCGTCTTCCAGCCTCTTCACTCCCTCCTGGGACCCAGCCCACAGTCCTGCGGGAGGTGGGAGAGAGAGCTCAGCCACAGTGTCCCCAAGGCACCCACGTCCCACTGGACGACCAGTGAGGGCCTGGCCTCACCCCTAGGACAGAATCCTCCCTCGGGGTCCTCCCACACCTGTTTATTGGAGTTAAATATAAGGAGGCCCAAGTCAGCTGCCCACGAGTTCCTGAAATGGGGGTGGGAAATGTTCGGATTATCTCTAAATCCTACCAGGAGGAACGTTCCAGAAAAAGGCAGGTCTGCCGAGGCTCCATCCCCTACCTACTGGGTCACCCCATGCATACCTGGAGTCTGGACGAGAGAGGGCTATTCCTGAGCTGGCCGGTGGCCGGGGACAGGCAGCAGGGGCGGGGGGGGAGGGGAGGCGGGGGTTGCCCACGGGGCCAAATCCAGGGTTACCTTCAATGATTGCAGAGGTCCGAGTGAGGGGAGACCAGAGAGCTGCCCCTGGGCTGTGGCGGGGGGAGGGGCTCCCATCCCCTGGAGGGCCTCCCCAGCCCCATCCCAGGGGGCCCACGTCTGACTTCGGTCCCTGAGCCGCAGGCCAGCCCGAGCAGGGCTCTCAGCATCTCCTCAAGTGCTCGCTCCACGAACACGAGAGGGAAAAGGAACAAATGAACCCTCCCAACCAGCTCAGGACAGCTGCGCCACGAGGCATTTGCTGCGATGGAGGCGGGAGGTGTGGAGGGACCTGTGAGCGCACGCCTGCTGTGCCCTCCTCAGCCCCCAGTGGGGTATTCACAGGTCCTCCTCCCCAGTTCCCCTCCCGTCTTCTTTTTATTATTATTTATTCATTTTGAGAGAGAGAGAGAGAGAGAGAGAGAGAGAGGGCACACACGCGTGCAAGTGTAAGCAGGGGAGGGGCAGAGAGACGGAGAGATATTCCCAAGCAGGCTCCGGGCTGTCAGCACAGAGCCTGACGCGGGGCTCAACCCAAGAACCGGGAGATCATGATCTGAGCCGAAATCAGAAGTCGACACATATCCAGTGGAGCCACGCAGGCGCCCCTCGGCTCCCGTCTCTAAAGGACCTCGCTGCAGACAGGTGTGCCCACGAGAAAGCCCCTGGTGGGCCTGAACCACATCTCCACGTGGTGGTGACGGGCATGCCCTGCGCCCTGTGTTAAACGGGACAGGAAATCTATTCCAAGAGCATTGAACACTCCTGTTCGCTGAACTGTCTGTCCCCTCTGAAAACTGACAATTCGCTTGGAAAGTGAATCCGCCCACATGTGGGTGGAGGGGCCACCGAGTGGAAGGAACGAACAGAAAAGAGAAAAGGAGCATAACTATTCGGAGAAAGTGGGAACCCGCAGCCGAACCTCTCATCCCCGCCCACGCTTCTGACGGACGTCACACTGCATGACTTGCGTGTCCACAGCCACGGAGCCACGGTGATACCACACAGCTTCTCTGCGTGTGCTTCCCGAAGACCAGCTTGCTACCTAGGCAATCAGGTGACAGCTTGTAATATGATAAAAACAACACCCATCAGAAGGAAGGAAGGAAGGAGGAGGGAAGGAGGGAGGGAGGGAGGGAGGAAAAACAGGACATTCTGGATTCCACCAAACAGAAAGTTAGAGAAAGGACCTTCCCAGAGGCCAGGACCAGCTCCCCGACCCTGTGAGCCTGATCCCCCCCCCCAACCAGGTCTGCTGGTCCTCAGCCCCCAAATCTGAACCGCGCTGGCCAATCGCCGAGGTGGCGCTTCCCAGGAAGCCACCCCTGAGCCGGCCTTTCAGGGAGGCAGACCGGGGAGGGAGTCATAGGGACTGCTGGTCCCGGGCTCACGGAGTAAGGAATTCCTCTGCATCCCTTCCTGCCGGCTTCTGCCTTGCCCTTCCCTGGATTTCAATCCACTCCAGTAACAAATCGGAGACAGAGCCGGAGATTAGAGCCCGAGGGATGTGCCGGGTTTGGCCGTCTGAAGCCTGCTCCCCAGAAAAATGTCTAAAGGCCTTAAAAAGTCTAAGAGCCAACCGTGAAGGAAACCGCCCTAGAGTTCCAGCTGCTCCAGTATCGCTGTATTCTAACCCAGGAGGGGCGCGGGAAAGGAACGTGGCAGGGCACAGTGAGGTCCAGGCACGGGCAAGGCATGGCCGGAAAGGCACCCTGGATGAGCCAGCGCTGGAAGCAGGAGTGGCTGGGTGGTGAGACTTGCCAGGGCAGGGGCAGCCATGGGGGGGGGGTGGGGAGTCCCAGCGGAGGTGAGAGCAGAGGGCACACTGGGATGGACCCTGGGAGGCTCAAGTCCAAGGATGGGAATGGAATCCCTGCCTCGTCCAGCTGCCAGTGCAGGGCTTGCCCATGAGCACCCCACCCCCACCCCTTATGGACTCCTGGGCAGGTGCTTCGGACACCACAGCTGCGTATAATACGGCCGGCCCTGAAGGAGCTGACTCGGGGGCCAAGTCGGCACAGCAGAGGCTAAAGGGGGTCTCAGGGATGAGAAGAGCTGACTCTCTTTCTCCGCGTGTGACCTTCAGGGGATATTTAATTTCAAGCCTCGGTTTCTTATCTGTCAGATGGGCATAAGGCCACCCACCCAGAAAGGCACTCAGCATGAACCCTGGCCGCCAGTGCCCAATAAACAGCACCTGTAACAATAAACACAATCACATGAAACAGACGGAGCCCGAGGGCGCACACGCACACATCGCTCATGATTTAGACAAGGACCTGGCCTATCACAGGCCAGGGAGATAAAGAAACAGAAACTCCACGGTGCAGCTGGCTTGTCAAACGTTTTATTTCCCCGGATAAAGATATTTTAGGAAGCGAAATGTACCGTCAGCACCATCCCTAACAGGAAGGACACTCGCCCCCACTGTCGAGGAAAAAGTCAACACAGAACACAGCCTGTCCTTCAGATCAAATCCCCGAGCTTCATGTAAGTCACCGTCAGGTGCCGGGTCTTTGCGTGTCACCCAGGACTGGGGCAGGCTGGGCAGGAACTGGCGGAAGTGGGGTGGATCTGGACGCCAGAGGCCATGGATCTGGACGCCAGAGGCACGGGGACGGCCTCCAAAAGGAACACTGGGTGGGGGCGGCCAAGGGCCATCCTAATCCAGCAACCTCCTCACGGTACCCGGGAGCCGCCCGGCCAGGCCGCTGGGGACGCACACCTCACCCGCAGCCCCAGGGAAACCCGTACCGGCACGGACGCCCCGAGCCACGTGCACGGCGACTCCGACGTGGTGTGCTTTGGAACGACCTGGGGAGGGTGCTCGGGCTCAGGACTCAGCCGAGCGGAGCATGGGCCGGGCTTCCCACGTCACATGGCGCCTCCCGAGTGCATGGCCTTCACAGGGTCACGGCGCCCCTCCCACGGAGAGCGGGTTCACCAGACCACAGCGTGTGGCGGGCATACGCGCGCGCACGAACAGGTTCCTAAACCTTGGATGTATTCCTGGAATTCCTGGACTCGCTGCAGAGCTACCACGCCCCCTCCGAGCTACCACGCCCCCTGTAGAGCTACCATGCCGCGAAGCAGCCCTCTTGGAGCAGAACAAGTCTAGTCGAGCATCAGCTCTCTGGCTGGCGTCCCTGCGCTCTCAAAACAGCAAATGTTCTGGATGCGAGATCCTCACTCGGGGACCCCCAACAGAGCCCCTGGCTTTGGCTGCTGGGGGAGACAGGCTGGGGGGGCACCAGCATTATATCCCGTGGCATGGACACCTTAGGGGAACAGGAGAATGACGATAACCTGCCACAGACTGTACCCGGGAGCCCGGGGGCTCAAACAAGTCTGTGCCTCGCCCGATGTGAACAAGCGCTGGCTTAGGTAACTTCCAAGGGCCCTTTTGGGGGTGAACCTGAGTCCTAGGGTGCTCCCAGGGGCTGTTCTGTAAACCTGCCCTTGGTGATTTGTGGTTAACGCCCAGTGTCCCCCTCTCCGCCAGGAAAAGCCCTGGTTTGGCTGTGTGGCTCTTCCCATTTGAAAGAGACACATATACATTTGTGTTCACACGAATATACCTTTATTTACATGCAGCCTCACCTGACTTCTTTCTCACCGGCCGGCTGTATCCGCCAGCTCAGTAAACCCAGCCGCGCACGGAGAAGACCAGGTCGTAACTCACTCCACCCGCCTCCTGCCACCCACTTGGCTCGGGCTTCCGGAGGAACCACATTCCACAAACTAGACCGGGCCCTCCTGCTCCAGAGAGCTCGCTCAGCAGCCCCACGGCTGGAGGTAAAATATCTCAGGAACAGACACGGGACGGGGCTGGGAGCCCTCTTCTCCCCTTCATGCCCGGGGTCCTCGGACACAGGACCCTGGGAGCGGGCAGCCAGCCTGTCCCCCGACTCCTCGGGGACACTGCAGCCCTAGGAGCCTCCCTGCCCCTGCTCAGGGGAACAGCCCCAAAACTTCAGGCGGAGAGGGCTCGCTGGGACCCCCTGGCACTCCTGTCTCAGAGACCTGCCCGCCAGGACGTGCACAGAAATGGAATCACACATAGCGTGTGCTCGGTCGATTCTCTCTTCTTCTTCCATCCACTTCTGAGGAAAGCCTTGTCCTTGCCCAGAGTCACCTCTGCCCACGGCTCCATAAGGTCCTCACCTGAGTCACTTCAAAACAGGTGAAAGCGACACACCTGACCCAGCCTAACTTAGTGTCCACCTCGAAGCTGCTTTTCTTATGTCCTCAGCTTTCACTAAGGTCAGACAGTATTTGAAGAAGACGTTGTTTTTGTTTTTGTTTTGCCAAACCCCAAATGAAAATACCACGTCACATGAAAAACATTCCTTAGACGGGAGTGCCGAGAAAATCCACTGTGGGTGAAACACGAGACAACTGTGTTATCCCAACTTTCCCCTTTCACCCTGGCTGCCAGCAGGCTCCGGATGAGTACCACATGTAACTGTAAAAATGCTCGCTTACCCCAGAAGTTGGTCTTAAAGACCCCTCGGGGTTAAAGCGGAGTCTTACCGACGTGGCCTGCGGCAGAATCGTTTCAGAAGGAGGCTACAAAGACAGAGTCCTACTGAATTGGATTTCTTGTGGATTCAGTCTTAGAATCTGCAAGATGCCCAGGAATTGTTGGCCCTCAGGTCAGGCTCTGCCATCAGAGTGAAACGACGCGGCCCATTCCCTAGGACAGGGAAGACCTTTCTGGAAGACTGAGCTGGTTCTTCCTCTTCCTCCTGCCCAGCCCTCAGAGCTACTCGTGAGCCAGAGCCTGCCCAGCCCTCAGAGCCACTCGCTCAGAGCCCGACTCCGGAGCTTCGCCACAGGAGCCGGGATGCTGGCCTGAGCCCCGTCCTCGCCGTGTCGTGTGCCGTGTCGTGTGCCGTGTCACAGCACCGCCCGGCAGCCCTCCCCGCCACCCGGTTAACCACTAGGGGGTGCCCGATTACGCCCACGGGAAGGATCCTTTGAGGCAATCACAAGGAACGCCGGAGGGTCACTGAATCCTTGAATTCACCATCTCACGCCTTCGGCTCCTCCGTGAGAATTCGCATCAGAGAGTAAATTAATTGTCGCTCTGAAGTGGAACCCTTCTGCCGCTAATTATGTGACATCCTGGCTACTAACTAAATTGCCACTCCAGGGTAATTTCCCGTATTTTTCCGGAGAGGCAGCGGGAGGCAGTGGCCGCGAAAAGTCTGAAACGCAGAAGCCGTGCAGGTGGGCTGCGTGATACACGTCTCCGCCCGGATGCCAGGGTGCGGGGGCCTGAGGGTCCCTGCGTGATGAGTGGAGGCCACTGAGGAGCAGGGTCCCTTTGTGGCTTCCCACGAGGCCGACCCGGAGCAAGTGAGGACGCAGGACGGGCAGCCGAGAAGGAGGACAAGGAGCCCACACAAACCTCGGCCTGACGGAGGATTCTGTCTCCGCTTGGCCGCCAGCCCAGGCCCCAGCACCGCCTGACCCGCAGAAGAGCCACGTCCCAGTGACGGAAAGCCCTCCCCACCCACAACACGAGGGCCTCCGTCCTCCTCCTGCTGAGGGGCCGCGGGAAGCTCGTTTGGGGCTCGTCTCCCAGGGAGCGGCCACCCCGTATCCCACAGGTGCCGACTGGTACTATGGATTCACTCTAGCCTTCATGGGGGGCCCAGACCGGCCCCTCCTTTCTTCCGTCCCCTTGTTTGGCAATGCCCACCATCACGGGGGTGGCTACTCTGAGATCGCACGTTCCCCACCATCTGGGAGCCAACAGAAGTTCCCTAACAACAGACTCGAGGCCCAACCCTGACCAAGGATCTCCAGAGAAATTTTCACAGCACAGCCACCCCGTCACAGCCCCAGGATGGTGACAGGCCAGAGCTCCAGTCAACCGGCCTGGTGTCCTCCTGTCATGGAGGAACCCAGGAGTAAGAGGGCCTTGGAACAAGCTGAAGCTCAGGGACGTTGGGCGCAGTCACGACCCCGACGCGCCCCGGCGGGCCTGGGGCAGATCCCCCCAAAGGCAACAACAATGAATGAGCAGGTACTGTGTCAGCCAGGGATCGAAGCCAGGGGGCTCCCGACAAGGGAAGAACCTCCGGCATCGGCTAGAGACAGAGGAAGAAGGGTCCCGGCCCGGCCCGCTCAGCCGGGACAGCTGGGGCGGCGTGGTCCTCCACGGTGTCCCCGCCCACCCCCTGCCAGGGGAGGGCCAGCTTCGCCCGGGCAGGGGAGGGGCGGGACGCACTCGGAGCAGGCGGAGGACGGTGGAAGGGCCCGGACAGGGGAACGGGAGGTCACAATGGATTTCAGGCAGGACAGGGAAGGGAGCTGGAGGCGTCCCCAAGGCCCATGGTGACCAGGACCAGGGCGGGACGGTGGCTCCTAGGCTGCGCCCTTGCCTGCCCTGTTATATCCCCAGGACACGCTCCTCACCGGAGGCTGGGGCGGCGAGACAGACCTTCATGTTGTTAAGTATGAGGTGCAGATTCAGAAGAGACACGCAAACAGATACACAGCGTTTCGCAGTATGAACATTTCATCGGGGTGGCCGATTAGGGGGAAAATATCAAAAACAGCTTCTTGGACAGATGCCTAACAACGGTAAGTCGGAGGGGCTCCTGGGCGGCTCCGTCGGTTAGGCCACCGACTCTTGGTTTCAGCTCAGGTCATGACCTAGGGGTTTGCGGGACTGACCCCGCATCGGGCTCCTCGCCGACCACGGGGAGCCTGCTTGGCATTCTCTCTCCCTCTCTCTGCCCGTCCCCTGCTCGTGCCCTCTCTCTCTCTCAAATAAATAAGTTTTTAAAAAGGTAAGTTTGAGGAACATTGTTCAAAGGGGTTTGGACCTTCATACCTTCCTTGATGGTCCCCAGTGACGGGGCCAGGCGAGAGGACCCCGCGTGTGCTCAGCCTGCGCTGAATTAAGCCACTCCGTCCCCCGTGGCTGTGAGGGAGGCATGCTGGGTGCCCACGTCCTCCCGAGAACGGCCATCACCTCACCCTGTGAAGCCGGTCAAGGTAAGATCCACTCAGCAAATGCCCATTCTTCGATGGGCCTGTTTCATGTTGCACGTGAACCAACGCCGACAGAGCGCACAGTAGGTGCTCAGTAAATGAGCCACTGGGCTCTAGACAATGAGCTCAGCGCATGTCTTGACTCTGCAGACCTGAGGTCACGGGCTTCCCTCCACGGTTCCCTGCCCCCGGGCACAAATGGGTGTCCCCCGTGGCCACGCAAAAATGGTACAGGGGCACTCACAGCACCTCCCTGGTCCGCCATCGACCCTTAGCCACGCTGGCTGGGTCCAGGACGGACACGGTGGCCAGGACACCGCAGAGCAGAGAGGAGAAGGCAGAGCCGGGGCCTCGGGCGATGGTCCAAGTCCCCTCCCCATCCTAACACAAAACCAGGGGCCTGGCCATGGGAACTGACCATCCTCCAGCCACGGTGCAAAACGGGTGAGGCCGACCACATCGGGACAGTGGCGACCGGCTCGCAGGCGAAAAACGCAAGGGGAAAATGCTCTCACTCACCAGAGGCGTCGGCAGCCTGGGCCCCGCAGAAAAGCTTCTTAGAACAGGAAACTGTCTGTGCTCCGGTGGGCTGAGGCTCGGGGGCTGGAGGGACTCCCAGAGCTGAAGAGACAAGAAGACCAGGACGGGGTCAGGCAGATGCTGTCATGAGGCAGAATGTTAAATCTCCAAGCGGATCCTGGTATCTCTGAGCTAAAAACCAGAGGCTGCGCTTCCGCTGCGGGAAAGCTGGCATAGGTGTGCCTCTCCCTCCCTCTCCCGCGCGGTGCAGTTAACACACCAGGACGTTGTGCAGAAGACAAACACAGGACTCTGAAACGGGGAGAGAAGGAGGGACTAGGGGGCCCGAGGAACGGCATGGTGGTCACTTCTCTAGGTTGGGTTTTTGCCTCATCCATCCCAGGCGCGGAGCCACGGAAGTCGGAAACCCAGACGAACAGTAGGAGCAGACAAAAGCCGCCACGAATGATTGTTCTCTGTAGCCGAGGGGCCCGGAAAGTGGCAGCCTGATGAGACGAGGTGTTTACACCACGACCGCTCTACCACAGCCAGACGCCCACCCGGGCCCACCACAGCGAAGGCTGAGCAGGGAGCTGAGACTTCCAGGCTGGGTAGCGGTAACAGGCACCCCAAACCCCCACGGGGTGGTGTCGAAGGAGCCTGAGTAAGAGCTCGGACTTTTTTCCCCACCAGGTGCTGACGAGTCCTCCTCTCGTTCCGCGGTATTAGCGCGGGCAACATGGGAGCCTGGGTCTCCACACCCACTGGGCTGTAACAAGGCATCCCTCCCTCACCCCACCGGGCTGGTGCCAGGAAAGAGCTAATGGAGAGTCAAGACTCTCTCCGTCACCACCAGAGATGAGGTCGCCCCGCCACGGTGTTGGCGGGGACCACGTAGGAAGCAGGAGCCCTCCACCCCACCAGGAGGTTCCCCCCTGGAGTATCAACAGAGGCCGACTGTTGACTTCTGCGTCCACGGCAGCAACGGGACAGCACCCCTCCTCCCTTGTAAGAGCGGTGTCAAACATCACCAGCTGAAACAGAGGTTTACAAAGACCCAGAGTCTCACCACATGATATGAAAATGTACCCATTTCCACTGAAAATCACTCATCATCCCAAGAACCAGGAAGACCTCAAACAGGAAAAGGACAACCCATGGCTGCTGACACTGGGGTGACAGAGACACGGGAATTATCTGAAGAAGAGTTTAAAGCAGTCCTGATAAGAACAAACAATTATGAACACACTGGAAACAGAGGAAAAAGACTGGAAGTTTCATTAAAAAAAAAAACATAAAATCTTGGGGTGCCTGGGTGGCTCAATCGGTTAAGCGTCCAACTTCAGTTCAGGTTGTGATCTCGTGGTTCGTGAGTTCAAGCCCCACATCAGGCTTGGAGCCTGCTTCGGATTCTGTGTCTCCCACTCTCTCTGCCCCTCCCCAACTCATGCTCTGTCTGTCTCTCTCTCTCAAAAATAAACATTAAAAAAAAAATCTCAACAAAGAAATAGAGATAAAGAAGACCCAAGCAGAAATGTTAGAACTGAAAAATGTGGTCATTGAAATAAGCAGCTCAGTGGATGGACTCAACAGCAGAACGGAGGGGACAGAAATAACTGAAAGACAGACCAACAGAAATTACCTAAACTACACAGCAGAGAGAAAACAGACTAAAAATTAAAAATAATCAGATCCTTGGGGACCAGTGTGCCTCTAACCTCATGAGAGACCCAGAAAGAGAGAAGGCGGCAGAGGTCCAAAAAGTACTTACAAATATTGCAGTTGAAAACATCCCAAATTTGGCAAGAGACATAAACCTACACATTTAAGAAGCTTAGTAAACCCCAAATAGAATAAACCCAAAGACATTCACACCAAGATGCAGCATAATTAAACTTCTGAAAACTAATAACAATGAAAAATCTTGAAAGCAGGCATAGAAAACTGATAACCTTATTTATAGTATGGAAACAACTACAGTAATAGTGTATTTCTCATCAGAAATCATGGAGGCCACACACAATATTTTTGGAGTAATGAATGAAAAGAACTATCAATCTAGAATTCTATACCCACCAAAAATATCCTGTAAGAATAAAGAGAAGATCAAGACATTCTTGGATGAAAGTAAACCAGAGAATTTTCCATCAGTAGACCTATCCTAAAAGAAAATGGCTAAAGAAAGCTCTTTAAACAGAAAGGAAACAATAAAAGAAGGAATCTTGGAACACTTGGAAGGAAAAAAGAACACAATAAACAAACATATGAGCAAATAAGATTGGCTTACCTTCTCCCCTCAAACTTTCTAAATTATGTTTAACAGCTGAAGCAAAAATTATAATGCAATCTGATTTGGTTCTAAATATATGTGAGAAAATATTCAGGACACTGACATTATAAGTGAAGGAAAGTAAAGAGACATAAAAGGAAGTAAGGTTTGTATATTTCATTCAAACCGGTATCATAGTAGATGTGGTAAAGTTATACCAGAATATAATGCCTAGAGTAATCACTTAGAAAGCTATGCGAAACTCAAAAAAAATACAGATAAATCCAAGTGGAATTCTAAAACTATTCAAATAACCCACAAGAAAGCAGAAAAAAGATAACAGACATGAGAAACAGAACAAACATAAAACGAAAAACAAAATGGCAGATGTTAGCCTTGACATAGCAATAATTGCATTAAAGGTAAATGATCAAAATATACCAGTTAAATGACAGAGATTGGCCAAATGGACTAAAGAGACTTTATTTTTATTTTACTTATTTGAACTTAAAAGATTTTAAAAGACCCAATTATATGAGGTCTACAAAAATTCACTTCAAATAGTGACATAATCAGAATGAAAAAAAGATACGAGAAGGCATAGCTATATTAACATTAGATACTAAGTAGACTTCAGAACAGAGAAAACTACCAAAGAGGAACATTAATTGACAAAAAGTCAATCCACCAAACAGAATAGCAACTTTAAATGTACATGCACCAAACAACAGAGGAGAAAAATATGTAAAGTAAAAATGTATAGCACTGAAAATAAAGAGACAATTACAGTTAGAGACTTCGATACTCCCATCTTAGAAACTGACAGAATTTAGACAGAAAAGTCAGCAAAGATGTGGAAGAGCTCAACCAACAGATTCTAAGTGATATTCATAAAACCTTTCATTCAATAATAAAAGAATATATACTTTCAAGTGCTCATGGAATTTTACCAAGATAGACCATATTTAAGGCCACAAAACAATCACAACAAATTTAAAAGTGAGATCATACATAGTGTGTCTCTGACCACAACAGATTCAAATCAGAAATCTGTAACTGAAAGGTGACGGAAATCTCCAAATACTTTTAAACTAAAACAGCACACTTCTAAAGAACCAATGCAACAAAAAAGTTTCAAAGGAAATTTTTTTAATATATGGAACTGATTGACAGTAAAAAAATAAAACATTCTAAAGCTTGTGAGAACCAGCTAAAGCAGCGATAAGACAAATTTAAAGCACTAAATGCATGCGTTAGGAAAAAAAAGAATAATCTCAAATCAAATTCTAAATTCCCATCTCACGAAGTGAGCAAAAGGGGAGGAAAATAAATTCAAAGCAAGCAAAAGAAAGTAAATAATAATCCTAAGAGTGGGGGGGGGGAATGAAGGAAATAGAGGATATGAATAAAACAATGAGCTAGTTCTTTATAAAAGTCAATAAAATTGACAAAAAATAGCAAGACTGACAAATTAAAAAACAGAGACACAAAT
Organism: Paguma larvata; assembly: GCA_030068075.1. NCBI lineage: Eukaryota > Metazoa > Chordata > Mammalia > Carnivora > Viverridae > Paguma > Paguma larvata. The sequence continues at coordinate 85,081 of JAINVK010000061.1, forward strand.
TACCAGTACCAGAAACAAAATGGAAGTATCATTATGGACCCTGCAGTGGTCTTTATTATCAAAAAGATAATAAAGGAGTATATAAAAAGCTCTACACACATAAATTTAACAATGCAGACAAAAGAAACCAATTCTTCAATCTAGCTCAACTCATTCAAAGTGAAATAGGTAATTTGAATAGCCCTTATAACTATTAAGAAAATCGAATTCATAATTTTAAAGCTCCAAGTTTTGACAAAAACAATAAATCTCCAAATGGTTTCACTGGAGAATTCTGTGAATATTTAAAGAAGAATTAATACCAATACTACACATTCTCTTGCAGAAAATAGAACAGGAAGGAATAATTCCCAATATATTTTATGGAACAAGTATTACCCTGATACTAAAACCGTATAAAGAGAGTACAAAAAAGAAAGCCATAGGCTAATATCCCTCATGAATATTGATGTAAAAATCCCAAACAAATTTTTATGAAACAGAGTTCAGCAATATATGAAACGAATTATATCCCATGACCAAATGGGGTTTATTGCAGGAATGCAAGGCTGGTTCAATTTTTTTTCTTAATCAGTCTGTATAATACACTATATATCAACAGGCTAAAGAAGAAAAATCATAGAATCATGTCAATAAATGCAGAAAAAACATTTGACAAAATTCCATATTCATCTATGACAGAAACTCTCCCCAAAATAGGAGGAGGGGAACTTCCTCAACTTGATAAAGCACAATATGCAAAAGTCCACCAACTGACATTATTCCAAATAGAGGAAGACTAAATGCTTTCCCTCTGTGCTCAGGAACAAGGCAAGGAAGTCTGCTCTCATTACTCTTATTAAATTTAGTGGTAGACATTCTCTAAAGTACAATCAGGCGAGAAAAGAAAATGAAAAGCAAACAGATTGAGAAGAAAGAATTAAAACTGCCCCCATTTGCAGATGACAGGATTGTAGAAAATCCCAAGGAATCTACAAAGAAAAACAAACCTCCTAGAAATAATAAGTGAGTTGAATAAAGTCATAAGATAGAAAGTCAACACATAAAAGTCAATTGTATTCCCTTATGTTATGGACACTAAATACAACAACATTCCCATATGGACACTAAATACAACACCGTCTGTCTATAATTGCTCAAAACTAATGAAATACTGAGATGAAAATCTAACAAAACATACACAAGACTTGTGTGCCGAAATCTACACAACACTGGGGAAAGAAATCAGAGAAGATCGGCAGAAGTGGAGAGACATACCATGTTCATGGATTGGAAGACTCAACATAGTCAAGATGTCACTCTTCCCAAATCAACATACTGGTTGGATGCAATTCCAACCAAAATCTCAGCATGTTTTTTGTACAAATAGACAGTATTACCCTACAATACCTGGAAAGGCAAAGGAACTGGAATAACTAAAACAAACTTGAAAAGGAATAAAGTGAGAGCAGTCCGTCTACCCAATTTCAAGACTTACTCTGCAGGGACGGTGATCAGGCTGTGTGGTTCTGGTGGAGGGATGGGCACATCCTGGAACTCAACGGAGAGCCCAGAAACAGACCCCGAAACATGCCCAGCCGGTTCGGGACAAAGGTCTAATAGCAATCCAGTGGAGGAAAGAGAGTCTTCACACAAATGGTGGTGAAGCAACTGGACATCAATAAGCAAATAATCACCATAACCTTAGTTATACAAAAATGAATTCGAAATGCATGGTGGACTTACATGCAAGACATAAAACTATCAGGCTTTCAGAAAAACGACATTTACTCGTAGGAGAAAAATCTTCAGAATCTAGGACCAGCAACCAGTTTTCAGACGGGACGTCAGAAACACGAGCCACACACACAAAAAAATGGATGAACAGGACAAGTTTCTATCTGTGAAAGACCCATTATGCAGATGAAAATACAAATCACAGACCAGGAGAAAATGCTCACAAACTGCATAGCTAACAAAGGACTAGAAGGAACTCCCAACATTTAAAGGTAAAAAGCTAAACAATTCTTTAAAACATGAGCAGAAGACAGACACTTCCTGAGGGACAAGAGCTAGACGGTGGATCAACGCAAGGACAGACACTTCAACACTGTCACCCCCAGTAGGATGTGTGTCACAGCAGTGAGGCACCACTACACACCTGTCGAAACGGCTGACATGAAAACCAGTAACACCAAATGCAGGTGATACTTAAGAAACGGGGTCGCTCGCACATTGCTGGTGGGGATGTCGCATGGTGCGGGCTTTCAGGAAAAATGTAGCAGTTTCTTAAAACGCTAACCATGCAGGGGCGCTGGCTGACTCAGCTGGTTGAACGTCCGACTTCAGCTCAGGTCATGATCTCACAGTTTGTGGGTTCGAGCCCCAAATCGGGCTCTGTGCTGATGGCTCAGAGCCTGGAGCCTGCTTCAGATTCTGTGTGTCTCTCTCTCTGCACCTCCCCTGCTAACTCTCTGTCTTCCTCTCTCTGTCTCTTAAAAATAAACATTAAAAAAAAATAACCGTGCAACGACCATGTGACCCAGAGTTTGCACTCAGCACATGTATCCTACAGAAATGAAACACAGACACCCACACGCTAAGGTTTTTACGGCAGCTTTATTCACAACAGCCAAACACTGCCAAACCCACGCATCCCTCAAAGGGCGAACGGTCGACCAAGCTGAGGCGTAATACCATGGACACACACGACCACCTCTACAGTTACGCTGAGAGAGGAAAGCCAGTCCCTAAAGGTGTGTGCCCTGCAACTCCACTTTGTCGAAACGACAAAATGGCAGAGATGGAGAGCAGAGGGGTGGTTGCCCGGGTGAGGAAGCCGGGGCAGGGAGGGCTCTGTGGTCACAAAGGGCTGCACGAGGGATGCTCGTGCTGATGGACACACGTACACCTGGCTGCACCGTGGCCAATGTCCTGGTCGTAAGAAGGTGGTGCGTTTTGCAGGATTTTGCTATTGGGATGAGCTGAGTGAAGAGTACAGGGGACGGTGATCTCTGCGTTAGGTCTTACAATTCCAATTATTTAAAACTAAAAGGTTTATTAGGGGCACCTGGGTGGCTCAGTTGGTTAAGTGTCTGACCTCAGCTCAGGCAATGATCTTGAAGTTCGTGAGTTCGAGCCCCAAGTCGGGTTCTGTGCTGACAGCTCAGAGCCTGGAGCCTGCTTCAGATTCTGTGTCTCCCTCTCTCTCTCCCTCTCTGCCCCTCCCCCCACTTGCATTCTGTCTCTCTCTCAAGAATAAACATTAAAATAAATACATACATGAAAATAAAAAGTTTTCTTATTTTTAAAAGTACATGTGGAAAACAAATAAAAAAGCAGTTAAAGAACATTACCACGTGACCCAAGACGCGTAATTCCACTCCCCGGGCTATACCTAACACTGACAAAAACCATATGTCCACACAGAAACCTGCACACCCGTGTCCACAGCGGCGCTATTTGTAACAGGCAAAAAGTGGAAACGGCACGGTGCCCACCAGCGACGAGTGGATGAACGAAGTCTGGTCTACGCACGCGCTGGGACACGGTTCGGCCGGGGGCACGGCAGGAAGCCCGAGCCCCCGCAACAGCTCGGCCGGACCCTGAACACGTGATCCTTGGCGAAAGCGGCCGGCCCCAAATGACCCTGGGTCACAAGGCTCCAGTTACAGGAAGCGCTCGGAACAGGCAAATTCATGGAGGCAGAAAGAAGCTCAGCGGTTTCGAGGGCTGCGGAGATGAGGGGGATGCGGGCATTCTTTCGGGGGGATGAAAATGTCACAGAATAGATTTTGGTGATGGCCGTACAATCCCGTGCCTGTACCAAAAAAAAAAAAAAAAAAAAAAAAAAAACCCACCGCCTCGCGCACTGTAAGGGGGAATTGTGCGGTCTGCGAAAGACATCCCAATAAACTGCGGGAGAGGAGAAGGCACTGACTGGGCTCCAGGAAATTTTAAAAGCCTTCGTTTCAGAGCGATCTTCCCTGTGCCCTCCAGAGTAAGGAAATTATTGAACTATTTAAAAATGTTAGCCTTCTGCTGTCTGCGTCTATTTTTAGAAGGGCTCATCATTTCTAGGGAGATTGAAATCGTAATTGCAGGGCGTTCGGAAGGAGCTGGACGGGGAAGTGACAGACGCCCTGGACAGACGCAGCCTGCCCCAACTGTCCCTTCTGCCTCTTGCTGCCGACCTCCTCTGCTCCCTCCAAGGGAAATCGCTTGGGCGAAAAGCAGGACAGGGCAGGTGTCACACACGCACGCGCGTGCTGGGCTCCCCGACGTCCACAAAATGCTCCCAAACCTCCTGGGCCTCCAGCTCAGTCACCAGTGCGGGTCACACCGGCTTTGCGACGGTTACCGTGTAAAATTATTCAGGTGCAAAGTTAAAATATTAATTACACCTGCGCGGTGACCCGTCAAAGCACGAAACCCAACCTGGCAGCCTGGGGGTGCGCGCCTGCTCCGTCGTGAGCCACGGCAACAGTTAGCAGGGCAACGGCGGGGAGGGTGACACAGCCAGGCTACTGCGCATCCGCGTGGGGGACCCCGAACCACAGACCCGCACGCAGGGCCCCAAACCACACACCCACACAGGGTCCCCGAACCACACGGGGGGCCCCGAACCACAAACCCGCACGGGGTCCCCGAAACACAAACTCTCATGGGGGGGTCCCCGAAACACAGATGGGCTACCACAAACCCACACAGGAGTCCCCAAACCACACACCCGCACGGAGGACCCTGAAACACACCCTCATGGGGGTCCCCGAAACACACGCCATCATGGGGGGTCCCCAAACCACACACCCGCACGGGGGTCCCCGAACCATCAACCTGCAAGGGGGTCCCCCAACCACAAAGCCCCACACGGGGGTTCCCGGAGAACAAACACGCATGGGAGGGCCCCCAAACCATAAACCCACACACGGGGGTCCCGAGCCACAAACCTGCATGAGGGTTCCTTCTCGGGTAATCGGCCCCTCCCCACCGGAACTTCCATCCAGCACAGTCCTCCCCTCAGGACCCCGGACCTGGTCGCCCCACCCGCTCTGGCCAAGCCGGCAGGCACGAAGGACAGCAGGAACGCCATGCGGGGGCGCAGCACTGCAGGGGACGCGCGTGTCCCGGACGCCAAAGGCACAGCGGCGCTCCGCACCTGGCATCGCTCCGACGGACCGGGCGCCAGGTCTGCGCACTCCGCCCGCGGCACGAGCCCAGGGCTCACCCGTCCTCACGGCGGGTCTCTCCCTCCACCAGAGAGCGAGCACTCTGCCACGAGGCCGTCCGAGTTCTAAAGGAGAGAAGCAGCCAAATACCGGAGCTGCTTTCGAAGCGACTGCTGACTCAGGGGGGACCTCGAGCCGGGATCGACGACAGACCGACAGGAGAGAAGAGAGAGCCCGAGACCAGTCCCCAGACAAGCTTGGAAGCCGTGCCCTTGACAAGAAGAAGGGACAAAGCAACCAGGGGCTGGGGCGGACCACTCTTGGGAGAGAGAGACAGAGGGGGTCAAAACAAGAAAAACAAATGAGGAGCGCCCGGGTGCCTCAGTCAGTTGAGCGTCCGACTTCGGCTCAGGTCAGGATCTCATGGTTCGAGCCCCACGTCGGGCTCTGTGCTGCCAGCTTGGAGCCTGGAGCCTGCTTCAGATTCTGTGTCTCCCTCTCTCTGTCCTCCCCAACTCGAGCTCTGTCTCCCAAAAATGAATAAACATTAAAAATAATAATAATACAAGAAAATGGAATTCAGGAAATTCAAGCTCAGATAGCTGAGTGGCCCGTCAACCAGGAGACACTTGGCAGATCCAAGGAGACGCAAGTGAACCGGATGCCTGTCCCGCCCTTCGGGTGGGCGCCACGGAGAGGCACCAAGTGGCAGGGCTCGGCCAGGACGGGGTGGCTCGCACGGCCCCCTCGGAGAGCAGTCGGTTGGGAGGCGGGGATCCGAGAAGGCAGGGCCCGCGTCCCCCGGAGGCCAACACTTGTCCCCTAAGGACAGACCCAAAGAGAGCGCCGCCCTGGACGACGACTTCCCCTGCAGCCCAGGCTGAAAGGCAAACAGTAACCAGCCTCAGAGTCGCCGGGACAGGAACGGAAGCCTGGGGTCGGCCCTTCCGCGAGATAGGACACGGCCTCGAAAACGCACAGACCAGAGCGACGCGATGAGGTGGGGGTTTTTTCAAGTAGCCGTGAATCGCGACGCCACCAAGACACAGCTTCAGGGAGCAGGCGGTGCCGAGGACCCCCGCCCCGCCCCACACGGGTGGGGGTGCCCGGGTCCCCCTGGGCGAGCACACAGCCCCGGCTGCATTCCGCAGGAGACACTCCTCCCCAGCCTCTGCCCGACGCGGCGCCGTCCCCCGTCCTGCCCGGAACTGGACTGAACCCACAAAACTGAGACACCAGTTCCCGGAAAGATGCACCTCTCCATCTCGGGGAATGGAACGCCGGCGAGCGTCCTGCACAATTTCTCCAACATACGGGGTCCCCAGACCCGAGAAGAGAGGGGGGTCTCTGTCCACTGGGTGAGGCAAGTGGGCAGGAGAGTCTCAGCATTGGAGTCCCGAGGCCGAGGTGGGCCTTGGGATGGTCAGTGCTTTAAAAGGTGCTTTTTGAAAACGGGGACTCACACAGGTCACAGCAGCGCCATTCAGGCCGGCCAAAAGGCGGGAGCACCCAAGTGTCCATCCACAGGGAAATGGATAAAAGGGACATGGTCCATCCACGCAATGGAGTATTATTCAGCCCTGACAAGGAGGGACACTCTGACACCTGCCACAATGTGGTTGGACCTGCGGGGACGTGATGCTCAGTGAAACAGGCCAGTCACGCCAGGACAGACACCGTGTGACCCACTGACACGAGGGCCCTGGAGTCTCCAGATTCCCGGAGGCAGAGAGTGGACGGTGGGCGCCGGGGCTGGGGGAGGGGCCGGGGCTGGACGGTGGGCGCCGGGGCTGGGGGAGGGGCGTCCCCCGTGTTTCATGGGGACGCAGGTTCCATTTGGGACGATGGAAAGTTCTGGAGACACTTGGTGGGGACGGCTGCACAACAGTGTGAATGTGCTTAAAGCCACTGAGTTGCACACTTAAAAAAATGGTTAAAATGATAAAATTTATGTTATGTATGTGTTCCTACAACTTATAAAGTGTTAAGTGCAAAATCAGGTTTTCACATCAATTTCCTTTAAATTCTTCACTTACCATGTCCTGCTTCCCCCATCTCCCTCAAGTCTTTGCCCAAGTGCCACCTTCTCAATGAAGCCCGCCCTGACTGCCCGACTGAAAACTGCAGCCATCCCTCTCTCGTCCCCCTAAGCAAGCTCTCCTTTGCCCCTGGACGGCACAGAGACTCCCGTATCAGCTCCCTCACTCAGTGTTTCTTTCCCCGGGCTCGAATGCTGGCCGTCCAGGGCAGGAATATTTGTGTCTCTGGTTCACTGTTCTATCCCAAGAGTCTAGCTAAAACAATCACACAGACGCCTGTGGGAGACCCCCGCCCCGCCCCCCAGGACAGCAGAACCCACGTTCTTCTCAAGTGCACGCAGAACACTGTCTGGGACGGATCGCGTGCTAAGCCATAAAAGACCCTCCGTAAATGTAAAAAGGAGGCAGTCATGCCAAGAATGTTCTCTGACCACAACAGAATGAAATTATAAGTCAATAAGAGAAAAAAAGGTTTAGTTTATGAATGTGTGGAAATCGAACAACACGTGTCTAAATGACCAACGGGTCAGAGACTAAATCAGAGGGAAACTGGAAAATACTAAGAAGAAAGAAAAAGTAGCTGGAAAATATTTGAAATGAGTGAGAGAGACCAAATATATCAAAACTTGTGAGATACAGCAAAAACAGTCCTTAGAAGATTTTCACTTGTAAATGTCTATAATAAAAAGAACAAAGATCTCAACTCAATAACCTATCCTCCCACCTGAAACTGGAAAAAGCACACAAACGAAAGCCAAGTGAGCTGAGGGAGGGAAAATAGAAGCTAGGGCAAAATGCATGTAAAAAGGAAGAGAAGAATCAACGAAGCCACAAGCTGGCTCTTTGAAAAAATAGATAACACTGGCGAACTGTTAGCTAGACTGATCCAGAAAAAAAGGGAAGGAGGGGCAAAGAGTCAAATTAGCAAACTCAGAAATGAAAGAGAGGACATTTTTGCCCACCTCGCAGAAATAAAAAGGACGTTAAGGCGCCACTATGGACAACTGCACACAGAAAAGGAAAGATTTCGGGGAGACACAAAGTAACCAACGTGACTCAGGAAGAAACAGAAGACTTGAAACACACCTATAACAAGTAGAGATTGAATTAAAACCTCACACACACACACACAAAAAGCACCAGGCCCAGATGGCTTCACTGGTGAATTCTACCAAACACTGAAGGAAAAATTAAATACCAGTTCATCACAAACGTTTCCAAAAAGTAGGAGAGGATACTTTGCAACTCATTTCATGAGGCCATGACACCATCACAAGAAAACGATGGACCAATATCTCTTCTGCGTATACATGCAAAATGCTGAAAATACTAGCAAACTGAATCCAGCAGCATACGGAAAGGATTATAAACTATGAGTAAATGGGATTGACCCCAAGAATGCAAAATTGGTATAACATCCAACAATCAATCGATGCAATGTGCCGTGTTAACAGAACAAAGGACAAAAAGGAGTCAATCATCTCAACAGATGCAGAAAAGGCGCTTGGCAAAATCCAGCACTGTTCCGTGATGAAGACACTCAGCAAACTAAGGATACAAGGGACTCTCCTGATAAAGGGCATCTACAGACACCCACGGCTGACACCACGAGTAATGGTGAAAGGCTAACTGCCTCCCCCTCAGATCAGGAGCAAGACATCGACGTCCTTTGTGGTCACTTCTTCTCAACCTTATCCTGGGGCTTCCAGGCAGGGCGATTAGACAGGACAATGAAATAAAGGCACCCAGTTTGGAAAGGAAGAAATAAAATTTTGCTATTCATAGATGACATAATCTTGCACATAGAAAATTCTAAAGAATCCACTAAAAAAGGAACACGACAGGGATGTCCACTCTTGCCATCGTTATTCAATATAGTATTGGAAGTCATAGCCTCGGCAGTCAGACGACACAAAGGAATAAAACGCATCCCAATCGGCCAGGAGGAAGTCAAACTTTCACTCTTTGCAGATAACAAGATACTCTATATGGAAAACCCAAAAGATTCCACCAAAAACCTGCTAGAACCGATCCACGAATTCAGAAAAGTCACAGGATATAATATCAATGCCCAGAAATTGGTTGCATTCCTACACACCAATAATGAAGCAACGGAAAGAGAAATCAAGGAATCAATCCCGTTTACAATTGCACGAAAAACCTTAAAATACCTAGGAATACATCTAACCAAAGAGGTGAAAAATCTATACACTGAAAACTATAGAAAGCTTATGAAAGAAATTGAAGAAGACACAAAAAAGATGGAAAAATATTCCATGCTCCTGGATTGGAAGAACAAATATTGTTAAAATGTCAGTACTGCCCAAAACAATCCCTATCGAAGTAACACCACCATTCTTCACAGAGCTAGAACAAACAATCCTAAAATTTGTATTTAACCAGAAAAGACTCCGAATAGCCAAAGTAATGTTGAAAAAGAAAACCAAAGCAGGGGGCATCACAACCCCAGACTTCAAGCTGTATTACAAAGCTGTAATCATCAAGACACTATGGCACTGGCACAAAAGCAGACACTCAGATCAGTGGAACAGAATCCAGAATCCAGAATCCAGAATGGACCCACAAACATATGGCCAGCTAATCTTTGTCAAAGCGGGAAAGAATATTCAATGGAATAAAGACAGTCTCCTCAGCAAGTGGTGCTGGGAAAACTAGACAGTGACATGCAGAAGAATGAACCTGGACCACTTTCTTACACCATACACAAAAATAAACTCAAAATAGATTAAAAACCTGAATGTAAGACAGGAATCCAGCAAAATCCTAGAGGAGAAAGCAGGCAAGAACCTCTTTGACCTCAGCCACAGCAACTTCTTACTTGACACGTCTCTGGAGGGAAGGGAAGCAAAAGCAAAAATGAACTATTGGGACCTCATCAAGGTAAAATCTCTGCACAGGGAAGGAAACAATCAGCAAAACTAAAAGGCAACCGACGGAATGGGAGAAGATATTTGTAAACGACATATCAGATAAAGGGTTAGTATCCAAAATCTAAGAAGAACTTATCAAACTCACTACCCAAAAAACAAACAATCCAGTGAAGAAATGAGCAAAAGACATGAACAGACACTTCTCCAAAGAAGACATCCAGACGGCCAATCGACACATGAAAAGATGCTCCACATCACTCATCATCCGGGAAACACAAATCAAAACCACACTGAGATGCCACCTCACGCCTGTCAGGACGGCTAACATCAACAACTCAGGCAACAACAGAGGCTGGCGAGGATGCGGAGAAAGAGGATGCTTTTGCACCACTGGTGGGAACGCAGACTGGTGCAGCCACTCTGGAAAAGAGTATGGAGGTTCCTCAAAAAATTAAAAATAGAACTAGCCTACGACCCAGCAACTGCACTGCTAGGTATCTATCCAAGGGATACGGGTGTTCCATTTCAAAAGGGCACATGCGCCCCAATGTTTATAGCAGCACTATCGACAATAGCCAAAGTACGGAAAGAGCCCAAATGTCCATCGACGGATGAATGCATAAAGAGGATGTGGTGTATATATACACAATGGAGTAGTACTCGGCCATCAAAAAGGATGAAATCCTGCCATTTGCAACAACATGGATGGAACTAGAGGGTATTATGCTAAGCGAAATTAGTCAGAGAAAGACAAATATCACATGACTTCACTCATATGAGAACTTTTAAGGGAGGGGAAGATGAACATAAGAGGGAAGTAAAAATAATGTAAAAACAGGGAGGGGGACAAAACATAAGAGACCCTTTCATATAGAGAACCAACGGAGGGTTGCTAGAGGGTTTTGGGAGCGGGGGGGGGGGGCTAAACGGGCAAAGGGCAGTAAGGAGGACACTTGCTGGGATGAGCACCGGGTGTTACACACACGGAATGAGTCACGGGAACCTACTCCTGAAATCATCGTCGCACTATATGCTAACTACCTTGGATGTAAATTAAAAAATATATATATATTTTTAAAATGATATATGTTCAATACAATAAAAAAATTCCACTAAAAATGATTAGAACTAACAAACACGAGCAACAAGATTACAAACACATGATCAGTATACAGAAAATGAATAGTATCTCTACAAACCAATGACGAACTATTAGAAAATAAAATTAAGAAACCAATTTCATTTATAATAATATTAAAACGGATTAACGTCTTAGGCCTAAATTTCACAAAAGAAATGGAAAATTTATAATCTGGAAACTAGAAAACGTTTTTGAAAGAAACAAAAAGACCTAACTGAATAGAAAAACATCTTAACGCTCATGGGTCAGAAGACTATCGTTAAAAGGGCAATACTTTCCAATATGAGCTACGGACTCGACACGATCCCTAACAAATTTCAGTTGGCTCCCTGGCAGAAGTTGATAAGCCGATCCTAAATTCATATAAAAATATAAGGGGCCCAGAATAGTCAAAACAATGTTGAAAAGGAAAAAAAAAAAACAAAACACTAGGTTGGAGGACTCGCCCTTCCTGATTTCCAAACTTACTACGAAGCAACAGTAACCGACACACTGTGGTCCTGGCGTAAGCGTGGACACAGATCAGAGGAAGAGACCGGAAAGTCTAGAAATGATGCCATGTTTTTATGGCCAACTGACTTCCGACCAGAGGCCCGGGCAAAAGAATGAAGCTGGAGCCTTCCTCACACCTGTACAGAAATTCATTCAAAACGAATCCTAAACCTAAACGGAAGAGTCAATAGTGTAAAACTCTTAGAAGAAAACACTGGCATAAACCTTCAAGACCTCAGGTTAGGCAAATCCTTCCCAGACGACACTAAAACCACAAGTGACAAAATAAAAAACAGATGGTCTCCATCAAAATGCAAAATTTTCATACTTTATTTTTTTTAAGTTTATTTATTTGGAGAGAGAGAGAAAGAGAATGAGTGAGAATGGGGGAGCGGCAGAAAGAGAAGGGGAGAGAGAGAATCCCAAGCCGGCTCTGTGCTGTCAGCGCTGAGCCCCATGCGGGGCTCGAACTCACGAACCGCGAGATCATGACCTACGCCAGTATCAAGAGTAAGTCAGTTAACCGACGGAGCCACCAGGCGCCCCAAATTTTCATCCTTTAAGGAACACTATCGACAAAGTGAAAAAGACAACGCAGAGAATGGGACAGATATCATCAAGGTGGCACTCGTATGACTTAATAATAAAAGGACCAAAAAAAAAAAAATTAAAAAATGAGTAAAGGTTCAGAATAGACATCTCACCAAGCGAGGTACACAAACGGCCAACAGGCACAGGACAAGGCGCTCACATCAGTAGCCATGAGAGAGATGCAAATTAAGATGACAGCGAGATGCCGCCTCACCCCCTCCGGGAAGGCCACCATCAAGAAGACTGGTAACGACAGGTACTGGGGAGGACGTGTGGCCAGGGAACCCTCACCCGCGGATCGGAATGCAGAGTGGTCCGCCCTCTTTGGTAAACGGTCTGGCAGGCCCTCGGAAGATGCAAGTTCGGCATCGGGGTACCACGTGACCCAGCGCTCCCACGTTTGGGTAAACACCCAAGAGCGATGCACCCGCAGGCCCGCACTCCTGCGCTGATTCCAAACGGCCAAAACCCAGAAACCACCGATCCTTCCATCAGCTGCTCCACGGTCACACCGTCCGTCCGGCTGTGAGGGCACAAGCAGGAAACACCTGCTCAGAACACACTCCGACGCCATCCCAGATTCGGCTGAAAGAGGCCCACCTGCGGAGCAGAGTCTGAGGAAGCTGCCCGAATCCGCGAAGGAGGTGTGAGGCCCCCGACACCCCGGCCGGCCCGGGCCTGTTCAGGCAGCAAAGCTTCGTCGGGCTTCCGCAGGAACGACCCAAAAACCGAAGCCAGAACTTAACCCAGGCTTAACCGCAACCCACGCGGGCCCCAGGACGCAGGCCCCGGGTCTGCCTCCTGGCATGAATACGGGCAGGGGGGCAGGGGGCGCCGGCCGTGTGTTCGATCTCACTTTAAAAAGCTGCCTTTGCTACCCCCCACCTCAGCGGTCCCAGTCCCTGGGGAAGCCAAGTGCGAGCCCCGCCCCCGCACCCAGGAGAAAGCGCCCCATCCCCCATCGCCGGGGCGCACCCGCCCCCCTGTGCCTGGGCCTCCCCTGAAAACCTGGGCGTCCGGTCCTAGGACGAGAGGCCTCTATTTCCGTGATCTCCAGGGCTCCGGCGGCCTTCGGGTCACAGGGGCACTCCGCTAGCTCCTCCTCTGCAGAGGTCCCCGGAGGGGGCACAGGGGGGAGGCCAGGCCAGTGACCGCTGCCCCTCCCACGCGGGAGGGGACAGGTGCTGCCTCTCCAGCTCCCAGCGAAGCCGAACCGCACCCACGGTAATACTGCGGGGAAGCCGTTTCCCGTCCCCCCTCTCCCCAGTGCCCAGCGGGGTCTTCCAGAAGCTGCACACACGCAGGTTCAGGGCAGAACACACAGGAATCCAGCCGTCCGTCACTAACCCAGACACTAAGAGGCCTTTGCAAACCCGTGAGCCATGCCAGGCTTCTCACTGAAGATTTTCTTGTTTTGGCAAATAGCTGTTTTTCATAAAAATATTATTGACATTAACATCTATGGGTTTATTATCGTCTTTTTAAAGACATTCTTATGTAAATATTTCTACTCTTCTTTTTGAGTCTCTAATGGGATAGAGACCAGAAGCTACAATGCGCAGAAGCAAAAGGCTTCCTGGGTCCTTAAAAACTCTTCCAAGAGGGGTGAAAGGGGTCCTCGTGACCAGGAGGGTGGGGCGGGCCGGGGACTAAGTACAGGCCGGCACCCCCCCGCCCCCCCTGGTGGGATCTGTGTGATACTCCTCGGACACTCCCGGCCACCCAGGAACAAAGGAAGGGGGTTTGAGTGCTGGCCATCGTCACGAGTGCCCGTTCCACAGGGCTGCGGGGACCATGCTGTCCGCACCTGGAAGGCACTTAAGGACCAAGGTGCCCCCTACGCTCGCTACTGCCAAAGTTTTCATGACAGAGTCAGCAAGATGGCCCGCTGACAAAGAGACCCCGGTGTCCCCACAACATACACCCTTAACCTGGTCCCAGCGGCGTCCACTCCCTGGAACCCTGAGAAACAGGCAGGTCGAGAGACCAGAGCATCCAGCGGTCCTGCCGCACACTGACCCCGAGCCCGGGCCTGCGTGCAGCCAGGGGGCTGGCCCACGTCTGAGGACCTCAGAGTGAGGCCGCGAAAAAAGTGGCCGGGGCCTGAGCGGCTCGAGGCTTTGTGGAGCTGAGTGTGCCTGCGGCAGGGGAAGTCTGAAGCCACCACGGGCGGGTGACGCAAGGGTGGTGCCTTCCAGCCAGTCCGTTCCTTTCAACAAACATCCGGGAGGCTCACTCCACACCCGGAGCCCCTGCGGGACGCTGAGACCCAGGTCCTTCCCTGGGGACCGGTCCGCCCGGGGCCCTGCGCAAAGTCGGGGCCAACGCCTGCAGCTGGCCAGGTGGGAGCATGGACCACCATCGAAATCAAGAAGGAGAAAGACTGGGGGGCGGCGGGGGGGCAGGAAAAACCCTGGGCAGTGGCAGCTGTGCCCAAGTGACACAGCGGACGTGCCTCTGTGCCCCCAGGGCGTGCCTGCTCCCCGGGGTCCCAGGCAGGCCTCCGGCTCTGCTCAGGATGTGTGACCCTCTGCCTGGGCCCAGGCCCTCGGGACCCACCCGGCGTGCACAGCCCACTCTTCCTCAGTCTCAGGTGCCACCACGGGTCTCTGAGCGTCCCCGAAAGCACCCGGCCAGCCCCTCGGTCCCGGCTGCCCACGTGTCCCCACCCCACCCAGGGATCTGGGCGCCGTTTCAGGATTTCTCAGCCCAGGCAAGAAGGGGGTCTTGCGGGCCGGGACCCCAAGCAGGGACACTCTGGGGCAGGACGCCCCGTCTGCAGGACGAGGCTCATGCGGACCATTCGGGGACATCGTCTGTCACTGCCGTCACCCAGGGGTCTCCGCTGTCCCCGGGGTGGGACTCGCTCGCAGAAACCCTGAGAGCGGGGGACGGGGGGGGGGGGGGGAGGATCTTGCCCGCCTCTCTCTCCTCTCCCCGACGGGGGCTCCAAACAGAGTGTGGACCCTTGGCAAGGGGCCAGTCTAAGGGGAACCAGTCTCCTGAGCTGCTGCGTGTGGAAAGCCCCTTGGGGGGTCCCCTAGCCCAGCAGCCTCTCCCACCTGTGCGGAGGAAGAGGCCTCCGGCCCTCTGAACCTCCGTGGGCGGGGTTGGTGGGGGGAGGCTCCGGATACCATGCAAACAAAGGTAATTCAACCACGTCTTTACCTAAAACACCAAAACACCCGCTGCCCGCTGGCTAACCGCGCCGCTGGCCGCCCCCTCCTCCGCACAGTTCCTGAAACCCACGCCGGATTTACAGCGTTCGCGTTTACTGCTCCCTCCGTCCAGGCCTGATTCCTCACCATGCTAGCGACGTGCGGTCACAGGAATAAAATTCTTAAGGCCACTCGTGTGCCTTTTCCTCGCAGAGAAATACGCTAGAGCGAGGACTAAAAGACCGACAGGCACGAACACCTACTCCGTCAGGATGACTCTCTCGGGGCCAGTGGCGGGGGCGCTCCCAGAAGGCACAGGAACGAGGAACGGTCCCCAACACTGCTTCACCGTCTGCCAGGGTAAGGAGGTGCCACGTCAGGGCAGGTTTCCACAGCACAGGACACCTCGAGTCGGCAGTTACTTTTTCACTGTCAAGATTCACCTCCCGGACGAGGTTCTCCATCCTCAGCAAATACTAGAACCTACGAAGAAGGGCTTTAGATGATGACTTAAAGGGGCGCCTGGGGGGCTCAGTCGGTTAAGCGTCCGACTTCAGCTCAGGTCATGATCTCGCAGTCTGTGAGTTCGAGCCCCTCGTCGGGCTCTGTGCTGACGGCTCAGAGCCTGGAGCCTGCTTCGGATTCTGTGTCTCCCTCTCTCTCTCTGCCCTTCCCCCACTCATGCTCTGTCTCTCTGTCTCTCAAAAATAAATAAACGTAAAAAAAAATTTTTAAAATGCACGAGGCGCCTCACTGAACGGTTGCGGTCAGAACCGGGAGTGGGTAGGAAGGGGCCCGGGGCGCGATGCTTTCAGCGCTGCTGCATACTGGAAATTTTCACACGAAAATGGTGCAGGAAGGTCAGAGGACCCGTAGTTGTTAAAAAACAATGCTTTTAGGGAGCCGAGAGACAAAAAAAAAAATTCTTTTTAAGAAACTTGCCCAGCCAGTCTCAGCCGCTGCAGGCGTGCCATCACTATCCACCTAATGGACGCCTCCCGGCGAGTCTCCCCGGTCACCAGCCCAGAACTTGCCCACCGTCCTGCGGCCGGAACCCTGAGCGTTGCAAAGTGTGCTCTGTGGACTCGAGGGTGCAGCCCGCCCCCGGGAGCTCCAAGCTCCTGCATCTCTGGCCTCAGCCAGAATTTCGGGGGGGGCGGCCAGAGCACCCCCCACCCCCCAGCTCCCGCATTTGAGGTCTGCACCTTTAACCTTGGGAGCGCGTGGCCTAATCCAACGCACACGCCCCTCACCGAGCCACCCAGAGAGTCCTTGGCAAACCCCACAAGGACAATCTTCTGACACCTTCCATGTCAGTCACCGGGCGCGGGCCCCACCCCCTCCTCGCACCGACGTCCGGCAGCCAATCACTGGGAGCCCTGCCCTCCGCTGCGGCTGGCCACAAGCTCCTGGCGGCCCCACAGGCTTTTATGGGTTTAATCTCCCAGAAAGGGACGTGTGCCTCAGCTGGCCCATCCGGGGTGGGCCCCGAAGACTGAGCCCCAGGGAAGGCTCTGGGACCCGCCCCAGTCCTGGGCTCACCTTCCCCCACCCCGTTAAGACTGGAAACCCCTTGAGGTGCATCCTTATCCCCCAAAGCCCGGCCTCAATGTTCCCACTGGAGCCAAAGACATGAACATTCGCTAGCCATTTCGAAACATCTCTGGAATCTGCTTCCACAGAAAATAAAAGGGCCGATCGCAGCAAGAAGTCTGATCAGGAGAACAGAAGATCGCCGCAGTTACGGGAAGAACGATCGTCTAACCGGACGAAGGCTACTCCTCTGAATTTCAGGCTCCGATCCATACAGTGAGGATAATCAGCCACACCTCTCCCTCTCTCTCTCTGAAGTTTCCTGAGACCTGAATGAGGTAATCCGTAGCAAGAGTGCAAAGCAATGCCAGCCAGAAGGAAAGCACCGAGCGAGTGGGAATCCCGGCTGTCGCTGCTGTGGCTGCTGGCACTGTCTGCATCTCCCCACTCCGGGGGCCAGGACGTGACCACTTCTGCCGAGGTCCCGGTGCGGTGCGGGCAGAGAAATGATGGGACCTCCTCCAGGCGCTTTTCTCTCCCCCGTCACTCTCCTCCCCCAGACTGGGCTGGGGACCCTGTCTGTGCCCTAGGCACCCAAAGGTCACCTCTATCACAACCCCTGTCCTGATGTGCGTTACCTGCCCCCCCCCGCCCCGCCTCGTCTTCACCCACTAGCCTGGAAGCCCTGGGTCGGGGGAGGGGCGGCCGCTGTGGCCGGCTCCCCGCCTGCTGCCCAGCAGCTGTTTGAGCTCATCTCATTTCACGTGCAGGGAAGATCTGATACACACTAGACCACCTCGGACCATCAGGGAGTGGCGGGCCCCTCGCGGGGTGGGCGGGCCAGGTGCAGTGGCCAGGCCACAAGGGTCACGCAGCAGGGGGCCTCCGGGCCGCAAGCCCAATCAGTCCACAGTCTCTCATCAGGCACCCAGGCGAAAGGCTGGGGACTCCAAAGATTTTTTTTTAACTGGCTTTTGTTGGGGGCTCTTTCCTGCCCACCTCTTCGCAAACTCCCCTCCGTCAGAGCAGAGAATTCAGTACGCTTGCAGAGACCCCTTGGAGGGAGGAGGAGCACACACGTCCCCTCCCTCGGGCTCAGGACGGTCGGAGGCTCCCCGGAGGCGGCGGCTGTACATTTCCGAGAGCATTGCCAGCCAGGCCCCTCCTTCCCGCTGCCTTCGGAGGGAGGGGTTCCCAGCTCCACCTGCCTCCGGGGAGGCTGGGCGCTCCGCTTACACACCAGCAGGGGGGAATTCCTGAGAACGGCGGGTTCCGGGGTCAGAGGGGAGACCGCGAACCCAAGCTTCGCCGCGGGGATTTCTTCAGAGAAGGGGCTGGTCTTGGCCTCCTTGGCGGCTCAAGTCCCAAACCGAGCCCCACTGTGGAAAGCCCCCATTACTCACCAGAGATGCCAAGGACCCCAAACTCTGACACATTTGCGAATAAAGCCAGTAAGATAAAGAACTCCCTTTCCACAAAAATCGGTTTTCACTAGCGTTTTCCTGTCTGTTGGGCGACTCCTGGCGTGTTTTTCTAGCTTCTTAGCTCTTGCTTCCACCTTTCTCCCCCACCCCTGACGGCGCTGTCTCAGAACTGCTTTGTCTTCCCCCGGGGGCGGGCTTCACATCTGACCCTTGACCCTGGATGGCCGGGGGGGGGGGGGGGGGGGGGGGGGGGGGGCTCCCTCTGGCCAGCCCCCCCTCCCCCCAGAGGCCTGGACCAAGCCACCAGCACAAGGTGACCCCTGGGCGAAAGCCCCTAGGGCACTCTCTGGAATATGAATAGGGTTTTTTTCTCCAGCAAATTACATGCACAGACCGAGGCCAGGAAGATGTCCCCCCCCCACCCACCTTCCCAAAGGATAGCGGGTTTGTGGGTTTGTTCGAAGCAGCCAAGCACCGTCAACAGTGCCGCTGGGACCTGCCTTTAGAGGCGAAATCACCTATTTCATCGAACATTCCTGTGGACACTCCTTCCGTAGGGGAAGTGTACACCCGGCCTTCCATCCAATGTCTCCTTCTTGGAAACCAGAAATCTCTCAGCACAGGAATGGCACCCGATTCCTGCAGAGCGCGGCCTCCCAGCAGCCTTGCCACCAGCCGAAACTGAGACAGCCTAATTCCTATTCAGACAAGGGTCTCCCTTGGCCTCCTTAAGCACACTGGCACTTCCGGTGACTGCACTGCCCCCCACTTCTTAGTCCCTAGGGCAGCCATTTCCCCCCTTCATCGCCCAGAACCCCGGTGGGCGCAAATCTCCAGGTAAGTCCAGCCTCGTTATCCCTGCACAGGGGCCTGAGAAATTGAGTCTGGAAACGCACTGCTCCCCCCTCGGGGGGGGGGGTAGCGGGGGGGTTGTTCTGGACATCCCTGAAACCCCCGGAACCAGCAGGTCCTCACTAATCATCATTTAACACCGGGACACCTGGATGGAGGCTCAACCCGGGGGAGCAGACACTGTGTGGCCGGGTCAGCCAAGTCGGGGGGCAAGTCCCGGGGAGGGGTCAAAGCGCCAGCCCCCAACGGAGGGCTTCCGAAATTACCTCTCTGCTTCTTGAAACTTAATTTAATTAGAGGACTGACCTCATTAACTCGAACTTGAGTTTCAAACAGAAAAAGAGGTCACGTAACTATCCAATTTACTACCTCCAATTTCCACGTGGAAACCACTTCATTTCTGGAAGGCCTCTGAGGACTCCCACGACCGTGCCCACAGCTGCCGGCCCACCAGGCCCCCAAGTACCGCGACCTAAGCGGCCCAAGCGCCTTCCAAGCCGCCCAGGGTCGCTGTAAAAGCTCCTCCACGAACTCCATGGTCAAGAGCACCGGGCCCACCCCATTTGGACACCCCCCCAGCCCCACGGAAACACAGACCTGCCTGCGCGCACGCCCTCGCACCCCGCACCCAGCGGTGGAACCCGGGCGGCGAGTTCCACCGCGGGGCCACACCCTCCGAACCCGGGGGGCGGGTGAGGTCCACCCCGGCTCCCAGCTCCCTCCGAACGCAGGCGGCGAGGTCTACCGAGGGGCCGCACCCTCCGAACCGGGGCGGGGGGGAGGTCTGCCCCGGCCCCCGCGCTCTCCAAACCCAAGAGGCGAGGTCTACCGAGGGGCCGCACCCTCCGAACGCGGGCGGCGAGGGCCACCCGGATCCCCGAACCCTCCGAACCCGGGCGAGGCCCTCCACGGGGGTCGCACCTGCTCGCGCAATCCAGCGGCCCCGGCTCCGGCGGCGAGTGAGCGGTCTGTGTCTCCAGGCGCGCCCCGCGCCCCGGCGGCCCAGCGGAGGCGCCTGGGCCGCGGGCTGCGCGGGCGGAGCTGCCCGGCCGCCGGGAGGAGGGATGCCCGGGCGAAAGTTGCCAGGGAAACTTGAGCAACTCGAGCGCGCCGGTGCCAGCCTCCTGCATAATTCACGGGCGGCGGCGGCGCGCCGCTGGGGCCCCTCACCTACACCGGCCCGGGGCCTCCCCACCGAATCCCGGCCCGGGCGCGCGGCGGGCAGAGGCTGCACACAAGGCATGGGCACTGCGCGACCCCGGGACCGGGGGGCCCAACCCGCAACCCCCGGGGCCTGCGCCGGGTACGCGGGCCCCGGCCTCCCCGAGCCGGCTGCGCCAGCCGCGCGTAGCTGGATGGGGGCTCTGTGCGCTGGCTCGGGGCTGGGTGACCGCCGGAGGGTCTCAGGGGACCCTGTCGCCGCGGCTTGGGTCCCCGCCCCCGCGCGCCCCCTGGCGGCCCCGAGCCGGCTCCTCCGCCAAGCCTACGGACTCAAGTCCCCAGGCCGGCGGGTGGCGACCGAGGGCGACCAGACCGCGGGCAGGCGCTGGCGGTAGGTCTGTGCTGTCCGGGGGGGGGGAGGCTCCGGGCGCGCGAGGGGTGAGGGGGTTCGTGCGCCCGGGAAACAGAGGAGTCGCTCCTGCTCTCTGCGCCCGCGCCTCTTTCACAGCTTTTTAAACCGGCCCCGACTCCAAAGGAAGCCGGAGGGGGTGGGGGGCGGCGGGGGTAAGGTGTCTTTACAGAGAAGCGACCCCCACCAGGACGCGCGAACCCCCTTCCCAACCCCCCATCCCCAGCTGCGAAAGGTTCAGAGCTGCGCTCACCCGGCAGTTGGCGCTCCTGTAATCCAGACGCACCCAAAATGCAGCCGGCGACCGGGGTCCGGCGCCCGGGGGCCACCTGCTATCGTTCCCGGCCACCCCCGCCCCTTGCCCCGTGTCCCCCGCCGCCGCCTTACCTGGCCCGGGTGGCCACCCGGGAGTCGGGCCCGGCGAGAGCCCCCAGGGGAGGGCCGACGTCCGCGCGCACCTGGCTCCGCGGCGGGGACCCGAGCGGCGCCGCGCCCAGCCCGGCCGGAGCCACCGCAGCAGCCGCCGCCGCCGCCCAGGTGTCGGGGGTGGGGTGGGGTGGGGGGCGCCGCGGCCCCGCCCCGCGCTGCCGCCCGGGCGGGGGGCTCCCGGCGCGGGCGCTCGGCGGTCCCTCCCCCTCGGCCCCGCGCGGGCGGCTGGCGCCGGGGAGGGTGGGGGAGGGGTCCTCTCGCCGCCCGAGGGCGCGCGCGGCCCGGGACCCGCGAGCGCGGCCCGCCCGTGACCCCGCGGGTGCCAGGCCCCGCCGCTCCGCCGCGCACCTGCCGCGGCCGCTCCGGCCCGGCGGCTCGGGCTCGGGCTCGGGCGCGGCGCGCGGGGTCTGTTGTGGCAACCGCGGGAGACGGCGGGCGCCCGGGGCCGCCTCCGCCCGCCGCCCCGCCCCGCCCCGGCCTGCGCGGCTCGCCGCCCCCCTGCGCGGAGATAAGCGCTCGGACCCGAAAGTCCTTCAATTTCGCAAAGCTCGCTGGGCTCTGCGCGACTATCCCGAACGCAGCCGGCTCCCGCCCCTGGGTGTTTGGTTAATAGGATTCGGAGGTACGGAGGCCGACTGCACGGCTCGGCGTTGGCAGAGCAGACGAAAACTTTGTGCCCCGGGTGAGACGCCGCCGGCCGCCTCGCAGGCCTTCTTCCACCTGGGCGCCCTCCTTCCAGGGGCCCACCCCCTCCCAGCCCGGGAGAGGCTCGGGGTGGGGGGGGGAGGGAATACACACCCGCCGCTGGATGAGGCCGGGGACGCCCAGGAATCCTGTTAGTAACCAGGGTTCCAGGATTACCAGGTTTGACCAAACCCGAAGGGGGTTGTGCGAGCCCGGCTCCTGGCTGTGACACGTGGCTTTACTCCTCCCGACCTGATGCTGAGCAGTTGGCTAATAACTTCTCAAGCCCTTAAAAATCGCTGGTAATTGCACCAGCTGTGCAGGCTTCTGTGCCCCGAGTTCTCCAGGGTTCTGGAAGGGAGACCCATTCCTGCCCAAGCTGTGCAGTGTAAGCAGGGGGGGAAGGGGGGTTTGGGGGCCCAAACACCAGCTTCCAGGCTGTCGGTGAGGTAGAGCCCGCTTCCAGGAGCAAGCCTTCCATTTTCCGAAACCCCATCCGGGTCTCCCCAGGAGGCATGAGGCAGATTCTGTGAGCACACTTACATGTTTATATATTTCCGTGGCGATACGTGGACTTTTTAATGTCGGTCTTCTAGAACACGCCTGAGAGAGTCGCATGGGCCAGTGACTTCAACACACCAAGGGCAAAGTTAAATATTTGCTCTAGGTACTTTCTTTTTCCCCTGCTTGCATAATTGTCCCACATTTCAAAGAAGTCTTTAAAAGCACTTAGGTCACAAAAAAGAAAAAAAAAAGTGTAGTCAGGGCCTGAATATTTCAGGACACACGTGGAGTAAAAACCGTAACTCCTCCCGGGCACCTGACAGGTGTGTCTTTCTCTCCGCTGCTTCCTTAAGCATGAGACTCACTAAAATGTTTGTTGAGTGAATAAAGGAGGCAGTCGATCAAATAAGAATAATCCTCAAACAGGAAGAATGAGGCCCCGGCAGGGTCCCGCAGGCATCATTGCTTTGACTTGGAGGCAGGGCTGGGGGGTGGGGTCACAGAATGTCCCCGTGGTCCTTGAGTTTGTCAGTGGTAGATCCAAGATGTGGCTTGTGGGGGGGAAGGGGAGTACGGTCCCATAACCTGAGGTCAGACCCCTCGACTCCAGAGTGTCATCTAAACAAAGCAGTGTGTTGACCCACAATTCTGACTCAGAGAAGTCCCCAACGTATCCCCACCTCCAGCCAGATTCCCCTCCCCCAAGATTTCGAGGACCACCCCGGGGAGAGCAGAGGAGGCGGCTGGCCACTATTCGGCTGTGAACACATTTCTGTTGTCCCCCAGAGGGCTCCAGCGCCAAAGCCATTCCGCCACCTTCGAGAGACACTTCCCCAGGGATCCAGGCCTCTGCCAGCCTGTCCACCCAAGGGGACACCCCTCAGCCGTCCCTCCAGTGGGATCTGCCGGTTGCCTGGCAACATCCCTCAAGTCTCGAAGAGCCTCTCTTGGAAGAGTCAGGACCCGAGGACACCGCGACAAACCCCTTCCCACTCACGGGGAGGGATTTCGGGCGTCAGGCGGCACCTCCCCCCATGACAGCCTGTCCCTGCTGTGTGCTGGGCCTTTGCACGGCACTGAGGCTTTCAGCCGTCTCGTGTATGGGGGGCCCGGGCAGTGCATGTCACAGGGCCACAGGGCACTTTGTTTCAGTTTCAGGGGAGGAAAGGGGAAATCGCCCCTCTACTTCTCGAGCGGGGAACCCCCTGTTTTCGTCTGTAAGCTGCCTCTCCCTGGGTCCCCGCTCCACCCCAGCATGTCTCATGACGCCGGAATGAGCTTGCGGAAAGATACACCGTTTTCCATCTGCCGAGCTCTTTCCTGTAAAACCCGAAGCGACCGGCCATCGGTCACGGTGTTCATGGGCCGTCCGCTGAGCCCAGAGCACCCCGGGGCCTCCCAGAACAGGAGCTGTTTTCCAGAGCGCCAGAAACTGGGACACGCTACCGTGACAACACGTGGAATATAACCAACTGCCCTGTCCTGGGAAGGACGTTATAACATTTTGTGGCTTAGATGGAGCCAGATGCTCGGTGCTTTCAGCAGCAGGCCTGCCTGCCTCCGGAGCCGCTCCCGGGTTTGGGACCTAAGGACCGGCCCGTCCCCGAGCAGGCTGCCCAGGCCACCCAGGCAACCCCGCCCTCCAGCTTACAGGCGGGACAGCTGAGGTGCCAGGAGGCACGGGGCTCGCCCAAGAACATGGGGTCGGAGCCAGGTGTGCGCAGGCGAAGGCAGGTGTGCACACTGAAGGCAGGTGTGCACAGGTGAAGGCAGGCGAAGGCAGGTCGTCCAGCCAACAAGTGTGCCTCCCTCCCTCCCGCACCCCTGCCAGCCCCCGCGCTTCTGCAATGTTTTGCGACAGGTTTGCTGCTCCAGCAAGAGCTCTCCTTTGCTCACGTGACCCCACATGACAAACCGCGGACAAGTCACTCACTCACTCCTCCATGATTCCATGATGGCTCCCAGCTCAGTCACAAACCCGATCCTATAGATACTCCCAGGCCCTACAAATCCCTCCGGCCCTCTGCAGACGAGCCTCCCGCACTGCCCTCCTGAACTCGACCGGGGGGGGGGGGGGTCGCTCCCCAAGGAGTGGTTTCCAAGGCTTCCTGACGCTTCCTTCTCATCGTAAGAGACGGGGCTGCTAACACGGGAGGAAGGAAGGCGAGTCTGGTCCTCCCAGAATCTGAGGCCACAAGAGGGGCCTGTCGGGAGCTTTGCGTGCTGGGCCAGAGGAGCGGGGGGACCCCCAGGACAGGAGGAGAGGGGCTGGGGCTCGAGGCCGGACTTCTCCTGGGTCTCCCGCCAGAGTCCGTGCAGGCGGCAGACCCAGGGGCAGCTCTGAGTCCCGGGGGGTGCGGGCGTGGGAGGCTGGGAGGGGCAGCCATCGGGGCCCCCCTCCCTCCTCCCTCGCTCCTGCTTCCTGGGTCACCCCTCAAATACGGTAGTCTGCACCCAAGTCCTTGTTTCCGGCAAAGCTTCATGGGGGAGCCCCAAATTCAGTGCGATTTGGTGTGTCAATGAAGCAGCAGCCGCGGGCGACTCGGGACCCGGAGAGGAGCCCCACCGAGGCCAGTGTGAAGTCACGCTCGGGAGGGAGACGGTTCCCCGCCGTGAGCGACCCCAGCGACCCGACGCTCCGATCGGGAAGCCAAACCCATCCGAAGGCCCAGTATAACCAGACTCCTGGGGTTTGCTTGGCAAGCAAACAAAGAAGAAACCCTCTAAGATCTCCGTCTCTACGACGCTGCGGCAGGGCTTTGAAAACCCACGTGCAGCCCCACAACGGAGACCAACAAATCTGTAGGAGACCTGCCTGGCCAGAGCACTTGCTAGTTTAAAAAAAAAAAAAAAAGGAGTGATTTGCGAACATTTCGATCTTGTTCAGTATCCCACCAAAGCCAGCAGCATGTCCGCCTCATTCGATGTAGACACGAGCCATGGGAGCCTGCTGACCCCACCGGGACCGAATATTCCCCCGGAAGTGCCAGCCGATGCAATCAAACAAGAAAACTCACTAAGAAAAGTGGAACATTTTTGTTTTAAGGTTATTTACTTGGAGAGAGAAAGAGGGACGTGGAGAGGCAGAGGGAGGGAGAGAGAGAGAATCCCAAGCCGACTTCGAGCTGTCAGAACAGAGGCCGACGGGAGGCTCGAACTCACAAACCGGGAGATCACGACCTGAGTTGAAACTAAGAGCCAGACGCTTCACCGACTGAGCCCCCTAGGCGCCCCCCAGGTTAAGTCTTTTTACGAAGAAGGCCAACTTCTCGTTTGGGGGAGGCGCTGTGATTTTCTAACTGGGGGAACTTAGCCAAACTCCTAGCCTCTCTCTTTCCCAGTTTGCGTACCTGTAATTTCCATTCCTATAAAATGGGAAGAGAGGCGGGCAGAGCTGCGCTCAGAGGTTCAGTTCGTGAACCTGTAATCTACGCGGGAGCACGCCTCGCGAGCCGTCAGCACAGCTCACGGCGCCTCTGCCGTTCTCACACGGAGACGGTCGAAACCGCGAAGCTGCAATTCTCTCGCTCGACGGCGCTCAACTCGGGGCAGTCCCGCGTGGGCACGCAGTCTAGGCGAAGGAATAAACGTGCAAAAAAAAAAAAAAAAAAGGCAAAGCTACATGATTCTAGAACGTGGAAAAGACTAAATTAAAAAGGCAATGCAAGAAAAGAATGGCAGACCTCACCCGCGGGGCCGTCAACACGACTGGAAGAGATGAAAACGTGCCCAATTTTCTTAGTCGACAGAGAGGAGATAAACCCACGAGGAGACGGCTTCGCATCGGCGGAGCTGGGAAAGGCAGGCGGGATCTGACCCGCGGAGGACGTGGCTTCTCGCACGCTGGGCGCCGCGGGTGGGAGACGCGCACACCGTCCCGCAGGATCTGCTGGGACCCAGCCCCCCCCCCCACCACGCGAGGGGCCCGCCCGGGAGCAGTGACTGCGTCCGCGCCCCAGAGACGTACGCCGGACACTCAGGGCACTCGACGGAGATGGGGATAAAGACTCGGCCCGTCCGCGGCGGCCGTGGGTGAACCGTTGCCGCGTGCGAGAGCGAGAGCCGATCTCGTAATCAGCACAGTACTCGAAAGAGGACACACGGTGTGATTCCGTTGAATAAGGTTGGAAAACGGGCAGAGACGTCTGTGGCGTTGGCGGTTGGCACTCGGAGGGAGACAAGGAGAACTTCAGATGCCGGGAGCGCCCTGTGCCTCAGGCTGGGAGCTGCTTCTCTGGTAGGTTCGCTCTGGAAAGTTCTCGGGCCCTGCAGTTATGATTTATGCCCTTTCTATAGTTCCGCTGGTCTGTAATCAAAGTCGACTCCAGAAGAGCACGAACAGCCTCCCGAGGAAGGCATCAGAGGAGACCCCAAATTAAATACCCGGAAAAGCTACCGTAATCACCAGCAGCACGCCGGTGGTGCCGTCGGCCAATGCAGAAATAAGACCAAGCCAGCAATGGCCTCCCAGCCAGTTTTTTAATTTTTTTTAATTTTTTTTAATGTTCATTTATTTTTGAGAGACATAGAGGCACAGTGGGAACAGGGGAAGGGGCAGAGAGAGAGGGAGACACAGAATCTGAAGCAGGCTTCAGGCTCCGAGCTGTCAGCACAGAGCCCGACGCGGGGCTCGAACTCACAGACCGCGAGATCATGACCTGAGCTGAAGTCGGCAGCCCAACCGACTGAGCCCCCCGGGCGCCCCCTCCCGGCCAGTTTTGACTCCGGTATTTTCTCCTTCCTCCGTATTTCGGCACCGCGTTGACCCAAAAAAGCGAAGGTATGGTCTGGGGTCTCCCCCTCCACCTTGACCTGTAGCTCCCGCACACAGCCCGGCACGCGGCACGCGCCAGGTTGCTTTCCGAGAAGAGAGAGAGGCAGGGAGGGATGCGAGGGAGGGAGCCCAGAGTGGAATTCAATCTGTCGTGAATGTGCTTTGTAACACTATGAAAAAGAGAAGAACTAGACAATAAATGGGGTCGTAACGAGGCCCAGCGATCTTCGAGAAATACGGCCGAGTCTGTAACCCACTCCTCGTGACAAAGACAGAGGACGGAGGGAGTAAGATTTAACCACTAAGTGCAAAGGGGTGAACGTCAGGGAAACCCACGGAGGGTTATTCGCAGAGTCTCCAGGTAGAGACGGCCGGGAGGCCTCCCTAAACGTTTCAGGTATTCTAACGGGAGGGCTGAAATCAGACCCCGTGGGAGCCGGGGCCTCTCACGGGACAGCAGCTCAGACACAAAACCAAGCAAAATGAAGGGTGAACGGCCAGAGAACACGCTTAACGCTACGCGTTAAGGAGTTAACGGATTGCTGGGCGCCCGGGCGGCTCGGCCAGTTAAGCATTTGACTCTTCGTTTCGGCTTCGGTCATGATCTCACCGTTCATGGGTTCGGGCCCCGCGTTGGGCTCTGTGCTGGAAGTGCAGAGCTTGCTTGGGATTCTCTCTTTCTCCCTCTCTCTCTGCCTCCCCCCAACTCGCAGTTTCTCTGTCACTCTCAAAATAAATAAATACACTTAAAAAAAATAAAAAGTTAGCAGATTGCGGCACCTGGGTGGCTCCGTCAGTTAAGCATCAGACTCTTGATTTCGGCTCAGGTCGTGATCCCAGGGTTGTGGGATCGAGCCCCTCCTAGGGTTCTGCACCTACCACGGAGCCTGCCTGAGATTCTGTCTCTTCTCTGCCCCTCCCCCGCTCAAAGGCGCTCTCTCTCTGTCCTCTCTCTGTCTCTGTCTCTCTCTCAAATAAAGTTAATGCATATCCTACAGAATGAAAAGTCACGTCGAGGACCCGGAGACAGTCCTTGCAAATCGCGGATGTGACAAAGGACTCGCATCTGGAACACCCGGACCGCCAGTTCTTGAACTCGGCAGTGACGGGACCCGCAGTCCAGCGCAAACACGGCAACGGATTCGGGCAGCCCCGCCCCCAGGGAAGGGGCGCAGGGGGTCGGCGCTCACGGAAGGGTGCCCCACGCCGTTTATCATCAGAGAAGCGACAGGACTGGGGGGGACATAGGCCAAGGAGGGGACGGACAGAGGGCAGGATTCACGCACCCGCTGGGGATGGACCCTCACCCGTCCATGCGAGCACGCTGCCCCCTCGGGAAGTAGCCGCACGTAACGGACGCTGTTCCGTAGAGACACGTTTGATCCAGGGGTTTCTCCGAAAGAGAGAAATCACGTGCTCGTTTTCACACCACAACCTGGATGCCGGTCCGGGTCCTGGACCCGGCTCCCGAGCCCCTCGCATCCCCCAGCCCCTCACCCATCTTGCACCCAGCCCATCACCATGCCCAGCAGGTGTGTGACTCCTGTCCTCCAGCCGTCCCTCCAGCTCTGCACCTGCTGCCTTGCTCACAGGCCACAGGGCCGGCCCTCCCCTGCAGTAACTCTTCGGCTCCTAGCCTCCCCTGACCGGTGCGAACCCCTCCGGAGGCTCTCAGGGGTCCCTGCCTTCTCGCCAAATCCCCTCCCCTCAGGGAAACTTCCGGTCCGGCTCCTGCCTCTGTCTCTGTCCCTGTCTCGCCCCGCTTGGCGGGTGAGGCCTCCAACCCTCACTGAGCCCCCCTACCCCACTCTCCTTCCACGGGGCTGGAAACCCTGAGTCTGTCTTGACCAGCTGGGGTTCCCATTCCCAGGGCTCCCCCCCCCAATCTGCAGGAGCGCCGGGGGTGGGATTTGGGTCACCAAGAGGCCTGAACGTGAAGGGCAGGCAGAGACCTGGGGGGGGGGGAGCGGGTATAAGCAAGTCCCCTTCCGAGGACTCGGCAGAGAGGCCGCCGCACCGCCCGGTGGGCCTGGACCCTGAGTCGCCCTCTCAAGGCCGAGGCCTCGGAAGGGCTCCCACTCGGGCACTTTCTGGGGAATGGAAGGTGGGAGGAGCCTCCGACTGCCCAGGGCCAGCTCCAGGGCCTCGTCCTCCCAGCGACCTCCTCCAGACCAGGTCTCAGAATGAATTTAATGGAAGAAACGCAGCCAGGAGGGGCCCCGGAGGCCCGGGGGGGTGGGGGGCGAGTCCCACCCACGTTTGGGCAGGAGTTCCGAATGAAACACAGAGCACACAGTCCTTAAATACTCAGGAGGGTCACGTGGCGAGAGAGAGAGAGAGAGAGAGAGAGGGGCCTGTGGGCCACGCGGATCCGGGGCCACGACGCCCTAGCCACAAACCGCACGGCGACTTAATGTGTGAGGGGAGGGAGAGGTGATTTATGCCAGGAGAATCGACGTCCAGGCGTCCACGGCTCTGAAGGCGATATTTTCAGAGAGACTAACGCCTGTTCCTGGTGAAAGAGGCATCGGCCGATACGGCCGTGCGTCGGGCCCACGACCTCCGTCTGGGGACCGGCCTGGCCGCCTGGCGGGTTTCCCACTGTGAAAAGAGGCTCTTCCTCTGTCCTTCACTAGGTCAGACCTAAGGAGACTAATCCCAGCCGGAACAGGGAATATAAAAGTGGAAAGAAAATATCAGACAGTAAGCTATTGGACTTCCTCCACCGGGAGTCTGAACGGCTTCTCTGCCTGGGGCACGGGGCTCCCGGCACCCCGATCCGCAGGAGAGGCCACCCCTTAGGACACGCGTGAGGCGGAGCAGTGAGGCCATCTGGTTAAAGGGGGTTTAGCTTCTCTCTCTAGACAGGGCCTGCACAGGACCCCAGGGCGTGGGTCAGGGGCTGCCAGGTTTTAAGGAAACACGAGCCTACGCAGCACCCTGGTGTGGGGCCGGGGGTAGGGTCCTGAGGCCGCCTCAGGGGCTGGGCCGGCTGGAGGCAGGGGGAGCCCTAAGTCCCCGCCGAGGGGTCTGGGCCCCGTTGCTGGCCCGTTCCCCGCCCCAGGGGGGCTGTGAACCCCCGCCCCGTCCAGGCAGGCCACTGCGGTGCTCACGACTGGGGAGTCAGGGGCAGCCCGGCTGGCCGACACGGCCCGCTCTCAGAGCGCTGGGCCGCGACACACTGCCGTCCCCTCTGCCTGGCCCCTGCCGTCACACGGCAGTCCGTCTGCCGCCTGCTCTTACCTAGGTGGCCCGGGCTCCCTGGAGAACCAGCCCGTGCACCCCGAGGCAGCCACGCGCTGGGAACGCCGACCTACGGTCTCGGAGACCTCGTCTGTTCATTTGTGAATTTCCTCCTACAAATGGACCGGGGGGGGGAACGGCCATTCACCACCTCAACGGGGGCAGAAGCTTGGAGCCTGAAGGGCCGTGAGAGGGCTCGGCCCCCCATCACCCCCGGCGCCCCTCCATTATCCCCCCGAGGCCGCAGGGGAGAGGGGAGGCGTCAGGGGGGTGCGGCTGTGAGCGGGGTCTCTGTGCCGTCGTCAGGCCTCTGCACGCGCGAACCTCCTGTGATCGTCATGGTGATTCCATCACCACGTGGGAGCCTTGTGTCCTTGTCACATCGCTATTAACGTGGTCACGTTATGTATTACGATTATTTGAATCATAAACGGATTCCGAGCCCCTGTCAAGGTGACAGTAGAGATAAGCACGAGCGTCCTCTCGCGGGAAAACCACCCGCGCTCGTCCGGGTGCCCGGCCGCCCCCGCCCCGACCAGTGGAGGGAGACCCGAGCTTGGGAGGAGCCGACGTGGGGGGAGGGGAGGCTGGGGAGGGTGCTGAGCAAAGCTTCTTTGATTCCAGAAATGCTCTGATTTGTGTCACGGACCGTGTCAGTCGATGCCGATTGGGTCCCTGAAAGTTCGGGGACCTCAGAACCACCGCGCCCACGCCCCCTCCACAAAACAAACATGAAAGGATGTCGTTGTTGTACGTTCGGCAAGACGGGCCAGCGGAGGGGTGCATTTCAAGTCTGGAACACGGAGGACGCCCCGGAGGAGGCGGCCGGCCCGGCAGGTGGTGCCCGCCGACTGCCCTGGCGGCCGAGCCCTGGCCCCGTTTGTACCGGCGGTGCGGTGCCCGCGGGCCGGCTGGGGCACGCTGAGCCCCCGATTGCTCGTGTGTCAAAGAGGGACAATAACAGTGTGTGTTTCGTTGGGTCGTGTGAGGGTAAGAATGAAACGGTGTGTAGAAAGCGGCTTAGCGCGGAGCCTGCCGCAGAAGGAGAGCGCGTGTGCGGGGTGGGGGGAGCCGCCGACTGCCGCGATGAAGGCTGGCGGGAGAGCCCGGTATTTAATCTAGAAATAGAAGGGGCTGCCGCCACGTCCCCGGAGACACGGCGTGTGGACGTGAGCTGGACTTGGCCCCGCTCCTGTGGGCCACGTGCCGTCCACGGAACTTCGAGGCGGCAGCCTGGGTTCGATCCACGGACCTTTCAGGGACACGAGGCCACATTGCATTCAGAGCACACTTTCGAAGTCAAGGATTTGGGGGTGGCGCATGTGAAAGCGGAAAGGACTGGTTTTCGAGCAAGTTTCAGAATTCTGAGAATACACGTCTTTTTTACAGTAGTGAAACGAATTGATTTTTCACTTAAATCTTCAATTAAAGTTAATTGAATTTTTTTACACGATACTAAAAGCCCTGCCACCCCCGCTTCTGGCTGATGTCTCTGCCAAGTGGATCCGTTCCTGCCCTGACCAGACGCCCGTGTGCACGCGGGAAACCGCCGTTTCACATT
This sequence comes from Paguma larvata, assembly GCA_030068075.1. Classification (NCBI taxonomy): domain Eukaryota; kingdom Metazoa; phylum Chordata; class Mammalia; order Carnivora; family Viverridae; genus Paguma; species Paguma larvata. The sequence continues at coordinate 117,114 of JAINVK010000061.1, forward strand.
CTGCTACCCTGTTCCTTCCCGTCCACGGCGACCGGTGCCTGCTCTCCACACTCGAGACCCTGTGAGCCGGGACTTCCCCCTGAAGGACAGGGCCACTCCGTGCCCAGTGTTGTGGCAAGCATTCATTTCACTATTTGCAGGACCAAGGACAGGAGGTCTCCATGGCGCCTGTGGGGAGGTGTGTGGCCCGTCCCCTGGGAGCCCACTCCGGCTCGCATGGGAACGCTGGACTGTGTCCCGGGGCAGTGCACTCACTGGAGTGCGGCTCGTGTGGGGCTGGGCAGCTTGGAGTGGGGTCCCTGTGCGACTGGACCTGAGCGAAAGGACCTAAGGTCGGGACACCTGAGTGGCTCAGTCGGTTGAGCACCCGACTTCTGCTCAGGTCATGATCTTACGGTTTGTGAGTTTGAGGCCCCGCGTCGGGCTCTGGGCTGACAGCTCGTAGCCTGGAGCCTACTTCTGATTCTGTGTCTCCCTCTCTTTCTCTCTCTGCCCCTTCCCCACTCATGCTCTGCCTCTCTCTCTTTCTCCCAAAAATAAACATTAAAGAAAAAAAGAGGAACTAACGTCTTCTAACCCTACGAGGGCGGCTAAACCCTATGAGGACAGCAAAGGGTTTCCGCTGGACCCTGGCTCCACCCGGAGACCCTCCAGAGCCCCCGCTCATTAGCGTGATTAACACCCTTGCTGAACAAGTGTTTGTGATACAGGCCCTGGCACTCAAGGGTAATTGGCTCAGCAATAACTTAATTATGAAATGCGCATTACAAGGAATTACATAACCGGTCCTTCACCCCGCGGCTCCTTCCCAGCCTCTCTCTGTGTAGCCCCTGAGGGCCTTTCAACGCCGCCGCGCTGCTGAGAATTTCCGCCAAGAGCCCTGCAGGCCGAGAGGGGCCCGGACATCGCCGCTGAAAAAGGCGCCGAGGAAAAACGCCCACTGAGCTTTAATAGCGACGGATTGGAAACACAAAGACAATTGTGGGGAATGCAGTTAATTACTTTAATAACAACTAGATATAGATTACTTCCAGACCGGATTTTTTTTCCCCTTCTGATTCTATAATGAGAGCTGGGGAGCTTCAGAGGCTCGTGCAGGTATGAGCTTTGACCACCACACGTGTGGTTAAAAATAGCAAATTAAAACCGAACACTCGGTTAAGAAAATAAGGGCAGCTGTGTAGTTTAAGGATCCCCACGAGGAGCCCAGGGGGTGAAGGGGGGTGAGGGCTCCATGATCGGGGTCGGTCATGTGTGTGCCCAGGAGAGGGGCAGGCGTGTGTGCCGCTGGTGGCCGTGTGAGGTCAGGGCTGAAATGCCGTCCCACTCGGAGCTCTGGCTCGCTCCACGAGACTCGCTTCCAGCACCTTGGTGGCTTTATTTTTAACGTGACCTGTGTCTCTGAGTCCTGAGGGCAACGATGACCAAAGCTGCTGTAAAACAGCCTGCCCAGCAAACCGCCAGGAAGGTGCCGATGGTGGTTGCACGGCAGGCTGCGGGCTCACAGGGCTGCCGGGGCCCCACGGGCTCATGCCCACGACAACCCCCAAAGTCCAAAACATGTCGGCCGCACAAAAGGACCCACTCGGCAGATGGCCTGCGAGTCAGCCGTGAGCCCGGTCTGGGGACAGCAGCATTGTCAGGGGCCCCCCTGTGCATTCCTTACAACAGTGACCCCATCCCACACCAGTGATGCAGGACTTCTGGGCCGCCAACAGGGCGCAGGGCTGGTCATAGATCAGGGCGTGAAGAATATTGCAGGCTAGGCTGATATCCTTAATATCAGAGATAAGGAAGTGTGTGTGTGTGTGTGTGTGTGTGTGTTTCAAAGACCAGGCTGGAGTAAACCTTCAAAAGGGGAGAGAGCCGTGGTGCTGGGGGCAGATGGGAGGGACCAGTGTCAGGCAGCACCAGCCGAGTTACTCTGTGACAACAGACAACCCCTGATCCCAGATGGCTCAATGCTGTGGCGGTCTGTTTCTCGAGAATCACCATAGGTCTGGGGGGCTCTCTGGAACAGCTGTCCTCCACGTGTCTCCAAAAGTGTCACAGCACAGGAAGAGAGAACCAGGGGAGCCCCCCCCATCAGCTCTGAAATGCCTTCCTGTTCTATTTCTACTTGGACCTTATTGGCCAAGGAACATCAAAGGAAATGTAATATTCCTTCTGTGTTCAGGACAGTGAGAAGAACCGGAAATGGGACTGACCGACCCCCATAAAGCTGGTGGGGAGACCATGTTTCCTACAGACACAGGGTCGACTTTCCTAGAGACCGGGGCTCTGGATACCGGTAATCTCTTCTCCCTGAGAGCGCACAGTCTACTCCCCTCCTCCTCTCAATATAAATCACACGTGTGTGCATGCACACACACACATACACACACACTCTGAAACTTCTACAACATGGAAGAGCTCTGTCTTAGGGTCAAACAGACCTGAATTGAGTCCTGCCTGGTACCCACCGGTAACTTCTAAACCTCAGCTCTGTCATCTCTCCAACGGGGGTACCGATAACCGCCTCATCCGGTTGTGGTGACAAGTCGGCGAGACGATTTAAGTGAAGTGCTCATAATATGTGCTCACAAAATGAGTTTCTGTCAGCCGTTACCGTTGCTGGTGGTAATAGCGTAATTACATTCTGCTCATTAACACGCACACATTTCAAGTCCAGAAAACGGTGTGGAACAAGATTTCGAGAACTGTTGCACCAACTACAAGATATCAGCTCAAGTGGTGGGTCCACCGCCCTGTCTGTGACTGCTTAGCGGAACCCCAAGTCCTTTGCACTTCTTTCCATGCAGCGCACAGATTGTATTGTTGTTTCACAAAGAGCTCCTGGACTCCACGGTCACCCCCCCAGCCCACCCCCCCTCCGGAGCCTGAGCGCACTTCCCTACCCGGTTGCTCTGGCTTGCTGTGTTCAGTGGAGTCTGGAAGGGACCGACCATTCTGAGCTGACACAGGTGCTGCCGCCTTGCACCTCCTGCTGCTCCAGATTCGGTTGCTCTGGCAGCCTTAGCCCTGGAACGAGGGATGCGTGGAGTGGAACTGACTGGAAGCTCATCTGACCCACAGCTTGGAATCACACCCAGGGGAGCCCAGCGGGGTCAGCAGGGCCACGGCCAGCCCACCACCTGTGAGTAAGAAACATACGTGTAGGGGAGGGGGGAAGCCAGGATGATTTGGGGGTTGTTTGTTACTGTAGCAAAAGCTGACTGATACACTGAGAACGTGAGGCACTGGGTGGTCCAGTCGGTTGAGGGCCCAGCTCTTGATATTGGCTAGGTCTAACTTCCTGGGATTGAGCCCCACGTCGTCTGCTTTGGATTCTCTCTCTCTCTCTCTCTCTCTGCCTCTCTGCCCCTCCCCCAGTGGCTCTTTTTCTCTCTTTCTCAAAATAGATAAACTTTAAAGAGAAATACACTTAGGGGCGCTCGGGTGGCTCAGTCGGTTAAGCGTCCGACTTCGGCTCAGATCATGAGCTCACAGTTCGTGGGTTCGAGCCCCACGTCAGGCTCTGTGCTGACAGCTCAGAGCCCAGAGCCTGCTTCAGCATTCTATGTCTCCCTCTCTCTGCCCCTCCCTCCCTCTCTTCCCCTCAAAAAATGATAAAAACTTCAAAAATATTTTTTTTAAAGAAACACACTTAGAATGTGACCAGGCCTCAGGCCTATGTCCCGATCACAGATTAACACTTGACTTTAGCATCGAATGAGATAGATTTGTTCATGCAGGGCTGTGTCTCCTCTGTCATAGGTTGAAAAATGGCCAGTTCCAAAATACATTTGTTATTATATATATATTTCAAACCTCACAAGCCGGCATGCACCCGTAGATACATAAACACATGTGAACACGCATACTAAAAACTTCAAGATCTTTGCCTCTTGATTTGGGAAATGAAGGGCGATGCTTCAAAAATGTTGTTTTGCATTCTTTTAAACCCGTAACACTATGACATAGAGGGTAAAACCCCATAAATGGGATATCCCATGAGAAAAGCCTTTTTCCTACAGTGACCCCCAGTCCCACTTGTCAGAGACGATAGCTTCTTGCGGTGATTCTAGAAGTTTCCCCCGTATTTTCAAACGGCTCCGATTCAACAACTAGCCAAAAAACGACACTGTAATATCAGTCTCTCGGGAAACAGACATGATGTTCTGAAATAATGCTACAGTTAGGACTAAATCCTAAGGTACTGCAGGGGACTAATCTGTTTCTCATTAAAATTATGGATTAAATTGTAATCCCCACATTCCTAGAAATAAGAAAAATAAAGTCTTTGTACCCTTATTTGTTGACCTAATCGTCAGGTTCGTGTTTAGCTTTGAAAAAAAGAAATCTCATTTAACGCAAGAATTCAGGATTATTCTGTCATCAGATCAATTCTTAAATCTTTATTAGAAGGTTTTAAAGAAAGGAAAACATTTCCTACAGGCCTGGTCGGTTCTCAGGCACCTCTGAGCCTGCCCTGCAGATTAAAAATTCTTCCCTTCTAGTGAGATTTGCAGTCAAGAGCTGAAGCCACGTGAGTGGAAAGAAAAGAAGGGGCCATATTAGGTTTTCTGGAAGTTTACTGTGTGTTCGTTTCAATGACGCAGATATGTTGTTCATGGAGGCAACCGAGGGGAAAAAAACTAAATAGAATTTGTCACTGTCACCGTGTGAACCAGGCGTGTGACCGCTGACACGTGAGAGGCACGGAGTCCTTTTCCTGGTCCAGTGTCTCTCCCAGTTTGAAACAGTTAAGTTGTTGAAATCGGCTCATTTGTCTGTGGAATGTGACCTGTCCTGGGTCAGGGGAGGCCCCGGGCTCCCGGGAAGGCGTCTGCACCACCTGGGTCGTAAAAGGTAAGACCCAGGAAAGAAGGCACAGTGTGGCCCAGCCGGGACGGCCGGGTCCCGGTGAGAGTCAAAGGTTATTGGTTCCCGACATCCTGCCTTCGGCGACCTCTGTTTGGCACTTTCTAGATGATTCGTAATCTCCTGCTGGCCTCCCCTTCCCCAGGCACCCCACCCGCCCGGCTCTGCCTGGTCCTGGACCTGGGGAACCAACGAGAGAACAAAAACAAAACCGGAGTCCGAGCTGTGACTGCTCCGGTGACGACGCCTCGTGAAAGCTAGCTCGGAAACAAACGAAAGAGGGTCCGTGCTGTAGGATTCCGTTTACTAAACAGTCTAGAAAACACCAGCAAGATCTATAGCGTTAGGAAACGGGTCGGGGGTCCGGGAGGGCACTCTGAGGGTGAGGGGCGTGCTCACCATCCTGACTGTGGTGATGGCTCCACAGCCGCGCACCCATGCTTCGCCCGTGGGGATGATTTCGTGGCTCGTGTGACACCATCTGGAGACATTTTCATTGTCACAGCTAGGGGGGAGGGGCTGCTACTGACTGGCATCTAGCAGGTCGAGGCCAGGGATGGTGCTGAATACCATGGGACAGCCCCTATCACAAAGAATTTCCAGCCCAAGTTGCCAGTGGTGCTGAGGCTGAAACCCCTGTGCGTGGATACGTCAAAATGTACCAGATTGTACACTTTACAAATGGGCAGTTCAGGGGTGCCCGGGCGGCTCATTTGGTTAAGCGTCCAACTTCAGCTCAGGTCAAGATCTCGCAGTTCCTGAGTTCGAGTCCCACGTCAAGCTCTGTGCTGACGGCTCAGAGCCTGGAGCCTGCTTTGGATTCTGTGTCTCCCACTCTCTGTCTCTGCCCCTCCCTCTCTCATGCTCTGTCTCTGTCTCTGTCCCTCTCTCTCAATAATAAATAAACATTAAAAGAAATTAAATCGATGAAAAAAACCCAAACGGGCAGTTCATCGTATCTCGATTCCACGTCGATAAAGCTGGAAAACAATGCAGTTGCAGCCTGGCCGCTCGCTAGCCGCCGACAGTGCAGATTTGTCTCACCCCCTCCCTGAGCCGGCCGCTCTGCACTTTGGGGGTAACGACATTTACCTCCCGGTGAAGCTGGGCATGAACGGAGACCCCGGACACGAGCTGTTCCCCGTCCCGGGCACGTGGAACTGACGCCAGCCGCCGGGGGAGGAACGTGACAAGTCAGCCGTGGAGATGACCCTTCAGCGGGGCTCCAGGCCTGGAAAAACCAGTGGACCAAGTAAAAACAACCTCTGGGCTTGTAGGTGACGGGCCCAGGCCCCTGGGGCTGGGGGAGGCGGGGGGGACAGTCGTGTCGCCTTAGGTAACGGGGACTTGGGAGCAACCTTGAGTCCTGGCTGTCAGTCTGACCCCCGCAGGAAGTGTGACCCTGGTATGATTTACGGCAAAGTACATACATCGGGTTTTTTTCTTTTTTGGCTGAGCTAATCGTTAGCTGGGCCTCAGCCACAAAACCACTCAGGAAAATTGAAGAGGCTCGAAGGTCTAAGGAAGCCCACCTCTCCCGGGCCGCCCCTGAGCCTGGGCTTTGCGCCTGGCGGAGCCGCGTGCAGATTAACGGTGCTCATGTCTGCAGTGTCGCTGGAGGCCGAGCCAGCGCGGCATTATCCCTGCCGGGCCCCCCTCGCTCGAACCGACTGCACCTTGAGGCAGATAAACAGGAGAGTGGCTTAGGAGACAGGAGCGGAGAGCCCTCAATCAGTCCCTTTGTTGGCGTGGGTGGCGGGTGAGAAAGGCAGCGAGACTCTGGCCACCAGAACACAACGCCTTTGTCCGGGTGCCGTTCCGCTTCCAGGACCCGTCGGATTCCGGCGGTTGGGGGCGCGGCGTGACTGGCCCCGCTGTGACGCCCGGTGGCATCCTCGGGCACCCTGAGCGTGTGAAGGGCTGTCTGTGCCCTGGACACAGATGACAGGCGAAGCCGGGGAGGAGGGGCGCAGACGGGTGCCGGGCTCCCCTACGAGAGGCGGCGGCCTCCGAGCAAACCTGAAAGGAGGCGGCGACACGGGCGGGGGCCTGGAGATCTCCGGGCCCCCTCGGCTGGGCTCTTCTGGAAACACCGGGCCGTTTCGGGTCCACCCGCTGACGTGAGAAGCGCTCGCTGCTGGCCATGCCCGGCACCTGCCTGTGAGCCACGGCCGCCACAGAATGAAACCCAAATGCGGCAAATGAGGGAGGAGACCCTACCCCGGGATGCATGACCCTCCGGGCTGACCCCCCGGCGATCCGGGGGAATCACACGCCCCCCGGAGCACCCCGTCTTTTTCCGTGGCGTTCCCTCTGCTAACCGCGCCCTTCTCGTTTCTCCCGGGGGATCCCGACCCTGTGAGCGCCCCCGGGGGACGGTGTCCCCTCCCTGGGCGCCACGCATCCCCCGTTCTCCCAACCATCGCGCCGACATCGGGGCTGGCCTAATCTGGCAGGGCCCCTCTCCCCAGTCAGACTGAGCGAGAGGCCACCCCTGGGTCACTCTGAATCCTCAGGGCCGGGCCCATGGGAGTCCTCACGTACCGTGTGCCGAATAAGGCGAATGAATCTTAAGGGGATTATACAACCTCGAGCGTCAGCTGGTGGACGGCCAGCCGCCGGAGAGGGGATGCCAGCTTCTCAGAGCTCCCCTCGGCCACCAGCGTCTCCGGGCGCATTCGGGACAAGAGGTACCATTGAAGCTGACGGGTGCCACCTGCCTGGTTCCGGACAGGCCAGGCTGGTCGGGCTGGTTGTGCGGGGCAAGAACCAGGAAGAAGGGGGTGCTCTTCCTAATCCAGCCTGTTTATCCAGCAAACAATAAAACAGGGCACGATTGTTCGGAGACGCCGGACGGAGTCCGTGAGAGAGACCCACCGGCCCGAGAGGTCTGTCCAAGAATGCACAGAGCCTGGGAAACACAGAGGGGGGCCGGCTCCGAGGGCACGGGAGTGGGGGCAGGGCTACGGGGTGCCCGGGCAGCCGGCACTGGCTCAGGACAGTAGACAGCGCGTTTTGTCCCACCTCTGTGGCCAGCGATGTCACGGTGTGTGAGGATCAATTTTATGTGCCAACCGCCCTGGGCCACGGTGGGCCACGTAATTCTGGGTGTGCCGGTGAGGGTGTTTCTGGACGAGATTAGCATTTGAACGGGTAGACTGAGTCAAGCAGGTTGTCCTCCCATGAACCTGAGTGGGTGGGCCTCGTCCAAGCAGTTGAGGGGAGGGCCTGACTTTGGGCCCCTGACTTTGAACTCAGATTTGGACTGGAACTCTCACCATCGGCTTTCGTGGGTCAGGACTTCCTAGTGTCTGCAGGGACTGATTCCCTATAATTATTGCCTTCTTACACACACACACACACACACATGCACACGCAGATGCCCCGTTGGCCCTACTTCTCTGTGGGGTGCTGACTGACACCCCGTAGCACCTGAACTTGCCCACGGTGGGAGTATTTACACCACGGGTGGCAGCAGGTGCCACAGATAAGCCCCTGGCACCCCACTCCCGCCACCGCTGATTGTCAAACATTTAGCAGCACGCCACGGCCCCCACCTTTTTGGCCTCATTTAACTGAAGTTACCCCCGACAGACCATCTCTCCAAACACAGTCAGGGAGACTCGGGGCTCACCGTATCAGTTTGGAGGGCACGGTCCGTCCCCGGAAGGCACACAGCATAACTTCCTGTGCACTGACGGGGCCCCCAGTGGAATGAGCGCCTCTCCCCGCCAAGACTTCCGACGGATCCCTGAACCCGCGGCCCCCCTTGCGCACGTGACCGCGATCAGAAGCCTGCACGTCTCTGAACCAATCGCCGTTCGGACGCTCAGACACCGGCCAGGCCAAGCGGGGACCCCCTGCCCACCACTGCTGCCAGGGAGAGGCCAGCCCGCGGGAACCAGAGGCACGGAGGGTCCAGCCAGCTGTCCTCAGGCCCTGAGGACCGGAGGCGCCCTTTCTAGGAAGAAGGCTGGATTTGGGGCAGCCTGAGCCAGCATACGTCTGTCACGCCTTTATGTTTTCCAAGCCCTGAGTAGGAGCTCCAGGGCTCCTGAGAACGGCTGACACGTGGCCCCTGCGGGACCCCCGGGGGGCTGTAGAAATAAGTCACAGAAACAGACTAGGAGGAAGCAGCGAGTCTGAACCCCGGTGGAGATGGCTGCTCGCTGCCCACAGAAGGGCGCGCACAGCCGGGGTCATCTGTGTCCTTCCCAACCGTCCGACAGCGGGTGGTCCCCCATTTTCCCCTTATTTTGGGGGCTCTGGGAGCAGGGACCGTGCAAATCACCCTCCCCTATACTCAGTTTAATTCGGAAAGCCCCGCCCTCCACTCCTGCCCGGGGCACTGTGTCAGGTACACGTGTGTGAAATACATGCTTTTTTCACTCAATGCTTTTTGTTGTGGGTGCTTTTTTTTTAAAAAATCATGGTAAAACACACATAGCACGCAATTTGCCATCTTCACCACTTTTAAGTGTCCGGTTCTGCAGGATTACGTATTGTTACGCGCTCACGCTGGACCGCCGTCACCCCGTCCGTCTGCAGGACTTTGTCGTCTTCCCAGACTGAAGCTCTGTCCCCGTGACACGCCGACCCCCCTTCCCCTCCCTCGGCCCCTGGCACCCACCGTCCACTCTCTGTCTCTGTGATTCTGACTCCTCCAGGGACGTCGCGGAAGTGGGATCGGACAGGGTTTGTCCTTTTGTGATGCTGGTTTTCACTCAGCATCAAGTCCAAACCCCGCCCCTGGTGGGGCAGGTGTCAGAATCTCATTTTGTTTTAAGGCTGAATAATATTCCAGGGTGTGGACGGACCCCATGTGTCCACCCATCCATCGATGGATATTTGGGTAGCTTTTATGTTTTAGCTGTTGTGAATAGTGCTGCGGACTGCGGGCGTGCAAACATCTCTTCAATGTAGCCAGTGTGCGAAACGGTAGGGAGGCTTCTCAACACGTTACAAGTAGCACCGCCCTACAATCCAGCAACCACGGGACTGGGCACTTGCCCAAAGGATACGAAGCCACTAATTCAAAGAGATACAGGCACCCGTATGTTCATAGCAGCATTACTTACAGTAGCCAAATGACGGAAGCAGCCCACTCATCCACTGAAGGGTGGATAAGGAAGCCGTGGAATATATATATATATATATATATGCAGTGGAATACTATTCAGCTATCAAAAATAATGAAATCAGGGGAGGCCTGGGTGGCTCAGTCCTCTGAGCGTCTGGCTGGCTCAGGCCATGATCTTTCAGCTCGGACTCTGAGCTGACAGCTCGGAGCCTGGAGCCGGCTTCAGATTCCGTGTCTCCCTCTTTCTGACCCTCCCCTGCTCAGGCTCTCTCTGGGTCTCTCTCTCAAAAATGAATAAACATTAAAAAATTTTTTAAAAAGAATCTTGCCATTTGCACCAACACGGATGGAGCTAGAGAGCATGACGCCACGTGAAATAAGTCTGTTAGAGAAAGACAAATTTCGTATGATTTCACCTCTATGTGGAATTTTTTTTAAATTTTTTTTAATGTTTATTTATTTTTGAGAGACATAGAGATAGAGACAGAGCATGAGCGGGGGAGGGGCAGAGAGAGTGGGAGATACAGAATCTGAAGCAGGCTCTAGGCTCTGAGCCATCAGCACAGAGCCCGATGCGGGGCTTGAACTCACAGACCTCAGATCATGACCTGAGCCGAAGTCGGCCGCTTAACCAACTGAGCCACCCAGGCGCCCCTGGAATTTAAGAAACAAAACAAACTGGCAAAGGGAAAAAAAGAAAGAGACAAACCAAGAAACAGAATCTTTTTTTATAGCGTTTAATTTTTTTTAATTTTTATTTAAATCCAAGTTAATTAACATATAGCATAATAATAGTTTCAGAAAGGAAATGGATTCTTTTTTTTTAATGCTTATTTATTTTTGAGAGAGAGAGAGAGAGAGCACGCATGCTAGTGGGGGAGGGGCAGCGAGTCTTTTTTTTTAATGCTTATTTATTTTTGAGAGAGAGAGAGAGAGAGAGCACGCATGCTAGTGGGGGAGGGGCAGAGAGAGAGAGAGGGAGGCACAGAATCCAAAGCAGGCTCCAGGCTCTGAGCCAGTCAGCACAGAGCCCGACACGGGGCTCGAACTCACAGACCGCGAGATCATGACCTGAGCCGAAGCCAGACGCCCAACTGAGCCCCCAGGCGCCCCATACGTCATCTTGTTTAAAGTAGTTTAGGCTCACAGCAACACTGAGCAGAGTAGAGAGAATTCCCATATCCCATACACCCTCTGCCCTCTGACACACGAAGCCTCCTTCACTGTCCATGTCCCCACCAGGGTGCCACACGTGTTACAGTCTGTGAGTCACCGCTGACCCAGAGTCGACAGTGGACACTGGGGCTCACTTTTGGTGCTGTGCGTTCTGTGGTTTGGACAGACACGTAATGACACGTGTCCACCGGGATGAGCGTGGCCCTAACTCCAGCGACCTGGTGTCCTTACAAGAGAAAAAAGGAGAAGCCACAGAGGAGCAGGTGACACGAAGACGGGGCTGACGCTGGAGGGATGGGGCGCTGCCACCAGCACCCAGGAGACAGGCCTGGAGCCGACCCCCCTCAGAGCGTTCAGGAGGCACCAGCCACACCGACACGCTGGTCTCAGACTTTTGGTCCCCAGAACTGGGACAGAGTCCGTGTCAGTTCCTTCAGGCCGCGGTTTGCTGTTGTTAGTCACGTCGGCCCCAGGACACTGGCACAGCCTGTGATCTGGACAGGAAGTCAACACGTCAAGTGCGGGATGCCAGGAGGCCTGCCTGGCAAGCTCGCCTCCCCTGGGACCAGCCCGAAACGCCCTCCCGGGGGTAGACCCTGGAATGAAACAACAGGAAAACTAGAGAACGAGGAGGGAGAGGCGGCCACATGGCACCCATAAAAACATGAAAAATGTTCTATTTCACGATTTTGCCCGTTCTGCCATCCAGACTCCGTGATCGATGAAGACGTCTCTCTGTTTTCTACCCAGAAAGAACACGTTGTGTGAGCTCGGGTTTCCAGGGACCGAGAAAGGCAGAACCACGTCTCCCGCTCTCTCCAGCCAGCGCGGCGAGGGGCCTGGCTTCCCAGAGCCGAACCGGCGTCTGCCGGCCCCGGGGGGGCTGCGCACAGTGGCTGCCGGGAAAGCGGACCACACGGGGATTCACACGGCCAGTCAGTGAAGGTTCTGGAGAAAACGCTGGCGGGAGGTGGGAGCAAAGGCAGAGCCTTTATGCGCCTCGCTGCGGTCTCTCCCGGAGATTCGTCTTTTTCCAAACTGTATTTTCTTAAGGAGCATTGAGAATGTTTCAGCGTCTGGCGGTGTGTCCCCCAGGCTGGGGGTGGGGGGAGGGGGTGGTGTTGGGGACCCTGGGAGTGACCGAGGCCCCCGCCCCCCCCGTGCCCCCGACCCCTGGTTTGGGCTCCCGTCCCGCTTTGCCCCGACAGCTGCGGGGCGGCCTTACCGCGGTGAGCCCAGCCCAGAAGCTTCCAGGCCTGAGGGGCCGTGTCAGGATGAGCTCCCCCACCCACACCCGGCCCTCCGTCCCCCGCTGGGTCCCGGAGCCCACTTCCTCCATCGCTCCCCGAAGGTGGGTTGTGACCACGACAAGTCTGGTCAGGAGACAGAAACCAGGAGAAAGAGAGCTTATAGAAGGGGTGTCCCTGTGGCTGCTCCCTGGGTACCGCTACCCGTGCCCAGTTCCGGGAGGCGCAGAGAGCTACTCCCGCAAAGGGAAGGGTGGAACCACGGGGGGCCGCAGGGCGGGCGCCTCTGGGGCCCCGGGGTCTCTGGCTAGGCCGGTGGTGCGAACTTTATAAGCCGGCAGCTGCAGGGGCTGGGAGCCCCCCCGCTGGGACTGGCACAGCCCCCCCCAGACTACGCAGCGCCCCACCGCACCCCCCTGGGCCTACGTGAATCCGAACTTTGCCAGAAAAACACCCCCTTTAGTGTCTGCCCGGCAAGCATCCGACAGCTCATATCCTTCCTACGAATAAAGGCTTTCGCACGGACAAGGAGCTGCGGGAACCCCCCACTCAATGCATCGTCTCTGGGGGGTGGCGACCGTGCACCTGCGGGCCACCCCAGACCTTTCTCAGATGCTGTCACGGTCCGCCTCCTTCCCTCCGGCGGCCGCAGGAAGCTGCAGACTCAGGGGCTTCGAACAAGACTGGTTCGTGTTTGCAGTCTGGGAGCTCGGGATCCGGCGGAGATCACGCAGGGGCTGACACCAGCAGGGCGTGGGCCCTCCGGGGGCTTTAAGGGGGAATGTTTCTCCTCGCTCTCCCGGCTTCTAGAGGCTGCCTCGTTTCTTGGCTTCTGGGCCCTTCCGTCATCCCTTCCGTTCTCCTTTCCTGAATCCCCAAGGTCTTGCCCGAGGTCCCACACAGCACGATGCTCGGCAAACACAAGGCGACAGATTATCAACGCGGGCGCGCGTGGGTCCGTCTCTCCCAGCAGGTGAGAAGCCCCGGAGAAGCAGTGTCCCCCGGAGGGCCGCCCGATCCAACCCCAGCGCGGTCAGATCGAAGTGCCGGAAACCGGCGTGGCGAAGCGAACGCGCGTTTTCCAATGCGATTAGACTTCTTTGACAAAGCGGTCAGTGTTAACAAGGCAGTAGCTTGAAACGTCACCATTTTTTTTCTCTTTCACGCATGACTGGTAGTGACCGGCTTAGCTCGGGGTCCCTCGCGGGGTCCCTCGCAGGTTCCCAGCCAGCTGGTGGCCGTGCAGGGGCCCCTCCCAGCGCCGGAGCCCCCCCTGCCCGCCTCCGGGTGCCCTGGGCTCCCCGACGGCGCTGCGGCCGGCTTCCAGGGGGAGGCAGGGGCGGGTGGGGGAGCCGGCAGAGGCCCGGTGCGCCTCCGATCCGGCCCCGGTGTGCGATCCTGCGGACTGCGCTGGCCGCGTTCCTTCCTCGCTGAGCCGGTCGCTCGGACGACGGTTATTCAGGGGATGGAAATGAGGCCCAGCGCCCAGAGGCGTCAGAACATTCAAGAAGCACAGACAGGATCTGAGGCCGCCGCCTCTTTCTGCTCTGACTCAGCAGAAGGAAGAGAGATGGACGGGCTCCTCGGTCTTGCTCCGGCTGACCAGCAGTTTGCCGCAAATCAGCCCCTTCCCGGCTGGCGCTGCCCCCGCGCGGGCCGAGGGTCATCTTAGCTCGTCGCTGACTGACCTCTGAAGCAGCCTGTTGGACGGCTTGATAGGTCCACGCGGATCCCACCCATCGGCCTGTTACTCCACGGCTCCTGCCACAAACCCGACTTTGGCCTTCAGAGCACCTGCCGGGGAGGGGGGGGGTCCTGATCCTGCCTCTGCTCCTGTGCCCCCGAGTCAGGCCAACCGTCGCCCCTCGGCAGAGGGCCGACACGCTCACTCGGAGGGAGAGTAAGGCTGCCTGGTGGAATCATCCAGAAGGAAAAGCTCGGCTGGGTAAAGCCCTGCCGTCCCGCATTGCTCCGGGCCACAGGTCCGCCGCGGTGAGCCACGGCGAGGCTGTGGGGCCGGTGGGCGTCAGGCCCCCCCGCAGCTCCGATCTGGAAGGTGCTTCCTGACCTTTGACCCACGAGGGGAGGGAGGCCCGGGTTTTAGTGTGACCTTGAGTGAGCGTCTTAACTTGCCGTCCATTGCACCTTCCAGAAGCCATCGGGGACACTTCCTGTTCGGCAGACATCACTCTCTGCCCTGCGGGGACGGCGGGCTTCGGGGGAGCACGCCCCGCCCTCGCGCAGCTCTCACTGGGGGGAGGGACGGGCACACGCGATTGGACGCACAGTGAAGGAAGCTGTGTAGACTCTCCGTGGCGGCCCGGAGGTCCTAGGAGAGCGATCGCGGTAGACGGTCACCGGCGGCCCACCCAGCGTCTGCTCCCCACTTCCTAACTCGGACCACGGTTTCCCCGGGTGGCCCTGGGGATCGTCACCGTGATCGGGCAGCGGCGGGCACGCCACCAGACCGAAGGCCAGTGGCACGGCGTGTCTCCTCTGCCGTGGCGGTCGGTGTGGGGATGGCCCAATCAGGACGGAGTCGGGGACTTTGCTCGGTGACCCCGAGCCGGCCCGTCTGCACGCCGGAGGGCTGGCTACAGGCTCCCGCCCGGTACGAGATGAGAAAATGCAGGGCCCTTTGTTCAAAAGCAGGAATAAAGTACCACTAAGGCGCTAAAATATCAGGTTTTCCCTTATTTCCACAGTCTCGCTCTTGACTTGTCTCTGGATGGTATTTTTTAAATCACAATTTAAGACCACTGTAAGCAAAAAAAAAAAAAATTTACATTTAAATTTTTGACATGGATTTTAACATTCACCTTTTTTACATGGCATGATGCCAGATTTTTAAAATTTTTTTAAATGTTTATTTCTTTTTGGGAGACACAGAGTGTGAGCAGGGGAGGGGCAGAGAGACAGAGACAGACTCCGAAGCAGGCTCCAGCCTCCGAGCTGTCAGCACAGAGCCCGACGCGGGGCTCGAACTCATGAGCCACAAGACCGTGACCTGAGCCCCTGAGCCGAAGTCAGCAGCTTAACCGACTGAGCCCCCAGGCGCCCCCGCATGATGCCAGTTTTAAATGCAAATATAAGAGTGTTTAACTTAAGCACGGAGCCACAGAATTCCCAGTTTATATTTTGTAGTTTGTGCTGCGTCTGTGTTTTGTTCTTACAAAAGACAATGAACCCAACCGTTTTTATTTCACTCCTTGCTCTGCACACATCCTGCGACGCTCTGCCCGCAGCTGACCGGCGAGCGAAGAGGATTGGAAGCCTGGTCTCTGCTTCGCCTTCCGCGTCTCCGGCATCCATCGCTAACTAACGCAGGGAGGTCCTGTGAGCAGGGGACATAGGACAGGGGGCCGTGGACTGAGCTGTGGCCCCTAAATTCGTGGGTCGAAGCCCTACTCCCCAGTGTGAGCAGGGATCACAGCCTTAAAGGGGTGGTTAAGGGGACATGAGGTCGCCGGTGGGCCCTGATCCCGTGTGACCGGGGTCCTTGTAAGCAGAGGGGATCGGGACACAGACACGCACGGAGGGACAATCCCATGAGGACACAGGGAGAGGACGGCCACCCACACAAGGAGAGAGGCCTTGGGGGCCCCGGCCCTGCCTCTGCCTGGACCTTGGGCTCCGGCCTCCAGGACCTGGGGACAGCGAGCCTCTGCTGGGTGAGGCCTCCAGGCTGTGGGGATGGTTACGGCGGCCACAGGAGAATCCCACGGAATCCCGGGTCACCGGTGTTAGGAGGCCACCTCTTCCGCATGGGAAGCAGCTTCGGCTCAAATGGGAGGCGTGGCCTCTCGGGGCGGAGCCACGCTTGCTGGTCTGTGGACGGGACACTCGCGGTGACTCACGCTTCACGCCCAGGCGCCGCTCGGGGCCTCACAAGGGCTGTGCGGGAAGGGGTGACGTGGATGGTGGCCGTCCCCCTGCCCACGGCTCTGTCATGACGCTTGCCCTGTGCCGTCTCTGAGGACATCGGCTGCAAACACGGCTCAAAGACGAATGGTGAAGGATTTCAAGACGGGGACGCCTGCCGCCGCCGCTGGATCCGGATAGAAGACCTGAGGCACAGAAACCCGTCCCGGGAGGAAGTCACAGCTCCGGGACCAGGCCGAACAGTGCGGCAGGCCGGGTGGGGGTGTCCAGGGCTCTGCTGTGCTTCCAGCCACGAGAGCCACTTGCTTTGAAGCTCTCTGAGTCGGGGTTCCAGTTCCTGCAGCACGAAGTGCCCCAAGGACTGGCCCCCGGGCCTCAGTCTCCCCATCTGTGGAGTGGGGATGCCGCTCCCTCCCAGCCCAGGGCCGGAAGTCTGGAATCCAGGGCCGGGCAGGGCGCTCCCCCCGGAGGCGCTGTGGGAGGGGGTCCTTCCCGCCTCGTCCAGCTTCTGGGGCTCCAGGCCTCCCTGGGCTTGTGGCCACGTCCCTCGGTCTCTGCCTCCGTGGTCACGTGGCCCCTGCTTTGCGTCTGATTTTTCCTCTTCCGTCTCTTGCAAAGACCCCGGGCCCTGGATTAGGGCCCAGCCGGGCGACATGAGATGGTGTCATAACTGATCCTCCCCTCGAGGACACCACAAAGACGATTTTCCCAAATAAGGCCACGTCCACAGGTGCCAGGCGTCAGGACCCGGATGCACGGACTCGCCGGCGATAAACACAGAAGCCGGGGGAGGAGGACTCCCCTCCGCTCCCCACAGCTGCTCCCTCGTGGCCGCTGGTCTCCGCCTCTCCGACAACGTCCGAAACACCTGCTGCTCCGAGGCTCTCAGGCCCGTGTGGCCGGTGACAGCGAACAGAGCTGCCCGGAACCAGCCCGATCTCAGAAAGAGTTTGCTCTTCCTTTTCCCTCCCGGCCGCTGCTCGTCAGCCCTTGGGCCGCAAGGTGGCTTCTCCACCATCTGGGACCCGGCCGTTCTCTGTGGCGGGCGCCGTCCTCGGCGGCCTCCCTGACCCACTCGACGCCAGCAGTGCCTCCCACGCGTGACGGTCAGCGGCGTCTTCGGACAAGGCCGCACGTCCCCTGCGGGGGCAGAGTCGCACCCACCAGCTGGGTCAGGAACGGCGGAAGGAGGCTGACATCCCAGGGAGGGCCCTGAGACCCTTTGCATGTTCCGGAATGTTCTGAGCCTTGGGATTCCATGAGCGGGCTCTGCACACTCCGAAGGTGTATCGGGAGAGCCTCAGACACTGTGTGTGAGAGGTTGTCCTGAAAACAGCAGCCACTCAACAAATGGGGCTGTACTTTTGACCTTGCGTATCGTCCAAAGTCGGGCGTGCTATGCGGGCTTCGTGCGCCCCACACCGTGGGCAGTGACGGGCACGCGGGAGGGGCTCGCTGGGACGCGGCGCCCCCTGTTACGATCCTCCTGTTGAGGGACAACCCGGACTCGCCGGCCCGGCCTTCCGGAGGCCCAGCCCCTCTCGCCGGCCGCTGCCTGACCGTGGCCCCCTCTCCACGCCGGGGCGCCCAAAGGAGCCTGGACACGGAGCGGAGGACGCCCCTCCCCAGGGAGCCGGGGCCTCCTTACAATCCTCAGGCTGCCTGGGGGCCCCTCCCCAACTCGCCCCCCATTTGCATGTGGAGACGATGCTTCTGGAATGCCGTGGCTGGCTGGGAGCCACGGTCGCCGGCACAAAGAACCACAGCCGTCCTGGGAACTGGCCTCTGCCCAACCGGCACCCCGGACGGACAGAAGCCCTCTGACCAGGCCATTCAGGACGACGCTGGACCGGGGCCACGCTCGTCTTAAATGTCCTCCCGCCACCCGGGATGCGTGGGGTGGCGCGGGGTCCGCGTCTCCAGCCATCGACTCTGTGGCGGGGTCGAGAAGGGAGAACGAGTCGCAGGGGATTTAAGGATTCCTTACAAAACTCCGCCGCTTCCGCGTGTCCTGGGGATTTTCTTCCTTCTTTCTCTGGAACAGGCGCACGGGGTCTCTCCTCTTAGCAAGACTCAAAGCGCACGATACGGCGTCGTCCCCAGGCTCGGTTTTGTAGGGCAGGTCTCCATCACGTGTTCCGGGAACCGGAGGTCCCCTGAGCCACAGCCCCCCTCGCCCCTCCCCCTGCCCCTCGTGACACCCACCCGCTCTCTGTCTCTAGGAGTTTGACTCTTCTAGATAACTCAAGGAAGCAGAACAGTGTGGTATTTGTCCTTCGGTGACTGGCTTATTTTGCTTTCGCGTGTTCTCAAAGCTCAGGGTTTCCTTTTTTAGGTTCAGTAATATTCCACTGTGTGTGTCAACTACTTTTTTTTTTAATGCTTATTTCTTTTAGAGAGGGAGAGACAGAGGGCAGAGCGAAAGCAGGGGAGGGGCAGAGAGAGACAGGGAGACACAGAATGCGAAGCAGGCTCTAGGCTCCGAGCTGTCAGGCAGAGCCCGACATGGGGCTCGAACTCATGAACTGCGAGATCATGACCTGAGAGAAGTCGGTCGCTTAACCGACCGAGCCACCCAGGTGCCCCCATCCACTTTTTTTAATTCACCTGTCCGTCGATGGATGTCCAGGCTGTTTCTACACCTCGGCTGCTGTAAATCAGGCTGCTTTGAACATGGGAATGAGAATGTCTCTCCAAGATCCTGATTTAATTTTTTGGGACAAGTGCCCAGAAGCGGAATTGCTGGATCATACAGCAATTTTGTTTTTAATTCCTCGAGGAACCTCCATCCTGTGTTCCACCAGGGCTGCATCCGTTTGCATCTGAGGGTTCCAATTTCCCCACGTCCTCACCAACACTTACCTTTTCGTAACGGCCATCCCACCAGGTGTGAGGTGGTATCTCCTTGTGCTTTTGATTTGCGATTCCCTGATAATTAGCGATGTCGTACATGCCTGTTGGCCACCTGCATGTCTTCTTCGGAGAGATTCGTGTTCAAGTCCTTTGCTCATTGTTTAATCAGGTTATTTGGGGTTTTCGGTAATCAAATAGTAGAAGTGTTTTTAATATATTTGGGATATCAACTTCTTACCAGGCATACGGTTTGCAAACATTTTCTCCTATGTCGGAGGTTGTCTTTCACTTTGTTGATGGTTTCCTTTGTGGCGCAGAAGGTGTTTCTTCCATCTTCAGAGTTTCGTCTTTCACTCACCAATACGCACTTAAAATCCTCTGCGTCTGTTCATGGCTTGACAGGTTATTCCTTTTCAGCGCTGGAAAGTGTTCTTTTGTGCTGGTGCGTCCCAGCTTGCTTATTGACCACCTATTGGGAAACGTCTCGGTTGCTTCCAGGTTTTTCATGATTATGAACGGAGCTGCTATAAATATCCACGTGCAGGTTTTTTTGTGTGGAGACATAAGTTTCTTGATCATTTGGGTAAATGTAAGAGGCGGGACTGCATGGGAAGTCCGTGTTTAGCTGTGTGAGCAACTGCCAAGCTGTCCCCCGACACGTCTGTACCATCTGCATTCCCTCCGTCAAATAACGAGACTTCCTCCCCTCCCGTATCCTGACCAGTAGTCGGATATCGTCGGTGCTCTGGATTTAGCCATCCCGAAAGGCGAGAAGTGGTGTGTCATTGTTTTCATCTGCATCTCCCTATTGAAGAGCGACAGTGAGCATCTTTTCATGTGCTCGGATGTGGACTGAATGTGTGTGTTTCTAGCATTTCATAAGTTGAAGCCCTACCCCCATTGCATTGGAATCAGGTAAGGTCAGGAGGGTGTTGCCCTCATGATGGGATTAGTGCCCTTACAGAAGAGGTAGAGAGAGAGATCTTACTCTCTCTGCACAGAGGAAAGGCCACAGAAGGACACAGCTAGAAGGTGGCCACCTACGAGCCTGGAAGACAGGTCTCGCCAGAACCCAACCCTGCTGACACCCTGGCCTTGAACTTCCAGCCTCCAGAGCTGCGAGAAATAATCACCTGTTGTTGAAGCCTCCCACCTCCAGTATTTTGTTAGGGCAACCTGCGCTGACAGAGTTCATTTGCCATCTACAGATCTTTTTTGATGAGATGCCTTATCAGACCTTTCGCCCATTTTTGAGTAAGGTTATCTTTTTTTTCTTATTGGTATATTTTTTTAATTCTATGTATATTTTGGATACAAGTCCTTTATCAGATATGTGTTTTGCAAATATTTTCCTCCAATCTGTGGCTTGTCTTTTCATTCTTCCGCAGAGCAAGAATTTTTAATTTTAAGAAAATTCAACTTATTTTTTCCTCCCATGGTGCTGCATCTTAAAAGTCATCTCCAAATCTAAGATCATGTAGATTTTACCTATCCATCGTTCTAGAAGTTTCATAGCATATTTTATATTTGGGTCATAACCCATTTTGAGTTAATTTTGCATAAGAATTTGCATCTGGGGGGCACCTGGGGGACTCAGTCGATTAAGCATCTGACTTCAGCTCAGGTCATGATCTCACGGTTCGTGAGTTTGAGCCCCTCATTGGGCTCTATGCTGACAGCTCAGTGCCTGGACCCTGCTTTGGATTCTGTGCTTCCCTCTCTCTCTGCCCCACCCTGCTCGTGCTCTGTCTCTCTCTCAAAAATAAACATTAAAAAAAATTAAAAAATAAAAAGAATTTGTATCTGGGTTTTTTTTTCCTACGGATATCTAACTGCCTCAGGACAACTTGCTGAAAAGACTAGCCTTTCTCCCTGAGCTGCCTTTGTGCCGTTGTCAAAAAATCAGTGGACCGGGTCTGTTTACGTCCTCTTAGTTTCGTTTCCTTGACCTATGTATTTATTCTTTCACCGAAGCCATCCTGTCTTCCTTTCTATCCCTTTTACTTAGTATGAGTCCTCTCATGCTTCTCTTCTTCAGACTTGCGTTCGCGATTCCAAGCTCTTTGTCTTTCCATCTAAGTTTTTGAACTGGTTTGTTGACCTTTACAGAATCATTTGCCAGGATTTTGATTGGAACTGCACTGAATCTGCAGATCAAGCCAAAAAGAGTCACTGTCTTAATGGTATTAAGCCTTTCAATCCATTAACACAAAATATCTCTCCATTTATTTATTTCTCCACCATTGTCTTGTAGTTTTCTACAAGCAGAATCTAAACAGTCTGTTAGATTTATATCCAAGTAGTTGATTTTGGGGATGCTGTTTTAAATGACATTATTTCTTAATGTTTATTTATTTATTTTGAGAACGAAAGAGACAGAGAGTGAGCAGGAGTGGGGGAGTGGCAGAGAGAAGGTGACAGAGAGAATTCCAAGCAGGCTCCAAGCTGTCTGTGTGGAGCCCAACATGGGGCCAGATCTCACAAACTGTGAGATCATGATCTGAGCCAAAATTAGGTGTCAGACATTTAACTGACCAAGCCACTCAGGCACCCCTAAATGATATTATTTTTTATATGTCAAATTCCAATCTTATTGTTGTTATAAAATAAATAAGTTGACATCATATCCTGCAATTTTGCTTATCGGTTCTGGGAATTCTTTTTGTAGATTCTTTGGGTTTTCTACATAGACAATCGTATCATCTGAAAATATATAGTCTTATTTTTTTTTCTTTCCAATCTGTATACCTTTTTATTTCTTCTTCTTGTCTTATTCATGAGGTAGAACTCCCAGTACGATGTTGAATAGGGGTGGTAAGAGAGAACATCCTTGCTTTTTTCCTAGTTTTATGGGGAAGGAATTCAGGCTCACGTTGTTAAAAGTGATACTGGTGTGATTAGTGTAGATTTTCTCCCATACATTTCCTTTGTGAGGTTAAGGAAGTTCTCCACTATTCTTGTTGTGTGTTTTGTTTTGTTTTGTTTGTTTTTTGGAGACTTTTTATTATGAATGAGAGCTGACTTTTGTCAAATGGTTTTTCAGCATCTATTAATGTGAGCATATGTTTTTTTCATTCAGTCTGTTAACATGATAGATTGCACTGACTGATTTATGGGTATTGAAATGGCCTTCCATCCCTAAAACTAATCTCACTTATCTGTAATTATTATCCTTTCTACCATTTGATGGATTCAGTCTGCTAATATTTTTTAAAGGATTTCTGTGCCTATGTTTATGAGAGATACTGGTTTCTAGTTTTCTTTTCTTGCAATGATTTTGTCTGGTTTGGTCATCAAGGTAATGCTGTCCTCATAGAATGCATTAGGAAGTGTTGGGAAGTGCTTTTCTCTCCTGGAAAAACTTGTGGAGAATTGACATTATTATCTCCCTTAGCTGTTTTGTGGCATTTGCCAATAAAATTATCTGGGCTTTGTGCTTTCTTCTTTGAAAGGTGTTAAAATATTGATTCTATTTCCATAATAGATACAGGTCTGTTCAGGTGATTTAGTTCCCCTTGTGTGACTTTCGGTAGCTTGTGTCTTTCAAGGAAACAGCCCATTTCATCTCAGCCATGAGTTCAGGGGAACAGAGTTAGTTACAGTATTCCTTGATTATTTTTTCATATCTGTGAGATCAAGAGTAATGATTCCCTTTTCATTGCTGATACTAGCAATTTAGTCTTCTCTCTTTTCTCTTGGTTAGCCTGGCTGGGGGTTATCGGTTTTACTGATATCTCCAAAGAACCAGATTTTTGTTTCATTGAGTTTTCTCTATTATTTTCCTATTTTTAATTTCACTGACTTCTGCTCTAATGTCTATTAGAGTTTGATCATAAGTCTTCTATAGGCTTATTTTGCTCTTTTTCCTCTAGTTTCTTCAGGTAGACACCAAGATTCTTGGTTTTTAATCTCTCTTCCTTTTAATAGATGCATTTAATTTCCCTCTAAGCACTGTCTTTGTGTTTCCAAAATTTTTTGACAAATTCCTTTTTCAGTTTCATTTAGTTCACAGTATTTTAAATTTCTATTGATGCTTATTTTGACCCACAGATTATTTACAGGAGTGTTGTTTAATTACCAAGTATTCGAGAGCTTTCCAGCCATCCTCTGTTATTGGTGGCTAGATTACTACCACTGTGGTCTGACAGCACACTTGATATGACTTCTCTTATTACAAATATGTTAACGTGTGTTTTACAGCCCAGAATACTGTCTACCTTGGTGACTGTTCCATGTAAACATGTATTCTGCTGTTGCTGAATGGAATATTCCATATGTTTCTATGTGATCGAGTTGACTGACAGTCCTATTCAGAGCATCACTGTCCTTACTGATTTCCTTCCTGCTGAATCTATCAGTTACTGACCGGAGGGCATTCCAGTCTCTACCTAGAAGAGTATATCTGTCTATTTTCTCTTTTAGTGCTATCGGGTTTTGTCTTACTTTTAAAGCTCTGTCGTTAGGTATATACACAAGCAGGATTGGGATGTTTCTTGGGAAATCGAGCCCCTTGTCATTATTCAGTGCCCCTCTTGATCCCTGATCGATATCCGCGTTCTGAAGTCTGCCGTGTCGGAAGGTAGGAGAGCTACTTCAGCTTTCTCCTGGTTGGTGTCATTGTGGTATTTCTTTCTCTATCACTTCGCTGTTTTTGTATCTGAATCTTTATATTCAAAAGGTATTTCTTGTGGACCACATATAATTGTGTCTTGTTGTTTATTTTTTTTTTATCTACTCTGGACAATCTCTTTTATTTATTTTTTTTATCTTTTTTAATGCTTATTTTTGAGAGAGAGAGAGAGCGTGAGCAGGGGAGGGGCAGAGAAAGAGGGAGACACAGAATCCGAAACAGGCTCCAGTCTCCGAGCTGTCAGTACAGAGCCCGACGCGGGGCTCAAACCCACGAATCGTAAGGTCATGACCTAAGCCGAAGTCGGACGCTTAACCGACTGAGCCACCCAGGTGCGAGCTCTTTTAATTGGTGTAGTTTAACCATTCACGTTTAAGCGATTATTGATATATCTGGATCTGTATCTATTATGTTTGTATTTGTTGGATTTGTTTTTTGTTTTTCCCCTTTCCTTTCTGCATTTTCTGGTTTTTTCAACTGTACTTCTTTTATAATTTTTTTTTGCAGTTGCCATAGAGTCTATAATATTAATTTAAAATTTTTAAGTTTTTTTTTTTTTTTGAGAGAGAGAGACAGAGTGTGAGCAGGGGAGAGGCAGAGAGAGAGGGAGACACAGAATCCAAAGCAGGCTCCGAGCTTTCAGCACAGAGCCTGATGCAGGGCTTGAACTCACTAACCGTGAGATCATGACCTGAGCCGAAGTCAGATGCTCAAGCAACTGAGTCACACAGGTGCCCCTATAATATTAATTTTAAGCTAATCTAAGTTCATCTTCAAATGTACTCTAGTACTTTGTGTCCAGTCTAGACAGCTTATATTATTACTTTAAACAGTTATCTTTGAAAACAATTAAAAACAAAAAAAAATTTGATTATATTTTCACCTACTCCTTCTCCTCGGCTCTTCTTTTCTCCGTGTAGATTCAAGTTTCTGACCAACGTCATTTTCTTTTTGCCTAAAGAACTTCCGAAAACACTTCTCGTGGGACAGGTCTGCTGATGATACATTCCCCCGGATTTCCCCCCCCCGAGAAAATCTTTACTTCTTCTTTACTTCTGTTTCCCCAGTAAACAATTTTTCTTCTTCTTCTTTTTGAATTCTTATTTCGTGGAGCAGTCTTAAGTCTACAACAAAATTGAAAGTACAGGGATTTCCCATGCGTGCATGAGTGTCGACACCACTCGCCAGAAGGTGCCTTTGCTACCAGCAATGAAGCCCTGTAGACATGGAATCGACTCAAAATCCAGTTTACTGTGGGGGGTTCCTCTTGGCATGTACATTCTTTGAGTGTGGACAAGAGTATGACGACACGTATCCGTCAGACAGGGTACGTTCGCTGCCCTAAGACCCCCCTGCTCCACCGCTCGTCCCTCCTCCCTACCCCACCCCTGCCAACCACTGATCTTGTGACTGGCTCCACAGTTCCGCCTTTTCCAGAACACCTTAGAGTTGGAATCCTATGGTATGCAGCCTTCGCTCATTGGCTTCTTTTACTCGGTAGGGTTCATTCATATTTCCTCCAAGTCTTCTCGCGACTTGATGGGTCGTTTCTTTTCCGTGCTGAGTCATACTCCACCGTCTGGCCGGAGCATGGCTTATCCATCCGCCCTCTGGAGGCGCTCCTGGCTGCTTCCAGGTTGGGGCAATTGTGGATAAATCTTCTGCAACATCCAGGTGCCCGCTTTGGTGTAGATGGAAGTTTTTAACGCCTTTGGGTAAATAAACACCCAGGAACAGAACAGCTGGATCCTATGGTAAAATCGCGTTTGGCTTTGCAAGAAACCGCCAAACCGTCTTCCAGAGCGGCTGCCTCATTCAGCATTCATGCCCTCGGTGAATGAGAGTTCCCAGGGCCCCCCAGTCCCGCCAGCATTTGGCGTCGTCACTGTTGTAGAGTTTCGGCCATTCAAACGGGCGCGCGCGATGGTACCTTGTTGCTGGGACTGGCGTTTCCCTGACCGCGTAGGATGGGGAGCGTCTTCTCATGGGTTTATTTGCCATTTGAGTCTCTTCTTCGGCGAGGTGACTGTTAAGGTCTTTGGCCCGTGTTTGAATCCAGGTCTTTGTTTTCTTATTGCTGTTTTACGAGTTTTAAGAGTTCTTTGGGGCGCCTGGGGGCTCAGTCGGTTAAGCGTCCAACTTCAGCTCAGGTCATGATCTCGCGGTTGGTGAGTTCAAGCCCCACCTTGGGCTCTGTGCTGACAGCTCGGAGCCTGGAGTCTGCTTCGGATTCTGTGTCTCCCTCTCTCTCTGCCCCTCCCCACTCATGCTCTGTCTCTCTCTCTCTCAAAAATAAACATTTAAAAATGTTAAAAGAAAAGAGTTTTACGAGCTCTCGTGTATGTTGGACAACAGTCCTTCATTGGATGCGTCTTTCGCAAGTCTCTTCTCCCAGAGTCTGTGGCTTGTCTTCTCGTTCTCTTTTTTAAAAATTTTTTATTTCTGCTGTAATTCGCCTGCAGCGGGGCAGGACACAGATTAGAACGGGAGTGTCTTTCCGGAAACTGTCAACACAAAGGGATGAAAGGCAGTCAGGTCCCCCCACCGGGGGTCCCACTGGACGGCCAAAGTGAGAGCCCCCAGACCCCACACCTCCCCGTGGGCCCCACCACCGCCGTCCGACACTATCCCTGGGGCTCAGGACGCCCCCTGAGCACACGGCCTGGCTCCAGAGGCCCCCGCGGCCCGGAGATGGTTTAACCTCTGCTTTAAAGACAGGGAAACTGAGGTAGGGAGGTTACGTGACTTTCCCCAAATCAAGGTGGGAGAGGAGGATTCTGATTTCAAAGCCTGTTCTCCTGGTGCTGCCTTGAACCTTGACCCCTGCAGGGACAAGACCCCTTCCCACTCCCGGCCCGCCGGTGATCAGGGCTGGAGAGCCACCGTGCCCTGACTGCCTGTTACGGCACGGACAGGAGGCTGTGTCCCCCGGATCCCTGGGTTGAAGCCCTGCCCCCAGGGGGGCTGTTTTGGGGGCAAGGAAGTAAATAAGGGTAAATGAGCTTGTGGGCGGGGCCCTGATCGCCGGGGTGAGTGTCCTTAGAGAGATGCGAGGTCCCGCTCCCCGAGTCTCCGTCTCTCTCTGTGTCTCCGTCTGTCTGTCTGTCTCTCTCCCCTGAGTATGATCAGAGAAAGGCCATGTGATCTCAGAGCCAGAAGGTGACTGTCCACAAGCCACAGACCGAAGAGGAACGTCGGCAGAACGCTAATTATCGGACCCCTTGACCCGGGGCTTCCCCCCCAGAACCGTGACAGATAGAAAGCACAAGTCCCCGGGGCGTGGTATTTTGTTCCGGGCCGGCCGAGCCAACCGAGGCGTCGGGATTTTCCGTAATGATCTCATTCAAGACCCCTCATAAGCGAAGGGTGGAGGCCTGCTGTCCTGGGGCACCTTGGGCCAGGAGAAGGGCCGTGCGGTGCCAAAACCCCAAACTCCCGAAATCCCGGCTTCCGGTGTTATTTTCCCAGCGTGGGCCCTCCCCCAACGTCTAAGGGTGTCTCATGATCTCACGGTCCTTTCTCCTCCCTTATTTTGTTTTGAGATCGCTTCTACAGAACGAAGGAGGACAGGGCTGGGGACGTACCTGGGGGCTCGAGTGTGGACAGCCCCTGCCCTCGGGGACCGTCCCTGCCCTCGGGGAGCACAGAAGCCAGGTGGCGACGGGGGCTCGAACGTCGGTGCGGTGGCATCTGGTTAACGCATGGCCGGCTTGTGCTGAGCGTCCCGCCTTCCGGCGACGGCCAGTATTGTCATCGCGCTTACTTCGTACTTCTCAACAGAGGTTAAGGCACAGGTTTTGAATATTAATGTGCGTCGAGCACTTCCACGCACAAAACCAGGCTTGGGGAATTAAGTGGAAAGATGGTTTCTCCTGCAGCGCCGTCCCAGAGCTGAGTCGGCCGCCGCGTGGTTTCGGGAGATGGTCGGAGAACCCCACCCCAGGGTCCCTGCTTGGTGGCCAGAGCTGTGATGAGGGTGAGGTGAGGGTGAGGTGACGATTCGGATGGGCCCCGGCTTCCCCCCTCGCCCACCGGTGAGGGCGTGGGTCTCCGGTGCCGGCACTGGGCAAGACCGACAGCACGGCCCGTGCCGAGCTCTGGTTTGGGAGAAAGGGAGCGACTATGATACTTGCTTCCCGGGATCACCGTGGGGCGGTGGGGGGGGAGCTACGGAGGCGGGTGCTCGGCGCAGTTAGTGTTCTGCAGGTCTGCGCGCCGACCGCGGGCCCTTTGAATTTGCTGCAGACGAAAGAAGTAGCATCAAACTCATTCTCCTTAAGACCGAAGGGGCTGGAGTTTTTCAGTTGTTTGATTTTTTTCGGGTTTACTAGGAAAGAAAACAAAAGACATCTCGTCGGCGCTGTGTTGGGCCAGGGATCTGGGCCGGCAGGTCTCAGGGGAGCGTGGGCTGGCAGGCCAGGTCTGAAAGAAAAGAGCAGAGCAGTCGCCTTGGGCCAGAAGCAAGAAAAGGCACAGCCTGAACAGACGAAGCAAATGTCAGAGCAAGACTCGGAGGGGGCACGGATGTCAGACTCACCTGCCAGGGAATTTACTACGATTGATAGGCTGAGGGCGCTGATGGGAACAGACGACACCCTGTAGAAGCAGATGGGTAGAGAGCGGGGGACGCTAAGAACCGATGGAAAGGAAGTTCTGGAAGTGAAAATCACAGGAAGAAAACGAAGATTGCCTTCCTCGGGCTCGTCAGGAGATGCCGCGGAGTCTAGGGAAGGATCCGAACGTGGACACCGGGCAGTACTGACCCAAAATGAAAGCAAAGAGAAAAAATTAACGTACAAAGAACAGAACATATAAGCGCTATAGGATGCAATATTAGAGAGAGAGGAGAGAATAGGGCAGAGAAACGTTTGAACTCATACTCAAAATCAATGAGAGACGCCACCCACTTGCAAATAGCTCAGAGAACACTAGTCAGGATGAATCACCCTATAAATCAGGGCGTACGCACCCCTAACCCTATCACGTTCCAACCGCAGAAATCCAAAGGCACCGAACAATTCTTGAAAGAAACCAGAGGGATAAAACAGCGTATCTATAGAGGAACAAAGATACAAATGACTGTGAATGTCTCGTTAATAACCACGCGAGCAAGGAGAGAGTGTGGCGAAGTATTTAACATGTCGAAATTTTTCAAAGGAATTCTAGCAAAAGATGATCCAGCAAAATTATCCTCTGAAAGTAAAGGAGAGAACATTCAAAAGAATTAATAATAATAAAAAAACCCTCCTGGAACTGAGAAGTGATTAGAGCACAATTATAAGATACAAGCCACGAAAAGTCAATTGCTCTCCTAGACAGCGGCAAGGAGCAAGTAGAATTCGAAATAAAAAAGCCGTAATCCCATTACATCAGCGTCCAAAGACAAAAGTGGTCCTTAGGTAGAAATCCAACGAAATATGTACAAGATCTACACGAGGAAACCCCCCCAAACTCTGACAAACAAAAGACTAAATAAATGGAGACATGTTCCGCGCCCATGGGAAGGAAGACTCAATATTGTCGCGATGTCAGTTCTTCCCAAACCGACCTGCAGTTTCAACAGCATCCCAATCAAAATCCCAGCAAGTCATCTCACGGACACCGGCAACATGATTCTAGAGTTAGGAGGCACGAGACCTGGAAGAGCCAGCCCGGCACCGAGGGGAGGATCAATTCTAGACCCACCGTGGACCCGCGGAGTCAGGACGGCGTGGCCTCCACGAAAGAGCAGCCACGCGGATGGAAGGGAACACGCAGAGGCCGTGCAACGGGGCGACCCCGCTGTTTCCAACGCACGGTGCTGGAGCACGGACGTCCTCGCGAGAGCACGCCGGTCTAGACACAGACCTTTTATCTTTTAAAAAAATTATTCAAGGGGCACCTGTTCGGCTCAGTCGGTTAAGCGTCCAACTCTTGATCTCGGCTCAGGTCGAGATCTCACGGTTTGTGGGTTTGAGCCCTGCATTGGGCTCTGCGCTGATAGTGTGGAGGCTGCTTGGGATTCTCTCTCTCTCTCTGCCCCTCCCTCGCTCGTTCTCTCTCTCTCTCTCAAAATAAATAAACTTACAAATACATGTTCTAAATGGATCACAGACTTCAATGTAAAATGCGAAACGACAAAACCGCTAAAAGGTCACACGGGAGAAAGCCTACATGACTGTGGGCGTGGGGAGGCCTTAGACACGGCACCAAAGCCACGGTCCAAAAAATAAGGGGTAAGCAGGACTTTGTTAAAATTAAAATCTTCCGCGAGAGACAGTGTCAAGAGAACGGGAGGGGCACGTGGGTGGCTCAGTTGGTTGAGCGTCCGACTTCGGCTCGGGTCGAGGTCTCGCGGTTCGTGACAAACGACAAGTGTAAGGTGGACGCTCATCACGGCGACGGGGCTGGGGGCAACGAGCGACCCCGAGGGTACCACGCTTGTGGCGGCGGTCACGTGAGCCGGGCCACAGACTGGGCCGGTCAGGCGTGGGTGACTGCGGTGGAATCGGGCCCCGGAGCGCTGGATTTGGGACGACGGACCTGTTTCCGAGGGTACTTAGCCGCTGCGATGGGCGTGCCGGCGCCCACCTGCTGGAGGCCCCCCCGGCGGGGACGGTGGACCGCCGGGCACCCTCCCCGAGCTCTGGCCCACAGCCCCGCCGGCCCACCGGAGGCCCCCGTGCCCCGAGGCTGGGTCCCCACCTGAGGTGAGGGTGCCGGTTCTCACAGCGCCTCCAGGCACAGAACCCTCTGAAGCCCCCGTCCCCCGGGAACGGCCTCGGGCCCCAGGGACCCGAGGATGGAGCACGCGAACTTGGATTCTGACCTGTCACTCAGTCCGTTTACAGCACATCCCAATCTCAGCCCAGAAGGGTGCAGGAAATCACACATCCTCTTTAACATAAAAGTGACCCCAGCTCGAGCCCGGCCTCCTGTCCGGGGTGCGGGTGGACAGAGCGATCCTGGTCACTGCCCAGGCACTGCCTTCCCCCTGCGCCGTGGCCCCTGCTGTGGTTCCTGGGGTGCCCGTGCCAGGGCTCAGGAGACCCACCACCCCAGCCCCAGCTCCCCCCACCACCCCGGGGGAGCTGTGCCCCTGCCCTCTCGCCCCACCCCTGCAGGGCACTCCTGGCCTTATCTCATTATCTCAAAAACAGCTTCCCGCTGACACTCGGCGGTTCCGATTCCTGCCCTGGGCTTGAGAACGCAGAGGGTCCGGGCCGGTCAGGGCCGAGGGGAGGGCAGACGGGCGCCAACGGACAGACAAACAGACGCTGAGCCGAACCCTGTGCGGGAACACCAGGCGAGCTCTCTGTCGCTCTGGCGGTCCACCCTCTAACCATCCTTCCATCCTGGGAGAGCGCCCCCTCTCAGCCCGCCGGCCCAGACTTCGCTTTAGGCGTCCACTAAAGTGGTCAGTGGGCGGCAGCGGCTCTCACCCGCCCCAGGTGTGAGGCCGGATGCAGGTCACGGGAGGTGAATGCTGGGGGCCCAGTGCTGAGAGGAGGGCCGGGAGCCAGCCAGGGGCCGGTGGGGTAGGGGGGGGGGGGCCGGGCTGCACCTGCCCAGCGGGGAGGCCGCACCTGAAGGGCTCAGGCCAGGGCTGCCCTGTCCCCGCTGGCTGAGGGACGAGTGTGAGGGACAAGGAGGGCCTGAGGAATCTGGAGGAAGGGCCTCTCGGCTGGCATGTGGAATCCCACGCCCCAGCCTCGAACGGCCCCGTGGGGAGAGATTTGCAGAAGCCACGTGCGAACACGCGTGTGTGCTGGGCTTGCGGGCTGGAGGTGAACTTGGGCGCTAATTTACCGCCTGGGGTGTGAGGCTGCCCCGCCGCAGACCTGCGCTGGCCGCGGCTCCCTCGGCCCGCCCTGCCGGGGACTCAGCCAGAGGACCCCACAGCTCACCTTCCAGAAGGCATGCTCGGGCCGTGTTCTTCCCCGCACGGCCAGCAGACGCCGGCCAGAGCCGGCCTCCGTCCCGTGCCTCGAGGCGGGGGCACAGAGCCGCGGCCACCATCCAGGACCTGGCCCGAGCCTCTGCGGCCCGGCGGCCCGTGTAGCCCACCTGTGCTGGGGGTCTAGCGTGTGCCCGGCAGGAGAGGGACGGGCAGGGGGACACGGCGTGGGAGCTGTGGGGTGGCTGCGACAAGTGACTCGGAGCAGATTAAAACAGCGGAAACTGATTCTCTCGGCTCTGCAGGCCGGAGTCTGAGAGCGAGGTGTCCAGGGGTCGCTCCCTCCGGAGGCTCCAGGCGGGTCCTTCCTGCCTCTTCCAGCTGCGGGGGCCGCGGCCGCCCTGGGCTGTGGTGGCACCACCCCCCCCCCCCCCCCCCGTCTCTGTGCTCTCGTGGCCCTTCCGTGTCTGCATCTTAAGCCTCCCCTCCTTCCTCTCACGAGGACGGTCACTGGATTTAGCCCCCCTCCCCGTCCCGGACAATCCGGTCTCTTCGACCCAGAGAGAGTCTAGGTGTAATCGCACCCGCAAAGACCCCTTTCCCGACCAGCCTCACTCACAGGGTAGAGGGCGGGACGGGGACGCATCCCCGGCCGCCGTCCTCGGTCTTTCCCCATGCCCCCCCACGACTGTTCCCTAAATGCTTTGCGGCCCTGACCCCCCTGCCCCGTTCCTGTCTGCTCTTCTCTGCTGAGGTGGTAAGGACACCCAGTGCTGACGCCTCACGCTCCTCCCCACCCTGCCCCCCTGCCCGCCCTGCACCCCCTGCCCACCCATCCCCCTACACCCCCTGCCCCCCATTCCCCTGCACCCCCTGTGCCCCCATCCCCCGCACCACCTGCAACCCTACACTCCCTGCACCTCCTGCACCTCCTACACCTCTTGTACCCCTGCACTCCCTGTACCCCCTGCATCTATGCACCTCCTGAACCCCTGCACCCTTGCAGTCCCTGTACCCCCTGCCTGCCCTGCACCCCCTGCCCACCCATTCCCCTGCACCCCCTGCACCTCCTGTCCCCCTGCACCTCCTGCACCCCTGCACTCCCTGCCCCCCATTCCCCTGCACCCCCTGCACCCCTATCCCCCTGCGGCCCCTGTACCTCCTGCACCCCTGCACCCCCTGCCCCATCCCCCTGCACCCCCTGCACCCCTATCCCCCTGCACCATCTGCAACCCTGCACTCCCTGCACCTCCTGCACCCCTGCACTCCCTGTACCCCCTGCACCTCCTGAACCCCTGCACCCCTGCAGTCCCTGTACCCCCTGCACCTCCTGCACCCCTGCACCCCCTGCACCCCCTGTACTCCCTGTACTCCCTGCACCCATGCACCTCCTGAACCCCTGAACCCCTGCACCCCCTGCACTTCCTGCACCCTTTGCATCCCCTGCACCCCTGCACCTCCTGTACCCCCTACATCCCCTGCACCCACTATACCCCCTGCACCCCTGCACCCCCTGCACCCCTGCAGTCCCTGTACCCCCTGCACCCCTGGCCTACCCCTGCACCCCTGCACCCCCTGCACCCCTGCAGTCCCTGTACCCCCTGCACCCCTGCACCCCCGTCCCATGTGTGCTTTCAGTGTTTCCACATCTGTGTCCCCGATTTTCCCCAGATGCAGCCCGGGCTCAGCCAGCGGCCTTCCGCCCCCACCAAGGCCACCTTCCTCCATTTGTCGTCCTCCTCAGTCCCCGCCAAGACCCCCGACGCGGGTCTCACGACTCGCTCCTCACAGGACGGACAAACGGACCCATCGAGGGATGTTTCCCTCGTTTCAGCAGCCGTACACTGTCCTCCGCAGACGGCTACCGGGCTCTGCCGAGTACCCAGGTTACAGTCTCCACATTCCCACCTTAGAATCTTCAGGAAGCTTCTGGCCTCTCTGGGCACGGAGTCCAAATTCCTGGCTATGCCTGTCAGGCCCTGCAGGACCCTCCCTCCCCCACCCCCCCCCCAGCGCTGCTGCTCCTGCCTCCCGGCTGTGCCTCCCAGGGGCCTTTGCACAGACGTCCCGCCCGAAGAGCTGTGCTCCCCCCGCTGCTGGCTCCTGGCTACTTGGGTCCCCCTCGAAGGCTCCTCACCGAAGAGAAGGCACAGCTGTGCGCAGACACAGAAAGTGCAGAAGCGAGGGGCGCCGTGGACGTGGATGGCCACAGTCCCCAGAAGCAGGGACAGAGGCCTGGGGGCGGCAGTGTCCTGCCCCACCCGCCTGACACTTTCTGAACCCAGGACAGGAAGTTCCTGCTGTTTTAAGCCCCTGAGGTCATCCTTTGTGAGGACCACCTGGAGACCCATGAGGGGTGCCCTGCAGGGACCCCGCCCTGTGCCCTCCCCTGCAGCCTCTCCCCTGCAGCCCCTCCCCTGCGGCCCCTCCCAGGAACCTTCTCCCCCCCCCCAACCCCCTGCGCCCCGGGGCCCTGGCCAACCCCCTGCTTTGACTGTCCAGCACTCACGGAGTTGGCCCAGCCCTGGTCTCCTGCGCCCACTAAGCCCCCGTCCGGATCAGCCCCCACGGGGACACGGGCGCCGGCCCTCCTCACCCCGGGAGCCCACGGCACGGCAGCCGCTGACCGGCCCTGGAGACCGGCTCCCGAGCTCTTCCTGCCTACAGCCTGGTGACCTCAGTGATGCCCTTTAAGTGGTGAGCTTCCCAGCAGGAGAGGGTGCAAGCCTGGAGACTTGGGAAGCCAGGTTGCAAGCTTGGGGACCTCTTGAGTCCTGTTGAGGAGTCCGTGGGAGGGACTGGACCCAGAGGAGGGGACACACACGTGCCCAGGCTGCAGCGCATGGGGACGGGGAGGGAGGTCTACTCCAGGGGTGGGGCCCTGAGGGCAGGGGCACGGACACTCTTTGTTTCAGGTGCGGGCTCGTGTCCTGCAGAGAAACACACACGTCAGCTGAGCTGCATCCCCAAAATGGGTTTGCTCTGGTCCTGGCTTCTGACTGCCAAGCTCAGCACGTCGGGGCCGCGGGTCCCTCGTCATTGGCCGGCTCGGTCTGCCCAACTCCCAGACTCCCGGGTGGGGGCGGGAAGCCCACAGCAGCTTCCGAGACCGGCTCCCTTCCACCTGGTACAGGAGACAGGTCACAGAACTGCACGGATGTCCCCACGTCCCCACCCTCAGGCTCTGTTTCTGCCCCCTCACTTAACGGAACAGGCTTCGCACACGCTGACCCCGTCCAGGCCGTGCTCCGAGCAGCACATGCCCAAGAAGCCTTGTTGAGAGTCTTTCCGTTGCCTTCCTCGGCTGCCGCCGGCTGTGACTTCCGGTCTGGCCCGGCCCCCCCTGCCCCCAGCTCCTCTCCCTGGGCTGCTCCTGGGCCTTCAGATCTGCACAGTGAATTCTGTCTCCAAGTTGTGAGGTCAGGGCCTTGCTGGGTGAGGTCGGGGCCTTCATGGGACCCGGTTGTCCGTCCTGCCCCCCGTGAGCGGAGGAACCGCCCGACACCCACACCTTGGCCCCTGTTCTCCGGGATCCAGCCCGGGACCCTCTCCTGCCCGACTCGCTGCCTCGGCCTTGGGACCCCAGTACCCGGATTGTGGGCCTGACCCGTCTCCTGGGGCCCCACTTGCCTGGACTCCTGGCAGGACCTTGGCCGTGTTTCCGAGCCTCGGTCTGCTCTGCAGGAAGGTTCTGAGTGACCACCCCTGGCTTACACGGGGGGCGGGGGTGGGGGGCAAAGACCAGAGAAGCCCATGAAAGTGCTTTTCCTGAGACTGTCAGGTGACCCCCACGTGGCCAGATGCCAGGCGGCCTTCAGTCTCCACTGCGAGGGCCCCCTCGGCCTGTGGTGCACTGGCCTGCTCCCGTCCACCGGCCTCAGGGACACCGTCTGTCCCGTGTCTGTCCAACCACGTCCAGACAATTGGCTCCCGCCCGGCCTCCTTCCCCCGGTGGCCTCTTCTTTCCTTCCTCGTAAACCTGCCCTTCCCTCTGTCCACGTCACGTCCGTGGTGCCGACAGCCGCCTTCCAACACGGTCCAGGCGCCAGCGCCGCCTCCAGCCCACACCCTCTCCCGACCTCCAGTCGCGTAGACCCACCTGTCCGTCTCCACGAGGATGTCCGCCAGAGCGTCCCGCTTGGCAGGACCCCCGCTCGGCTGCTGACCCCTCTGTCCAGGCTGGCCTCTCCCTCTCTCGTGGCCGACCTCGAGTGTGTCGTGAGTTCTGTCCACTCCCGGGGGGGTGGGCACTGGTCCGAGCTGCCCGGACCTCTGCCTGGGGCCCTCACCGTCCTGCCGCCTCGGCTCCTGTGTCCTTAGAGGCTCTTTGTGGCACGGCTCGCGGCGTGACGCTCTAACATGCAGGTCACGTCACGTGACCGCTCAGAACCCCGAGGGGTTCCTCGTTCCTCCCTGAGTACAAACCAACGTGCCGACAAAGGCCCACCGGCCCCCCACCCTGGTGCGCCTCCTGACCTCAGGTCCTCATGCACCCGACTCTCGAAGCCTCATCCCCACCCCCTGCCCTCCCCCAAACTCCCCACACGCTGGCTTAGAGTCTTCGCATGGGCTGTTCCGACTGCCTGGAACGCTCTTCCCCACACCACCTCACAGCCTGGGCTCACAGGACTCCTTCTCCAGGAAGCCCTCCCTGACCACTCCGTTTAAATGTACCACCTCCACCCCAACGCACACCCTGATTCTTCTCTCCTGTCCTAGCTTGGGCTGTCACGACAGTGCCACAGACGGGGTGGCTCATAAGCCACAGAAATTTATTTGGTCTTGGCTCCCGAGGCTGGAGGTCTGGTTTCGGGCTGCAGCCGGCTGCCTTCTTGCTGCGGCCTCAGGGGAGCAGCAAAGAGCAGGGGGGAGCAAGTGGCCACCCTGACGACCTCATCTGACCTGAACCCCCCCCAGAGGCCCCACCTCCAGACACCGTCCCACCGGGGGCAGGGCCTTGGCGTAGGAACTCTGGGGGGGACACAGACATCTGTCCCTGTCCCTTTCTGTTCCACGCTTATCACCGTTTGACAGCTTACCTCGCCTATCGGGTTGAGTGTTAGAGAAGGGATCCCCGTCTCTTTGAACCCTGTGTTCTCCAGACTGCTAGAAAAGTGCCCGACGCCTGGCAAGGAGGAGTGTCTGAGGCCTGGGAGCACTGAGCTCACGCGGGACCAGGCGTGCGGATCTCGGCCTGCCGCAGGGCACGGGCTCCGTGACGGCCAGCCGCAGCAAGCCCACACCTGATGCGTGTTCTGGGGGCACGTCCCCCAGCCCCTCTGGGTGCCGGTGCAGCCTGGAGGGTGCGGGACGGCCCACCCACTTCCAGCCGTTTCCCCTGCCGCCCGCCAGCCGGGGGAGCTGGAGGCAGAAGTGGGACCCCCCCTTCCCCCAAAAGGACAAGTGCTGGCGCCTCATCATGACGCGCATGCGTTGAGACTCCCCGGTACTTCCCTCCGTAAAGGACTGTTCTTTAAGTCATGAAACGCTAATGAGAAATCTAATTTCCAAAACAGCCACAAAGGGCCAAAGGGATATTCCATCCGTAGACAAAATGGATTGGTCCCGTCGGCAAGGGCAGCGCTCTTTCGCAGGAAGTCAGATCACATTGGGTTCTGGGGGTTTAAAGGAGGAGTGGGAGCGGGTGTGTGCGGGTGGACGGCCAAACACCTCCGAGGCGGCGCCGGCCTCCCCACGTGACCCTGGAAGACCTCGGCCACGTCGTGCTGGGAGCCGGGTGGGGTTCTCACCTGGGAGAGCGCCGGGGCAGGTGACTCGGGCCATGGGCTCTGGCCGCCCGCCCCCCCGCTCCAGCCGCGGCCTCCCCACACGGGGGTCAGGGCCACGGGGCTGCACGCCACGCCCGGGGTCTCCGCCGCAGGGCCCCAGGGGCTCTGGCTCCCCAAGCGCAGACGCTGGGATCCCCGAGCCGAGATCCGATTTTATGCTAAGGACACTTTCTCTTCCTGGGACAGAGGATTAAGTTCTTTCCACCGAATTTTCCGTAACGCCCCTGCGGCTCCAACCACTGAAACCACGGCAGAGACCAGTTTCCCCAGACCCTTCGGGAGCAGGGAGCCCCCGCTGGCCGCCCGGCGGGAGCTGCGAGATTCCCCCACGGCGTCTCCGTTTAACTTCTTTGACACACAGAAAGCTGTGCATAATTCACATACACGAGTCGATGCGTTTGGAGGGAAGCGTACACCCGCGGCACCGTCACCACGATCTACTCCACGACCCCACCCGGCACTTCCGACCTTCCCTCCCGCCCTCCTGTTTCCTGCCGTCGCCACGAGGATGATGGTCTGGTGACAAGGACACTTCACACGAGATCTACGGTCGGTCTCAGCCGCTCCGGAAGGACGGAAGTCGGTGCTGTCGACTGCGGGCCCTGCACCGGACGGCACGTCCAGGACTCAGTGACCCCACAGAGCCCATTCTTCCCGTTCCCCTCCAGTATCATCTCTCGGGTGCGGGGACCGACCTGTCAGAGGTCAAGAGGAGGGACCGAGCGAGGCCAGCGGCTGCTCAGCGGCAGGCCTGGGGCCCTGAGAGCTTCCCCCCGCAGAGCCCGGCTGGGAGGCCAGGAAAGGGCTTGTGGGGGGCGGGGCGGAAGTGAAGACAGACAGCGAGTGCGACCCGGCCAGCCTCCTGGGAAGGGCAGGTGGGCATTTGCTGCTCGGGCCCCAGAAGTCGGGGGCAGGGGAGCGGTGACCAGAGAGAGAGCCGCGGGCAGCGCGGTGAGCCGGGCCAGGCCTGCCCCGCACCCCTCAGCTGGCTGTCCCTCCCTGACCGGCTCCCCACCGCAGGAAGAGCAGCCAGGCTCGCTCACCATTCTAAGTCCTGACACGTGCCCTGAACTCCCTTCCCTGAAAACGACGGAGTTCAGGGCTCCAGGCCCCGCAGCGGGACCCTCAGTTCCCTCCTGTCCCCTGACACAGGCCCCGCAGCGGCCCGGGGAGCAGAGAGCTGCCTCTTGGCCCCCTGGGGCCCTGGCAGGAGCGGGCAGGCGCCAGGTGCGGGGCAAATCCTGGGATTTCCCTCCTGGAACGCCCCGCAGCCTCCCGCGCCCGAGACCCCGCTGCAGCAACGGGCAGAAGAGGCTCCCCGTCTCCAGAGCTTCGGGCTCCGTGGGCCACGGCAGCAAATGGGACCATCTAGCGCTCCCCTGGACTCTTAGCCGCATTAAGAGGGTTAAAAGCACTGCGGCTTGATCCACCGATGGACAAAATCGCAGCTGAAACGAGATGGGAAAAGATGGGCCGGCCTCCCTTTTCTCTAATCTCCTTATTCAGGCTCAGTCTGGTGTCCAAACACACCCGAGGCAAACGCGGCATTTCACCATAGAGATTCGGAAGGGCCAGGTACGGACTGCGCAATCGCACACGGAAGCATCTGCATAAATCTGCATACCGCATGCATGCTCACAAAGGCACAGAGGTCGTGTAATCAACGCACAACAATGGGTTTTGTCTTACCGCGTTCTATTCATTTCCTACAAACCACGCGAATCCCATTCCCCGGTGGCTCCCATTACAGAGGGATTAACCCTGGTGACGAGCTCGCAAAGCTCCTCTGGGAAGGAACCAGTGCCTGAAACCTAAGCTTCGAGGTGGCAGGGCTCCCGGTGCTGACGCAGTACCTTCTACTGGAGTCCGCACCGCGCCCCTTACCTCCCGGAGTGGAGGGCTGGGTGAGGAGTCACAGCCCCCTGAGGGATACTGGCTTGGTCGTCCCCTTGGTGCCTGGTCCCTGAATCTGTTAAATGGGCACAATTTCAGCCTGTGCTTCCATTGTCCCTCAGATTGCTGGGCAAATGACCAGGGTCATCGGCCAAGATTTTGTCGCAGGAAATGAAGACCACTCTGGATTTAGATTTTAATACAAGGGGTTTTGCACTCGGCCTTCGTGGAGGGGGTGGGGGGCAGGCATCAGCCAGGGAGGGGGCTGATTGGCAGGCTGTCCTTGGAAGCGCTGACTTCCAGAATATTCGGCGACTGCCAGCTCGGCAGCGCCCTGTCGACCCCAAGGAAGCCAGGGGCCAGACTGCAGGAGCCCCACAGCCCACGCTGAGCCCACCTTCAGAGACATGGCCGCCCAGGGCTCACACTGATGTGTAATTGGAGAACACTAATTTGCATACAGGGCCTGATTTGCATGCAGAACCCCAGCTGCAGGGACACCTGGGAAATGTAGTTTCTAGCCTTCCAGCCTCTGCAAACAGAGGAACCCTCCCCAGCAGGCAGCTGGAGCAGCGACAGTTCACCAGGCCACCCGGACCAGGGGAGCTGGGCACCTCAGGGCCGCGAAGGGGTCACGGCAGTCATGCCCCCTCAGCGCTTTGGGCTTCAAACAGCCCGTGCCTGCTGTCCGGCAGGAGAGCAACCGTGTGCAAGGTGATAGGCAAGCCGGCTCTGCGGTCAGACCTGGGCTCGCATTCGGACTCCACCTTCGCTGTTACCCCACACCCTGCGCTCTCACCGGGAAGGGTCCGGGGTGTCTCCCAGAGGGCCGTGTGACGGGAGGCCGGAGGAAGCCAGGCTGAAGTCACCTCCCCCGGTGCTGGCACGCAGAGTGCCAGCGTGGGCGAGCGATGGTGGACCGAGGGAGACAGGGACCTGGGGGTCTGTGTGGCACTGGACACAGGGTGGGTCTGGAATCGGAAGCCTGGGGTTGGAGCCCTTTCAGAGCTGTCCTGAAAGAAGTTTCCTCCCTGGCTCCTCCCCGCTGCAAGACCGCCACGGGATCCCACGGCTGAAAGCCCTCCCAGCGGGATGGCCTTTGTGCCAGACAGAGGGGGCGCGGAGCCGGGCTGCACCCCGGGCTGCCCACGCTGAGCGGGGCCTGGATGGAGCCGGGCCCCGGGAGTCCCCTCCCGCTGGCCCATTAGCCAGCCCTCCCTAATGGCCTGTCTCCCTCCCCACCTCACCGCCGCTGCCCTGGAGGATAAACCCACCCAGGTCCCCGGCAG
Source organism: Paguma larvata (assembly GCA_030068075.1). Lineage (NCBI taxonomy): Eukaryota > Metazoa > Chordata > Mammalia > Carnivora > Viverridae > Paguma > Paguma larvata. The sequence continues at coordinate 157,692 of JAINVK010000061.1, forward strand.
GGCCGGCGTCCCCGAGCTCCCACCTGGGGGTTTGTCCTCGGCCGGGGGTGGGGAGCTCCTTGCGGCTCCCCAGAGGCTCGTCGGAGGGTCCTCAAGTGGAAGCGGCTATGGAAGCGGCCGGTGGCCAGGCCTGGCAGGTGCACGAGTCCCTGCGCCCCGCCCGTCACCCGCAGCACCAGGGACATCACCGTCCCAGCGGGGGACTCACCGCTTCCCCCCCCCAACCCCGGCCCCTCATCCTGTGGCAACCTAGACACTCCATGAACCAGGCACAGGGCCACCCCCTCAGTCGCGTGGACTGTGGACACGTGGTAGGCGAGCAGCACAGACCTGCAGTACCAGAATGGTTTCCACTCGGAGAGGGGCTGGCGGTCCCGAGCAGGGCGGGGGGAGTCTGAGCCAGACAGCATGACAGATGCCGGCCGCAGGATGTGGACAGGTCACAGAAACTCTCGGCTCAGCGCAGGGGGGTCACCAGCCTCCCCAAGGCCAGGCGAGCACCATGGTCCTGACAGAGCTGCGCCGAACGGAGCCTCCAGCCTGCAGCTTGGCCTGCACCTCCCCCCCCCCAGCTCACTCCTCTGTGACCCGGGGCTGCATTCTGGAGAACCCGGTTCTCAGGCTCCCCTGAGATGATTCATCTCCAGGTCCCAGGCTCCCCACCCCCCCCCCCAGCTCGAGGCCCCTCTTTCGGCGCCCATGCTAACGCCCTGCCGCCCTTCCCGGGCTTGGCGCCGGAAAGCGGACAAACTCCGCCGTGTGCGGGACTCCAAGCCCAGAGCCCAGCCGGACACTCACCGCCATCGTCCTGGACAGAATACCGCGGTCACGCCCACAGCCCGAGTTCGGGGCAGACCCGTGCCGTGGCGGAGGGCGCAGAGCCGAGGGCCTCTGGCTGGCTGGACCTGCCGCCCCGGCCAGCTGGCTCTCCTGCGTGTCCCGGGCAGAGCCCGGGCTGAGCGGCGGCTTCCGGGGAAGCAGAGGGACGGAGGGGGAGATGAGGCCGGGCGAGGGACGCATCTGGAATCTCGGCGGCCCTCTGGGGCTGGGCGCAGCGAGCAGGGTGACGATTTGTCTGCTGAGCCGCCGCCCGGCCCTCTGCGAGTCGGAGGCTCTGCGGATTTTAACAGAGTAGACACTGCAAACCCTCGCTGTTCCAGACCCTAAATAGAACCTGGACGCTGGAGGGCAGGCCCGGAAGCTTCTGCTCTGTGGCCCAAGACCACCACTGGCAGCTGGAGGACAGGGGAAAACACTACTATCGCCCGTTCTTAAGATCTAGCTGCAGTTACCAAGTGCAGGTGACAGAGAAGCGTCGCTGTCCGCGCAAAGCTGCAGACACGTCCCCAGCTCGTGCTGAGCCGCGAGTGCTAATGTGATGTGGCCACAGGCCCAGAGGTCTTTCTCGCTAACCTCCGTTTGTGTTTCTGGGGAAAACACCAGGAAATATGGGACACGCAGATGGGCCAGAGTTCCGAGCAACCCGCACATCCGGGACACAGCAGCGAAATGACAGCACTCGGCCACGAACCTTTTCTTTGGGGTTTCCCCCGAGGGGTTTCCATCCGTGGAGTGAACGTTTGTCTCCCACAGTGGTCGGTTTGGGGAATGAGGGCGCCATCAACGACGAGGCCGGGCAACCGGGGAAGGCGGGATCGTCCTGGCCAACCGGACCGCGTGGCTGCCGCGCTGGCCTGCAGGTCACCGGTGTGCAGGGATGAGCGACACCAGGCGAGAAGGGTGGGGGGGGCTCGAGACGTCCTTGCGGGGACAACGCCTCTTTGCGGCCGACTCACGGGCGGCGTGGCTGGAGACGCGCTCTGCAGTTTGAGCCCTGGCTGTGGGCACCGGGAGGTTAGAGGGAGGAGACCCGAGGCCCCCAGCCCTCCGGCAGCCAGTCTGCAGAAGGGCAGCAGGTGAAATGGAGGGAAGAGGGGCGCAGACTCGGGGCTGCCGGTGCACTTCCGTTTGCCGCCCCCCGGCGCACAGCCGAGCACGGAAGCTGGTCGGTCACTGGTGGGGTCATTGTCCTCCATCCCTGCGCTTCCATTACAGACACTGAAAGCCCCCAGGCCCTCTGCGTCCCACCTTCCCGGAAGCTGGGCCTGGGCAGGTGGCCGGTTGCAGCCAATCCGCTGTACTTGTCCTGAACCACTCGGCCAATCAGACGCTACTGTCTCCACCATTTTAGCCAACCTGGTGCTCCGCCCCAGAACTTCCAGCCAATCAGGTGCATCTGCCCTGTGCCGTTCGGCCAATCAGTGTGCCCTGACCGGGGCCAGCCAGCGGGGGTCCTGGCTGGGACTCCGGCACCCCCCGCCCACCCGACCAGTCCGGCAGCTCTGGCAGCACGGCTCTGGGGCAGCGCCCCCTACCTTCTGACAATGTCACGTGCGAGCCTTTATTTTTCTAACAAATTTCTCTCTGCTCCTGCGAGTCAGAATCCGTCTTTCTCTTGCGGACGCCTGAAGGACCTCGGGTGACCTGCCGTTTGAGCCTGAGTACGTCTGGCCGCTCTCAGAGTCGTTCGCGGTGATCTTCCAAGCGGGACCCGAAGCCCCGCCTTGCGGGGTTTGGCGAAGATGCTGCTTTTTCGAGAGGCGCCCAGGGCCCCGGGGCCGCCGTGGGCGCCGCCGGCGGGAGCTCAGCACGGGCTCGTCAACCGCACTCCTCTTCGCCCTGAAGAGCTTCGCATTTTCAGAAACAAAACGCCAACCTTCGGAAAGGTCGCAGGCGGTTAAGCTCCCCCAATGCAGCGCTGGCTCCCCAGCACCTGTCTAGTAACGCACAGGACAGCCCGTCGTGTCGCGATCTCCTTCTTCATAGCAGGAGTCCGCCCCCTGCCGTAGTGGGGACACGCTTCTACTGAAAAATTATTGGTGGTTTTCCAGAGAGGCCGAGGTGGCTTGTTGGCCCCCCATCACCGCGGCCTCCTCTGGGAACCCGAGTGCGGAATCCTCGCCGGGAAACGTGGCTTTCACTTGGGGAAGGGAGGGGCACGGTGCTAAAAGCCGTTTGGCTGTCATGCACTGCGTCCCCGAGAGCCCGTCGCGCTTGCGGCAGAGCTTAAGACCAGCCACCTGATGAAGCACAGACAGGCTTCCGGGTCATCGTGGCTCATTTTCATGTCCTGAAGAGCCTGTTTCTGGTAGCCGCGAGCCGCCCTGCCCTGTGACCCAGCCCTGCTCAGCCCAGGCCCATCTCACACTTCCGCGCCGCACTCTGTCCGAGCAGGCTGCTGCCGCCAGCGCTTTCCGAAGAGGAAACACATCTGGGTGACGCGTGTCGGCAGGTTCCCCGCAGACACACACGGAAGCTGCTTCTGCGTGCCCACATGTCGCGGGAGAAGGGGGAGGGAGGCTGTCCCCCAACCGCATGGCCCTGGGAGGCGCCACCCGGAGCCCGGGGGCCCCCGCGCAGAGAACCTGAGCCAGGCAGAGTCAGAAAGCACCGCGGCCTGTGCTTCCTCCTCCCGGGGGGGATCCCCGGCTGTGACTCCAGACGTTTCCAGAACATTCTCAAGCAGCTTACAGGAGTCCAACCCTCGGGGTCTCTGGGGGAGCACGGCAGACGCTTCGCTGTTGCCTAAAAAGGCGATGCAGCTACACTTAAAGGGACCGGCAGGGACAGACGCTGTCCCCGAGCGCGTTTTGGGCTCGTGACTGTCATTGCTCCTGGGGCTCCGCAAATATGTCCTAAACTTCGGTCATTCCAAACACGAGTCCCCCTGTGGCCGACTTTAAAGTGGCCGGCTTTTCAGGGGCGCCGGCCGGCTCCGCAGGTTAAGCGTCCAGTTCTTGCATTTGCTCAGGTCATGAACTCACGGTTCCTGAGTTCGAGCCCCCATCAGGCTCCGTGCTCTCCCTCTGCCCCTCCCCCACCCATACTGTCACTGTCTCTCTCAAAATAAATAAACTTAAAAAAAGAAAGTGGCGGACTTTCCAGCGCGACCTTGGCCCGGCGGTCCCTTTGCGCCCCGCCCCTGCGTCCCCTCACCGACCCACTGAAGAGACGTGTGCTGAGCACCTGCCGAGCCTTCCGCGCCGGGAGCTGGGGCTGCGGCCGCGACTGAGCCGGGGACAGAGAGGGTCCACGCCGAGCAGCTGGCGGTCTGCGGAGGACAGCACGCCAGACGGGACGTTATAAGTGACCTGTGGCGGATGTGGTCACCAACACGAAGCATCGGGGTGTATACGCCAGGTTGCTGCGGTCCGTTCCCTCCTCCCGCCTCCCGCCCCCTTCGTGCAGCCTCGGGAGGGCCTCCCAAGTCTCTCCTTCAGACGCACACGTGGTCCGTCTACGTTCCTCCATCTCTACCGTCAGGCCTCTCCTGGGCGCCTACAACCGCCTCCCGACAGGTCTCCCTGGTTCCTCTCAACTCGATACCCTCTCCCTACAGCGGCCTGAGTGATCTTTTATCATATGACCCGGATCGCAGCCCATCGCTGCTTCAGACTCACCAGTGGCTTCCTACTTCGTGCAGGTAACATCCAGGCTTCTCGCCTGGACTTACGAACCCTACGGGCTTCAGCCTGGTCTCTCGTCCCCACCCCACCCCATACACGCAGGTACTGTTCTCACTGTGTCTCCGTGGGCTCCAGCCAATCACACATTCTTCTGTTCCGCAAACAAACCACACTCACTCCTACCTCAGGACATTTGCACAAGCCACTCCCGCCCCCTGTGCTCCTTCCTGGCCTTCAAATGCCTGGTTCCCTTGTCTTGCAGGTCTCGGCCAAAAGACCACTTCCTCCAAGACACAAGCTGTGCCCTACAAAGTATCACCTGACGTTGGTATGTCTGTTGTACCCAGCCGTTTGTCCTCTGTCCTTCGCTGCTGCTCCTGTTCCGTCCCACCCCTACAACACTGTCTGGCACACCGCAGGTGCTCCCAAGATGGGTCCCCCAAGTGATTGGAAGCACCTGGCGGAAGCAGTGTCTAGGCCGACACCAGCAGGTGGGGAGCACGCTGCAGGAAGAAGGAACCGTGTTTGCCCGGTCACTGGGGAGGGAGATGACTTTGGGGCATTCCAGAAGATGACTGACGTGGCCGGGCACAGGATGCCGGTCAGTCATTCAAATGTGGCTTCAGGGGCAGATGGGCCACAACGGGCAGGGCCTGAACGCCACGCTCGGAATCTTCGTCTTTGTCCCAAAAGCAATGGAGAAGCATCGAAGGCTCCGTGGAGGCAGTGGTAGAACTCACTCTGCACGTTACAGAGAACGGCCGCGTGCAGCACGGAGGGGACACCGGTAGCCCAGCGCGGGGGGGGGGGGGGGGGGCCTGCAGCCTCCAGGCGAGACCGGTGCTTGCACTGGACATGCGGGACTCAAGGTCTGTGCCGGCGGGGGCGGGGGCAGCCCGGGAGGACCCGGGAGGGCAGGGAGTCGAGGACTCGGGCTTGGTCCTCCACGGACAGCGGGGTGTGCTTCCTCTCCTGGGAACGGGGGTTGCAGAGGGTAAGTGTGCCTGTGCATTGGGGGGAGGTCCCAGGGTGTGCGGGGGGGGGAAGGTCCTGGGGTGTGGGGGATGGGGTTCACGGGGTTCCGGGGTGCACACAGGGAGGGGGGAGGTCCCAGGGTGTGCGCGGTGGGGGGAGGTCCTGGGGTTCAGGGGATGGGGCTCACGGGGTCCCGGGGTGCACACAGGGAGGGGGGAGGTCCCAGGGTGCATGGGGGGGAGGGCACGGGGTCCTGGGGTGTTCACAGGGGAGGTCCCGGAGTGTGCACGGGGAGGAGGGTCCCAGGGTGTCCCCTGGAGGAGGTCCTGGGGTGCACATGGGGGGAAGTTCTGAGTTTTGCAGGGGTTCGGGGGTCCCGGGGTGCCCACGGGGGAGGTTCTGGGCTCAATTTGGGATGTGGTAACTTAGAGGCGCCCACGAGAAATCCCACTGGAGAATCCGAGGGTTCGGTTGAACACCATGACAACGTCACAAGGAACGGCAGGGCTGGAAGAGTCCAGAGTATTCAGGCTGACGGCCACCCTGGAGCTCAAGGTCAAGCTGCCACCGACCGTTACAGGCGAGCTGTGTCCTTCCCCCGAATCCCTGTGTGGGAGCCCAAACCCTCAGGACCTCAAGACGTGGCTGTATCTGGAGCTGGGACTTTACCAGGTGATTGAGGTAACATGGGGTCACCGGGTGGCCCTGATCCCGTGTGACCGGGGTCCTGGTAAGAAGAGGGGCTAGAACACAGACACGCACGGAGGGACGACCCCGTGAGGACACAGGGAGAGGACGGCTGTCCACACACAAGGAGAGAGGCCTCGGGGGGACCCGGCCCTGCCTGGGACCCAGCCTGATCTCGGGCTCCGGCCTCCAGGACCCAGGACGGTGACCGTCCGCAGTGTGAGCCCCTGTCTGTGGTCTGTGTCACGGCCGCCCCACCTGACCACACACTGGTCCTGAACCAGAAGGAGACAAAGATCAGGAGAAAGAGAGAAGCCGCCCCCCTCTCTCAGCCAAGCTCCCTAAAGACTGGCCCCGTCCCCGTTTCCCACCTCCTCCCTTCCTGGTCCTTGGCTTTTCCGTGGGAATTCTGTCCGTGGCGTTCCTAGCCTCGCGTGCCCGCCATTCTAGCGGGTGTCCGTCCTCAGGCTCTGCTGCGGGCTCCTGACCCCATCGGCCGCCACCCGAGGCCGTTCCGGTGCTGCCCTCCGCCACGGGCCTCCCTGGGGCGGGGACCCCCCACACACACGCGAGGAGGCTCACGGAGCCCGTCTCCAGCCAGGTTCTCTTCAAACGCCAGGGGCCGGCTCCCCAGTATCCCCAGACCAGCACGCCTGCGCCCAGACCTGTCCCCCAGCATCCTGCACCGTTCCCGACTTCAGGGACAGTGTCACTGTCCCACTGAGGCCCCACGGTGGGAGGCAGGGGGACCCATTCTCTCTCCGCCCAGCCCCGCCCGTTGGCCCTCTCTCCTTCTGCAGAGCTGTGTCCCCGGTGGAACCCGTCCGGGAGCCCGTGTCTCAGCCGGAGCTGCGCCCTGCACCTGAGCCCCCCCGCTGGCCCCTGGGCCTCAGCCAGCAACTGCTGCACCCCACCGGCCTGCCTCCCCGGGGGCGTCTGCTTGGGATCCGGGGGGACCCCGAGTCTGAGCTCTGCCAGGCGGGGTTCTGTGGCATCAGGCAGGCCCCTCGGCCCCAGCCCGTTCCGTGGGACACGCAGGAACCCTGCAGCTGCTGCTCCATGAGGAGCTCCTTCCTCCCCCTTCTGGCGCTTTCCTCCCCCCGTGCCCTCCCCCACCCTGATCTGGGGCCTCTGTGTCCAGGTTTGCTGGGCTCAGGGCTGCAGGCGTGCTTTCCCCGGGAGGGAGCCGCAGTCGGCTCGGGCCGGGAGGCAGGGGTCTGGCGACCATCCGCCCTCAGCGCCACACCCGCTCGCCGTCTCCCTCCCCTGAGCGCCTCCTGGGGGATGCTGAGCCACTTCCGGAGGATCCGTAGGGCCCCGCGCCTCTGCTCCCGGGGAAAGGCTCTGCGCCGTCCTCCCCACCAGGAAGGAAGCTGGGGCTGAGAGTCCCACTAACAGAGTCCCCACAGCCCCTGACATGCGGGGGGGGGGGCCACCCTCCAATCAGGGCGCCCGCAAAGGGCACGGGGTTGCTGTGACTTAAAGAAGGGGCCCGGGTGGCCCTGAGCTGTTTGCTTTGAGAAACTAACTCGGGAAACCACCAAGGGTCATCCCGGCAGAGTGGACAGACATTGTCCGCTGTGACCCGGGGGAGGAGGAGCCGGGGCTACGGGGGGCGCGTCCCCAAAGCTCCCCCTGGGCCCGCAATGAGGAACGCACGCTGGCCTCAGCCCCCACGTGCATACCGAGAGCTGGGGACGGGACCCCTGCCTCCCTGCGACTCCAGGTGCGGTCTGGGGACCTGGGAGCCGGCCCGGAGGGACAAACGCTGGGCCCCGTGGGGGGAGTGGCGCACAGCGCCCGGCCGGCACGGCGGCCAGAAGTGAACAGCTGAGCAAATGATGTCATTCCGCTCGTCCAACAGGCAGTTTTCGGAGGAAGGAGAGCGCAGGCCGGACGTGGGGGCGGGAGGAAGGGGAGGTTAACGCGGTGGGCGTGTCGATGAATAGAACTCGGTGCCTGCCACGGGAGGGCTCGGGAGGGGGGTATGGGGGGGGCTAATTGGCCCACATCCGCGACTGCCACGATTCTCTGATCACGGCGCCTCCCTCTCCAGCCCACAGTCCGTCTCGGCTTCTTCCCCCTCCCCGGCTTGTCCCTCCCGGTGTGGCCCGCCATCAGCCGCCACCTGGGAGCTCGTTAGGAAAGACAGTCCGTGGGCCGCAGACCCAGGAATCAGCATCTCTGCGCGTGGACTCGGGGAGCCTGGGTTTTCACAGGCTTTCCGGGCGCACACTGGTTTCCGGAGCACCGGCGTGGATGAGGGAGGGACCCTTCTCCACACGGGGCGGCAGCCCGGGGTCGGTGTGTGGCCGTCCACGGCACCTTCTAGCACTCCACCCAGCCCACGGAGGTGCACCTGTCGCCCTCGAGCTGGCCACGGGGTGTCTTCAGGACGGCCACGTCGCTTGCGGGCTGATGTGCCGTTCGGCAGGGACGGGGGAGGCGCCGGCCGCTCTGGCCTCCGCGGCCCCAGGAGCTCGTCCTGCACACCCGCCTCGTGCAGCTCGCTGTCCCTGCCACGTGGCTCCACCTACCAGGGGGCGGCTGGGAAACCGATCGTGGGGTGGGGGAGCGAGAGGATTAGGGGCTGCTCCGAGGTTTGTGCCTTGAGCCGCTGACGGAGCTGGGGAGCCCAGGGAAGAACAGGTCTCGGGGGTGGGGAGCGTGGACCCTGCACTCTCTCAGACGTGTCCCGTTTGGGACATCTGCTGGGTGGCCCCGTGGCCACGTCGAGGAGCCGAATTTACCAGTCTGGGGCCCCCGGCAGAGGGCCGGGCTGGGGACAGAAGTTCGTCTTCGACACCTGTGGTCATGCCGCTGGTGGCTGGACCGGATGGAGGAAGGCGGGTGGGCAGAAAGGCTCAGGGACCAGAGGACACGTCTGGGGCCACACCGATGTGGAACGGTTGACAGCAGAAGACAAAGGAATGGCCAGAAAAGCAGGAGCCGGCACAAAGGCTGAAGAGGAATGCTTTCAAAAAAGGCAACATCGGGGGCGCCTGGGTGGCTCAGTCAGTTAAGTGACCAACTTCGGCTCAGGTCATGATCTCGCAGTTCATGAGTTCGAGCCCCGGGTCGGGTTCTGTGCTGACGGCTGAGAGCCTGGAGCCTGCTTCGGACTCTGTGTCTCCCTCTCTCTCTCTCTGCCCTTCCCCTGCTCACCCTCTGTCTGTCTCTCTCTCTCTCTCTCAAGAATAAATAACATTTAAAAAAAATTTAAAAAGAAAGGCAACATCGTGGCTCTCACAAATGTCAAGTGAAGACTGGAGATTGTATCGAACTCACTAATGACCGAGGGGACCGATCCGATGTTACAAGCAGCTCCAAAGAGATTAGGCGAAGTGAGGAGTCTGGAGACGCGCTTACGGGCGCTCCCAGCCCTCCGTGCACGGGACAAGAGCCGCTCCGCTCCGGCCACCGCCACGAACTTGCATTTCCGTGGGCAAGGACCTTTTGTGTTGTTCTGTTTCCCACAAGAACCGTCTGCCACGCTTGCCTGCAGCTCAGGGAGGGCGGTGGGGACCCAGAGAGGCTCACCGGACGGCACACTCGGGGACGTTGTGGCCTTGTCATTGTTGTTTGAAGTCGTCCCCGATTTCTCCCGACATGGAACTGGGGTGTCTCAGAAGCCACGTGGAAGAACGTTTCCAGAAGGGGGTGATTGAGACGTCCAGTGGGGTCGAGGAGAGATCGGGGATGGGCGGGTGGGTGTGTCGGCGACGCCGACAGGGGCTGGGCGCACGGCTGGGGAAGAAGGGCTGCTATGGGTGGCGGAGGAGCCGGGCTGGGCGGCGTGGGGACAGACACCTGCCGGGGGGCGAGTCCGCGTCCTCCGTCCGCGGCGGGAGCCGAGGGAAGCTCAGAAGCAACGACTCTCGGGGCCCCAGGCTGCTCTGGAGGTTCTTGTCACAGCCCGCGGGCACCTCCGGGGACTGGCCTCATCTCTCAGAAAACTCCGATCCAAGCAGCCATAGGCCACCTGCCCCAAGGGAGAGAGAGAGAGAAAGAGAGAGAGAGAGAGGGAGAGGCATCAAAGCAAAGCCTGGTCGTCAGAGAGAACGGATCCCACGCGGTACAAAGGATGTAACTACCGCCCTTCCCCAGCCCGCCCCGGAGCCCCGGGTTCTGGCGCCCGCTCCCGGAGGCTGGCACGGTGCTGCGGTCTCCCGGCCAGGGCGTCCCCTCTCCCACCCCAGGTCCCCTTCCTGCCCTGTCCCCTCCGTCCCCCCATCCCAGGGCTGATGAGTCACCGTTCCACGCTGGCTCAGGACAAGGAGCCCGGGGCTCACAGCTATTAAGAGGCTCGGCAGGAAGTGCTCGCTGTGGTCTCGGCTCCAAACTCACCTCCGTTCTCTGCTCAGGGCCACAGCATTCTGCCAAGAGGAAAACGTGCTAGAACACTCCGCCACGCTTCCCCAGGTGCAACGGGGTGTTTTGTGGATGTGTGAGTGTGTCTGTGCTCGCCTCGGAGAACCGGCGTCCGGCTGAGGGCCGGCCCGGAGGGGAGGAAAGAGGCTGAGAGAAGACGCCAGAGGCCGGGGGGCAGCACGAGGGTCTTGGGGGCTGGATCCTCTCCCCACTTCTCAACAGAGATGGAGGCCCGGGGGTTCAGAAACCGGACCCGTGTCTGGCTGGCTGCACGGCCCCGGCTCCCGGCCACGGTGGCCTCTCCCGGGAGCCGTGTCTCGGCTGGTGTCGCCCTGAGCCGGGAGCGGGGTTAGACTGTCAGGGAAAGTGACACCACAGCGAAGTGGGAAGGAGGTGTTGTTTTGCTTGGAAAGAAGGAGCGGCCTGGGCAGGGGCCGTGTCTCCCCGGGGCTGTCTGCAGCGGGGACTGCAGCTCGCCAGCCCGTGTCTGAGCGTGACAGTGCGCAGGTGCGGCCCCAGCCGGGGCTAGGTCCCCAGTCCAGCAGGGGCTTGTAGCCCCAGTTCCTGTCACAGCGAGACCCGAGGCCCAGCCAATGTCGTCACTGACTCCCAGCCACGAATCGGCAGCGTCCCCGTGGTGGGCAGCCTTGTCCCGGCGAGCCCTCGGCTCCCGATGACAGGGCCTGGGGGTGCGGGGGCTAAGGGGCCTCGAGGCATGGGAGGGGCCAGCGGCCGGGTCTCTGTCTCCTGCACGGGGCCCGCAGTCCCCCTGTGCCCAGTGCATGGATGACAGCCAGCCACTGCAGCTCTGGGCGGCAGCTGAAGAGGCCCCATGCGGGCGTGACTCCGGAGGGCCAGATTCGGGGTCCGAGGAGGCTGGGGCACCCCCAGGGGGCGAGCGCAGGACTGGCCAGAGCGCAGTCAGCTTGCCCAGCCAGAGGGTCACGTGTGCCCCTTCGGCGGGGATGTGCGGCCACCCCCGGTGGCAGCGGGGCCACAGCAGTGTCCGTGGGCAAAGGGGCTGGACCCTGGCTTCCTGGCTAAGAAGGCAACGCGTGGGCAAAACCGCGAGCCCAGATCCCCAGTGGCTCCTGGCTCCGAGCCCTGTCCCGGGGGCCTCAGGCCTTTCTTCACGACTCTGCCGTGTTTAAAAGAAAAGCGAGGGTTTCGCACGGCCCATTCCCCTGGCGCTGGGACGGTGTGGGCTTCCCCAGAGATGCCCCTGCCGGCATCTCCGCTCCTTGTCACCCCTTGTCACCCGTGCCACACTCCCCTCGGGGAGGTGAGGGCCGGTTCCTTTCTTTCCTTCCCTTTTATGCTTTTGTGAAGGACGTGTGTGCGCGCGTGTGTGTGTGTGTGTCATGCTGTGTGCACGTGTGTCGTGTGTGTATGCGTGTCGAGTGTGCGCACACACAAGAATACGCATGCCGCACGGTGCCGCGGGGCGTGTAAAGACAACGCCCCCCCCCGCCGCCCCCCCCCGGCTCCCCAGAGACCTCTGCTTCCAACACCAGCTTAGGGTTTCACATCGTCTATACTTTCTTCTTTAATTTTTTAATGTTTATTTTTGAGAGAGAGCAGACGAGCAGGGGAAGGGCAGAGAGAGAGGGAGACACAGAATCCGAAGCAGGCTCCAGGCTCTGAGCCGTCAGCACAGAGCCCGACTCGGGGCTCGAACCCACAAACCGTGAGATCATGACCTGAGCCAACGTCGGACACTCAACCGACTGAGCCACCCAGGTGCCCCTCGCCACCTATACTTCCGAACGAACCCTGCTTTCTTCGCAGCCCTTGATCCGCTGGTTTCAGTGATAACCACGGAATGGTTGTGCGTCTCCCTCCCTCGCGGCCGGCACTTCCTCTGCGAGCGGCGACCTCCCAGATTCGGGACAGATCATTATCCAGGATTTGCGTTGTTTATTTATTTATTTATTTAAGAGAGAGTGGGGGGGGGTGCCTGGGTGGCTCAGTCGGTTAAGCAGCCGACTTCGGCTCGGGTCACGATCTCACGGTCTGTGAGTTCGAGCCCTGCGTCGGGCTCTGTGCTATTGTTATTTTTCCATCCGGGCCCCGGACGTCTGAGCCCTGCCGCTGGGGAGGCCAAGGCCGCCTTTTGCTCTTGCCTGTTTCAGGGCCAGCTTTGCCGGGAGCCGCCGGCCGCCTTCCAGCTTCTCCGCTGCCAGCCGCCTGCTGTGTCCCTCCCAGAACGCGTGCCGCCAGAAACCCAGGTAGCGTCTGCCGCAGGTCTCACGCCAAGCCTGGGTTTCTCGTGAGTGATGACGGACCAGCTTCTGGGCTGTCCCGCTGAAGCTCCGGCCCGCGCGGCGCTCTGAGAAGGGCGGAGGCTCCTATTCCTGCGGGTTTGGGCCAGCATCTGTGTGCACGTGGCCTCGCCGAACGCCGGGCTCCCAGGAAGGTCTGGGGTGAGGAGGAACAATCCCCTAAATGCCCCGAGCTCTGGAACTCATCGACCTGCCCTTTGGGGTATTCATGGCTTGTCTGAGGCTAGACCTTCTGCCCGGCTTCGGGGCCTTAGCGCCGAGCAGGAGTCGACGCCTCTGTGGTTTCACTCGTTTGTGCCAGAATTTCCCCAGACCACCGGCTTTCCTGCCGGCAGATCTGATGCGGCGTCAGATGGGGGCGTGAGACCCCCTTGGGCCTGTCCGTCCCGGCGTCCCGGCGTCCCGGCGTCCCGGCGTCCCGGCGTCCCGGCATCCTGGCCTCCCGTGTAAGTGCAAACAGGGCACCTTTGATGACTTGGCCAGATTACCCTACACTGCCGGTAACTTCTGTTCCATCTTTAAAACCCATTTAGCCAAAAAAATTTTTTTCTCCAAGAATCTGAAGTTCTTACAAAAAGATTCCATTGTGAAACTGTCACGGGATTGGGAGTTATTGTCTTAGCCTATTACCAGCTCTCGGGATGAGAGTTTCAGGCTACGGAATTAGGGCCTTGCTATTTTCGATGTCCCCGTTTCTCAAAATAGGTGGTGGTGAGCAGATTTGCTGGCCCGGATGGCCCACCGGGCCCTTGGGTGTGAGAGCACCTGCCACGACTCTCAACCCCCTGCTCAGCCCGAGTCTGCCTGAGGGGCGGGGGGCGCCCCCAGCTTTTACCTGAACCCCGTGGGGCCAGACGCAGGGTGAACGCTCCTCCCAGGATCTTAGAAGAAAGAGGCTGCTTGGCTTTTTTGACTAGTCCGTAGAGTGACACAGAAAACACAGGGTTTCCCGATACATGCATAGGCACGCTTAGAAAGATATAAGTGCTCGTGTTGAGTTTGTCATAAGGACTCTCTATCCGAGAGCACTGCTTCCTTCACGCGAGGCTCCCCGCCACCTCCTAAGATGACATGGCTGCCCCGGGAGTCAGAGAGTGGCCTGTTGGCCGAGCTGATCAAGCGGCACCAGCACGGTCCCATGGAGGGTATGACAAAAGGGTCCCAAGTTTTGGCTGAGCGCCCAGAGCGAGCGGCCCCTAAATCCCTGTCCAGTGCTGAAGGCCCTGGAGGCTGAAGGGGTCCAGGGCAAGGTTACTCAAGCTCAGCCACCCTCGTCTGTGCCCCATCTCCCCGATCCCTGCAGGGGCCACTGAGGCCAGGTGCTCTGTACCGTCTCCCACTCTGTCCCCACGGCCCTTGTCCTCAAGTGACTGGGGTCCAAAGAGGGAGACTCTCAATGACATTCGGGTGTCCCAAACATCTGCCCAGACCTAGGCTGTGTGCCAGGGGCGTATAATCTAAAGCAGAAGTAGGACCGGCAGGTGGCCCTGAGGGTCCCCCTGTGCCCTGCGCAGGCGTCGAGGCAGCCCTGCCTCCCAGGAGCCCCTGCTTCCTTGACAGAATACGCAGGCGTCTAGGTGTTTTCTGCATCTGCTGAGATGCTTTCGTGTGGGTCCTCCACCCCGGGGCCCCACGGGAGCAAGGACTGTGGCGGTTTCGCTTCCCCGCGGCCTGGGGGACGCTCCACGCGCATTGAGCGGCGGGCTGAGTGGACGAGCGCCATTTTAAACGGAGAACTTTGAGAAGGTCAAGTTCACCCTCAGGCGTTTCTTTAGAGTATCAGGCTCTCCGGGACAGCACCGGTTCGTGGATCTTGCTGCCTGTTCTGGGGGGCGTGTGGCTGGCCTCTGGGTCAAGGAGACTCCAGAGAGGAGAGGGGGGTGGGGGTGGCAAGTGGGGATGGGGGGTGGGGATGGGGAGTGCGGATGGGGGTGTGGGGGAAGGGTGGGAATGGGGGGATGGGGGGTGGGGGTGGGAGGCAGAGGCCCGGAGGTCCCCGTTGGCCTGGCTGCGGCCGCATCGTCAGCGACATCGAGGACAGTCCCTTCCCTGGTCCTATTCCCTGTGTCACTTCCTCTTCAATCCAGGGGTTATTTAGAAACGTGTTGCTTAACATCCAAGCACGGGGTTTCCAAGTGTCTTCCAGATACCGAATTCTACGTTAACTCTGAGGTGCCACAGAGGGCGGTCGGGACGTGCTGGGACACCCGGCATATCTATTTGGAACTCAACCTTTTCCTCCCGTTATACACAAAAATACAAAAGCCGGGTGGCTCAGTTGGTTGAGCATCCCACTCTTGGTTTTGGCTCAGGTCCCGATCTCAAGGTTCATGAGACTGAGCCCCACATCAGGCTCTGCACTGACAGCATGGAACCGGCTTGGGATTCTCTCTCTGTCTCTCTCTGCCCCTCCCCCACTTCCGCATTCACTCTCTCTCTCTCTCAAAATAAATAAACATTTAAAAAATAAGACAAAATAAAAAATCAATTCGAGACACATCTAAATGCATAAACAGAAACTGTAAACCTTCTAGAAGAGATACCGAGAGGATACCATTGTGACTTTGAGATAAGCAAAACACTTCTCAGACAGCACGTAGGAAGGAAATAGTAACGAGAAAGCTGAATTACTGGCTTTTATCAGAATTAAAACCTCTCTTCATCAAATCAAAAGACGCCACTAAGGAAACAAAAGGGAAACAAACTACTGGCCTGGAAAAGATATTCACGACATATTAATTAAGACCACGGACTTGTATCCAGCACGTATAAAGACTTCCTACAACTCAGTAATACAAAGGCAAGCAACCCAAATAAAAATGGGCAAAACACATGAATAGACACTTCGCATCGGTGTCTGGCACTCCATGGGCGTTTGCCTTTCGTTTGCCTACCGAGTGTCCTCTGGTTTCTGGTGTTGGCACCCAGTTCGTGGCCAGCAGCTCGTCTTCTGTCCGTGTGGTTGGGTGGAGCTCACTCGCCCTCTGGTCCCCGAAGGAGGCCATCAGAGCCTCACGTTCCTCTAACGCAGAGTCTGCTCAGAGACGGGTGTACGATCCAATCGGAGCCAGGGAGAGGCCATTCCAGGGTTTCTTCAGAACCTTGGGAAAGATTGTCTTGCATTCTGTAGTCCCAGAGCTGCCGGTGAGCAGCTTGCTTTGCCACAAGGCAGCCAGCCTCAGAGTCTGACGTAGAAAAGAGCCAAGATGGGGAGATTCCAAAGATGTCGCTTGAACCCCTGGATCAGTCCTAGCCTGAAGCCCCATGTGGTAGATTGCAAAAATGGCCACACACTCTTCCCTTCTCTGTGAGCAGGCTTCTTTGCATTGTGACCTTAGAGTCCTCCCCAAGCCAAGTGACTGATCTGCTTGAATCTGGGCTTGGCCTTGCGACTTACTCCGGCCAATGCCGTGGTAGCAAATACGACACAAGCAGAGGCTGGGAAAGAACTCGTGCGTGGGACTGCTCTCTCCTGCTTCTCCTGGGCTAGCCTGCTAGAGGGCAAGACACACGGCCCCGTCACCCCGTCACCCCTCAACCTCCAGCCCCGGCTGACAGCCAGAGCCAACTGGCCGCCTCGTGAGTCAGGTCCCCAGTTGAATCGCCCTGGCTAACAGCCAGACTGCCCCGCTGCCTCAGCCTCACAAGCAATAATACAACGGTGGTTCTTCTAGGGCACTAAGTTTTGGGATGGTTTGTTACACAGCAAAGGCTAACTGATACACAAGACTGATGTCTGGACTTTCCAGTCCTATAAGACAAAGAAAGCCCTTTATTCGCTTTGGCCTCGTCTAGTAGGATTTATACCCCTGTCAAGGAACAAACTCGAAGTCTGAGCTGGCCCTGCTCCTCCACGTCACCCTGCCAAGGGTCTCATGAAAGCGTTTATCTAAAGCTGTTTTTGAATCTACATGTATATGTGAGTCTCTCTCTACGTATTTGAATCAACAAACCTATTTAGATGAACCCAAATCTTATGCAAGGTGTGGGTGCCCGTGGACAAACAAGAGAGCATATTCTAACCTTGCGTCTAATGCCAGCTCGAATCACACCTGGTCTTTTCACCTGCCATCCGCCGCCATCCTGTGGTTTTAGGCCGATGTCTGCTTCCTGACACCTTCTAGAAGTTTCTCCCCATTGGCTGGTGGTGTGTGCAGACTCAGAGGGGACACGCGCGTGTTCTCGCCCAGGGCCTCTGAGATGACCCATTTCCTCTTCAATTCTGGGACAAGCTGGTGTCACCCATTAATCACGGCGACCTCACTCAGTACCTCGCCTTCCTCCACCTTGGGGCAGAGGGAGTGCCAGGTCACACAGGGGCTGAGAGCCTGGGAGCCTTCCAGGCTTGTGATCGGCGGCCTTGCCTGGTGGGTGCCTCACCCTCGGTGGGGCGGCAGCTGGGCCTTAGACACTTCCAGCCTGTTGTTCTGTTTCACTCTCAAAGGCAGACCCCCAGGCTGGAAGGAGGAGGACAGGGACTCTCTCCTAGTGCCCGCTGGTCTTGGGGGGAGTCAAAATGAGGGCCCGGACTCTCCCAGCCCGGCAGAGAGAGACTTCTGGAGCTGGACAGTGGAAGGGAACTAGACAATGGCCAAAGCAAGCACGCGGGTTCAAGGCTGAGGCTGGTCTCATCAGGAGATGCCTGGCAGCGCCCACCCCGGGAGGTACGGCCTGGGTCACAGAGCTGAGGCTGCACTCGGTGGGAATAATCGGAGGGCCACTAGGGTCGGTGCCAGAATGACCACGTGTGTCCTGGGCTGCTGTGGTGTGCTGCCCTGGGGGTCTGCACCCGCCACCCGTCTCCGAGTGGCCCTTTGCTGGTTGCAGCCCACTCCGAGTGGACATAGCAGCCTGGAGGCCGGCCAGCGGGGCAGTGGTGGCCCCAGGCCCTTCAGGAGGAGGAGGCAATGGGCAGTGTCTCCAAATGACGGCTGGCAAGGGCACTCGCTGCCGTGAGGGAAGGCCCCACCCCAGGCGCTGGGAAGGCCAGGAAGGCAAGAAGAATGCTGCGATGTGGATTAGACTGATTCCCGGTGAGCGCTGCGGAGTCCCTGTCACCCTCGGCAAGGCCGGGCTCTCCACCAACAGTCCCCTGTCCCTAGGGAACTCTCCTCTGCCTCCCGCCCCACCGGTCTGTCTGGTTTCTGAGTCGGACCCAGGTCTGCTGTCTGTGCACCCACGTCTGTCCCGTCCTCGCCAACCCCCACCCGGGCAGAGCTCCGGGACGCCACGTCTGGGGACAGGGGGAGCCGGGCCCGAGAGAAGCCCTAGCCCCTTCTCGGTGAGGAATCCTGGGCTGGGAGGCAGGGCAGAGCCTGGACCGTAACCCACGGTGCCTGAGACACTGGAGGGAGAAGCACCATAGTCACACGCGGGATGGAGTGGGTCCCCCCACACTGCAGCCTGTGCCCTGGTTGTCCTCGGAGAGGTGGCATTCCCGACGGTGGGATGGGACAGCAGGGCCCCGCGGGTTGGACTACGAGGGGAGGGGTCTTGCCTGTGGCTCGAAATTCCGGGGCTGAGCTCGGGGTGCTTTGGGGATGTCGGACCGTTGGGACAGGGAGACAGATGCGTGCAGTGACCCAGAGCAAGGCTCCAGGGCCAAATTCCAGCCCTGATGTCGGCACCTGTGCCCACAGACTCCCCACCTGGGGCTCGCCTTCCAGGATGCACTACGGGATGATACTGGTAGCCCCCCGTGGGGACACGTGGGGGTAAGATGAGTTGCGTGGCAAGTACCCAGCTAAGCACCTCCCAGTATGGGGCAATCAGCAAATGGGAGATAACACAACTGTCCCCAATGTCATCATTGTCACCACCATCACCGCCCCCATCGCGGTTTTCATCCTTCTCCCTGTGGGTACAACCGATCTCGGAACCAGCCCTGAGCGCGGGAATAGCAGCCGACATCTCTTCGAGTGCGAAGCACCGTGCGATCGACAGAGCATCTGTTTCCCTTGGTTGCTGACCTCACGCTATGGGAGCACAGCGGGCGAGGCCCAGCGTTTGGAGGACCGAGGCTCAGAGAGGTTGGGCTGCTGGCCCCGGGTGGCACAGCTGTCAGCGGTAAAGTCAGGACCCGAGGAGTCGGTGTCGTCTGGGTGTGGCCTGTCTTGGACCCCGGTCCCTGCTCAGCCTGGACCCCGGGAGGTGCGTCGGCTGCAGACTTCGCAGCAGTGGGACTTGTCTGCTGGGCTCTGCTCATCACGAGCTCCCAGCCTGGGCATGATGAAGCGTGTCATTAGTGAGCACAATTACCCTGATTAGTGCACACCACAGGCCTCGTCATCACACTCATAAAGGGGAGCTTTGCACTGGGGGAAACGTGGAGAGAACATCCTGAGTCTGCAGAAAGGCAGTGAGGAGGGTCTCTGGGGCGGAAGGTGGGAGGGGAGCCTGCACCGAGGGGGGTGGTCTCCTCCACAGCATCTGTCTGCCTCTCTGCATCCAACTATAGTCTATCTGCCCCTCATCTACCTACTTACCTATGCACCACCCATCCATCCACTCACTCACCCATCTATCCATCCACCCATCCACACAGTCACCCATCTATCCATCTGCCCAGCCAGCCACCCATCCATCAACCCACCCAGCCACCCAGCCAGCCACCCAGCCACCCAACCATCCATCCACACACCCAGCCACCCATCTATCCATTCATCCACCCAGCCCCCATCCATCCATTCATCCATCCATCCATCCATCCATCCATCCATCCACCTCTCTATCCGTCCATCCATCCATCCATCCACCTCTCTATCCGTCCATCCATTCATCCATCCATCCATCCATCCATCCATCCATCCATCCATCCATCCATCCACCTCTCTATCCGTCCATCCATCCATCCATCCATCCCTCCCTCCATCCATCCATCCATCTATCCATCTATCCATCCATCCATCCATCCATCCATCCATCCACCCATCCACCTCTCCATCCGTCCGTCCATCCATCCATCCACATCCATCCATCCATCTATCCATCCACCTCTCCAACCATCCATCCATCCATCCACCTCTCTATCCGTCCATCCACCCATCCGTCCATCCATCCATCCACCCATCCATCCATCCACCTCTCTATCCGTCCATCCATCCATCCATCCATCCATCCATCCATCCATCCACCCATCCACCTCTCCATCCGTCCGTCCATCCATCCATCCACATCCATCCATCCATCTATCCATCCACCTCTCCAACCATCCATCCATCCATCCACCTCTCTATCCGTCCATCCACCCATCCGTCCATCCATCCATCCACCCATCCATCCATCCACCTCTCTATCCGTCCATCCATCCATCCATCCATCCATCCATCCACCTCTCTATCCGTCCATCCATCCATCCATCCATCCCTCCCTCCATCCATCCATCCACCTCTCTATCCGTCCATCCACCCATCCGTCCATCCATCCATCCACCCATCCATCCATCCACCTCTCTATCCGTCCATCCATCCATCCATCCATCCACCCATCCATCCATCCATCCACCTCTCTATCCGTCCATCCACCCATCCGTCCATCCATCCATCCACCCATCCATCCATCTATCCATCCACCTCTCCAACTGTCCATCCGTCCGTCCATCCATCCAACCATCCATCCATCCATCCACCTGCTCTATCCCCCCATCCCGGGTGTCCCTACATGTGTTGGGGGAAGAGGTTGCAGAGCCAAAGCGAGGCCATCCGTGCAGGGGTTAAGAGACCTACGATCTGACCCCTCAACCTGAGGAGGGTGGTGACTTCAATAAAGAAGAAATTGACACTCTGAGCTGCTCACTTTGCAGGGACATGTGACCAGAGGGCTTTGCAATCGTGGTTCTCACAGGGTTCCTTCTGGGGAACTAAGTTAAACCTGGAGCCCTTAGTGACACCTAGGGAAACTGAGTCCTGGCAAGGCTGTGCCTCCCTAGAGGGTCCCAGCCTGAGACGTCCCCGGGTGCTCTGCTCTCAGGACGTTTGTTGGGAACGTGTTTGTGCAGCCCACCCCCCTCTTTACATGCTCTTTACACCGTCACACAACCCCCCACGGGCAATGGGCACCTCCTCCAGGGGCCATGCTGTGCCTTGTGACACAGCCCTTCACTGCTTTGCAAAGTCAGGCTGGAGCGTCGCCTGCTGGCCTTGTGTCAGGGCGACACCTACCGGCGAGCCGGCCACGGGGACCCGGCTGACTTGTCACTTGTGCAGAGCCCCGGAGAGTCCGAACTCACAGATCCAGGTCCTGCCCTGGGTGAGGGGCCTCACCTGCGGCCCGGGACAGACTGAGTGCATTCCTGTCTGCCCCGCCGTGGGGTAGGCAGGGAGCAGGCCGCCCGCTCAGGCCGGTCAGGCTCTGCGATGGGGAGGGAAGTGAGAAGACAGCGACCCAACACTCCAGGCCGTTAGAGTCCCCCTAAACTCTCAAAACTTCCCTGAAATTCCCGGAGGCGGCGGAGGCCAGTCTCCCTCCGGCACCTGCGCCGACGCAAAACTCGCTGCCTGATTGGGGGGGTCGGAAAACATTCCATCATCACAGTCGGACGTCGGCTGCATTCAGAGGCATCCTGGCTGCACTCAGACGGGACACGCCTGCCCGGGGAGGGGGGCGGGGGACCGGGCGGCGGCCAGGGGACGGGAATTCATGGGGTGACGTTTCCCTCCCGGGTGGCTCGGCAATGCTTCACCTGAACACAGAGAGCCCCCAAGAGGAGGTGCTAACCGCACCCATTTTAAAGACAAAAGTGAGGTTTTAAAGCCGCTTCTGTGTCTGCTGTTCGTACCCTGCTCCCAGATCATTGTGGGGACGGGCTTGTCCTTCGAGCATACGATACAGGATTGTTAACTGTAGTCACCTGCTGTCCAGTAGTAGGTCCGGAGTGACACACTGTGCCCTGTCCCCCACCCCCGGCAGCCACCACCTGTCTCTACTTCCACAGGCTGGACTGTTTAGATCCCACACATAAGTGAGTGGTGGGCGTCTGTCCTTCCGTGTCCGGCTTAGTTATCTGAGCGCAGCGTCCTCCAGGCCCATCCATGCTGTCACCCAGCTTGTCGGAGGCATGGCTGCTGCCGTTACTAAGGCTCAAGGTCGTCCCTCTGCCCGTTTTCTCTCAGAGAGTCAGCCCGGAGCGGAGGATGGGGGCACGTGTGTACGGGGTCCTTACTGGTTACCGGGGGATGATGTTGTCAGCCCAGGTAGCCGGCCAGCTAACGGCGGCTCTGACAGGTGGCCTGACTTCCCCAAGGTCATGGCCACACTGAATGGCAGGGCTGGCCCTCAAATCCGGGTCTGCCTAATAAAGAGCCAGTGCCCTTTCAGATCCACAGCCTCTGGGCTCCGCTGGCAGGGCACAGGGCAGCCGGGAAGCCTTGCTACCACCCCCGGGCCTCATCCCCGGCACGCCACCCCCACCCCCGTCCTTGACCGTGACGGACTGTCCGTCAGACCAGGCAGCCACCACTTTGCCTGGACCATGGCTTTTTATGCCAAAGGACTCAATCTGCACAGCACTTGGGCCATCAGCCACTGTTAACCTCTTTTAGAGCAGGAAGAAGTTTCCAGAAGACGGCACACAGGTGGTCCGTGCCCCACTCCCAATGCAAACTCCATTTCAGGTGTGATGTCTTAGCTGAAAGCAGAGAATATTCTTCCCGTTGCCATTGCAACTCTGCCTGGTAGCAATCTGGGCGCAACGTAGGAGTAAGGGTCCCACCACCTGCTGGGTTACAGGAACGACCACTTACTAGTTTGTGAATACGTGCCCCGACCACAGGCCGGGCCCCACTGGCTTCGCTCCGTGGCCAGCTGCTGGTCAGGGGGTCCACGCCCACGTTTGGCAAGCTGGCTGCAGACTGGCCCACAGTCAGCTGGAGTTAACAGGGTCACGGGCCCCTGTGTCTCCAACCATCCCGGTATGCCCACCGTCTGCCCGCTGGCAGTCGCAGCATTCCAGACGCGAGCTGGGGCACAGGTGCTTTCGAGCCCTGGCTCGTGTCATGTTTGCCACTGTCCCGGGGTCCTCGCAGGACTGGCCCATTTTCAAGGGACGGAGAAGTGGACTGTCTCCTGGGGGAGGGGCAGAATTTGTGGCCATTTTTGCCGCCCGCCACAGTGGGTGTTCACGGGGATTTTCTGGGGTGCTTCCTCGCCCTCTGTGCCCCACCAGCGGCTGCACACGTCTCTGTGGCCATAATGGCAACGGTTCATTTTCTGGGGGCTCTCCCCCGTCGGCAGAGGCGGAGCCCCCAGGCAGGAAGTGTGGCAGGTGCGTCAGCTTCCCCGGCTCCTGGCGCGGGACCTGGTGAATGCTGATTCTGTGCGTGTTTATTGAACAAGTCGTTGAATTTGTTGAATTGAATTAAAGGAGAAATGGCTGCGGGCGAGCGCGTTAATTAGACCCAGGATCTGAAACTCCAGATGGGCAGAGCACAAATTGGTAGAGTTTTAGCAGCATTCCCCTCAAACCTCCCCAGACACCTGCCGTGACCCCGCAGAACTTCCCGCGGATCACAAGCAGGTGAGGCTTCCAGCCTTTCTTGGGTCATAGCCCCGCCGAGAAGCTGATGAAAACGAGGGACCCGCTCTCATAAGATGCACCCCTGCGTTATACCTGTCCGGGCTCAGCTGGGGACCACAGGGTCCACGCCGGCTGGATAAAACAGAAAGGAAGTCACCGTGGGTTACCCCAGGGCGAGGGGAAATATTAGCAAGGCTGAGGAAACGGGTTCCGAGCTGCAGGTTCAGGAGGGATTTGAAAGCAACACTGAGCCGACAAATGACTTTGCTCTTTGCTCACCGCAAGGCACCTGCTCAGCCGGGAAGCTGCAAGCTTTACCCTCGGGCTCCAGAGGCCGGCCACCACTGCCACCAGCCGAGAGGCTAGAGACAGCTCCCAGAAGCCGCCAGCGGTGGCGGAGCCCCTGCCTTCTATGCACGTTCCATTAGATGCACGTGTGTCCATCGCTAGCACCTGAATCCCAATGGGACCGCTTGCTGCAAGGCCTTCTGGGAAACGCAGACCGGGAAGACACCAGAGGACGTTGGAACGGAGGCCCTGACCTCTGTTCTCCATCCACTCCCCCCCCTCTCTGTTTTCCAAACAGCGTCCGCTCCCCAAGGATCTACCTCGGCCGACCAACCCCAAGTCAACAACTTTGGGGTGGACAGTTGTCACGAGTCACACTCAGTGTGAAATCCTTCCTTAGGACGAAGCCGGCGGTTTGGCGAGGCTGAGATAAAGCAGGTCTGAATTTCTGAATTCGGTAGCGCCTCGTGGAGAGTGGGGGTTGGGGTTATAATTTATTTTGTTTGGAGAAACGAGTTTCGGTTACCCGTCTTTCCATAGAGTGCCCCCTCCTAGATGCCCAGCCTCCTGCTCATAGCCGATTGGAACAGGTGTGAGCTTTTGTCTAAATCTCCCCGGGGAAGAGGGGGAGGGGAGGAAGAGAGGACCGAGGCCCATTTGCAGACAACCGCGCCTGTGACGGTCATCAGGGAGCAGACACGGGGCTTTGGCAAATGGGCACCCGCTGAGGCTTGAGCTGGCCAGGGACAGGGGTCCTCCGCAGTCTCAAGTGGTCATGGAACAGGCTACTGAGGGGCCCCGATCTGGGCCAGCTTGGGGGACGGGAAGTTCTAGAACTTTCTAGAACCTCTCTCTGATCACCTTAAATACACTCTTAGTCAATATATTCGGTCCGTCTGTTAACTAAATATAACAATATACTTATTATTTCATACTATAATGGTGCATTTACAAAGACACATTTTAGAAATCTCTAAATCTTCATAAAACAGTTCCTGCTTTGTGGTAGAGACAGGAAGCATGACCTGTAAAGACCAACTCCAATACCAATAGGAAACGCCTACGCCGGGGATGCCCAAAGTGGGGCCCCCGGGCCGGCGGCAGCGGCATCGCCTTGGGGACCTTAGTTAGAACGGGATCTCTGGTCGCTCAGAAATGCTAGGCGTTGGGGGAGGGGCAGCACTTCATGCTTCGACAAGCCCTCCGGATGATTCTCGCGCACGGCAGGTTCCAGAGCCGCTGGTTCGTGCCAACATCTGCTTGCAGAGAGCTTTGCCGCTCACAAAATGTCTTGCCCTTGCTGTTTCATAGAGACGGGGATGGGGACAGGGACAGAGAGACATAAGGATAGAGACAGACAGACATACAAACAGGGACAAAGGTACAGATGGAGACAGGGACTGTGTGTGTGTGTGGGTGTGTGCGTGCGTGTGAGTGTGTGGGCCTGTGTGTATGAGTGTGTGTGTGTGTGTGTGTGGCAGCGAGGGAGGACGGTGGTCCAGGGCCGAGGAGCAGAGAGAAGCTCCGAGAGCTGACGTGAGCTCCCGAGTGGAGCCAGGGCTACGGGTACCCCTTCTCCATTATTCCATCCTCCTTCAGAAAGGAGACTGTTTGTGAAGAGGAGAAACCAGCGATTTCTCAGCTGCATTACGCAGACTTTTTCATTAAAATTCAGGCTTCCTTCTCGCTGGAGCGCCCCACAAAGGTTGCCATGTGTCCGAGCCTGGGATCTTGCCCAATATGCTGGCCCACGGCACTCGGGGCCCCACACCGTGCTCGGGACAGACCGGTCCTCACTGCTCTCCCGCTCCTTCTCCTGACCGCAGAGCCGGCGGCTGGCTCACCCCACAGCGGGCAGGGAGCAACGGGCAGGCTTTGATACCACCTGTCAGCTTGACAGACCCAGCACCTTCCACAAACAGGCAGCCTCGGAGGTGGGGCAACCTGGATGCCCGCCAAAACGGCTGGTGTTTGTGCCGTCTTGACCGTCACCTGGGTCTGGCCTGTTTTGGAGACACGGAAACTGAGGGTCTGTTCACCAAAATTCAGGAAATCAGCCGGTTTTGGTTCAAAACGTCAAAGTGCTTTCAACGTGGTAATCCAGGGTCTCACATAGGATCTCTTCAGCTTCCCACAGTGCCACGCTTTGAGTCAAAAGGACCAGGTGAGCGGTGACTTTAACAGACGACACATGAACCGATGACAGTGTTGTCCTGTTTCTAAGTAGCATAAGACGTGTAATTACTAGGTTCCAAAGCTCATCTCCTTTTCTCCCCACATCTGAGAAACTCGGGTGTGACATGGTCCCCAAGCACCCTGCTATTCCATGAAGCCACCCCCAGAAACCCCTCTGCACTTCAGAACATTCTCTGTACCTCTCTTTAAAACCATAGATCTGGGGGTGCCTGGGTGGCTCAGTTGGTTGGGTGACCGACTTCGGCTCAGGTCATGATCTCACGTCTGTGGGTTCGAGCCCTATGTTGGGCTCTGTGCTGACAGCTTGGAGCCTGGAGCCTGCTTCAGATTCTGTGTCTCCCTCTCTCTCCGCCCTTCCCCTGCTCATGCTATGACTCTATGTCTCTCAAGGATGAATAAACATTAAAAAAATTTTTTAAAAAAAATTTAAAACCATAGATCTGGCTCACAACAACTCTTGGTAAAGATTTGGTAATAAGGACTGTTTCTGGAGCATGAATTACCCAAGAGGTGATTTTCCAAGCCTCCTTTATTCCCCATTTTATGGATGAAGACATTGTGCCACACAGGAAGTTAAGTAACTTGCAAGGTCACAGAGCCTATTTGAACCAGGCTTCGGACACACATGGTTTGACTACAAACCCGTGTACTTACACAGCATGACCTCAGTATTTAACAGATGGGTGAAGAATGGAGGAATAAATCAGTGGACGATTGACGGATAAATCGTTGGTTGGAGGGTTAGATGGATGACGGATGGTCGAAAGGATGGATGGATGGATGGAGATGGATGGGTGATGATGGATGGATGGATGGATGAGTGAATGAGTGAGTGGATGGATGGGTGGATGGATGGATGGAGTAATGGATGGATGATGGATGGATGGATGGATGGATGCAGTGATGGATGAATGATGGATAGATGGACAGACAGTGATGGATGAATGATGGATGGATAGACAGATGGATGAATGGACGGATGGATGGTTGGATGGAGCGATAGATGGATGATGGATGATGGATGGATGGTTGGATTGATGGTTGGATGGATGGTTGGATGGATGGATGGAGTAATGGATGGATGATGGATGGACAGACGGATGGAGTGATGGATAGATGATGGATGGATGGACAGAGTGATGGATGGATGATGGATGGATGGACAGATGGATGAATGGATGGATGGATGGAGTGATAGATGGATGATGGATGGGTGATGGATGAAGCGATAGATGGATGATGGATGAATGAATGAAAATAAAAAGTAGGAAGCAGTACCCTCACATCATCTCTAACCCGGCCCCTAGATTCCTGAGCAGCCAGGACTCGAGTACACAGACACAGGTTGGGCTGGGACCAGCGACTGCACCCAGACCTGCAGTCGCCTCCCACATCAGTTGGGGAGAGATGCCCCGCACTTGAAATTGCAGTTGGGCCAGGAAGCCCTGGGAGTAGCAGAATGGCCCCAGTTGAGCCTTCCTGCAATCTCCCTCCCTGCTGCTGCCCAGGTCAGAGCATCACCAGACCTGAAGCAAAGCCTCCCTGGGGAATGACTGCTCCTGGGGTCTGAGCTGCCCATACTGTGTGACACCTTGGGCTGGGACTGAAAACCCAGCCAAGGATAGGACCAGTTCTCCAGGAACAGGAAAGTCATCTGGAGGCTGAGTCTATTATTATTTACCCTAATCCCTCAACTGGCTTTTAACAAAGCAATTTTCAGCATCCAATTAAGTCGTAATGGACAATTAGGATCACTAATTGTTGTGTATTTAATAGGAGAAACTCACTCTTGAGTAGTTATTATTCATCACACGTTGGATGCTGAGAGTTACACTACTTGGAGAACCCGGACAAGCCAGATTTCTGGGCATGTGTGTATAGAGCCTACCATTGAGGACTCTTGACTCATTGGAGTTCAAATTATGGATCGTTTTCCCAGTAGCTGCTTCTGACTATGCTGTCAGACCCTGTCTCACCCCTGCTGTTTCCCATCGAATAGCAGGTAGTCTGGGTGGGAGCGCACCCTGATTCTATTGCTGTTCGGATACTTCTGGTTACTGTGGAGAGGATACTGGGGCCAGTCAACTGCCTGGGATTGAACCTCAGGTGTTTGGCCCCAGGTGCTTCTGTGTGTGTCCTCCAAATAGGGGTAACTGTAACACCTCCTCCCTCCATGACTGCAGTGCAGACTGAGTGGGTAACATGTAGAGGGTTCTCAGGCCAGGGCTGGCACAAAGCAAGTTATGCTTTTATTAGGGATGAGGCAGCCTCATTATTTTTTCTGCAACTTGGTCCTATTTGTTTTAGGTTGTTAGACAATTCTTTTTTCTCCCTTCGTACCCCTCTCCCACTCCTTTAGCCTTGACTGTTGCTCAGGCAAAGTAAGAAATGGATAAGTGAATATTTGGATGGGTGGGTGAATGGAGAGTAGGGGAGATGGTTGGATTAATGAGTGGATGGATAAATGGATGGATGGTGGATGGATGGATGGATGGATGGATGGTAGATGGATGGGTGGGTGGATGAATGAGTGAGTGGATGTGTGGATGAATGGATGGATGGGTGGTTGGATGGATGGATGGATGAATGGACAGGTAGGTGGATGGTGGATGGGTGAGTGAATGGGTGGATGGATGGATGGATGGATGGATTGAGGGATGGATGATTGAGTGGATGGGTAGATGAATGGGTGAATGGTGGATGGTGGATGGATGGATGGATGGATGGATGGATTGAGGGATGGATGGTTGAGTGGATGGGTAGATGAATGGATGGATGGGTGGATGGATGGGCAGGTGGATGGATGGGTGAGCAAATGTCATACTTGATTCAAGGACTTTCTCCCTCTATGTCCCCCTCCCACTGCCCCAGCCCTGACTTCTGCCAGGGGACCAGCTGAGTGAGGAGAGGAGAGCAGAAGGGTTTGTTTACATCACACCCCGTCCTCTTGGCTGCAGTGGGTGCTCCAACGTGTGTGGGGTGGAGGGAGGGAGAAGACATGGCTCCTTATCCGACTGTCCAGGGTGAGGACACCATCCCATTCTTGGTGGGCTGTGGTCTTGCTGTGGGCACTTGCCGTGTAATTTCCATGAGCTCCCACCCCTACCCTTTGGGGATCCCTGCCAGCAGCTCCTCTGGGAGAGGAAGCCCCACACTCCATCACGCCTCATTCCTGGCTGCGAGGGGCTCCTTGACGCTCACCGTACTTTGTGGTACCCAGGAAGCCTGAGTTCCCATCTCATCCATCCTCTGAGCCCACTCGGGGCCCCAGAATCAGAAACGCCCCTCCACCTGTACCACTCAGGGCACCAAGGGCCGTGCTCGCCGGGCATCCCTGGACACACAGCAGGCAGGGGCTGAGGGACACCCCCATTCTGCAGGGACTGGAGAGCATGCCCACGTGCTCTTTCAGACATGTCCAGACCATGTGTGACTTCTGGGGGCCAGCATTCCTGGCCCCAGGGAAGGAAAGTTCCCCAGACCATGGAGGCCGTGGCAGAGGCAGAGGAAGGTGGGTGTGCAGGTGGCCTTAGACTCCCCCAAGCCCCACCCTCCAGGGGGTGACCCAGCAGCCTGGGGTCTTCCAAGCCCAGAGAGCTGCTTCTCAGCTACCCCCTGTCCACGTGGAAGACCCGAACACCACTCTGCGCCATGAGTAGGAGCCACTGTCTGGACACACCTTCCGGGACAAAACTCCACTGCCCTGCTCGACCTCCTGGAAGATTCTAGTAGCGCCATCTTGAACCATGCCGGGAGGAGCTCCCTCGAGCCCCCGAGAGGAAAGGGAATGGGCAGTGTCTCCCGGGGCGCAGGGCTGGGAACTTCCCCAGGAGGCCCTCCAGGGCTGCCACAGGTGACTTCGCACCGCACACACCTCCCCTTACGTCCCATGTACACGTTCCGTCCTGAGCAAGCGAGCCCCGAGCAGCCTTTAGGGACATGCTTGGAGGCTATAAGCTGAAAACAGCTGGGGAAGCTTGATCAAGGGGAGACCCCCCACGCGGAGAAGACCAGAATCAGAGCCCTCTGCGGAGATCCCAGGTCCCCAGCCGCAGGACGCTGGCCCCTTCTGCCACCTGCTGGCCTAGCCGTCTGGCCGCCCAGGAAAAGGATGGTCGTGGCCTGACAGGTCGCCCCTTTCTGAGGCACAAGCGTCAATGGGAGGAGACCACAGGCACCCCGAAACCTCTCCTAGACACTCGCTGACTTCAGGGGAGGCGCCCGCTGCCAGCCGGCGCTCACCAACCGTAGCCACAGAGGGTCTGGAGAGCAGATGTGGGGCAGGGACCCAGGGAGCACAGAACGTTCTGTCTGAGTCTGCTGTTCCGGTGGCCGCGCCGCGGCTGGCGACGGCCCGCGGGAGGCGCTCTCGGCCAGGCTGGCTTCAGCTCTGGGGAGCCTGCGCGGGCTCGCGGTGCTGACGGAGAAGACGTGGAGACAGGAGGCTCTCCCAGGGCCCCTCCCACTCCCCGGCACTTCCTGACACAACCTCGCAAGTCCCGCTAGCTGGCTCACACGCCCTTTCGCAGATGGCAGAACGGAGACTTGAAGTGGGGGATGTGGGTTTTTCGAGGCCTCACGACAAGAGTGTGCCCGAGTTAGGACGCTGAAGTAGGTCCTCCTGGTTTCGGCCTCCCCACCCCACGCGCCCTCGTGGAACGGGGCTTTTGGACGGAGGGAGAGTGAGCGAGCGGATGACGAGTCAATCCTCGTGCTCGACGGCTGGGTGTTTGGGAAAGAGACCAAGTCCAAGGGCAACATCAGGGCTCACGCACACACACGAGGAAAAGCTTCGCCAGCCCCCACGGGGCATGCGGTTGTGTCCCAGACCCTGTCTGCTTTGAAGGACCATCTTCGATGACAAACTGGATTAAATAAAAGCGAGCTTTACGGGCCGCTCACCGAACGCGCCCTCAGACGGAGTTCGGGCTTAGCCGGTTCCAGCGGTGCTGGGGGGACCCTCGATCTCTCCCTCTTCCTCTTCCTCCCCTCCCCACCCCAGGCTCCTCTGTGATGGCTTCGGTCCCAAGCGGTCTCCCCTTCTCTGCGCCTCGGCCGTTGCCGGCAGCTCAGACTGTCCTCTGAGAGGCTGCTGTCCTCGTGCAGGGAGCGGCCGCCCGGCAGCCGTGCTGAGCTCCCCCTCCTGGGCCTTGTCACTCAGGCTTTGGTCATAGGTCCACTCCGGAAGGACAGGGTGGGTATAAACTCCCCGAGGCCTCGGCCAGAGGAGCATCCAGAAGGGAGAAAGAGTGCAGGGCGATGAGGCTGCTGAGCCCCCGTCAGACAAGCTGTGCCCCAATCCTTGTCTGTGACGCTCAGGGACCACGCCGCCGGGCCATGCGCGGCCGGGGACAAGCCGGGGCCGGCGCCTGGGCGTGCCGCGGGCTGTCAGCGAAGGGGCTGCTCTCCGAACGCTCACGGAGGAGCCTGTTGGGCGGGTGCGTGGTGTCCTGTGTATTTCTCCTCCAGCCGAAGCTTGGATCGCGTTGCGAAATTCCATCCAACACTCTCCCCGGGATTCGATTAGGGTGGCATCAGACGAGGAGGTGCAGCCGGGCAAGCGGACCCCCTGCGCGTTGTCCTCTCGGCCTGGGGCGTGCCGTCCTGCCCCCGCCCCGTCCTCAGCCCGCCGGTGGAAGGTCACGGTTTTCTTCCCGTGAGCCTCTCGCATCTTCTTAGCTTGCCTTTCCTCCGTGGGTATGGTGTTACCTTTCCTGACGCTATTTTCTAATTGGCTATCGCAGATTGTATCGAGTAGGGTTATCTGGCTCCCAGGTGATAAAGAAAAGCTCAAAGGAAACATTTAGAACAGAAGCGGGAGAGTGATTCTTTACCTTACCGAGCTGGAAGCCTGAGGTCCAGCTGGCTTCAGTGCCTCCGGTTCCCCCCAGTGTGTGTCCCCACACGCGAGGGTCCAGGCGGCACCGGAGTCCGCGGCTCGCCCCAACGCCAGTGAGTTCACTGAGCATCTAAGGCTCTCGGTGCTTCCTCTCTGAGCGGGGCTTCTGGGACCCAGCCTCCACCTTCAACCCACAGCACCCAAGGTCAGCTGAAGGTCGAGCCGGTCGAGCCCGGGGGAGGGAGCTTATACGTCTACATGGGAAGCAGTGAGCGTGGAGAGAGGAATGGACGAACAAAACGGGGTCTGTCCGTGCGAGGGGGGATCATTCGCAGGAACTCGCTGCCGCGTGGCTGCACCTTGAAAACGCGCTCGGTGGCAGGAGCCAGTCACAAAAGGCCACGTACCGTGTAATTCTAGTTCTCTCACACGTCCGTGACGGGAAGACCCACAGAGACCCGGAGTCGGTTTGCGGCTGCCGGGGGCTGGGGAGGGCGGCGGGAGCGAGCGCTCGTGGTGACCGGTTCTCTCCGGGGGGATGAAGACGTCCTAAAATTGACGGTGGTGGTGGCTGCCAGCTCCGTGAACACACCGGAAACCGCCGGGCTACACACTCTGAGGGGGTGAATTTCATGGTACGTGAGTTGTATCTCAATGAACATTTTTTTTAAGTGTGGGCAAAATATGGACATTACCAGATAGAGATCGGGGTCTCGTACGGGAACAAAACCTCATCAACTTAAAACACAAAATATACTGCGGGAGGAGGGACTGCAGTCAAAGCGCCCTCCAGTGCCAGTATAGGCAGGGTGCGACTCGACCTCAGACTCCGGTAAGCTCGGCGAGCCTGTGAAGGTCGCGGGGTGACCGCCAGAGAAAAGGAGTAACGGACGCGTCCTCAGTCAGGAGAGGAAAGGAGGAAATTAAGTCAACCCGGAAGCAGCAGGTGAAACGAGAGACATCAGGAAGCCGTGTCCGCGGAAACCCAGGTGGAGGGTCAGAGCCCGTGGTGCGAACGCCCCCACCGCCCTGTCGCTAATGGGGACGGGCCGAGGTGCGGTCACTGCACAGAGGCAGAACGGAGTCGTCCGGACCGAGTGGCCAGCCACGGAGCCAAGGACGGGGACCCCCCGGCGCTTTTCGGAAAGTTTGCAGACGCCTGTTCCGGAACGAGGCGACTCCTTAAACCATGCACATACCTGACTCGGATACGAGTAAAAGTGCACAAATAGTGAAGAACGGCCTGGTCAGGCAGAGACTTCGAAGAGCTAGCAACTCGGCTACGTATTTCTACGCCACGGCCTTCGACGGTCGCACAGAATTAGAGGGTTTGTACGGACAGAGCTTTGTTGATGGACCGCCCGCGGGTCTGTCCCCATGTCCCTCTGGAGCGGACGAGATCCTGGCTGAGGGGAGGGTCAGGTCTCCGGAGCCCTGCAGACGGGGCCCAGCCCCCCGCCAGCCGCCCTAGAGACTCGGGGCCGCGTCTCTACTTAGCGAGCGTCACGCACTCGCTCACTCCTGTTCTGCCTCGTTTTCCTCAGCGGGTAGACTCTCCAGGTCTCCCGGCTCCGAAGAAATCTCTCCGTGAGTTTGCGCGCTGGTCCGCAATCTTACCGTCTGCTCGCAACCGTCTACTCCGCCGACCTGCCCGTTCCCTTCCTCTGCCCGCTTTCTCGGAAGCCTTCCGCGTCTCCTGCTCATCTCTCTCGCTCATTCACTCATTCGTCTGTTCAACAAGTACACGCCGACCGTCTCGGGGGACGGCGCGCCGAGATCCAGCAGGGAACCAAGTCCCTGCCCTGGCAGAGCCGGCCCTCCAGCTGGGGACAGACGAGTCACAGACAAATAGACGCTGCGTAGGGGTGATAGGAGCCACGAGCGGTGAGCCGGGCAGGGCGCGGACAGAGCGGTGGGGGGTAGGGCCGTACACTCAGGGACGGCCTCTGCACCGAAGAGAGTTTCAGTGCAGACTTGAGCACAGCAAGGAAGCCGGTCGGCCAGTGGCTGTCTGGGGTCCCCGTGTCCTGGGCAGCAGGACTGGCACGTGCAAAGGCCCTGGGTCGGGGGTGAGGCAGGGCCAGCGAGCACAGAGCAGGCGAGTAGGGGGACAGTGCAGGATGCGTGGCATCAGAGGGGGCAGCCGGGCAGCTCACGTAGGCAAACGCTCAGGTAAGACTGTTTGTCTCCCGGGAGGAGAGGCCACGGAGGACCGTTTTCGTTTGTCGTGATAAAATACGCACGACACGGGATTTGCCGTCCTAACCGTTTCTAAGCGCGCGGCTCAGCTGCCTGGAGTGCCCTCCCCTTACTCCACAACCGCCACCAACATCCGTCTCTAGAACTGCCCATCGTCCCAACTGAACCTCTGTCCCCATGACCCACGGCCCCCCAGCCCCTCCCCCAGCCCCGGCGCCCACCGTCCACTCTCTGTCTCTGCAGGTCTGACGACTCTAC
Organism: Paguma larvata; assembly: GCA_030068075.1. Lineage (NCBI taxonomy): Eukaryota > Metazoa > Chordata > Mammalia > Carnivora > Viverridae > Paguma > Paguma larvata. The sequence continues at coordinate 191,766 of JAINVK010000061.1, forward strand.
GGACCTCACAGAAGTGGAACCTCGCAGCGTCTGTGCCTTCGGGACCGGCCCGGCTCCCTGGGCGTCACGTCCCCGGGGCTGTAGCAGGTGTCAGAATTTCCTCCCCGAGGCTCAGGAATACTCTCCTGTGTGGCCGGCCCCCATCGGCAGGCGGCGGACACGGCGGTGCGGATGACGCTGCGGTGGCCGTGTGCACACACGTCCGCTCGGTGCCTCTGGGCAAACACCCGAGGCAGGACAGCTGCTCGCGTGGCGATTCCGTGGCGAGCGTTCCGAGGACCCTCCCCGCGATGTCCTTCGCCGTCTCACGTTCCCACCAACCGAGCACGAGGCTTCCGATCTCCCCACGTGGTTGCCGACGCTTGTTTCCTGGGTTTTTTGTTTTCCAGTAACCATCTTGAAGGATGGGAGGTGTGTCTCTGCGGTCGCAGTGCGGGGCTCCTGGCACCCACGTGCCAAAGACCACGCAGGCCGCTGGGCGGGAGGGGCCACCCGCCGCCGAGCCCAGAGGAGGTGGTGGTGGCGTGGCCCCTGGGCGAGCGGCGGCACGGGGGACGCGGCTGGACTCTGGATAGTGTCAGCGGGTAGAATCGACAGAGTGTGCCCATCTTTTATGTGGGCCACGAAAGGAAAACATCAACAATTACTTTATATTGGAGTTTTAGGGGCTCAAGGGGCCCCCCGGTGGCTCAGTCGGTTGAGAGTCCGACTCTTGGTTTTGGCTCAGGTCATGATCTCACGGTTCATTCGTGAGTCCAGCCCCGCGTGGGGCGCTACGCTGAGAGTTCGGAGCCTGTTTGGGATTCTCTCTCTCTCTCACTCTCTGCCCCTCCCCCACTCACTCTCTCTGTCTCTCTCTCCCCAAATAAATAAATAAACTGAAAAAAAAAAGACTTACTCGAGGGGTTCTGGCTGACCAGCTGGGTGGAGGCGTGGTCACTCACAGGGACAGAAACGAACGCTGGGATCGGGGGTGTGTGACTCCCCAACGGAAGCTGCTGTTGGCATTTTCTAGATCCCACCCCCTTTGCTCGCTGAGCCTTGAAGCCGTATGCACCGAAAGAGGGAAAAAGATTTATGTCTCCGATGAGGCTGCCCCTCACCCTTCGTAAGTGAAATATCAGATTCTCCTAATGCTTTTGCTTGGATTTTTTTTGACACCTGCTAATTTTCTCCCCATTCTCCTGGCGTGTCCCTTTCCGTCTCTCCTTTGTAATCTCATGCCACAGACGTCCTGTTCATTGTTTCCCCCCAAGTTATTTAAAGTGGTTTTTTTTTAAATTTTTAACATGTATTTATTTTTTGAAAGAGAGAGAGCATGAGCAGGGGAGGGGCAGAGAGAGAGGGAGACACAGAATCCGAAGCAGGCTCCAGGCTCCGAGCTGTCAGCACAGAGCCCGACGCGGGGCTCGAACTCATAAGCTGCAAGATGGTGACCTGAGCTGAAGTCGGACACTTAACCAATGAGCCCCCCCAGGTGTCCTTAAAGTGACTTTTTAAAAGTTTGACACACATGGTACAAAATTCAGAACAGGGCAGCGGCCCTGTCTGCCACACACCACTTTAGATCCCGCCGGCCGCTCGCAAGTAAGAAAGGTGTTCTGTAAGTGCTTACTGCCTGACGAGTGCCCCGATCTATACCTTCCACCGCCACGGCCCGGAGCGGGAGGAGGTTCTGTGGGCTGAGGAGGGGGATGGCTCTGCCCGCCGCAGCGCTGGCGGAAGCAACGCGCGGCCAGTGAATTTTCTGTCTTTGCTGCCAAAGAATCTCCTTCCAACGTTTCGAGCCCGGCTGGACGAGGTGGGAACTTTCCTGCAGCTTCCTCCCTTCCGCACCCGCTTCGCGGGTGGGAGTTCTGATAGGCTCGGACCTCTTTCTTTCCCGGTACCCTCGCCCGATTCAGCAAATACAAACACACACACCGTTTGGGGCATGCTGGTTCTAAAAGCTGGTCGCTGGACGGCTGAGATCCAGACGGAGCTGGCATCCTGGAGTGCGCCTGTTTCCCTGTTTGCGTTTCCCGCCTCGTTTTTAAAATTTAAATCCAAGCTAGTTAACATATAGCGTAATAATGGTCTCAGGAGTAGCATTTCGTGATTCATCACCGACATGTGACACCCAGCGCTCGTCCCAACAAGTGTCCTCCTTAAGGCCCGTCACCCGTTTAGCCCAGCCCCCCGCCCAACACCCCCAGCAGCCTCGGTTTGTTCTCCGTATTTAAGAGGCTCACGTGGTTTGCCTCCCTCTCTGCCTTGGTCGTATTTTGCTCCCCTTCCCCTATGTTCGTCGGTTTTGTTTCCTGAATTTCACATATGAGTGACGTCACGATATCTGCCTTCCTCCGACTGACTTATTTCACTCGGCATCACACCCTCTAGTTCTAGCCGTGTTGTCACAAATGGCGAGATTTCATTCTTTTTCATTGCTGAGTGGTATTCCAGTGTGTGTGTGTGTGTGTGTGTGTGTGTGTACACACTACATCTTTCTCCATCCATCCAGCCATGGACATTTGGGCTCTTTCCATATTTTGGCTGTTGTCGATAGCGCTGCTGTAAACATTGGGGCGCATGTGTCCCTTCAAAACAGCACACCTGTGTCCCTTGGGTGCAGTACCTAGTAGTGCAATTGCTGGGTCGTAGGTAGTTCTGGTTTTAATCTTTTGAGGACCCTCCACACCGTTTTCCAGAGCGGCTGCCCCAGTCTGCGTCCCCCCAGCGGTGCTAAAGCGATCCTCTTTCTCCGCATCCGCGCCAGCCTCTGTTGTCACCTGAGTTGTTGATGTTAGCCGTCCTGACAGGCGTGAGGTGGTGTCTCGGTGTGGTTTTGATTTGCATTTCCCGGATGATGAGTGACGTGGAGCGTTTTTCCATGTGTCTGTTGGCCGTCTGGATGGCTTCTCTGGAGAGTGTCTGTTCATGTCTCTTGCCCATTTCTCCACTGGATTCTCTGCTTGCCGCTGTTTTCCTCACTGCCTCTAGAATTTATTCATCACCTTCGATGCTTGGAAGTGTCAGCAGGCTGTGTCTGCGTGTGGGACTCTCAGGGCTCTGTCTGCGGGGAAAACTTGTCCTCCGTGGGGGAACGTCTCCCGCACTGTCCGTGGTTCCTTCTCCCCTGCATTGCTCGCCCTCTGCACCCCTACGAGGTTTGTCCACAGTTTTGAACGCCCTGCCATTGTCTAAATGACCAAGTTAATTAGCCTCTGTTAGCTTCAGCTCCTGCATCGCGAGGTCGGCTTTAGTAAACCGATCTCACAGCCGGGCGTGAGGATTAAAGCCACCAGAAGGACGCCCGGCCCTTGGCTGCCCCAACGGTGCCCTCCTGAACCAGAGCCCAGACTTCGTCCTCCCTATCTGGGCGTCACGTCTGCAGCGGGATGGCGTTCCAGCCCCTGTGGTGCTGCGGGGCCGCGTCACTCGTTCCAGACAACTAACTGCGGGCGGACGTGCGCGGGTCCCTGTCCAGCCAGAGAGCTTCATTGTCAACGGAGGGCCCGCCGGGGCACCCTGGCGCTGACCGCAGCCAATGACCACGTTCCAGACCGTGTCTGCCCTGTGGGTCAGATTCTGCCGTGAGGAAGACGCAGGAAAGAGCCCCCCCGGCCTTCAACGGAGCGGGAGACAGACTTGTGTTTCCGGCGCTGAGCCCGGGGCATGTTCCTCGCTGCCACATGCTTGGCCGTGCTGACCACCCGTGGGGTCAGCAGATGTCCCCTCCCCTTCGTCACCCCGCGTGAACGAAGCGACCGCCCGTGAGCGTTCCCGAGATGTTGCAAGCCGTGCCCAACAGAGAGCGTCTGTCCTTTATTGACCAGGTTTATGGAAGTCTGGGGAGGAAGGGTCGCCCTTCGAGTTGGGGCTCACTCTGATCGACCCAGCCAAGACGGGGTTGGCACTGACGGGCCAGGAGATGGCATCCACGCATCCACCGATCAGAAGCTTCTCCTCCCGATGACGGAGGGACCGATGTCCTTATACTCCTGGCTGCTGATCCACATGTCCTTGAAGGTGGAGAGCGAGGCCAGGATGGAGCCGCCCATCCAGGCGCCGTATGCGGCGTAGGGGCAGGTGGATACCTGGAGAGGGCGGAGGAGGCAGAGAGAGGGGAGAGTGGGAGAGGGAGGACGGGGGAGGGGGAGGGAGAGGTGGAGGGGTCAGAGGAGAGAGGGAAAGAAACCAGAATCAAAATACTACTCCAAATTGGAGACATGAACTATCAACCCGGAACACACCTCGTGGACAGCCGTTTCCTCCCTCTGTGCAAATGCGGCTTATTCTAACCTTTAAAGACGCTCGTCAGGGTGCGTGCCGACTGCCTGTAGCTTTAAACTACGGGATAGAAGAAGCAAGCAGCGGAAGGACTCACCCCTGGCTCTTAGCCTCACTCTGGAATATACGACACACCTCCAAGTCGTATACAGTCTGTGGAAGACGTGCGTGTTTCGCAGGAAAGTCAGAAAATGCGGCTTAGCCAGACAAGAGTCACAAACAGCCTAGAGAAATCCCTTGAGCATCTGGGTGCACGGCCCCGGAGCCCCTGACTCCGCGCTGACAGCTGCCCCTGTGTGCGCTCCCCGCACCTGGGATTCCCAAGGGACAGCTCCCCAGCCAGTTCCGGGCACCCCTGGGCCGGGAGGAGCCAAACAGGAGCGCGCCCGTCGCCAGGCGGGACCGCTGCGCCAGGAGGCTAAAGTCACCTGCTCGAGGTCACGCAGTCGTCCTCCTTAGGCGTTCGCGGACTTTCCTTGAGGCACGTGGACGCACCCCGATGGGATGGCCCTCTCTTTCCCAAACAGGAAGGCAAAGGAACTCACTGCCACGAGCATCGCGGGGAAAGCGGCTTTGCAGCGAGCACTCGGGAAGTCCAGGCGGAGGGGGTTAGGGACTAAGTGTTACCAGAGTCAGTGACCGCCACCAAGTCCAGCCAGGGAAGGAGGGAGGCCGGGAGGCCAGAGGGAGGGCGGGGCTCTGCGCAGGTAGCGGAAGACGCCGAGAACCGAGCCAGAAAGTTCTCTTGAGCCCTGCCTCTAAGCAGATCGGAAGGCCCGGCTGAGGCGTGAGGTGGGTGCGGAGAGCTCAGGGACAGAGGGATCCGGTTTGTCCACACTTCCTGCCTCTGGACCCCGGGACGAGGCCCTGGCAGTTGCGCCGTGCCGGAGCCGGTGGCGGCCCGTGGATCCGCAGAGACATAGCGGCTTGGCCCCGCCCACGCGGTGTGCCGAGTGCCCGCACCCTGCACCTCGCTGGGGCGGGACGCAAAGGGGGCTGGCGTCTCTCTGGCGGGGGGCCCCCGAGAGCCTGCAGCAGAGAAGCCCGTGGTGGGGGCGCCTGCGCGGCTGGTCGGGGGGGCCGAGGCCTGCCTGAGGCCCAGGGGACACAGGACACCGCGAGGCAGCAGAGGCCGTGAGGCCAGAAGCAAGCAAAGAGCAGGCTGGACAAGGACAGCCCAGCAGAGGCGGCCCAAGGTCGCCGAGGGGGAGCCTTCGTGTAACCCGAACGGCATGGGCGAGTCGGTCCCTCCAGCCTCGGCCTGGCTCGTGCCCGGGCTGGTCTGACCCAGTTGGAGAGACAGACGGCGAGGTGCCCTCTTCACTGTGCTAACGGGGCCAGAGATTCCAAACCCGTTACCTCGACCTCACTTGTATGTTTTCTGCCGTGACCATGAACTACTTTCATAAAGAGAAAACAAGAAAAGCAGCTTTGGAAAATGGGGCCGAAGAGAAGTCAGTCCGAAAAGGCCGCACGCCAGAGGATTCCAAGTCCAGGGCTTTCCGGGGAAGCGACAACCAGGGGACCGGGAGAGGGCCGGTGGCCGCCAGGGGCGGGGGCGGGGTGGCCAGGTGGGCACGGAGCCCCAGGGCGGGAGGCGACACTGTCACGGGTCAGGGAGCGCACCTGCTGTCGCACGTCCCCCCACACCGGCAGGGCGCTCGGGCCCGGGAGGCGCCCCCCCCTGAGCCGAGGACCGGGGTCGGTAGCGAGGCGCCGACATCAGTCGATCTGGGTGACAAACGCGTCACACTCGAGCGAGATGTGTGTGCCACGGGCGGAAGCGGGCAGATGTAGGAACTCTGCAGTTTCCACTCGGCTCCCCTGGAAACCAGACACTTCTCTAAAAAGCCAAGTCATTTACTTAAAACTGAACATCTCCGTAGCACTTTTGACAGGGCGGCAAGATGCTGCGGGGAAGCCGGGGCCAGGCCGGGGCCGGGCGGGGCGACGGGTTTCCTCCGGGGGTGGGGACGGGCTCCGGGCCTGCCCTGCGCCCGCGCCTCCCTCTTCCTGGGCCGCCCGGGCCCGGCCTCCTCCCCGTCCACACCCTCCCTCGACCGCCGGAGCACCTCACCTCCGCCGACGACCCAAAGGTGCCCGGAGCCCCTGTCCCAGCTCCGAACTCTGCAGCGTCCTTGGTCCGCCCCCCTGCCCCCCTGCACATCCCCCGAGCCACGCCTCCCCACCGCAGGGATGGCCGTCCAGGCCACCTCCTCCCTGGCGATCCTTGACCCTCACCTGCCTCGGGGCCCACCTGGCACCTGCCGGTCCGTGCCCCGCCCCCAAAGTCCACCCTCCAGCCTGGCTCTGCTCAAACCTTGCCGTCCTCGTCCTCGGGGTGCGAGCCCCACACCGCCTCTCCGACCTGACACGGTCCCTTCTCCTGTCTCGGCCCCGGCCAAGCCCCCACAGCCCTTCCTTCTGGAAGCACGCCTCTGGGCCACCTCAGGGGCCGTTCTCTCTGCCTGACGGCGCTTCCTCAGGTATCCCCACGGCTCCCCTGCTCCTTCCCGAAGAGACCCACCCTGACCGCTCCCCCCTCTCCTTCCTCCGTGGCTGCCCTGTGACTGATAGCCCCTCCTAACACGTTTGTTCCCCGGTATGAGGATTCGTGTGGATTTTGGCTCTCTCCCCCTGGTTTCCCCCAGAAACCCTGTTATTCCAGAAATATCCATGGAGAGAACCCAGGAAGCCCCCTGAGGGAGGAGCAGGGGGACCATACCTTCACGTTAATCGTAGGGGAAACCAGCGTGGCTATTTCTCTCTGCAACCGGAACCGCAAGCCGGAACAGGAGCCAGTACCTCCAGACAAGACAATGTGGCCAAAAAGAATCTTCCAGAAGGTGGGATTGCAGGAGCTGATGCTCTGGAAGGCCTTCATATGGATGCCCAGGTCGTTTCTCCCTGTCGAGATGGGCAGAGGAAGACAGAAGTTTGGGGGCCAGAGGCTCTGCCGGCTGCACCCTCGGGCTCCTTCCTCCCAGCTGCAGGCACAGGGGCAGGGGTGCGCGGGCTCCCCCCGGGTCTCAGCTCCGAGGGCAGTGGGCAAACGTTAGCAGCACCGACCACAGGGCCCTGACGGATTTCAACAGGGTCATGCGTGTGAACCGCCCGGCACAACCGTGGGACTCACCAGCGGACGGCTGAGCAAACAGATATCAACTCTCCGCTCCCATCTGAGATGCTTTGTATTTGACTGTTACCGACAATTATTCACCTCTAATGCCCCTGCAGAGGCAGTGTCCTTGCTCAGGTGGCCTTTGAAAAACTCTACCGATTTTTTTTTAAAAAAATCATTTATTTTTTATCGAGGTGTACCTGGCGTATCTTTGTTTCAGGTGTACGACTTAATGATTCGATATTTGCATAAATTGCGCGATGATCGCCACAACACGTCCAGTTGAAATCTCGACTCGTCATCGGTCCATATACAGAAACACAAAGACGCCGAGAACAGCCCTCGAGGGCGGCGGCCTTGATTTCCGGTCTGTTCCGCACTGAGCTTCTGGGAGGGGTGGGTGGGGCCTGACCCCGCCTCGCTCGCCTCCCCTGGGACAGGACCTACCGCACGGCCTTGGGACAAAGAACGAAAAGGCCGATCTGCCAGAAGCATCGAGAACGTGCCTGGCCCAATGAGCGGGAACAGGGCCAGCCAACACTCGGCTCTCGTCACGGGGTTGGCTGTGTCCCCGCTCACTGACGCGGAGGAGAGCTGCCGTTTCCTTGACCCACATAATATTTCGGGGGCAGCGCCTGTTTGAAGCCTTTATGCCCCGCACAGTCCGACAGGGAAAGCAGAGGTAAGCTCGGATCGCTTGTGCCGGACGTAAAAGCCACGCCCTTCTCAGGCACGAATCCTGGGGAAGTGGGCGGGTCCCTCTTATTCCCCTCCGGCTCTCGGAAATGTAACCAGTGATTTTCACGAGTCGATTCCAGGAAATAGCTGGTTTTCCATGACGACCTCCTTCCCAGCCAACAGGAAGTTTACAACTCGTCACGTTTTTCCTGTTTCGCCATGCCCGTCAGGGAGCTCAGCCAACTCAGTACACCTCTAAAAGCTCGAGCTCACTGGGGCTGCGTCCGTGGTCTAGCCGTTGCACACAGTCCTGCAAAGCCCTGTGCTACGGACATATCCGAGTATTCCTCAGCCACAAAGAAGAATGACATCTCTCCATTTTGCAGCAGCGTGGCTGGAGCTGGTGGGGTGGAGCGTAATAAATACTAAACAAAACAATCCAGTCGGAGAAAGACATGTACCATAGGATCACACTCATGGGTGAAATTTAGGAAACAAAACAAATGAACGAAGGGAAATAAAAAGAGAGACAAACCAAGAAACAGAATCTTAACTCAAGAGAACACACCGATGGTTCCCAGAGGGGAGGTGGGGGGGTCGGATGATGGGGATTAAGGGCGCACTTGTTGTGAGGAGCACTGGGGGGCGTAGAGAGTTGCTGGATCACGAAATTGTACACCTGAGACTCATCCCACGCTGTGTGTTAACTACCCTAGAATTTTTAAAAAATTTTTTTTAACGTTTATTCATTTTTGAGACAGAGAGAGACAGAGCATGAACAGGGGAGGGGCAGAGAGAGAGGGAGACACGGAATGTGAAGCAGGCTCCAGGCTCCGAGCTGTCAGCACAGAGCCCGACGCGGGGCTCGAACTCACGGACTGCGAGATCACGACCTGAGCCGAAGTTGGCCGCTCAACCAACTGAGCCACCCAGGCGCCCCCTAGAATTTTTTTAACCTCTACATCAGCCAAAATGTTTAAAGTTCCCTCAGAAACTATGGTTTTAGCTCTTCTGCTTCGTCTGCATTTGCGTATTTCAAATTATTTTGTAAGCAGGTGGCGGATGAGTGACAGGCAGCCGGAGGTCCAGCGGCGTACATGGTCACACCCGACAAGTATTTCGTCCCCTGCCCTGGGTTTACTCCCTGGTAACGTGAGCGACGTCAGATGGGGCAGGATTGAAGGCTGCGCCCGGCATACGTGGTCGGCAAAGTCACAGGCATACAGTAGGTGCTTAATACGTGACAGCTCCTCCCACCGGGGTTAGAAATGGGCACCTGCTGGCTGCTGAGGACAGCGCCCCCTCGTGGCTGCCGGGCTCCGTCCCCCGCACGGGGCTGCACTGTCCGCACGGGGCTCACCCGGGGCCCCTCCCCAACGCTCACCCATGAGGTCTCCCTGGAAAAGCGCCTCGGGGCAGAAGAACCTCTCCTGGCCGAGGGTGACCTCCTGGCCGTCGGGCAGCTGGCATCTCTGCGCGCGGGAAGACGAGTCGGCCTTTACTTTTTCCTCGTCGAAGTCCAGAGCCACGTAGCAGTATTGTTCTTTTATGCTTCGGACATACTCCCGGTCACCTACGGGGGAAAGGAGAAGGGCCGGACAGAGAAGGGCGTGACCCGAGACGGTTCACAGAGGCGCCCTGTCCCCCAGGGAGCACCTTCCGGAAGCTTCGGCCCCTCGAGGCGGGGACGGGGCGGCACCAATGCAGCGCCTGTTCCTGTTTTCATCTCTGATCCCGGAGCCTCCTGATCCGTAAGGTCAGCGGGGGCCTGGGCTCGCGGGAGAGAACGGTACAGCGGGGTGTCCCGAGCTGAGACACGGACGTTTGGAAACCGCCGGTGCGTTATGTGTTGATGCCCTGCTATGTGCGGTGTGTGTTTTTAGGGGGCCGGAAAGGCAAACCCGATCTCATTACCTGTTGAAGTTGCGCTGCTGTTGGTGCCCCGACCCCCACCTGCTGTGAATGTCGGTTGTGAACAGCTCACAGCTGCCCCCTCCTGCTGAGAACTGCCCCAGCCGGCCAGGCCCCATCGCCCAGAAACATCTGGAAGGTCGTGTCCCTCCACCTTCTGAGTGGCTGACACGAGGCTTTAGACCCTGGCGTGTCCTGGTTTTATGTTTTGTCTGCATTGTTTTTGAATCTGGATGGGAGCTCCCGGCACCTGCTCCCCGAGAAATCCCCGGAGTCTCTAGCCCGCGGACTCCTACCCTCGCCCACGCCACCTGACCGCTCTGTCTGCGTCTGCTCTGTCTTTCTTGTTCCAGAACCCTGCCGCACCCCTCGGTTCTTCTGGGGCTCCTCGCCCTCCAGAAGCCGATGTCGCCAGGCCCTCCCTTCCCCCTCCCTCCCTTGGCTTCCTTCCTCACCTAGTTCGGGCTTTGGTGAGACAAATCTAGGTTCACATCCTGCCTCTGCCATTTGCTGAGTGCTCAGCTTTCGGCTAGCTCGCTCTGGCTTAGACCTTCTCTTTCTCCATCTTCGAGAGTGGGATGAACCCCCACTCGCAGGACCGTGGTGCAGATGGGCTGAGATCACACACATTAGGTCTTCCTGCTAAGCATGAGGGGTCAACGAAATGCTTCCCTTTGCCCTGGCTGATCTTTCTCACGGCCCCTGGCTTTCTTCTAATTGCCACTGTTCTCTGGGGCTCCGTATACCCTCTGCCTGTGGACGTATATCTCTCGCCTGGGACGACCGGGAAGTATAACGCGGGACTGTCGGCTTGTTGGGAATGGGTGTCACGTAGGGTGCGCAGGCTGGGAACCTGGTCCAGGAAGTGTGTGAAAAGTGAGACGGGCACAGCCTCATCTGGAGTCCTTGGGTTCACATCCCAGGTGATGCACCTGCTGGTCATGTGATGTGGCAGTCACCTGCTGTTCCTAGGCCTCTTCCTCTTACAGCGGAGACACCTGTTTCCCCTCATGGCGTTGTAGCATGAAGCAGTGACAGAAAGTATGTGAAATGTTTGCTCATCCAAGCGTTGTGCCCAGAGTAAGTATTCTGTAAATCTTAGCCCATCATCATCGTCATCATGTCACCATTACCATCACCGTCATCACCATCCTCATCACCACCACCACCATCATCACCATCATCGTTGTCGTCATGTCACCACCACCATCATCAACACGTCAACACCATCACCATCATCACCATCATCGTTGTCATCATGTCACCACCACCATCATCAACACGTCAACACCATCACCATCACCACCATCATCACCACCACTGTCATCACCATCATCACCATTGTCACTATCACCACTATTATCATCATCATCACCATCACCCTCATTGTCATTATCAATCACTTACTGTCCCTAGACATAGGTGAAGTTATTTGTAAGACTTGAATTATGGTCAAGTAGCCTTAGCTTTACAGATTGAGGGCTGCAGGTTGAACAGGCCAAGAAGGATATTACGCCCAGGGACCGGCTCCCCTGGACGAGAATGGCAAGTTCCTACCTGTGCTCACCACCGAGTGCCCACTGTCTGTCAACAGTTGCAGGAGGTACAAGGTTAGGTCTTGGCCCGCCACGTCCATCCGGATGGTCGACTGATGCAAAGGAGAGCCTTCCATGATGGGCACAAAGTATGTCATTCCTTCTCCAGACTCAATGGTGGTTCCTAGATAAGAGAACTGCGCTGGCATCACAATACAGGGTGCATGGAGTCCCTTACCTACTGTCAAGTCTCCAGGAAGAGACAGTAGACAAGAAGAGATAATGAGGTAATAATAAGATAAGGCAAAGGGTCCGAGGAAGAAACTCTGCTGCAGGGGAGCGTGCTGGGGTAATGCCTGTCTGGATCAGACCAAGGCCAACTGTTTCGGACAGGAAACCTGCAAATTTTCTTATGAAACCAGACATCCAGACGTCAGCAACTGTCGTCAAAGGGTGAAAGAGGAGGAATACTCCGCTTTTGACAGCTCTCGCCCTTAAAAACTGGGCATCGATGCAGGCGCTGGGAATCGCGGGGTACAGCTCGATTGTCAGACAAAGCTGGGTGCAGTGAAGGAGGATTACTTTTTAGTTACCTAAAAACTAAAGTTTTTAAACTTTACTTTGAAAGTACTTTACTTTTAGGTACTTTTTAGTCACCTAAACTAAAGTACTAGTCTCTGTGCTAGTCCAAAAGATGCGATGTGGTCACGGGGACAGAGGCTTCACTTTGTGTGAAACTGCGGCTTGGGGGGCCATGAAGAGCAGACCAGGGGTCTGGGTGGTGGGCTCTTTTCACAAGTTGAATCTGGTGACATTTATTTTTTTTATGTTTATAGAGAGAGAGAGAAAGCACACGAGCAAGCAGAGGAGGGGCAGAGAGAGAGGGAGACACAGAATCCGAAGCAGGCTCCAGGCTCCGAGCCATCAGCGCAGACCCCAATGCGGGGCTCAAAACCATGAACATGAGATCATGCCCTGAGCTGAAGTCGGACACTTAACCGTCTGAGCCCCCAGGTGTCCTGAGGTCTTTACATTTAAAATGAAGCAAGAACGAGTCAAGAAGACCTCCATGGGGCACCTGGGTGGCTCAGTCAGCTGAGCGTCCGACTTTGGCTCAAATCATGATCTCACGGTCCGTGAGTTCGAGCCCCGCGTCGGGTTCTGTGCTGACAGCTCGGAGCCTGGAGCCTGCTTCAGAGTCTGTGTCTCCCTCTCTCTCTGCCCCTCCCTCGCTCATGCTGTGTCTCTCTCTGTCTCAAAAAATGAATAAACATTAAAAAACAAAAGAAGACCTCCATGGCCTGCTAAGGTAAGAAGCAAAGAATGGGCCCCGCCCAACACACCCGAAATGCCTAAAACAGAGAATGAAATACAGAAAACAACAGTTTTCAAGATACCGGACCTCAAGCAACAAAGGATGGTCTCAGTGGTCCCCAAGGGACAGGACGTCACAAGAAAAGAACAAAGCAGACCATGATCCCTCATGAACACAGACACGAAACTCCTAAACAAAGTTTTAGCAAATATATACAAAGATAATATGTCGTGACCGAAGTGATTTTACCTCAGAACGGCAAGTCGACATTCAGAAATCGATTAGTGTAATGCACCATGTTAAAGAACTAAGAGAGAAAAATGCACACGATCATGTCAGGAAAGGCAGAAAATGCATTTAACACGATCCAATATCCATGCGTGATTTAGAGAGAAAAAATTCTCATCAAACCAGGAATACATGGTAACTTCCTCCAGCTGATAAAGGCTGTCTATGAAAAACCTACAGCTAACAAGGCACTTAATGTAGAAATGAATGATTTCCTTCTGAGGTCAGGAACAAGCCAACGATGTCTCCTCCCGCAGTTTCTACTCAGTATCGTACCAGAGGCTCTAGCCAGGGCAGCGAGGCGAGGAAAATAAATAAATAGCACCCAGTTTGGAAATAAAGGAGTTAAACTATAGACAACAGGGTTGGCCAAGTGGAAAAATCTTACCAGCACTGATAAAAGCGTTTGGTTAGAGCTGCCCGGATACAAATCCGTATACAAAAGCCAATTGTATTTCTATAGACTTGTTTGGAACGATCAGAAAGTTAAATAAAGATACCACTTATAATAGAGTCAGAACATGTGAAATACGGAGAAATAAATCTGATGAAAGATTTGCATGATGGTTACCCTGTGAACCACGAACCACTGCCCAGAGAAACTGGAGAATGCTTAGGAGATATGCCATATTTATCAGTCGGAAGACACTGCCGTTAAGATGTCAGTTCTCCCCAGATGGATCTATAAGTCCAAAGCAATTCTGATAAAAACCCAAAGATGCTTTTTTTTTTAATGTCTATTTATTTTTGAGAGAGAGAAAGAGAAAGAGAGAGACAGAGAGGGGCAGAAAGAGAGAGGGACAAAGGATCCCAAGCAGGCTCCGCACCGAGAGCAGAAAGCCCGACGTGGGGCTCGAACTCACAAACCATGAGATCGTGACCTGAGCTGAGGTTGGATGCTTAACCAACTAAGTCGCCCAGGTGCCCCAAGATGCTTTTTTGATAGAAATTGACAAACCGATTCTGAAATTCATATGGAAATGCCAAGAACCTGGAACGGCCAGAAAAAAAAGACGAAAACATTAAAACAACAAGAGACCAAAACTGTAATGCTAACATCTTATTCCAAGACTTATAAACCTCCAGGAATCAAGACAGTGTGGTATCAGCCAGCAGGTGGACAAATAGATCGATGGGACAGAATACGGAGTGTAGAAATAGACCGCATGGACACGGACAACTGGGTTCCCAGAAGACATGCATAGACACGATTCAGTGACGAACACAGGGTCTTTTCATCACCTAGTGTGGGACCAAGTGGACATCTATACACACGCCAAACAGTACCGTGAGACACCACTGCACGCCCGCTTCGAGGGCCACCATGACGAAACCTGGCCACACCAGTCTGCGGAGGAACCCGCTCGCTCACGCGGCTGGTGGGAATGCCAGCCCGACACGCGACCACACTGGCCACTAGTTTGGCAGATTTTTTTAAAAAGTTAAAATACACTTCCGCTTGACCCAATCATTTCACTTCTAGGTGTTTCTACCCAAGTGGGACAAAAGCGTATATGTCCACGCAAAGACTTGAAGGCAAATGTTCACAGCAGCTTTACTTATAATAGCTCCCAACTGAAAACAACCCAAATGTCCATCTGGAGGTAAACAGATAAGCAAACAGATAAGCGTGGTGAGTTCACGCAACGGAATACCGCTTGGCGAGAAGAAAGAAGTAAACTATTGTTATAAACGGCAGCACGAATGAACCTCCAATTATACTGAGTAAAAAAAGCCTTTGAGAAAAGGGTAGATACCCAACAACCTTTAAAAAAAAATTTTAATGTTTATTTTTGATAGAGAGACAGAGCGTGAGCAGGGGAGGGGCAGAGAGAGAGGGAGACACAGAATCTGAAGCAGCTCCAGGCTCCGAGCTGTCAGCACAGAGCCCAATGCAGGGCTCGAACCCATGAACCGTGAGATCATGAACAGAGCCAAAGTCGGATGCTTAACCAACTGAGCCACCCAGGTGCCCCTATACCCAACAACATTTATACGAATTTCTAGAACATGCAACCTCATCTGAGGACAGACTGGAGGGGGCAGCCTGGGGAGCGGAGGGGCAGAGTTTAGGAGTAACGAGTATGCTCATTATCTTGACCACGCCGATGGCCATGCAAGTGTCCCCACTCGTTGGAACTTATCCCAGTGCATGACTTAGACACCCTGAGTTTGTCGTGCACAAATTCCTCCTCCATAAAGCTGCCGAAAAATGACAGGAGCTGAGCGGAAGCAAACTGCTTGCCCAGGAGGGCCCCAGGGGCGTCAGGAGCGGGGCCACTCACCGGAGGTCAGGCCAGAGGCGTACAGAGAAAGGACTCCCAGGTTGGCTAAGTACAGGGCGGGCACGTTGAAGGTCTCGAACAGGATCTGCGGAGAAGGAACGGCAACTGCTGCAGCCAGGCCGGAGGACGGAGGAGCAGGGTCTTCCCTCAGTTCCCGGGCTCACAAAGCCCACCTGCAGGAGGCGCCTGGCTCCCCCAGAGATCCAGACAACGGGGTCGGGGGGCACGCCACTCCTCATCCCAGCTCTGCCCCGACGAGCTCTGCGACACTGTTTCCCAGGTGTGACGCGGGCTCCCATCCTTCCCAGGGACCTTACAGGGGGCGGGAAGACCTTACAGACTGTCATGAGGCTGATCTGAGGGCATTATATCATCTCATAGACCACCCTGACGATGCTGATTCCCAACGCCGCCATCGTTCCCTCCAAGTCTTTGCCTTTCTGCTCTTGGAGGGTAGGCAGGCTGTACGCAAATCCAACACTTTGACTTGGGATGATTCCTTGATTTACAATAATGGAAACAGCAAAAGCTAAGGGTTGGCTTGGTCAAGAACGCTCTCCAGGGTACTGACCGTACACAGGCGCGGACAGGGGAGACACCGTCTTGATTTTGCTGCCCGTGGCGTCCCCCCTGAGGTATGTGACTCTGTCATCCCTTGTCCACATGAGAGACCAGTGGGCAAGAATGTGAGGGAGCAGATGTCAGGCTGCCAGACACGGCAAGGCACTGCCTCCGTGACATTGGCTGAGGGAGTGAATGCTTCTCCTGCAAAACGGTGACACAGGGGTCTATAAAATTTAAACATTCTTGTTTTGAGTTTATTTATTTATTTTGAGAGAAAGAGAAACCGTGAGTGGGAGAGGGGCAGAGAGAGAAGAAGAGAGAGAATCCCAAGCAGGCTCTGCACTGTCAACGCGGAGCCCGACTCGGGGCTCAAACTCACAAACTGTGAGATCATGACCTGACCTGAAATCAGAAGCTTAACCGACTGAGTCCCCAAGGCATCTCGATATAGAGGTTCTTTGGATGGTGGGACCAACACGGGGTCCCTCGGACAATTGAAAGGCAGACTTTTTTACAGCTCCTAACCTGCCAGGCAGGGCCGCAGGAGGGCTGCGCCTGGGGACAGGGTGACAGCCAGCTGGAGCTGTCGGGGAGCATCTTGTGGGCAGCCAGTGGGGCGGTTCGCTAGCATTGGAGGGCTCCCGGTGGGCTGGCTCCCTTGAACAGTTCCACGGGCTCCTGGGCATAGGGGCTGTCCCCAGCCGCTGGGGCAAGTTGGGCAGACGTGCAGCGGTCATGAGCGGGACAGGATAGTAAGAGAAAGGGTCGGGGCATGGCTGCTGAGAAGCGACCCGGCCGGCCTCTAGCCACAGACCACAAAATCCAGGAAAGGCGGCATTCGAGAAAACGCGGTTACACAAAGTCGGGTCCACCAGTGAGCGTGTTACTCACAGGGGGGTCGCTAAGCACGCGTCTTGGGGGGGTGGTTTAGGCGATTTACCCAAGAGAGGCGAAAACTCATGTCCCTGCCAAGACTGGTTCACGCCCATTCGCGCCAGCTGTGCTCCCGACAGCCTCCGAGCGGACGCAGGGGAGGGTGGCGCGTCTGTGAGTCCGTGCCACCCTCCGGTGCCCCTGGAGCCTGCGTCCCGGTGGAGGAGTGGGGGGCGTGGGCTTCGGGAGGGAGAGAAGCTTTTGTGATCCCACCAGAGACCCCACCCCCCCAAAAACACAAAGACAAAAACCAACCTCAGCTCCCCTGGCCTGAGGTGAGGCCGGAGGCCACAGAGCTTGGAAGGGGCTTCGGGGTTCCCGCGATCAAAATCCCATCTTGCAGATGAGAATACCGAGGCCGGGGAACAGCCAGAAGCGGCGCTTACGGAGTGCGCAACAGGCGTTGATTCGCCTCGTTTCCACGACGCCCCCCGGGGGGACACCGTCGCCACCCTTCTGATAAGGAAACCAGGAGGCCGTGAGGACTCGTATTCCACCCGAGGTCACACATGCTGGGAGAGCCGGGGCCAGAGTCGGGTCTTGAGGCCGGCTGGGCTCGTCCCTACACACTGGGCTGCTGCCGCATTGGCGTCTCTGCTGGGCGACCCCCTGGGTTCCGCCCGTGGGGACCTGGAGGGGGGTCTGAGGGAGGCAGGGGAGGGGTAGAGCACAGCTAACTGCCCTGCTCCCTCCTCCTCCGTCCCTCCAAGGCCATGGCTCCCGGCGGAGTCCCTCGCCCACGCGAACCATCCAGGCTCTTTGGGTTTAGCGGGCAATAGCTCCCCGTCACTAGCCCAGAGCTCCGCGTCGGTTCACGGCGCTGTTGTAAAATGCATCCTTGCCTTTGTATACAGTCTCTTCTGTAAAGTCTCACCAACACGACCCCCTGCGAGGGTCCCTTTGGTTTCCTGCTGGGGCCCCAATATAATTAGGGGGTGAATTCAGAGAGACCCAGGGCAGAAAGACAGGCAGTGGGCCCCGGAGAGGCAGAGAGGTGC
The DNA here is from genome assembly GCA_030068075.1 of Paguma larvata. NCBI lineage: Eukaryota > Metazoa > Chordata > Mammalia > Carnivora > Viverridae > Paguma > Paguma larvata. The sequence continues at coordinate 209,663 of JAINVK010000061.1, forward strand.
CAGAGACGGGCCGTGTGGCTGGCGCGGTGCTTTGGGGAGGGTTAATTTTATGTGCCGACGTGACTGGGCCCCGGGGAGCCCAGACATCTGGTCAATCATCATTCCGAGGGTGTCTACGAGGGTGTTTCTGGATAATATTAACATTTTAACATTTTAACATTTTAACACAAATCGATAGATTGAGTAATACCAATTACCCATCCTGGGGTAGGTGGGCCTCGTCCAATCAGTTGAAGATCCGAATGGAGCAAAAGGCTCCAGCCCCCTGACTCACCCCCTGCAGCTCCTGGGATTTGTCGGTCTCCACAATCGCGTGAACCAATGCCTCAAAACAGAACTTCTTCCATATACACGTGTGTGTGTGTGTGCGCGCGCGCGCGCGTGTGTCCCACTGTTTGTCTGGAGAACCTGGAGACAGTTTGGGAGCAGCACACCGCCCTCGGGTGGGGGACGGTCCTGCTTCCCTCTTCTCTCTCCAGCCCACTGGGGCTCTGACGGGCACACGCTGCTCTCAACCTGGATACCTGCTGCTTCAAAACCACGGGCTCTGCGCCCGCGGCCGCGTGGAGCCCAGCTGCGGCCCACTTCCGTGGCCCACCTGTCCGGCGCAGAGGACGATTCGTTGGCCCCCCTGGGCTTTGTCTTAAACGAGGCGGCAGCTCACGCCTATGCCGTGATTGATGGTACCCTGTTTCCGGGTCGCGGCGCGGGCCCCCTCTGTGGGCGGGTGGTGTTGTGGGCCGCCGGCCTGCCCTGTGGGTCGCTGCGCACTGCGGGGGACAGCACTGGGTGCGAGGGGCTCTGGGCCAGGTGGCGAACCTTGCCGTTTCCTTAATGAGCTCCTCGGCGTCCTCATTAGGCGAAGCCTCACGACGCACCGGCAACCTGGACAGCCGGCAGCGGCCCCGCGGCCCCCTCCCCGCCTGGACCTCACTCCAGCCCTAGGAAGGCACTGCAGTCCCTCAGGGGGCACTCTGCTTGCTTCACCGGCCGGTCCTTGACAGCCTCCGAGAACGAGCTCAACCCGGTTCACCCCGTCAATCCGATCGCACGTACCGCCAACATACCGCCAACTCCTTGCAGGCGGCAGGCCCAGGGGGCAGGTGGGAGCTCTCGAGGCCGGTCGGAGCTCCAAGCGGGACGCGCCGCGCAGCAGGGACTGAGAGTGAGACTCAGGGTCGGGCCTCGAGCGCACAGAGGCCCTCCCAGCCACAGGCCCTGCGGCCTCAGCCAAACCACTTCCACTCCTAGACACTCCGTTTACCTCGCCTGTGCAACGGGACTGTGACGGCCCAGCCCGCGGACCGGCTGCCAGGTCCAGACGCAAGGTCCTGCCCGACTCCTGACCCCGTGGGGAGCTCTCCTGTGGCTCCCATCCCGCCAGCCTCCAGGGTCAAAGGGGACGGATCTCTCCTGTGTCTTCATCTCGCTGAGCTAAGGGATGACGCCCTGGGGGGTCCCCGAGGTTCGAGGCTCAAGAGGAAGCCAGAGCCGCCCTCCCCGTGGCCTGCCCCCCGACCCCGCTCGCCCGCCGGCCGGCCCCTGACCTGCGACGTCTTCTCTTTGTCGGACATGGCGTTTAAAGGCGGCTCCGTCACCATGAGAGGATGGTGTTCGGGGGCGACGCGGAGCCTCTCGTAGAAGGAGTGATGCCAGACCTGCCGGGGGGAGAGGGGACGCGGTGAGGCCCGTCCGCGCCCCGGCCCACCTTCCGGAAGTGGGACGGAGCCTGCCCGCACCGCCAAGTGGCTTCCATAAGCAGGAGCTTATGCGATTCAGAGCAGGAAGGACAGAGTGGACACGGACGCTCGTGTGTTCCGGGCCTCGAGTCAGGACGGGGAGCAGACGACGGCGTGTGGGGCACGGTCCTCATCCGACCGGGCGGCAGACATGGGCCCCGAGACACAGCAGGGGCGGCGTGGCACCGGGCGTGGGCCCAGGCCAGGAACGTGGCTGATGTGCTGTTTCCTCATCTGTAGACGGAAATCTTCCCCTTCCTCATGGAGCGGCCTGAGGACGCCGTGGGGGATCTGGCACAGCGTTGGTAGGAAACCCAGTGTATTTGTTTCCGGTGGCCGTGATAACAGACCACGGCCTGAGTGACTTAAACACCAGTCCCCACCTCCTGGAGGCCACAGCCCGAGGTCCAGGCGGGGGCAGGGTCGGGCCCCCCGAGGCCTCTCTCCTTGTGTGGGCGGCCGTCCTCCCCTGCGTCCTCACGGGGTCGTCCCTCCGTGCGTGTCTGTGTCCCGATCCCCTCTTCTTACAAGGACCCCAGTCACACGGGATCAGGGCCCACCCTGGTGACCACATGTTACCGTGATCACCTGTTTAAAAATCGTTTTAATGTTTATTTTTTTTGGGGGGGGTGGTGGGAGGGACAGAGAAAATGGGAGACACAGAATCCGAAGCGGGCTCCAGGCTCCTCACTGTCAGCACAGAGCCCGACGCGGGGCTCGAACCCACAAACCGTGAGACCATGGCCTGTGCTGTAGTCGGATCCTTCACCAACTGAGTCACCCCGGTGCCCCTTGGTCACTTCTTTAAAGACCCGTCTCCAGATACAGTCATGTTCTGAGGTGCTCAGGGTCAGGACTCCAACGTAGGAGACTGGGGGACACAACTCAGGCCACGGCACGAAGCCGAGTGCTCGGTGCACAGTAGGTGCTCAGCAAGCAATGGAAAAAGCTCCTGCCTGTCTCTGGGGAGGAGGCTCCACGGAGAACGGAAAGCAGAAGTGAGGGGACGTTCGGCGGAGGAAGGGCCTCAGGAGAGGGGGGGCCTGGAAACACAAAGCGACATGGTGCCCACAACACGGCAAAAGGCAGACGGTGGGGGTGCTCGAGGCTGGACCGGAGCAGGGAGGTGGCGAGATCAGATGTCGGATGGTCCCTCGGCAGGCCGTGGGGGGGTAAACTGGGGGGGCGAGGTAGGAGGAGGGGCACCACGGGGAGGATCGTTGCGATGACCCTGGTCTTTGGGCAAGAACTGAACCAAGAGCTGGAAGCAGCTGAAGACACACCAGAAGCCGGCTCCACTGGGTCGGCCAGGCAGCCGCGCCCGCACAGAGAGGGGAGGAGAAGGGGGAGGCTACAGCCCAGGGAGCCCGGGTCTCAGGAGCTGGTGGGCTGCACACTCCAAAGACCCGTCTACACCGCTTCGGTCTCTGTATTCCCTATGACACAGTAATGGAGGGCTACAGCCAGAACCGGAGCCAAGACGTCCACCGTGTGGATAGGAGGCATCTGTGAGTGACGCCCCCACAGCGTCTTCAAGACACCCAAGGAACACACGCGCCCTGACACCCACAGCCTGTGCGGACCCCTCCCCCACTGAACCGGCTCACGCAGCGCACAGAAGACGCCATCAGTGAAGGCCCGCGGCTCATGAGGCTACAGCACAAAGCCACCGCAGCCTTCACGGTGGCCGCCTTGATGTCCCCTCCAGGGGAGGCCGACCAGAATGCTGCGAGGGCGTTCGAGGGCCCCCGCAGGAAGTCCCCAGGAAGGATCGCCAGCCCCACGGGGCGCCACCTTGGCGATGTCTGCCCCAGCCGGTCGAGCCTTCCGGTGACGCACCCCCAGCTGGCTCCTGACTGCCGCCCCACGGGACACCCCACGAGAGGCCCCGAGCCAGAACCACCCGGCTGAGCTGCTCCCCAGTTCTTCCTGGGAGAGGAAGTGGATGCCATGGGTGTTTTAAGGCTCTAGGTTTGGGGCGATTCGTTATGCAGATATCCCGAGGCTGCGCGCAAACTTCAGCCGCTCACGGGGGCCCCGATCAGAGGCTTCGGCTGCTCAGACGGAGCAGTTCCAATGGCCAAATTTATTACGTCTGCACTGCGCTGGACTAAGGAATTTTTTTCTCACGACAAAATATCCATTCCATACAGTTTACTGATTTAACCTGTCTAAACAGCGCGGGGCTCGGCGGCAGCACGTGCACTCACACGGCTGTGCGGCCGTGACCGCCATCCATTCTCCGAGAACTTTCTATCGTCCTCGACCAGAACTCTGTCCCCGTTAAACACTCACTCCCCCTCCCCCTTCCCCGTCCCCCGGCCCTACTGTCCTACTTCCCGTTTCTACGACTCTGACGATGAAGAGTCTTCGTATGGGTGGAATCACACAGTGTTTGTCTGTTTCCGCCTGGCTCGTTTCACTCAACATCACGTCCTTAAGGTCCGGCCAGGCTGAAGCAGGTGCCAGGCGTCCTTCCTTTCAGGGTGGACTGATAGTCCGTCGCACGTGTGGCACGTTCCGTCTGTCCGTCTGTCTGCTGAGGGGCACCTGGTTGCTTCCGCATCTCGGCCGTTGCGAACAGCGCCGCAGCGAGGGCGGGTGTGCGGCCGTCTCTTCCTGCCCTTGCTTTCAATTCTCTAATGTTTTGGAACCACTGTCCTGTGATCCAAGGGCCTGCGCCCCTCTGGCGCCTCCCACCGGCCACGCATGAGGTCGCAAGGCCACCCTGGGCGTGGAGTGGACGAAGGATTCTTTACCCATTTCCTTGAATCCTTACGCCAGCGCTACGCGCAAAAAAAAATTATACCCCTTTTTCACAGGTAAGGAAACGGAGGGCCAGGGAGGCCGGTTACTTGCCCAAAATGACACAGATAATAAGTCGTGGAGACAGGATTGAGGCTCGGGTCCCCGACCCCGCGACCCACACAGTTAGTAGTGTGACGTAGCGTCTACAGGGACGGAGGGCTAAGAGAGAGCCCCGGATGTCAGGGCACCTCCCTCCCCTGGGTCAGTAGGGGCCCCGCGGACAGGTCCCGCCCCAGCAGGAGCGAGCCTACCTTCTCCAGGTTGTCCCAGTTCACGACGGTTCCCCGGGAGACAGGATACTGCAGGTTGAGTTCCCCTCGCTTCTGCTGAGCCTCGTCTCCGAGGAACCAGTCTTCCTCGCCCATCCCTGCCAGCGGGTTCTGAAAGACACGGGCCAGGACGGGTCTGCTCTCGGGGCGACTCCCCTCCACTCGGCTTCACGGGTCGGTGCGTGGGGAGCAATGCCGGGGAGCTGGGACCTGCGGCCGGGGGACCGCTCCGGGTCACAGCGCTGGCGGTGCTGTGCTTCTCAAGCTTGAATGCTATTTCTAGACGCCACCAAGATGTTTCAGCAAATGACCTGCAAGGTCAAAGTGCTCCTGCGGGCACACGCCTCGTCCGCTCGAGGGCGGGAGACCCGAGGGCCACGGGGAGCGGCCGTGGAGCGGGGATGGCGTCGGGGAGGGGCACCGGCCGCTGCGTTCGCCCTGGAAAACTGCTGGGGACAGGGTTTGCAGGTTAGTTTGTCGTTCCCATTCCCAGAGAGGACAGACCTAACTGCTTCCGTGGCCGGGTGAGCCACTTCTTCCGACACAGAACGAAAGGGGTGAGGGGCTTACTGGGAACCCACCTATGTGGGAGAAAAGAGGGAGGGCACCTGGCCAGGCTTGTGGGGGGGGGTGCGGGGCAGGCAGCGGGCTGTCGTCCCAGTCCCAGCCTGGGTACAGACCGAGGGCGGGAGGGCTGTCCCAGGACACCGTGCCGCCGGCAGGGCCGCTGCGGCGCTCTGAGCCAGTCGTCCACGAAGGGAGCCCCGTGTCTCCCGAAATGGGTCCGTGTGGGCAGCCCCGCCGCGCCCGGCTGTCGGCAAAGCGTGTCCTCGGGAAGCGTGGCCTCGGCGTCATGCAGGAATTGTGCCATGGTGCCACACTGGATTTCAGAGAGGCCCTTCCCGAGGCCACCACGGCTCGTGTGCACAGAGCTCTTTTGTCTTACGAGTTTGTCTTTTAGGGGCGCCTGGGGGGCTCAGTCGGTTAAGCGTCCGACTTCGGCTCAGGTCATGATCTCACAGTTCGTGGGTTCGAGCCCTGCGTCGGGCTCTGTGCTGACAGCTCGGAGCTCGGAGCCTGCTTCGGATTCTGTATCTCCCTCTCTCTCTGCCCCTCCCCTGCTTGTGCTCTGCCTCTCTTTCTCTCAAAAATAAACATTAAAAAAAAAAGGGGGTTGTCTCTTAGGAAGAAGGGGTTTGGACTGGGGAGACTCCATGGGATTCCACGTGACGGGAATGCACTCCGTCACTGAGAGGACACACTGGTGCGAGGGACAGTAGAGGCTGCCCTGCCTCTGAAGCTTCTGGCTCAGCCGGACCTTCGCGTGTGAGGGTGGGGGGGGAGGGGCGCCTGCGGGGTGGGAGGAGCAGCGCCACCAGGCCTGAAGCTGCGGCTGCAAACGCCGAGCAGGACGGGGCTGGGGCCTGAGCGGCTGCCCCGCGGCGATGGACCGAGTGCCTCCCCGAGGGGTCCTCACCGCGGGCTCGCCGCCACGCCCACGTGCACGGAGGGGCTGCGGTGCTCGTACTCGGAGCGAAACGCGAGCCCCCTCGGAGCATCCTGGCAGGCGCCGACTCCTCTTAGCCACAGAGGCGCACCTCCCGCTGCCCAGGGCTCCACGGTTCAGGAGCCACTGCGCGTGATTCCTCGTGGCCACTCGCTTCTATTTTGGGGAGGAACTCGATCGTTCTCGCTGTGAGTTTTATACCCTGCTGCATCTACGATCCTGCTCCCAGCAGTATAGCTCGCAGGGGGCTCTCCCTCCCCCCGCGGCTGCGGGCGTGTCGCCGTGGTGCCCTGTGAGGCCTTCCCGTCGCAGGACGGATGGCTGTACCTGTCGGGACAAGAGATGCCACGTCAAGGGTTTCGAAACGGATTCTCGAAGGACTCGATGCGGGGCACCGGTTACACGATGTTGGGAGTTCGGAAGAGCCAGCAGGGAGCACGGAGGGAGCCCAGAGAGCGAGGACGGACGGTGTGGGGGGAGCTGCAGTGTGCAGGCCTGCCCCCGCCTTCCGCCCCCCAATCTGCCTCTCTGGCGTCCCAGGACATCGGGGCCCACAGACAATAAGCAGAGCCCAGCTGTCGTGGGCTGAAGGGTGGCCCCCAAAAGACGTGTCCACGTCCAAGCCCCAGAACCTACGCGGACGTGACAAGCGTTCCCCAAAGGCCAGAAGCAGGAGACATGAGACAGAGGTGGAGACGAAGCAGAGGCTGGAGGGGCGGAGCCACGAGCCCGGGGGGGGGGGGTAGGCCGGGGGCCCCCGGCAGCCAGAGGAGCAGGAAGGACGGTCCCCCAGCACGGCTGGAGGGAGCGAGGACCTGCTCACCCCTGGATTGAGGACCTCGGGCCTCCAGAGCTGGGACAGAAGGAGTCTGTGGTCACTGGTCACGGCCGTCCCAGGCAGGACACTCGCGCTCACCATCGCCACCACCCTGAGTGTCGTCTCCATCCTTGTCACGCTTCCAGGGGCCAGACTCCATGCCCGGCCACCTCTCTGAGGCTTCGACCGGGTGTGGCGCGTGTGCGTTGGTTCACCCTCCTCTGTGCACGGGGATTCTGAGCTCCCGAGGCGACTTGCCCCCGGTCTCGCTGGTGCCCAGGCGGGGCCGGCGTTGGGGTGTGGGTCTCCGGCCCCCGCAGCCCCCACTCCTCACCTCTGGGCTCTGCAATCTCGAAGAAACGGGCCGCTCGGCCAGCGAGGTGGGCTCCTGCTCTTACCCCTTAGAGAAGGGCGGGGACTCTCGCGTTCGGCCGCGCAGCACGCCCAGGCGGGAAGGCAGGTCTCGAAACTCCCGCGGCATGCTAGAAACATCGCCGCTGCTTTGCCCCAAGCGACGCAGAGCCCAGGCGCAGTCACCCCGGGCACCCGGACCATGGCGCTCCCCCCCACGCATGGGCAGACTTCCCAAGGAGGATCGCGGTGACCCAGCACCGAGGCCTTGATCTCGGATGGGGGGTCCTGCCTCCACCGCTCGCTCGCACGGGGATGTGGGCGCGCCCCCTGCCAGAGCCACCACTCCTCTTCGGGGATCAGGGCCCCGTGGTAGCTGCCTGGCAGGGCCACCAGGCTCGTGCCAGCTCAGCGAGTTACAGTCACCGTGTGAACTGAGTGCCTCCCAGCAGCCTTGAGTGGGAGCCTCAGTGCCTCCTGGGACTTGGCGGCGCCCTCGGTGGCGGGAAGGCGGGGACGGGGGGTTCGGAGGAACAGCGTGCATCCGGCCTGCACGCGACTTTTGTTCGGTCTGTGCGGGGTTTGCAGAAAAGTGAGCTAGACTTAAGATCTTGACACAGAAACCTGAATTCCTTAAACGCAAGCCCGCAAGGCCAGGCCTGGGGACGCGCCCGGAGGGTCTGAGGGCAGCGCCTCGGACACACGGCGCCCATGCACACAGCGGCGCCGGGCACGGCGGCGGTCGGAGCAACTCACGTCGTGTCGAAGTTTCCCGAGGAGGGTGGGGAACACGGCCTGGGGGGCTTCGGTGCCCGCAAAGCCCACCTTGCTGAAGCCTGAGCCGTAGTCGCAGACGAGGGGCACGTCCATCGTGCCGTGCGCGACCTGGACGGGCTGCGGGAGAGACGACAGGGTTATTCGAGCCGTTTGCAAGGCGCTCGACCGCGGGGCGGGGGCCGTGTCAGGGTGGCCGCGGACTCTGCGCTGGACGCCCTGAAGGCGGCCCCTCGCACCCAGAGTGGGGTCCTGTCGGGGGTCAAGCCACCGTCTGGGTTCTGGGGCAGTTTTCTGGAACTAGTGGGCTTTCAAAATTCTTTATTTTTTTAATGTTTATTTATTTTTGAGAGACAGAGAGAGAGAGCATGAGCAGGGGAGGGTCAGAGAGAGAGGGAGCCACAGAATCCGAAGCAGGCTCCAGGCTCTGAGCTGTCAGCACAGACCCCAATGTGGGGCTTGAACCCGCCAACGGCGAGATCATGACCTGAGCTGAGGTCGGACTCTTAACAGACTGAGCCACCCGGGAGCCCCTCAAAATAGTTTTATTTTTTTATTTTTTTATTTTAATTTTTTTTGAGAGACAGAGACAGGAGCATGAATGGGGAAGGGGCGGAGAGAGAGGGAGACACAGACTCCGAAACAGGCTCCAGGCTCTGAGCCGTCAGCACAGAGCCTGACACGGGGCTCGAACTCACCAACCGTGAGATCTGACCTGAGACTGAGCCACTCGGGTGCCCCTCAGAACATTTTTTAATGTTTTATTTTATTTTTGAGAGAGAGAGAGAGAGAGAGAGAGAGAGAGAGAGAAAGAGAGCACGCATGAGTGGGGGAGGGGCGGGGGGGACACAGAATCGGAAGCAGGCTCTAGGCTCTGAGCTGTCAGCACAGACCCCAACGTGGGGCTGGAACTCACAAACCATGAGATCTTGATTTGAACCAAAGTTGGACACAACTACCTGAGCCACCCAGGCGCCCCAGGGGACTTCCAGTGACCCCGGAGATGTGGCTTCCCTAGAGAAGGCAGGCCCGGGGGACCAGCTCTGGGGCTAAAACTCTCCCACTGGGACCAGGGCCCCCGCTGGTGTCTGGTCCCAGTCTGCCGTTGGGTCACCGCTAACACCACTGATCTGTGTCACAGGTACAAGCTTGGAGGCGGACGCGGGCTTCCCTCACTCTCGGGCACACACGCCGGGCGCAGAATCGCAGGGTCCTGCAATAGCCGCCTTCCAGGGCAACTGCACCCCGCCACACCACCAACCCCCCACCATCCTCCACGTCCTCACCCATGCTGGCCGCCAACCGCCCTTCTCCGTATAGCCCGGGGGGGGGGGGTGTGTGGGAGCTTTGATTTGCTTTCCCCTGGTGTGTTGGGCCGCGGGTGTTGGGCCACGGGTGTTGGGCCGCGGGTGTTGGGCCACGGGTGTAGAGCGCCATTTTGTGCACTGGCTCGTTCGCCATCCACTGGTGCATCTTCCTTGGAAAAACGGCTCCTCTGACGCTCTGCCCAACTGTAACTGGCTTGTTTGTCCTGTTATCCTCGGGCTGTAGGAGTGCCCGTCGTATCCAGACACCAGGCTCTTGTGAGGCGTCGACTTGCCGCCATCTTGTTCACGTCGTTCAGAGCGTTGGGTCAAGGGCGGGCCTTCCATCTTGCTGGAAACAGCCCCGTCCGCTCCCTGCACGCATCCTCGCGGTCCTCGCCCACCGCCCTGGCGTGCGCGTGCGATGTTGTCACCCGCTACGGCACACCGTGCGTGCAGCATCCGGGCTCGTGTGTGCCAGTCCAGGCCCTTCTAGAAGCTCTGCACCTGCCCCGACTTCCTTGTCACCCTCAGGCCTGCAGAGACCCAAGTCACACCCTGTGCTGTCACCTGCCTCAGCAGGACGTGGCCACGGCCCTGCTCCCTCCTGGCGGACTGGCCTTTCCTTCCCACAGGACCCTGTGGTTGCACCGGCCCGGGCGCGGCACAAGCAGCTGGCCCCACGCACACCGTCCCCCGGGCGCACATCGGTCATAAGCCACCGTGGACCTGGGGGGCACGGCGCAGCTCGGGGCACCTGCCCGACATCTCCAAACCCCACGGCAGCAGTGGCATTCGTGGGAGGGGCTGTTGTGGAGGAAAGGGGACGATTGAGGGATGCGTCCCCCCCCCCCAGTAAAAAGAAGGCAGTCGATCTCTGAACCCCCAGCACCTGTGAATATGGCCTTATTTGCAGACTCGGCCCGGTTAAAACTAGGTCGTGCGCTGGGGCATGCCCTCCCCCGAGGACTGGGGTCTCGGTAAGAATTCGGACACAGGAAGACGGAGCAGAGATCGGCGCGACGGGCCCAAGAGCCTGGGAAACACCAGAACTCGCTGGCGACCACCAGAAGCCGGGAGAGAAGCCCGGAGCAGAGTCCCTCCCGCCCCCAGGAGCAGCCAGCCCTGCTCTCGGACGCGGCCTCCAGGACGGGGAGAGGAACTTCTGCTTGTTTTGAGCACCCCCAATCGGTGGGGGTTCAGCACGCACCCGCAGGACACCTGGAGCAGGGGCAAAGGCCACGGCCCCCAGCGCTGTGAAAAGGGTCGTAGCCCCGTCTTTCTGGACCCTTCTCATCCTCACGCCTCAGCGTACATGGGACGCCACCCAGCGCAGAGAGCCCTTTTCGGAGCGGTCACTATCAGTCCCCCCGTTCTGCTTGATTTCTCTTCCTATCGCTCATTACTGTGCGCGTTGGAATGAACATGGTGTTTTTTCACAAAATTGGATATTTTCTTTTAACTTTGCCTGAAGATTTTAGCTCTGCCTTCACGAGGCTCGGGGGAGATCCAAACATATTGGGGGGTATCCTTCCCTCCTCCCTACTTCCCTCCCTCCCTCCCTTCCTCCCTCCCTCCCTGCCTCTCTCCTTTCCTCCCTTTCTTTTTTCTTTAACTTGCTTTACTCTTCTCGATGAACCTTCCCCAACAGTGAGCGGCTAAGCCAGGCCATCATGAGAGCAAACACAGCTTGGGTATGCCGTGCGGGTGCCACAGCGCCCGTGGGCCCCGTGGGATCAGAGAGGCCCCCGGCGGAGGCGGCTGGGTGGGGATGGGGGCAGGCGGCGGGTTGGGGTCTGGTTCTGTGACGGACTCTGGGGCCTCGGCAAGTCACTGCCCGGAGCTTCGATATTTGTAGATTAAAAGAGAGACGTCGTGGGGACCGGCGGCTGAGTTCACGCCCGCGGCTGAGTTCGCAGGTGGCCGGGGGCCGACGCCGGCCCGGCGAGCGACAGGGTCCGCGCCCACGCTGGCGGAGCCCGGCGAGCTGTTTTCCGGCTGGCGCACGTGGGCAGTGGCGCACGCCTCATGGTGTCGGATTAAGCAAGCGCCAGGGCTGGTCCACGGTACTTGTTCGACCGACGCGAACGATCACTATTATGACGTAGTCGGTTGTTATCTGGACACCGAGCGTCACCTACAAGCTATTGCACATTAAGTTTCTGAACAACAGTCCCCACCAGCCAGTTTCGGTGCCACCCGGGGAGGGGGGTGAGTCCGTCAGGGAGGAAGCGCTCTCGCTGCCAAAGGAAGCTTAACACATCCTGACCCGGGGCCGCCAGGAGAGCCCAGCCACTCCAGCAAATGAGCCCTGACGCTCTTTCAGATAAAAGTAAGAAGCGGGCAGATACAGTGGGCGGCCTGGAGGGACCGGGCACAGAGATCGGTCCGTCTGGATCTGGATGTTTCTTTTAAGAGAGAGAGAGAGAGAGAGAGAGAACGTGCGTGCACACAAGCAGGGGAGGGGCAGAGGGAGAGGGAGGGAGTCTGGAGAAGGCGCCACGCCCAGTGCAAAGCCCAAGCCAGGGCTCCGTCATGACCTGAGCCCAAATCAGGAGCCGGATGCTTAACCGACTGGCCACCCGGGCGCCCCACTGTGGGTCCGAGTCCTGCAGGCGGGTCCTCGGAACACTTACACTGCTTGGAATACCCAACTCCCCGTGGTCAGCGATACACGGCGAGCTTGCGCCAGGACCTGAAACGGAGGTGCCGTCATCGGCGGCCCGTGTCTGACCACCGCCTCCCTCCGCTGCGGACGTCAGACGACGCCTTCTTCCCGCCCGTGACCTTGCTGTGCCTGATGGGCCCTCCGTCCGCCTGAGAGGCGCGACTACAGACAAGAGCGTTTATGGAGCGGCTCGTGTTTTATAAACTGTGAAGTGCTGTACCTCCCTAAGACAGTGACCGTGATTATAACACCCAGGACTTACCCTCACGATACTGTGAAAAATGTGTATTTCCCAGACGGGAGGGGTTGGGATGGGAGAGTGTGCGTGGGCACGCGCGTGTGTGTGTGTGCGCGTGTGCGCACATGTGGTGGACGTGGGAGGGGCACAGAGTGGAAGGAAAGTCAGTATGCTGACGTCTTTGCGGGACCCGTGTGAGCCCTGGATGGCGGAAACACAGACGTGTGCATAGACGCACCGACACATACGTGGACAGATGGACATACATGTGACCATTTCTAGCCTCATATTTCCTACACGTCACGGAGTTTAGACAAGCACGTCTTCACCCAGTCGGTTCATTAAAAAGGAATCCGACTCGTGGGGCACCTGGTGGCTCAGCCGGTTAAGCGTCTGACTTTGGCTCAGGTCATGATCTCACGGTTCGTGGGTTTGAGCCCCGCATCGGGCTCAGACAACTCAGAGCCTGTTTGGGATTCTCTGTCTCCCTCTCTCTCTTCTCCTCCCCAGCTCTCTCTCTCCGTCTCTCTCTCTCTCTCAAAATAAATAAACATTAAAAAAACACACCAGAATCCATTCTGAGATGGTCAGAATCCATCTCAGAATGGTCCTTACAGGGAGAGAAGTGATATGTCTGCTGTCTCTGCATGATTTCTACAATCTTGGCTCCCTTTATAATAAAATGTGACTCAACCCCATACGTGTGTCTGGGATCCTGACTCGGTACGTGGCTTTCCAGGTGCAGGAGAAACCCTCGTGAGCCCTCCTTCCTCCCCACCCCCCACGGAGCCAAAGCCTCCGATACCCCAGGACGGGATCCGCTCTCAGAGTGTGCCGACTGTTCGCTTTGCTTCAAAAAACTACACCAAGCCGCGTGTGGCGATGGCCCAGCGGGGGACCACGCAGAACCGCACGGGAACAGAACACACGGCGTTCACACACTTCCCATTAAAAGTCCTTCCTTTAGTGGGAAATGGCCCTGGCTGGCTTTCCTTGTGTCTCATGAAGAGGAGGGAGAAACGCCCCAGATGACTTAACCCGATTGGATGTCCTCGAAGACCCCACTTCAGGCTCGGAGCCAGACACTGGTCCCACTCTCGAGGAGTTCCCGGCTTAGAGGAGAAACACGTTCACTTAAAAAAACACACATACAAAAAAAACAAAAAACAAACGACCCTTTAATTCATCGCGGTAAGGGCTATAAACGGGACGCCACATCGCGAGTTGGCTTTGGAAGACTTGGACAGATTCCAGACAGGGGAACAGGCAGGCAGAGGCCCGGAGTCTGGGGGGCGGGGGGCGGTCCTCGGGGCAGTAGGTGAAAGACGCGTCCCAGATGGTCTTGGGCATCTTCACTTCTTTCCTCCCCCGCTACTACTAAATGCGTGGGGTTCGCTGAGATGCTAAGTGAGCTCACGTAAGCCCCCCAGCAGCCCTGTGGGGCGGGGGGTCGCCGGTCTCCATTTTTCACCGAGGAGTCAGGCACAGGGGAGCCAAGCCGGATCTCCAGCTACCGAGAGCACACGGCCATAGGTTCGTTGCAGCTTCTCTTCTTACAAAGGTGAGCCTACTTCCCGCTCTGAAATCTGGGCTGGGTTTGTGACTCCTGGCACCAGCATCACGTGACGGAGGCGGCACCGTGTGAGCTGTGACCTCCTCTGGCTGTGCTAAGACTGCCACGTGCCAGAGACTGAGGCGGCCAGCCAATGGCCAACCACCTGCCACGCATGTGCAAAAGGCCGTCTTCGATCGTCCAGCACCGGTGACCTACTAGGTGGCCCCCAACACACCAGAGAGCCCAGACCAGAACCCTCACCCATCTGACCCATGGACTGAGTCTGGCATGGTTGTTACGCAGCAATAGCTAACTGATACACTCTGCTACGCTGTCTCTATATTCTAAATAAATGGCCCTCCCCACGACCTTGATAAGCTGCTATCAGCTGGCTCAGAGTCTTCTGCTCCCCAACACACGCACGCAGAGAACACGGAGAAGCTAAGGGTATTATCAACAGTCACACAATAACGGTCTAAACCAGGGGTTGGCAAACTACAGCCCGTGAGCTGAATCCGGCCCACGGACTCCTTTGCAAATAAAGTTTTATTGGGACACATCAGCTGTGCATGTTGATCCCTCAGCTTTAAAAGCATCTTCTTTTACGGGACCCTCGGGGGGCTCAGTCGGCCGAGCCTCCGGCTGTTGGTTTCAGCTCAAGTCGCAATCTCGTGGTCTGATGGTTCATGAGCTCGAGCCCCAAGTCAGACTTAGTGCTGACAGTGCAGAGCCTGCTTAGGATTCTCTCTCTCTCTCTCTCTCTCTCTCTCTCTCTCTGCCCCTCCCCCCCTCAAAAATAAATAAACTTAAAAAAAAAAAAAAAGCGCGTTTTCTTCTATTCTCAGCCCCAGCCTCTCGGGAAGCAGTAATTGCTTCACAGCCTTATTTCCCTGACTTGATCTGCCCCCGGCAAGATGTGGGGCTAGCTCGGGGTCACCCTGCGGACCCCGGGGACCCCTGCCTGAACGGAGGTGTCACGGGAGCTACTTCATGGCTGTGGAGAAGGAGGTCGAACCTTCCCTGGACCCCTCCAGAACAAAGGAAACAGTTACGAAAGGCATGCGAGATGTTCGGAGCGCTTTTGTGGTGCGGAATCCGTCAGCATGAAACCAGGCACTCATGTTCGAGGAGCAAAGTCCGGACGAAATCACCAACGTGTCTCGGTTTGTCTAGATTTTCCCAGTTTGGGGGTGAAAAGAACACGTCCCCGGAAGACCCTTGGTCCCGGGCGAACCGGGACAGTGGGTCCCTCACTTTCCTGAGAAGACCGAGCTCGCGCAGGTGGCACACTGGTCGGTCCTGCCAGCGAGCGCGTACCGATGCCAGGCAGGCACTGGGGGGCGAAGAGCCGAAGGGTGGGCTCCGGGGCTCGGGGGCCCGAGGTTGGTGGGCCGGCAGGTACAAAGACAGTCGCCAGCCAGCGTGGGGACGCGAGCGGGCTCCCCGCCACACCGGGGCCCTGGCACCTCCGAGCCGCCAGCACGGGGCCATCGAGCCGGATCAAGGACACCCCCGGGGGCCTTCTGCCGTGCGCCACTGTGTCCCCGGCCCCCACCCCCGCCCTGGCTGGAGCGTCACGGATGTCACGTCTCCCGTCCGAACCACGAAGCGGGGCTCCCGCCCGAGGCACGGTTCACCCGTTGTTCGCTCCCCGACAGAAAACCACACCGCAAACCCCGTGGTCAGAAACGGAGATCGCCGGGTCCTCGCTTCCTCCCTGCGTGATGCACGCAGGCATTTCAGAAGCGACCGCCTGTTTCAGGAAGTGACTAATAGCCCGCCGCCCCGTGGGAGGCGGCAAGCGCCACCCGAGCCCCTGCACCCGTCCCCACCGAGCCTGCCCCCAGAGGTGACTTAACCATTCTCCTACCTCCCTCTACAGGTCACCAGCCCTGGATCGGTCCCTAAAGAAGGACACTGTGTGGTTTTCCCTGCTTTCGACTTTTACCCGAGAGGCATCATCACCCCGCTGTTTCCTCGGCGGCGCGGGCTTCGGTCGTTCCCTGTGTTGACGCCCGTGACTGCGGTCCGTGTTTCACGCCGCACTGTTCCGATTCCTCCGTGCGGGCGCACGCTACTGTGAGCCGGGGGGTGTGTCTAAATAGCGACGGGTGGCGGCCGAGCTGTCCTGGGAGGAGGGGGATGTCCCTTCCTCGGGGGGGACTTCACGAGGTGTGCGGGCTGGGGCCAGAGCTGAAGGCAGGGGACCCCCGGGTGAGGCTCAGCCCCTGTGTGTGCCCCCCGGTCCTCACCCTGTCCCCCAAGCAGCTGTCGGTCACTTATTTAAATAACGTGGAGACGCATCACCTCGCTCCCCTAGGCTGTCATGCTTCTTGGTCTAGAAATGAGGACATCACGCTGTCACTTAAAGTGAAGCAGTTAGGGACGCCTGGGTGGCTCAGTCGGCGCCTCGTCCGACTTCAGCTCAGGTCGTGACCTCATGGGTTGTGGGTTCGAGCCCCGCGTCGGGCTCTGTGCTGACAGCTCGGAGCCTGGGGCCTGCTTCGGATCCTGGGTCTCCCTCTCTCTCCACCCTTCTCCCCCTTCAATAAATCTTTAAAAATTGTTAATAAAATAAAACGAAGCATTCGTTTGGGGAGTGCTGCATGTCGGCACCGCACACCCCCGAGGAAGATGGTGTCAGAAGGAAGCTTTGGCCCAGTCTCTTTCACCCGGGATCTCAGGTCCTGCACCCCGGTGTGCGCACAGCACAACCTGGGACGGGCCTACCTTTGAGACTCTAGCCTGGACCGCGTGTCCCCTCGTGCCAGCTGCTTCGTTTCCTGTGTGCCCTGGGTGCCCCCTGGTGGCCGTTCACAAGACCACGCACCTCACGGATCCGGTTCCCAAATCCAAGAACCAGGAAGGTAACGGAGCCGCGTGCTAGTCCTTCTGAAGCCAAGTTGGTGCTTTGGAGCCTTTCGGTTTAGCCCCTAATACAATACATAGTAACTCGACAACAATTCCTTAAAATAGGTTTTGAGCACAGCGGTGAGGTACATTTGTCCTAGACTAAAATCCCCGCTTCTGGGGCCCGAGGGAACACAGAGCGGTCTGCGTCCTGTCGAAGCGACGAGTCCCTGGAGGGCAGGGCTGCACACGCTGCGGCCCACGGGTCAAATCTGGCCCGCGGCCGGTCTCCGCGAATAAAGTTTTATCAGGACACAGCCATGCCGTTGGTTTAGGTCTCGTCTGTGGTTGCTTTCTCGCTGCGACGGCAGAGTCGAGTGGTTGACAGAGACCCTGGCCCCACAAAGCATAGAGTATTTTCCGCCTGCCCTTTATGGAAAAGTCTGCCCGCTCCCAGAGGAGCAGGTTGACAGAGACATCTCTGACAAGAAGCCGCTGTCGGCCTGGACAAACGCTGTTCTGGGTCCCCCGGGTGGTGTGGTCGGCGGAGTGCCCCCCTCCTGATTTTGGCTCCGTCGTGACCCCAAGGTCATGGAGTTGAGCCCCACGTCGGGCTCCCCGCTGAACGTGTGGCCCGCTTAGGAGTCTCCCTCTCCCTCTGCACCCCTCCTCTGCTCACACTCTCCCTCTCTCTCTCTAATATTGAAAATTTAAAAAAGAGAAGCTTCCTGTGTGCATTTCACCGCCCACCGAGCCACGCACTCAAAACACCGCTGCAGACCCACTACGTGCAAGATGATTCTCTCCAGCCAGAAAACACTCCCAGGATTTTCAAGTTTGGAAAAGACCCACAGAAATGTCCAACCCCAGATGATTCTAGAACTGCACGCGGCCACAGAGGTACTTCGGTTCCACCCCACCCGGAAAGAAGCCTTTTTAAAAGCTGGAGGAAGAAGGCCAAAGGAAGCACCCAGAAAAAAACACAAAACCGGGAATTCATACACGGGGGAAGCAAAGCTCCCAAACCGCACGCAGCCTGGGATCCTCCAGCCCCGGGGAGCTTTGGGAAGCTTCCTCCTCCTCACCTCTGTGCTCCCTGGGAAGAGGTAGGGCGTCCGCGGGCCCGAGTCCCCAGGAGCCTCGTGTTTACTCAGCAACTGGAGGTCCCACTTGGTGACATTTCCTCTTCCTGTTTAAAAATGAAGAAAAGTCCGGCAGGCCCTCACCGAGCGGTGAAAGCATCTCGGTGAGAGCAGAGCTGCTGACACAACACACGCGTGAAGCTGCCTGCCGCGCCGGCCACCACCAGCCTCCCTGGCCCTGTCCGCCGGGAACGGGCGTTCTGTCCCTCCCACGACACACCCGACGAGCGCCCCTCGGGGAGGCTACAAACCTGCCTGCCTCCTCAGCCAAGACTGCCGGTGTGAGGGACTTCTCCCAGCAGCCTGGGCCACCAAGACGCAGCACAATGGCACTGTGCTGTAACGCAGGGGTGGCCTTGGGGACCCACACAGCAGTCCCGGTCAGACACGGCCCTGCAGCACGCCACCGTCAGCTGCGACGTTCGCCCTCCTTCCTTTCCTGGGCCCTCTCCTGGTGGCTCTGGAGCCGGGGGCCTCCGCGGAGCGGTCCTGCTGCAGGACAGCGGGGACCCCAGCCCCCCGCCTGGCCTGCAGAGGCCCTCCCGACTGGATGGCGGCTCCCATCACCAGCGCCCAGAACCTGGCTGGAGAAATCCCCCTCCCCCCAGGTGCTGCTCTGAGCACCGAGGCCTTGGACGTGGAATTCCATGTATAGAGAGACATAAAAGGGTATGAGAAGCACCTGAGACCAGAGAGAGCTCGCAGCTCGGCGGTTAAGGGTCCTGAGGCCGGAGGCACGCTCTCCCCTCTCGAGGGGCCTGGACAGAACCACCGGGACTTCAGAGCTGGGTTCCCACCCCCGGGAGAGGCAGGGACGGGGAGCCTCCAGCCGCTCTCCCGGGGTCGGGGTGGGGACTGCGTGAGTCGCCGCATGGAAAGGACTTGGCGG
The DNA here is from genome assembly GCA_030068075.1 of Paguma larvata. Taxonomy (NCBI): domain Eukaryota; kingdom Metazoa; phylum Chordata; class Mammalia; order Carnivora; family Viverridae; genus Paguma; species Paguma larvata. The sequence continues at coordinate 228,574 of JAINVK010000061.1, forward strand.
GGAACCTGCCCCTCGGCCAGGGCTCGGTAAGTGCTGCTCACCACCGGCGTGCGGGTTTCCGGCCGCCCTTCTGTCCGTCTGCGCAGGGGCACTCTGTCCTGCCGCCCGCCCCCTGCCCGGCTCTTCTCCATGGGCTCTCCCCCCAACGGTGACAGCTTGCAAACTGCGGGATGGACAGTGACACAGCCCACCAGTCTTGCCCAGATTCCTCGTGTGTGAGTGCGTGTGTACAGGTGTGTGTGATTCCGTGCGATGGTGTCGCGGCGAGGGCTCACGTGTCCACCCCTCCAGGGGAGTTGCAGAACACTCCGTCCCAAGCGTCCCCCCTTCAGAACCAGCGCCCCCCATCCCTGGCTCCCAGTCACCACGAATTGGTGCTACGGTTCCGTCGTTTTATGACGACAAGAATCTTATGGGGATGGAACCACAGAGCACGGGACTCTGGGAATTCTCTGGAATTCTCTAGGGGTCCCTCCCAGCTGTGGTGTCGACAGTCGCTCCTTTTTATTGCTGAGCAGCACTCCACACGCCCAGGTCAGGCCGGCCCATGGGCTGGGGGCTTCACCCACACAGACCTATCCCCACCGCCCTGAAGGCTGAGGTCCGAGGTGGGGGCACTGGCCGACTCGGAGCCTGTCATGGGTCCTCACGCAGCAAGCACAGATCTGCTTCTCTTCCTCTTCCTATAAGGGCCCGAATTCCCCCACGGGGCCCAACCCCCCTGACCGCATCTGACCCAAATTACCTCCCAAAAGCCCACCTCCAAATACCATCCCGTCGAGGAGTAGGGTTTCAGCCTATGGATTTGATGGGGGTGGGGGGGACATGGGCACCCGGGCCACAGTGCTCCAGTGTGAACACACCAGCTAGGTGGACCGTTGCCTGTGGCACGATTTCTGAGTCATTTCCAATTGATTTCAGAGTCATTTCTCTGGGACGTGCGCCCAAGAGCACAGCGGCTGGGCCTAGTGCCTATAATAAAACATTAACAATGGAAGAGGGGTGCATGCAGAACACAAACAAGGTACCCCCGCGGGTCCTGCCTGTAGGAGGGGCTGGGGGGGGCTGCCGCACTGTCTCCCCTCCCCCGGTCCAGCCGACCTCCCCCGGTGCCTCTTTCCCGAACATCATCATGGAGATCTTTCCCCTTGGTTTATGGTTTAGGATTTGCAGCGTTTCTCCTCACTGTGCAGTCGCCTCTCTGGGCCTTCTTCGTGGTCAGGTCGGGACGGGCAGGGGTACATCCGAGGCGCGGCCCCGTCTCGCTGTGCCCCCCACGCTCTTACCGCGCCGGCCACGGGCTGGTCCCTATGCCGTTTCTTGACCTCTAGCCCGTCCGGCGACATGCCTTCAGGACTCCCCGGCTCCTGCAGAAGCCAGGCAGGGGCTATTGCGCCGACGAGCCCCTGGACCCCAACACGAAGACCCTCGGCCAGGGCGGGGAGACAAGGCCCATGCTCTTGCCTCGTCGCGGAACCCTGCCACCAGCTGGGCCCCCCGCTCCGGCAGGTGCCTCCTCCCCACGGGCCTGCAAGTGTCCTGCGGCGGCTGCGGAGCCCCGGCCCTCCCTCCCTGAGTCATGTAACAAGAGCAAAGTCTTTAGAGGTTCACCCTCCCCGGAGCCGTGGTGGGGGAGGGGCAGGCAAAGTCGGTGACTGATATTCTGCGCCCGGAGTGTAAGTCCCACGGAGAAAAACAAGGCAGCTGGCCGGGGATGAGCGTGTCGGGAAGGCCTCGCTGCAAAGGGGACACTCGGGGGTCTCGAAGGCCCTTGAAGTAGCCGCATGGACGTCTGGGGAGGGGGCTCCAGGCGGAGGGAGCAGCCGGTGCACAGGTCTGTAAGTCGCAGCAGGCTGGGGGCCCTGGAGGACATTGCCGAGTCAGCGTACGGCCTTCAGATGACTTCGGCTTTCATTCTGCGCGGCGGCGACGTGATCTGACTCTTGTTCTAACAGGACCGGTCTGCCTGTGGTGCTAAGGACAGACCAGGGGGCCAGCCCTGGGGTTGCCATGGCGACACACTCCAGCTGAGGGAGGGCGGAGGCTCGGGCCGGGGTCGCGGGGGGCGGCGGGAGGTGGTCAGACCCTGGATGCGGTTTGCAGGCGTGGCCTGTGGGACCGGCCTCCAACTGGACGTGGGGGAGAGAAGGGAGTCGGGACGATTCCACGTTTGGGTCCAGGAAACCACAAGGGCAGACTCGCCATCACCTGACGGCCAACTCCGGGGGCGACAGCAGGAGCTGCTGATGTGTGGATGCGGAGACGCCTCTCGACACCCAGGCGAGACAGGCGGGGTGCTCTGGACGTGTGGACGGGGCTCAGGCCAGAGAGGCACCCGAGACGGACCTTTGGAGGTGCCATGCCGGGGACCAAGAGGCCATGGCCCTGGGAGCGATGCCCAGGCGGCCCGGAGCCTGGACCCCCGCTGGCGGGCGGAGGTGTCCTAAGGCAAGTATTAGACCTGAGGCCATAAATTGGCTTTTCATCTCCTCACTTTGTTTGGCCCTAAGAGGATGGCTGGTTAGCCAGTGATGAGTAAGATCCCTCGGAGAGGGGGGACAACCTAAGACAGGCACAGTCGCAAAAGGGCCGTCAGGAGATAAATTTGTGCCAGGCCTATGATAAAAACATTGGGTCTGTGAGAATCCCTGCGCTCAGGGTGATGATAATATTGAAGAAAAGTCTCTGTTGGCAGCAGCTGCAGGGTGGAGTCAAAGAGGGTCTTATGGCATCCCCTCCGCTAGCCAATTAACGCTGCTGGTTTTATTCCTCTTAATAGGTTTAGGTGTAGAGAGATATAATGTTGGTCATCATGAAAATAATAAGAAAATCATTTAGGAGGCTTTAGTTTGCCTCAAGTGATATAGAAATAATTCAAAAATAGAATAAAACTCTGATCGTTCTATTAAACCTAAGAGTGCAGCCCGACCCTCGGGAATGTGGTGATGGCTGTAGTTTTCAAGTTAAGACATTATTAATAGTCAGGAGACAAAAATAATCTTAGGGAGTAACTTTAGAGAAAAACATGTCTTTCACATAATTCTTCGACTGTAGCCAGAGCCTTTAATTGATATCTGTATACCTTGTTCTTATCCTTTCAACCCACGATATTCACCAGAATGTACCCATTAGTTATGCTTTGACTGCATGTGAGCTGTTTTCTACCCTCATATGCTGAGTGTTTAAACATTCTATGTAACCTTGAGAAACAAGGGTTCTTTGAAGTTTTATGGGATGTAAAGTTCGTTTTAATCAGTTTCTTTTTTTACTAGGAACCTTAAGAAACAAGTATTCTTTATTTTACTAAGACCCTTGAGAAATCAGAATGATTTCATCCTGCCAATCTGTACAAGATGTATACTTGCTGTGCGTAGAGAAAATGTATAAAAACCCTGAAGGAAAAATAAACTTTGAGCCGTCCGGATGAGAGGCTGTCTCCGTGCCATTTGTCTGGTCTTGTCTTTATGTTTTCTGTCTCAGCCCTTACACGGGGAGCCCTGGACCAGTCCTGATATGAGGCTGACTCCAAGAGACTGACTTCGCGTCATCTCTCGCGCCTAGACCCACCCTCACGCAGGTGAAACCCTGGACCAGCCGGAAGCCCTGAAGCAGGAGCCGGCCTCCTCTCAGGGCAGACCCTGGCTGTGCCAGTGTTCGGGAGGTGTTTAAAGCCTGGAGGCAGGTGAGGTTACCTAGCTGCCCGCTTGTCACCAAGAGCCCTTTGCAAACCTCCCATCCACCTCCTGCCCCTCCCACATTCCGGGGTGAGCGAGCTGTCCGATGTGCGCAGGGCTCTCTCAGGGTCACTGGTGACTAGCAAGCTGCGAGACACCCCGTCTCTGGAAGCCACGCCCATCCACACCCATGCCACCTGGTCTCCCGGTCATTGTGGTCCTCCAAGCGACACCCAGGGCAGGCCTGGCATGCGCCCCCTCGCGGATTTGAAGTTCGGCGTTTGGCAAGGGGGGGGGTGGTTCTGGGGGGTGAGAGCAATCTGCCCCTCCCTGGAAAAGAAGCAGGCAGAGTGGACTCGCATCGTAATTCTGCACGCAGGGTTCCACTCAACCGCCTGGGACTCTGACCGCTTCGTGGCCTGCCCTTTCTTCTCCTCCCCCGACCTCACTGGCAAACAACGCCCACTTTCAGCAGAACCCTCCTGCGGACAAGAAAGGGAGGCGCGAGAAGCAGATGAGCCCACGCCTGGGCCTCTGTCCCTCCCGGGGCGGCTCTGTCCCCGACAGCTCCGAAGCCCAGCACGGCTCATCCCCAGGGCGGGCCCCACCCCCGCCGCTCCCCGAATCCCCTCTTCTCTCTGGCCTGCTCACGACGGAAGGTCTACTTCGCTATGAACAAGTAGCTCAGATCTGCCCCGCTCACAGGCGGCATTCCTCATCCGTAATGCAACCCTGCAGAGGAGTGGCCGAAAAATTACATTCAATAAAAACGCAGGAAACAGATGATCAAATCGACCACCGCCCCACCACACAGCTCTCAGGAGTCCTAGCACATGGCCGCACACACGTCTTTCCTGCAGCATCTCATGGAAAACTTTATTATAATCACGCTCATGTTTCCAGACTGGACAGGAAGGTGGCGGAGCAGGAAGGCCCTGAGCTCACCTTCTCCCTGCCCCCCACTGCCACGGACACACCAAGGCTGCGGCCGCCCTTAGAGCAGCTCTCTCTTGCAGAACAGCTCGGCCACAGCTAAACACGTGCAGAAAAAGCCACATCAGGAGGGTCATGGGGCAGAGAAACAGACTGGTTGGGAACAAAACCCCCAGGGCAAGGACCCGTCTGCAGGTGGGGAGGGTGGGCATCTCCGCCTCCAGGTCCTTCCTGAGGAGGGTTCAAGCCCCACCTCTGGTCCCCCTCCGGGGAAGATGAGGCCCCCACAGTGTCTGGCTTTGAAAATCAGCGGGACTTAGCTCTGGGAGAGCCGGAGGGCTACAGAAATGTAAGACCCTGGCCACACAGGGCCAGCGTGCTACGTCGCTCAGTCTAAGACCCAGCACAGAGGCGGGGGGTCTGAAAACTCCCCCGGGCCATTCGCGAAGGACTTTTATTGACCAGTTTTAGGACATGTTTTGGAGAGACAGGGATCTGCAGGAACTTTCTCCCGGAACGGAAGCTCTGGTGGCCTACCATCTTCCTTGTCCTCTTTCATCACCACTGGCCTGACGCTGGGCGTCCCAGTGCTGACACTCTCCATCTATCTCGCTAGCGCCGCTCACCTTGCGACCGCATCCCCTGCAGACCTGTTTCTCCGAACTGCTCATCCCAGCAGGTGCCCCTCCAAAGTGGCTCCTGTCCCGTCTTAACTGGTGGCTTGGTCGGGACCGGTGACCCCCCACAGCAACAGCTGCCCTGCCACAGCCTGGGCCAGCACCCCTGCAAAGCCCCTCCCGCCCGGGAAGTGGGGGCAGCCCCGCCCGCCAGCATGTCTACACAGGCGCGGCTGGCCCCGCCCACCAGCGCACGTGCAAAGTGGAGACCGGCCCCGCCCACCAGGCAACACCATGTCTACACAGGTGCGGCTGGCCCCGCCCACCAGCGCACGTGCAAAGTGGAGACCGGCCCCGCCCACCAGCACACCTGCAGCGATTGGAACCCCGTCATCAAAGGAGGACACCCCTGGAGCACCTACTTTCGGTGATCAGAGGGGACTGCGCTTCTCAGACCCACAGCAGGCCACGACCTTCGAGACCAGATAAGGCTGAACTACCCAATACACCGAGACACGCACAGCTAGGCGGATAAAACGAGGAGAGGGGGGGAGGGGATAACATCCCAGACGGAAAAACAAGAAAGCTCATACTGAACCTGTCGAGCTGACTTAATGGTCAAAGAGAGTATTTATCTCCAGAAGCCTCAGTGCACACATATTGAAACTGCCGTCTAGAAAGGCCGCATTGTCTGTGCGGAGATTGCTGGTCCGGGGGTTTCCATGAAATTTGCCAGCGGGACTCAGAAGGCCCAGCATCACACGGTGTTAACTTTTCTCCCTCGAAGCACCAGATCAGGCCGGCTTCCCTGATCTTCGTTGCTCATTTGCGGTTTGTGTTACCTGCCCCCCAGGAGGTCACCTTTGTCTCCTGCCGGGCTGCAGAATGGGAGGCAGAGGCTGGAGGGACAGGGCCACGGGCCTGGGGACGCGGGGAGCACCAAACGCTGGAAGACATGGAGGGACCCTCCCCGAGAGCCTCCTGTCCGGTCCCGGGGCCCCTACTTTATCCCTCGCAGGGTGCAGGCTGGAAGGAGTAGGCTGAAGAAGACGGAGGACTCGGATATCAGTCTGTCATGAGCGCCCTGCCGCAGCAAGACCACGTCCTTTCTTGGAGCAGAGGAGCAGCGTAATGCAGAGAAACAGACTACTCATGGACAGAGTGTGACGATACGTATCTAGGTTCGTGCTGCACTGAACTACTGATCCATCAGGCTTACGTGATTCTAAAATAGTAAACAGCCATACATGCGTCATCAGTGTAGCCAGAGCAGTCAGAGCAATCGGAACACAATATGACCCAAGAATTTCAGGATGTTCTAAAAGGTTAGGAAATTTAACCAGAGACAAGAAGCCAGCTTTAAGCCTTCTCCGGCCTGGCGGCCAGGCCAACTCCTGCCTGGAACTGATCGGGCCATCCGCCGTTCTCCTGTCTCCACACGGGGCTCCTTCAGCCTCCGGAGGAACACGGCCCTGCTGACCCGTGCCTTGATTTTAGGCTCATAAGACTCATTTCGAACTCTGACCGCCGGGCCCAAGAGAAAATAAATGTGTACTGTTTTCAGCCACCAAGATGGAGGCCCCTGGTTACTGCAGGATTGGAAACAGACATGCCTGTTTGAACGTGGCCTCTGCCTCTCATTGGTTGTGTCACTACGGATTAGCTGCTTTAAACCCTGAGCCTCTTTCTTGGAACCACCAGCCTCCTGAGACATGGCCGGTGGCTCACCAGCCCCGAGGCCAGAGAGGCTGGATGTTGTAACATTTCAAGGCACGCCGTGGGGGCCAATACCAGTGGGCTCGGGAGAGGGGCGTTGTCTTCCGAGACCCAGCGGGGAGGAGGATGTGCCAAGTTCAAGCTCCTCATGGGCAACGGTCCCTCTGAATGTGGCCACACAGTTTCCCGCGGCCGCCCTGCCCTGTCCTGGGGGCTGCTGACATCCGGCGAGCCCCAAGGGAGTCAGACGGAGCCCTTTTCCAGAGCGGCACCCCCTCCCACCTCTCCACCAACCACGAGCCCTTGCCACCCCTTCTGTACTGCCCCCCCACCCCGGGGCCCGGGCCCGGGCCAGCCCTCCTGGCCTGTGGGGGTCCAGCAGCCCCTCTCCCAGGGAGGAGGCGGAAGGCAGGCTGTGGTCCCAGAGGCCCAGGGTCTGCGGTTTCGCCCTTCCTGAGAGCGTCCCGTGCTTTGTAACCAGCGCCCGACAGAGGCCGCCACGGTCCAGTCTCACTGCTCAGGGGAGGGGTTCCCAGACTCACCCTGCCCTTGCCTGGAGGAGCTGGGCCTCTTCTGTGTGACGTAGGGGCAAGCGAGAAGGGTCACGGCCCGGCCTCACGCTCGCTGAGCACACCGGACAGGGGTCAGCACAGCCCGGCCCGGGAGAGCTGCCACGAACACGGCTGGGCTAGCGGGCAGGGGCGGATCCAAGGCCGGAACCCAGAGCTCTTCCGCAAACTCGGCCTTGGAAGCCCTCTCGAGGCAAGGCAGGAAAATAATAATTGCCTACTTTTCCAAGTCTCTGTGCAAGTCGAGGCACAGAGAGGGTAAGTACCTGATCTAGGTCACACGGCTGTGCAACACCGGCATCAGGGTCAAGCTCACAAGCGGCACACTTGAGACGAATCCACTCCCCGTGTGAGAGGAAGAGGAGGGGTCCATTCTACTCCAGGACACTGGTTCCCCAGGCTGGCCAGTATTCAGGCCACACATGCGGCTCGTGACAAACACAGACGCCTGGGCCTCCCCCTGCGGCCCAGGGGCTGGATTGAACAGGCTGCAGGGGTGAGGGGTGGTGAGCATTGACGTGGAAAACCACCCTCCAAGCTGGCCTAGCTTCCTGTCTGGTTTCTCCAGGCGGAAGGCAAGCCTGGTGCCTGCTTCTCGGCATCTCCGTGCGCTGCCGTGGGCAGGCTGGGATTTCTCCTTCGGTGGATGGGACGGGCCCCCGCTCCCAGCACAAGAGCCCCACAAGGGCGGACGCGGGGGAGGCTGGCACCTGTCCCCTAAATACCGTGAGTGCCCGCGGCTCCGAAGCGCTGCCCAAGCAGCTCATCACCCCTTCTACCGGGTTCCCCTCGGTACCGGGAACCGAGCCCTTACGCCCGGTCAGGCCCAACCGGGAGACAGAAACCACACGGAAGTCTGAACAGGGCAAGTTTAATAAAAAGAATTACCAAGTCGACTGAGGCAGTGGCGTTTAGAGAGCTCTCAAGAAAGTCCTCGGGTGAAGGCCAAGTGCCCAAGGTAAAAAAATTCACCTGAAAGACATCCCCTCCTCCAGGCTGGGACTCAGATCTTGCTGGAGAAGGCCCCCGGGATGGCGGTACACAGGTTCTCTGGGTTGCCTGAGTCCATGTGTGCGGTCACCGGGCAGGCGGGGGGCCACCCTCGGGAGGGCTGGCAGGCCGAGGCTGGCGGCCAAATGCTCAGAGGGTCGGACGCTGGGAGCCGCAGTCGGCGTCAGGGACCTCGGCATGCTCTGGGCGTGCACCTTGGCTGTCCTCCCCGCCGCCCCCCTGCAGCCATGAGCGACGAGGGAATGAAGCGGAATCACCGAGACTAGAAAGAGAAGCCCCCGTCTTGGTGCAGCGTCCCTCAAACTTAACATCGTGCACGCGGCAAAGGGAAATGTCTCCCGGGTCCGGCTCGCGATGGCAGCGCGGGTAAGGAAGGGTGTCTGGAGCCGAAAGGCAGTAAATCGATAACCGGAGCGTCGCCCGTACCCACTTCCGCCCGATTCAGAGAGACTGAGCGGTAGAGAGCCCGAGACGTCCGTTCAGCGTCAGACACCAGTGCGTCCGGGCAGCACAGCAGCTCGGGCTGACGACGCAGAGGAGGGACGTTGTCATCACGGGCTGCGCGGGGAGCACCGGTCACTTCTGCTGGTGGGAGGCAGGCGGCATACACCCCCAGGGCTCGCTCGGGATGAGGGAGGGGACACGCCAAGCACCAGGCTCTTTTCCAGATGAGGAAATGGAAGCTCCTGGGGGGCGCCCCGCAGACCCGGCTCAGGGCGGGGGCGGGGGGGTGGACGGGGACGGGAGGGGAGCTTCAGAAGACCCCGGGCAGCAGGCGGTACGGCACGGCGGCGGTGTAGCGGGCCCAGTCGCTGCCGTACTTGCTGGCGCAGCGGTGCTCGTCCCGCAGGCAGCGGTGGGTCAGCAGGACGGCCATGTAGAAGATGTAGAAATAGGGCAGCAGGTGGCCCCCACCGCAGGCCAGGCAGTAGGCCAGGCTGCCCATCAGGTCGCCCGTGTAGTTGAGGTGGCGGGCCACGCCCCAGAAGCCCGACACCAGGAGTTTGCTGCGGTGCCTCTGCCCGTCGGCCGACGTGTAGGAACACTCGATGACCCTGGGCTTCCGGCCCCAGATCAGGCAGCGGCCGTCCGTGCGGCGGAACAGGTCCTTCTGATGGTTGGCCATCCGGAAGACGTAGTAGCCCAGCAGCCCCAGCAGCAGGACGCCCGCGGCGTGGGGTGTGGACAGTTGCACCGGGTGGTAGACCAGGTACAGGCCCTGCGGGGCGAGAGGGGGCGCGGCCTGGGCTCAGATCTCCCCTGGCCAGCCTGCCCGGCCCCCCCCCCCCAGCGCGCCGAGCGCCTGCCTCAGTGCATGGTCAGGTGAGCAAACAGGCAAATCTGCGTACCCACCTGCTTCCCACCTCTCCGTGTACCTACAGGCACCCCCGTGCGCACACTATGTACAGCGTAAGTGTAACCCATGATAGGAAAAGCATCATTCGAATATAATTTTATGACGGAACTTGTCCCGTGGGCGACGCCGCGGTGCCCAGAGCACTGCCGTGGAGGGTTTCTTTTAGATAAAATTAATACTTAAATTGGGAGACTTTTGAGTGAAGCAGCTTATTCTCTCCCCTGTAGGTGGGCCTCATTCAATCAGGTGAAGGCTTAAAGAAAAAAAAGAAAAGTCCAACCTGCCCCCAAAACAAGAGTGGAGTCCGCCAACCGCCTTCAGACTCCAGCTGCCTCCAACACCAACGGCTTCCCTGGACCTCCAACCTGCGGCACCCTGATTTCAGGCTTGCCAGGCCCCATGATCACATGAGCCGGTTAATAGTTCTCTCCCCTTTCTCTGTGTGTGAATCTGTGTATACATGTGCGAATATATACACATAGGCCCTGTAGGTATACATTCCCAGTTACACGTACACACATCTATGTGCAGAAACACGCGCCGGTTCTGGGCGTGGAGAACGCTAACGCCGGTATGATGGGATATGCCCTACGACGTGATACACTCACACGGCACATACAGACCGAAGCGAGGCCTGGGTCACAGTAAGAGGCACAATGTATGATCACACACACGCATGAACCACACGCGCGTATATGTGTACACGAACGATCTGTTCTGCACGCCTGAAAAACGGAGTTCACAGAGTCAGGGGGCCCGGGAACGTGCGAGCAGCCGGGTGGAGAAACGGGTCCCGGCAGACCGCGAGGTGCACCCAAGGGAGGACCTGCAGTTACCGACGGCACGGGGCCCGGGGCCAGCCCAGCTCTGCTGCGACTTCCCCGCTTCCCGGGGCCCCCTGCTGCCGGATGCCGCACAGAGGCTCAGCCAGCTCCCGTCACCGGCCCCCGCGGGACCGGCTGTAAGCACGAAACCCCTGGCCCGTGTGGGCCTGGTGCAGGTTACCACGCCTTCCCGCGTCGGTGCTTGCCACGCTTGCACAACTGCCCAGGCAGCCACCCTGCTCGCTGCCAGCTAAGAGAGCCCTGCCCACGCCCTCTCTCTGACCAGGGACGTCCTCACTCAGGAAAAGAGCAAGCAACCCCTGGCCAGGGCGTCTAAGCTGCCACACCCCGCACCGCAGAACCGGAGCTCCCGCGAGAGCCAGGACCCCACGCTGCAGAGCCGGGGCTCTCGCGGGAGCCAGGACCCCGCGCAGAAGAGCCGGAGCTCTCGCGGGAGCCGGGACCCCGCGCAGAACCGGGGGTCTCGCAGGAGCAGGGACCCCGCGCAGAAGAGCCGGAGAGCACGGGAACTGGGAGGGCGTGGGAGCCAGATGGCGAGGCTTCCCCGCGACCCCCACCCCCAGCTGCCCCCCGAGGCAGCTCCGCGTGGTGCGCAGCGGGCAGGCGGATGGGGGTCGGCGACAGAGCGGCCCGGCCACGCCGCAAAGCCCCGCTCCCGTGCCCCCGCGAGGCCTCGCCCAGCCCCGACACGGCGCTGCTCTCCTTTTCCAGGGATGCCTGGCGTCATCCAAGGCCGCCTCCCCGGCTGGTGTGAACCCCGGTCCCTGTGGGTCCCCGGGCCAGCGCTTCAACACCTCGATTCTGCCGGGCGTCCAGGCCTCTCCAGGGGACTCCGCCGGCTGTTCCTGGGCACAGGGTCTGCCCCTCGGAGCCCTGGCCCAACGTCCTCCTGAATTCTCTGTCCAGGAAGACAGCACGTGCCAGCCGACCCGTCGTCGGGCAGTCCTCACCCCCCAGCCTCACCGTCCAGCAATCAGCCAGGCTGTGGTTAACTCTGGATGCATTTGCCAGCCGCCAGCGGCAGGTTGGGGCCCTCGGCCAGGAGCCGACGACCCCACTTCCCTCCAGCACCCCTTCTGGCACCGGGCTGCCTGCTGCCTGGCCTCTCCCGCCAGCGTGAGCCCGAAGGGGGCAGGGCCCACGCACGCCTCCTCTGCCCCCACATCCCCAGCTCGCACCTGGTGCCACGCAGACCCTCGTGGGGTGTTTAAGGCACAAAAAAGTAAGAAATCCTCTTTTCCCTCAAGCATTAAGATTTGAACACGTGTGAATATGAACGCCACCCCCCATCACCCAGTTCAGCCAAATTATTCCTTTTTACCCAAAGTCTACACCCTGTCATCTTTCTTTCTAAGTGTCATGGCCTGAGCTGTGTTCCCCCAATTCCTTTGTGGGAACTCTGACCCCCAGGACCCCAGAACGTGATCATATCTGGGGATGGGACCTTTAATATAATCAGAGTGACATGAGGTCAGGTGGGCCCTGATCCCACGTGACCGGGGTCCTGGTAAGAAGAGGGGATCGGGATGCAGACACGCACGGAGGGGCGACCCCATTAGGAACAGGGAGAGGACGGCCGTCCACACACGAGAAGAGAGGCCTCGGAGGCCCCGGCCCTGCCCACGCCTGGACCTCAGGCTCCGGCCTCTGGGACCGGGGACGGTGACCATCTGTTGTCCAGGCTCCCCTGTCTATGGTATTTACCACGGAGCCCAAGCTCACGGATACACCAAGCCTTCCCTTCTTCCTGGAAACGGGGTGGCCTCCCTTCCCCAGCCTCTGCTGTCCCCTAAGCATACCACCTGTGCAAGAGGGAGTCTCGGCACCTGCTCGGCTGTGTCTGCCGAGGGCAGCCCTGGGTGCGCCCTGGGACCGAGAGCCGAGTGCCCCACTGGGCCTCGAACCACGTCCGGAAGGCCGGCCGCCCAGCGCCTCACCTGCAGCGTGTAAAGGTACGGCAGCCAGACGCAGTCCCCCCAGCCCAGGTACCAGCCAAAGTGGTCGTGGCAGATGTCGATGGTTTTCAGGTACCAGGCTTCATTCCAGAAGAAGTCCAGCACGTAGATGGCCTGCAAAACACGAACGGCTGTGTGCCGACCGCGGCCACCGACGGGCCCACGGGAAAACCATGCCCGCGTGGATGAGGTGGCACGCGGGGTGTCGCTGAGCTCCTCGGCAACGTGCTCTGTGGGGCGGGGCCGTTCCCACGCTTTCACCATGCCTGGGACGTGGGGGGCCTGGGGGACAAGCAGGGGAGCCCTTAGCCTCAGAGAGTCTAAGCGGATGAGGACTCACAGTGACCGAGAGGGGCACCCAGCAGTGCCCCGCTGGTGACACCCAGGCTGTGGCGCTCAGAGAAGAGCAAGGTTGCTCACGGTGGAGGCGCTGGGGGACAGCCCACGCGGAAGGTGCACCACCCGCCGGGGTCCACGCCCGCATAGAAGCCCTTGGCCCGGCTGGCCCTGCAGCACGACACGCGTGATGGGGTTGGCACAGCCAGGTGACCAGCTTCCTTGCACGCGGGTGGGGAAAAGGCAAAAACGAGCTCCTCGCGTCACGCCCGAGACCCCTGGGGGCCACGTGGGGAAGACACTTCAGACACTGTAAACTGTGAAGATGGCCAGGACCGCTGACTCGTTTGAGCTGTTAAGGGGCGTCTCCCAGGAAGGAGGCCCCGAGTCCAGCGAGGCCCCAGGGCCAGCACGGCGCCTGGCGCGCGGTGACGGAATCCGCACCACGGGTTCGCTGGCCCGCCCCCCAGAGACGCACGGGAAGGGGGCCGACTCCCTTCTAAAAGCAGCGAGTTAAGGTTAGGCAAGAACGGTCTGGCTTTCGGATCTCCCGGGCCCCAGCAGGCCGCAGACGGGCTACCTGCAGGACGTTGACCAGGAGCATGGCGTTGGTCACGTGGCCGTGGAGCTCCCGCTGCTTGGCCGCAAAGGACAGGTTGATGAGCGTCCAGGCGACGATTCCGGGGCGGCCGTTGAAGAACAGCTTGAAGTCAAACCACCGCCCGATTCGGGGGTTGAACTCGACGCCCATCATGTAGTTGTAAAAGAAATTGCCTGTGAATTTGCTTGAGAACAGAAACAGCAGGTACATTCAGCTAAGGGGCGCGTCACACGGGGCCCATGTGCGCGCGCAGATACGGGTGCCGAGCCGGCCCTTGTGTCAGCAGAGAGCCAGGTGGCCGGAGGACTCGCCGGCCCTCCCGCTTCCGCCGGCCCCCCTGGAACCCGGCTACGGCCGGCACCTGAGATGCCCGCCGCATCCCAGGAAAGCGTGGAGACCGTGCCTCTGCTTAATCTTCCTTCAACCAGCGGGGCTTCTCCCCACCCTCTGCCAGGCCCCCGTGAGGCCCGGCACCGCTGAGCTGCATAACTGGCTTGACTTCACGAAGATTTAATCCTGCAGCCAAGTGTGCAGTTTGCAGTGACCCCCCCCCCCGGGCATGTGAAGTCATAAATCCGGCCCAGGGAGACCATGAGCCCGGTGCTCGGCTCCAGGGCCCACCGCTGACCCTTGCCGGGCATTCCTGACCCACGGCCCTCCCCGGGGTGACCAGAGAACCAGCCCAGGTGACTGATGTGGAGACCCTCCTTGGGTATAACTTGCAGGTACCGAGGGGTTTCTGTGTTAGTGACAGAAACATTTTCATATCCACTTGCTTCAGTTAAGTAAAAAAGGCAAAATATGCCAAGTCTACAACAGGCGACTGACTATAAAGCAGTGCAGATGGTTAGCGTGAGCCGCAGAAGAGCAGCCTCGTTACCTAATTACCACACAGACCACAAGGCACCGTCATCCAAAGACATGTCCCAAGAGTAAGAGTTACAGGAAACACATTTTGTTCTTATTTGGGCCCCTACGTGTATTTGGGACTCCAGTGTAGGCGCCCAAGCACAAGAACCTTGTTCCCGACTGCTTACGCCCATCTATAGGAGGAACCCAACCAGCATCTGTTGGCGGAGGGAGGGATAGGCGGAAGGATTGAAGGAGGCAGGGATGAAGGACAGGGGTGGACAGGTGGATGAGCAGGTGGGATGAATAGAACTGATGGATGAATGGGTGGGTGGGTGGATGGATGGACTGACAGATGGATGGGTTGGATGGGTGGGTAGGTGGATGGATGGATGGAAGGATGATGGTGGATGGCTTAGGTGGAGGAGTCGGTGGGTGGGTGGATAGAGGGTGGATGGAGGGTGGATGGGTGGGTGAATGGGTTAGATGGATGAGTGAGTGGATGGATAAAGAGCTAGATGAAGACATGGCTGGCTGGAGGGAGCACAACTGTCCAATCCAAGACTTCCATGAGAAGGCACCAACCAGTAGGGCTCTCCCTGGGAAGCTCCTACATTGAAGCCACCGAGATAACAAGACTCATCACTAAGATTGTTTCGGGCCACACTCACGTTCCAGAGAGGGAAGCAAGAGGCTGCCTCTCTGCTTCCCGGCTCCCACAACAGCCCTATAGGTGATGGCTCCGCCAAAGATGGGCTTGGCCATCTTCAACTGCATTCTCCCTAAGGCAGAAGAAGCCCCCCCAGATGTTTAGAAGGGATGTTCCCCAGAATCAAGCAAGTTCCATTAGGCTCCCCCTTCAAGGATGCTCAGTCCTCAGGGCCTGACAACCTCCTGTATCAGGGTCACGGAGAAAGGCGAGGGGTGGAAGCATCCCCGTTCTACTTTAGGCCTGACCGGCCGCTGGGGAACGCACCAGTCCTGGGCATTGGTGGGGAAGAAGTAGCCCTTGATCATCGCGAAGGTGGAGACCGCGTAGCCCAGGAAGTTGGCGCACCACAGCAGCGGGATCCAGTTGTCGAAGATGATGGTGGGGGAGAACAGGGACAGGAAGTGAGAGTTCGCGAACCAGAGCAGGTGCGTGATGAGCCACGCTTGCAGGCCGTTGATTTCATACTTGTTGATAACCCCTGCAGAGCCAAGATGTAAAAATCAGAGCGTCGGGGGCGCCTGGGGGGCTCAGTCGGTTAAGCGCCGCCTTCGGCTCAGGTCATGATCTCGCAGTTTGTGAGTTTGAGTCCCACGTCTGGCTCTGTGCTGACAGCTCAGAGCCTGGAGCCTGCTTCAGATTCTGTGTCTCCCTCTCTCTCTGCCCCTTCCCTGCTCGCACTCTCTCTCTCTCAAAAATAAACATTAAAAAAAAAAAATCAGAGCGTTGCCCTGCCTGAAAACAGCAGCCGGCCCAGGCCCTACTTGCTTTCTGGGCCTCGGCTGCTCAGGGGCCTGTCTGGGACGCCCAGGCCGCAGCCCAGAAGCTGGTCGGCTTCCCCTACAACTCGGGCCCCTGGGGCCAAAATGCCTGCAGCACACATCACACTCTTAGTCCAGGGGTTAACTGCTCCTGTTTCTGGGGTCCTTGGGAGAGGGAAAGGGCGCAGATCTCTCCTCTGGTTCTGAGTGTCCCTAGCTGAGCTCCGGCTGAGTGACTAGCCTGCAGTTTGCTGGGGAGTGAGGACACCCCTAACGTCCTTGTCAGCAAGTGCCACAGTCGCCCCGCTGCCCTGGGGGCTCTCTGCAGGCAGGACAGGGTGGAGTCCCACGCCCGCCCCAGCTGCCCCGGGAGCCCTCTGTGGGCAGGACAGGGTGGAGTACCCCCACCCAACAGGGCTCCGCCCGGGGCTCTTGGTGACCTAAACAGAAGCCGCCCCACCTAGACGCCACAGGTGGAGGCAGTGTTCTCGGTGGGCAGGTGCTCCAGGAGCCCGGTTCTGTCAACCGGCTGTGGGGCCAGGGACCACTCAGGCTCTGTTTACCGGAGAACCTGACCCTCAGCCTCATGGCCGGGCCAGTCCCAGGCTGCCCTGGAGACAGTCGGGGCCCGGGGCTGTGGCAACACCCAAGCAAAATTTGCTTCCATTTTGTTCAGTGAGCATACCTGGGGACGGGGGCCGCCTGGGAGAGGGCAGGCGCATGAGACAGAGAGGCAGGGAGACGAGAAGGGGGGCCCGCGGGCTCAGGTTACCTGCGGGGGTCACGGCGCCCTCCTGAACGCCTCCCACGTAGCCGGGCAGAAACTTATGGCAGAAGTCAGGCAGCGCCGAGTACAAAAGCACCTGCAGTGGGGATTTTAGGCTGCTTGACCCGTGGCCTGGGGGGCCGGGCTGTGTCCACAAAGCCTTGCTTTCGCTAACTGACCTGACCCGTGGCAGAAATCCAGATTACGGTCAGTTATTCCTTCCAGAAGAGTTTGTGGCTCTGGGAGCCCTGGCTGCAGGTGGGTCAGGGGGAGGGGCCCCGAGTAGGAAGTTCATTACTGGCCCAAAGCCACAACGCAGTCTCCCCGAAGGAGAGCCCATGAGCCCTTCCCACTCACGTTGCTGGAGCCATTTAAAAATCTGTTGGGGCGCCTGGGTGGCTCAGTTGGTTAAGTGGCCGACTTCAGGTCAGGTCATGATCTCACGGTCTGTGAGTTTGAGCCCCACATCGGGCTCTGTGCTGATGGCTCATCAGAGCCTGGAGCCTGCTTCAGATTCTGTGTCTCCCTCTCTCTCTGCCCTTCCCCTGCTCATGCTCTGTCTCTGTGTCTCTCAAAAATAAATAAACGTTAAAAAAAATTAAAAAAACAAAATCTGCAAGAACCCTTGTAGATGCTTTCAGTGCCATTTAGCACATTTACAAGGCGTGCAGGCACCACCATCCAGATCTAGGTGTTCATGCCCCAAAAGGGAACCCCACCCCCATTAGCGTTCGCGCCCCTCAACAGCCATTAACCCACTTTCTTCTCTATGGACTTTCCCGCCTGGGTGTTTCACATGAGTGGGATCATGGCGCCCTGTGGCCCTTCTGTAACCGGCTCCGTTCGCCCAGCGGATGCTCTCAGGGTCCGTCCACGCCGTAGCACGGGTGCGTGCTTCCTTTACACGGCTGAGTAATGTTCCACTGTGTGGATGGGCCACGTTTTGTTTTAGCCGCTTGGCCACTGACCTCTCTGCTTTCAGACTATTGTGATTCCTGCTGCCCCTTCTCATTTTTTTACCCAAAGGGGCCAAGAGACCAGAAACGAGAGGGGCTCTGAGGCCCAAAAGCTGGGACCCTGGAGAGAAACCGCGGTTAAGGGCCGGAGCCTTGCTCCGGGGCAGGACACCCGGGGTGGGGGGGCGTCTCCGCCCAGCACTGCTTCCCCGGATTCGGACGACAAACAGCACCACCTGCTGTCTGTGCAAACAGCCCCTTCCTGGTGACCTTCTGGTCTCAAAGGCCAGTGGGGTCACAACAGAGCTGAGGACATCCTTGGCCAGAACCGTGTAGCCACCTGCTGGGAACACAGGCCTTAGCTTTGCCAAGTGGGGTCTCTCGTAACGGAGAGCATACCTCTGGGGGCTGGAATGCTCCTTCCCAGGGGCTGCTGCTGAGATACACTTCCTGTTGTGCCCGGAGCTTCCCTGGGCCGGCCCTGCCTCCCCGCTCCCCCCCCCCCCCCGCCGGGTCTGGCCCCCTACTTCTCAGCATGTCCCTGCGGGGCTGTGCACGCCCCTGAACCATGGGGAGCCTTACACTGAAGGCGCATCAGACACCGCGATGCCGCCAGGGGCCTTCTAGCTGAAGACAAAGCTAAGTAGGTCAGGCTTTAGGTGATGCCCTGGTGGGCCCGGGGAAGGAGAATGCCAACCGGAGCCAAGATCCCATTTCCCGGACAAACAGCCAGGACCCCTCCACCCCCCCGCCCCCCCCCCCCCGGCAGGAGGGACGCTGCACGCCCACTGCGCCCCACCCGCCCTCCCGGGAGGCTGACCTGGAACACGACCCACGAGGCGTAGAGCTGGGCTGCTTTCTTTGTCACAGACGGCGTCTTGGCCCAGATGTCTGCGAGGCGAGTGCGTCCGGTGACGACGTCCACCACGGGCGCCGCGAGGGAGCAGCCGTACTGGTCACACGCCATGATGAAGTAGTAGACGATGAAGGGCGCGAAGAGCAGCAGAAAGAGGATGCCGGCCAGCGAGAACCAGTCCACCTCCCTGCGGCGGCAGGGGCGGGCGGTCACGCCGGGGCCGCCCGCCCGCGCCTGAGTCCCCGCACTCGCCGGTCCACGGGGAACACAGACAGCGGTGTACGGCCCGGCCAGAGCCTGCCTGTCTTAGCCAGTTTTTCACTGTTTCTTCAATTCCTTACTTTACAAAATGAGAAACGGCTTATCTTTCATTAGTCTTAATCATAAAAATGGCTTTTACTAGGCCCATAAAAGCCCAAGGGCTGGCCACCCCTCACTAAGCCCTCGCTCTGTTTTCTAGCTGGGAAGACTGGCGAGATCCTTACCAGGCACGGCCCCACTGCCCCTGAGAGGCAGCCCCGCTGTTGGCAATGCTGCCTGGGCTCTTGGTTTTGGGAGCGTCGGGCTGGGAGTTTGCAGCCATTGGGCCCTGAGGGAAGAAGACACATCCCGCTCAGATTGTTCCAGGAAGAACAGCCACCCTTATCTCCCACCCAGGCCTCTGCTCAGAGGCTCTGCGGGACTGGCCTCTTCCACTCGCCTCCTCACTCCCTTGTCCTGGATGGCACAATTCCAGGCAGGGAAGAGATCGCAGATTGTGCTTCAGTCTCTCTCTCCTGAAACCTGCAGAACCTCCCACCTGGCCCTCCTACGTCTCTTCTTCATCTTGATTAAGTCACAGGATTGCAGCGGAATGTCGTCTTTCCAAATGAACCGGGCCGTCCATGGCTCAGAAACCTCTCGCGATCCACTCCTGCCTGCTTTCCTCCCCACTCTCTCCTCATACCTTCCAATCCAAGCACATAGGGTCTTTAAGGCTTCTTGGATATGGTTCATCTTGTTCATGACACCTGCTACTTCTGCTTAGAACATAATTTGCAGATCTCCCATTCAGGTCTTCTATAAAATGTCCCCTCCTTAATATGACCTTTTCTATTTCCCGGAGTTAATGGTTGCCCCACTTTTTCCATTTGCTAAGGTTTCTATGCATCTTATCACTAATGTTTTTTCTGAATGTTCTAACAGAGCTATTGTGCATATTGGCAATTTTTCTTCATACTCGAACACAATAAAATTCATCATTTCCATTCCCCCCTCCCCCATAGCCATTCACCTTGAACCAGTATACAAGCCAATCAGTGAATGTACGTTGCCTGTACCCCAGGTCCCCTGCCAAGGCACTCTACCTGCTACTTTATTTTCTTATCTTCTCATCATGTAGAATTCTTTAATTTATTTGAGTGCATGTCTATTGTCTGTCTTCCTCCATTAGAATATAAGCTCCCCAAGGGCAGGAACCACGTGTCCTATTCATTGCTGTACTCCCAAGTCCTAGAACAGTGCATTCAATAAATCATCTCTCTAGGGGGAAAAACGGTGGAACCGCACTTGTCCGTGGAGAGAGCAGTGACATCTGCATCTCCAGAATAAGTTCTTAAGAGTGCAGTTTCAAAATATCGGCGATAAGAAAACATGATTTTAAAGGTTTTTAGAGAAAAGTTCTAAGAAAGGGGCACCTGGGTGGCTCAGCTGGTTGGGCATCTGACTTTTGATTTTGGCTCAGGTCATGATCTCACTGTCGTGGGATTGGGCCCCCTGTGGGACTCTGCACGGAGCGTGTAACCTGCTTGGAATTCTCTCTCTCCCTCTTTCTCTCTGCCCCTCCCCCCCAGGGACATTTTTAAAATCTTTTTTAAAATCCAGGATTAAGAATCGTACCAGCAACAAGTTGGATTCTAGAAGACAATGATGGACAATTTTAAAAATTCTGAGGGAAACTTTTTTGCCACAGAGAATTCCATTCCCACATTAATTATTATTCAGAGAAGACACAGGATCCAAGAGAGCTACAAAAAGAAAGCCTAGTGAAAGAACAAAGGGATGAGAATTGGGCAGTGCTCCAGACAGTAACCAGTCCACCTTAGTACAAAATGAACGGCCATGGCAGGAGGGAGAACGGGAATCATGAATTTTATTGTGTTAGAGTATGTACAAAATTATGGGTATATATAACAGCTCTGTTACAGCATTCAGAAAAAAATAATGATAGATGCAGAAAAACCTTAGAAAATGGGAAAAGTGAGGCAATCGTAAACTCCAGGAACAATAAAGAGTCATACAACTGGAAAAAAAAAAAAAAACCCAAACCATAATTGTAGTACATTTAGTTGTTTTAACAGGAAATAATAGCAACTTTGTCATAACGACGTAGTATCTAGCTACAGACTGGCTGCTGTATGTTTGGATGTAGAAGGACATGTAAAGTTGGTGGTGATAAAAGCAAATCATTTAAAAATAAGCAGGTAGGGGCGCCTGGGTGGCTCAGTCGGTTGAGCGTCCGACTTCGGCTTAGGTCATGATCTCACAGTCTGTGGGTTCGAGCCCCGTGTCAGGCTCTGTGCTGACAGCTCAGAGCCTGGAGCCTGCTTTGGATTCTGTCTCTCCCTCTCTCTCTCTGCCCTTCCCCTGCTCACACGCTGTCTCTCTGTCTCTCAAAAATAAATAAAACATTTTTAAAAATAAATAAATAAATAAAAATAAAAATAAGCAGTAAAAACGGCAATACAAAGTAATGAACGAAAAGCATCTGTTTCTGGGAACAAAGACTATGGAATGAAGTAGGGAGCTGTTTATTCTATGTCTAAGCCTTTAACGCTAATTTCTCTTGGCAAAAGTGACCATGAGTTCCTTTAAGACGAATGTCCATTCATTAACAAAATCTCAGTGACAAAAGGCATTTTCATTTGCGGTGTGGGAATGGCACCTGTTACCAATTAAATTTTCACCGGTTAGTTTGTGGAATGTTGATCTGTGGTGTACAGGGCAGGATGAAGACCTTCCGTCTCTACAGCCCCAAAACTGAATACAGAGCCTGGTGTGTGGCGGTCACTTTGATCGAACACGGCAGAAAGCTGAAAAAATGACCAGAAACATGCAGGCTGGGAACTGAGTGCGGCGGGGCGCCCGACCGGCTCGGTCAGGGGGCGCGCGGCTCCTGACCTCAGGTGCTGAGTTTAAGCCCCACCTTGGGTGTGGAGCCTACTTTAAAAAAAAAAGGGAAAAAAGTGTGGAAAAACCAAACAGAAAGTGTTGCCGTTTTGAGATTACAGAATTTAACCCTGTATTCACCCAGGAGTCCCCGCAGTCATCAGCACTGAATCTTGTTATAAATATGTAAGTCATATTATTGGCAAAAGGAGGCTGGAGACACGGGAGAAGGAGGTATTTGGGGTGTGTTTTATTTTATTCCTAAGGAGGTATTTGTATTTTATTTTATTCCTAAGACTCACAGAAGTTGGTGTACCACTGTCTGCTTTGTCAAAGCTAACAAGTCACCGTCTATGCCCGTGAACAACAGTGCTGAGACATGCTTACCTCCAACCTCTTGTCCAGGGGGGTTCACGGCAGAACGTTTGTCTTCTTTCTCGAACGGGCCGCTCTAAAATCTCTAGACTCTTATGATTCACAAGGCCTGCTTGATCCTTCTCAACCCACCGAACAAAGTCCTGCAGGGACACGAAGATGAAAGACACCAAGCTGATCACATTTCAGGATGGAAGGTAGACCAGGACCCTCACGGTATTTATTCAAGGCCTGCTGGAACCAAGCGAGAAGTACAAGGTCAGGGTTCAGGGGTTCAAAGGCGGAAGACAGCCCACGCCGGAGGGGGGGAGGAAGAGAGTATTACAAGCCAGATTCTTTGCCTGGGACACACGGTGTCTGGCCGATGGTAGATACTTGATGCTATGGGTGGCACTGAAAGGAGGTCTCCATGGAGGTGGCGTCCCCGTGGACATGAGCCTTAATAGGCAGATGCAGACCTGATGAACGGCAATGAACCAAAGGGCATTTCCTTTGAAGACTTAGGCCAAGCAGCTTGTCAGTGTCTGAGACATTTCTCGAAGCTTGCTTATGCATGCCATCGGCCCGAATCAAGGCCCCTGGAGTTAGCACATCCCGTGGGTGCGTTCTAGGAGCCAGCGAGAGCCTAAGGACACACAGCAGCAGG
The DNA here is from genome assembly GCA_030068075.1 of Paguma larvata. Classification (NCBI taxonomy): domain Eukaryota; kingdom Metazoa; phylum Chordata; class Mammalia; order Carnivora; family Viverridae; genus Paguma; species Paguma larvata. The sequence continues at coordinate 251,253 of JAINVK010000061.1, forward strand.
AAGAGTGATCTGGGCCGGGTCTGGCTCTCTGTACACTCGCGGGACGCAGCCACCTTCCTGAGCGTCTGGGGTCATGGATGCCCGTGTGCACTAGCATCCATTGTTAGAGCTGGACGAGGGAGGGTTAGGGTCCCACACCTGGGGATAAAGACAAGCCAGGGAAACGGGTGGAGCTTTCCGGCACCCGGTCAGCTCCCTCAACTGGCTTTTGAGTTCTATGGGCCAAAGCTAAAAGGACAGGGCTCCTGAGGGTCTGAGGCCAACGCAGTAGAAGGGCCTCACCTTGAGCTTCTGATTGGCAAGGCGTCCATGGCAAAGACATCCATCCCAAATACACACACCCCTGCCGCCTGACCCAGCTGGCAGCAGAACAACCAAAGACAGAACCTGGCCACTCCCGCCCACGAAGTCCCCTTCAGAAAGCCCTAGGTGACCAACATGGCTGACCAACATGGCTGACCACCACATGACTTCACTTCTTCCCAAGCCCTTCTTCCCACTCTTAGGCCTTAAACCAGCCAATACAGAGGGGACCCCTGGAGCCCCGGGCCCCCATTCCCAGCCACAGCTTCACTACCTAGAGGCTGAGGCCCCCCCGACAGACGGCTTACACCCGTCGGCAGCTTTTTGGCATCTTGAAGGTGTAGTGTGGGGACATGCTAGACACCGGGACCGTGGCAGAGATCCCGGGGGCTGGTGCGGTGAACGCCCCGGAGGCCCCACGGCCGCCCATGAAGGCTGTGAGTTCTCAGCAGGACCGGTTCCTGCGGCTCACTCGTAGTTCAAGTTGTGGTACCCACTTGCCAGGCCTGTTTCTCATCCACAAAGCAGCTGTCGCCCGCTGACTCAAGGAAATGAGGTCATGACACCAAGCGCCCGGGGCCCTCTCCCACCCCATCAGAGTTCACAGCTATCGCCAATGGTAACCGTCGGCACCATCAGGCCTCAGCAGGGCGGGGTGGTGGGGCAGCTCTAAGGGGCATACGCCAGCGACGCCCAGCCCAAGTGTGCGGTGACCCACTGCGACTGGCCGCCCTGCAACCCGGTGGCTTCAAGTCACACTCTTTTTTACCGTTTCTCGCTGTTTCTGTGGTCAGGAATTTGGGGACACTAGCTAGGGAGCTACGGGTTGGGACGTGCTAGAGCAGCTGCCGTCACGCGGCCTCTCCGTGTCACGCGGCCTCTCCGTGTGGGCTGGCTGGGGCGCCATCACAGCAGTGTGGCCTCAGCACGGTGAGAAGAGGTCCAGGGAACCAGCAGGGGTTCCGGCAGACATGGCGGAGTTGTGCTGCCTCTTCTGAGGGCCCGAGAAGGCAGGCGGCAGCACTTCCAGAACATTCTACTGGGTACGGAGAGTCGCGAGCCCACCTCCTTTCAGGGGGAAGAGAATCAGGCTCCAGCCCTTGATGGGGGGCATCGCAGGATATTAAAAGGACATGAGATACCGCTGGGGCCATCACGGGATAATTCAGTCTTTCAGCTACTGAGTCCCAAGTGCCCATCATCTCACCGAGTTTGCTCACTGACCCTGGGGAGTCAGCAGTATGGTGTCGGTTTTCCAGATGAGAAGACTGAGGGGAGGAAAGCGGAGTGAGTTCTCTACTCACACAGGCCTATGGGGACGGAGGTTGAGGACTTCCTGGAGGAAGAAGAAAGGCAAGTACCTGTACATTTCACTTTTAAACTCGTAGTACGGTGAGCATGTGTCTCGCAGCTTTTGGATGGCAGAACCTCAGGAGCCACGGTCGAAGCTGCAGCTCGCCCTTGAGAATCAGGGCTCGCCTCTCTGCGCATGTCTGCCCACCCGGGGCACAAGGCTATATCCGAAGGCCTCAGAAACAGCCCCAGGAGCAGCTCTGCTGTGCCCCCGCTGGACCTCGGGCCTCTCAAGGTGAGCCGGGCAAGAGCTTTCCAGCATCAAGAGCTTGAAGGGGCCATGAATCTCCAAAGCAACCACCAGATTTGGCAAGTGAGGCTTGTGAACCGCACTCGTGATGGAGGGAGTGAGCACGCAGCCTGCAGAGGGCCCCGGGGGCGGGGGCTGCGGCTGGGGAGGGTGGGTCATCGAGAAGCCGCGGAGAAACCAAGCATCACCCCAAAGGGCAGCCCCTCCCCAGGCCTTGGGAACGGTGGGGGGAGGCGCCGACGACCTCCCTGACGCCCACTAGAGCCACAAACGTTCCCAGAGCTGCCGGTCCTGTGACTCCAAGAGCGGTTTCAAAACTCTTGACGCTGTTGCTAAGTTATTTTGTTAACGCAGTATGTTTTCCGGAAAACCAGGAAAAGAACACTCGTGTGTCCATCACGGTGTGAGGCTCTGGTGTATAGCTTGTCGAATTGTCTTTTTAAGGACAGACCATCTCCATGCCGTCCCTTTTGCTGGGACAGGCCAGAATGAGTCCTTTCTATCAGTTGCCAGGTACCCCACGGCACAGGTGCGTCGTTAGTTACCCGACCCTCTCGTGGAGGTCATTGGTGGTTTCGGGCACCGCGCAAGCACACGCAGCAAATCGCCACGGGAGTTCTTGCACCTGCCTGTTTCCACAGCCATCTGAACAAGTCCCGGGAAAAATTCCTACGAGCAGACGCTGGGCAGGCGGGCAGGTCTACCTGGCCTCTCAAAAGAACTGCCTTCACAACAGGAGAGCAGTTCCTGACGGATTCTGATCTTTGTCATCCTTTTTCATCTGACATTCAGATTGGGCATGTCTATATTTTTTAGTATCTCTTACCCTTAGGCTAAGGAATATCCAAAGCAGACCCGGTGCTGTTCAGATAAGGTTCCAGAAATGGTTTTGTCCACTTAACTAGAATAGTACCTGGCGCAGCGCCCAGGAAGATTAGCGTGATCATCAGAGTTATTCCGAACTTTACCCCAGGCCTCTCCACGCCCCGTTTCTCATCACCCATACCCCAGCCATTCATATATTATTTGAAAAAAAACAAAATAAAAACCCTGACTACTCGACGTTTTATTAAAAAGGAATTCGCCAAATTGCGCTCAGAAAGAGCGGGTCATTTTCTGCTCCTACCAAGAGTATACAAAAGGCCCTTTTCACTCCGCTCTGCAGCCCCTCGCTGCCCGTGCCTTAAATCTGAGCCCCCGGTGCGGCGCCTCGGGGGGCCCGGTTCCTGTTTCTTTACCCAAGGAGCCGCAGGAAGAGCTCAGCGGGCACAGAGAGGGCACCCCGCCCTCAGACCGGGGCGCCGGGGGCCCGCGCTTCTGAGCGGAGACCACCCCCGCCCGCTCGCCCGCAGGTACATCCCCCCAGTTTGCGCACGGCGACCCGCGAGCCCCCCACCTGGACGCACCCGGCCCGCCCATGCGCGCGCCCCCCGCCCGCGGCGCCGCGCCCGCTCACCTGAGCCTCCGGCTCCGAAACCGCCTGCGCCCACGAGTCCAGGCCTGGACGGGCCGCCGCGAAGCCCCGCCGCCAGGCTGACCTGTCGCTGCAGACGACCAATCGGCCCCGACGCGGCCGGCATCCAGGCGACCCGCGATTGGTCGCGCGCCTCGCCCCACCCCCTGAGCTGACTCCGGGCCACCGCGGGCGCCACTCGGCGCGGGCGGGCCGCGAGATTGACGGCCGAGGGCCCGCCCCGCGGCTGGCGCGCCGGCGGGGCCGGGGGGACCGCGCACCTGCGCGAGCCCGGCTCTCCGGCCCCCGCGGCCGCCGGCGCGCCGCTTCCCCTGCCCCTCGGGGTCCTCGCAGGTGGGGCTACTTCTGAGTAGCGAGGGCGTCAGGCGTCGGGGCCGCAGAGACCCGCGAAACGGACAACATCCCTGATGCTCCCGGGACTCACGTTTGGGGGAGGGAGCGGTAATCAATAAACGACAATCAAATAGATACTGCCTCGGTTAACGGAGGCGGTGTGGCGAGGATAAGAGCAGGCAGGAGAGGTCGAGCGTGAGTAGCAGGTGGGTTTGGGGGTGACGGGAGGGGGCTCGGCTAGGAGGCCTGGCACACAGGACTTAGGGGCGGGATCACGCCCGTGAGATGGGAGGGGAAGACGCGGCAGGGGCGGAAAGAGGGAGAAGTCGCGCTGCAGTGCGAGACGGCATGCCTTGGGGGGCGTGCTTGGGCACGGGACGGCTCCAGTGATAAGAGCCCGCCACAGCCGTCCCGCTGGACAGGAGTGTCCAACCCACGCGCTCCTGCCTGTGGAGAGCAGTCACGGGACAGGGCCAACCTTGCAAGGACATGACCTTGGGCAGAGCAGCCGTGCGACCCGAGCAGCCCCTGGAGGGGCGGGCCGCAGGGGGGAGGGGTCTGCTGGCCCCGCCCCCAACATTTGGACAACGGATCTGATTGGCACAGCTCTGTGTCCCTCACAGAGCCTTTTTTTTCCTGCAGTTTTTTATTTTGAAAAAAATGTCAAAACACACAAACCAGGTGAACATATACTAAAGTGAACACACACATAGCTAGATTCGGCAGCTGGCAAAGGTTTGCCGCATTTCATTTCTTTCTCCTCCCTCCGTATCACCTCTAGCCCACTTTTTATCCTCAACTAGTCTTTCGCTGCAGGTGATACTCTGCCTCCTAAATACTTCCGTATCCATCTCTCACATTACCAAAATAAAATGCATTACACTAGGGAAGTTTCGCATCGAGTCAATGCTCCAGATTGGGCTTCTCCCGATTGTCCCAATAATGTCCTTTATAGCTGTTATTAAAAGTCAGTATCCGACTGGGAATCACCATGCATTTAGTTGTCACGGCTCTTTAGCATTCATTCCTTAATCTAGAGGGCAGTCTCAGCCTTTCTTCCTTTTCTTTTCTTTCTTTTTTTCTCTTTTCTGTCTTTTTGGCCTTTCACAACATGACAATTTGGAAGAGTCGAGGCCAGCTTTTCGCAGCTCATCTCTCAACTTGGACTTTGCTGTTTTCCTCATCCTTGCATTTAGGTTATGCCTTTGGGGTGGGACGATGCCCTGTCTTCAGGCCCCAGGTCAGGAGGCAGTGATGCCCCTCTGTCCCAGTACTGATGGTACCTGTGATCGGGTGGCTTCTGCCAGCAATCTCTATTTTCCCTTTCGTAATCTATAAATAATCCGGGGACCAAAACTGTGTAATACACCGCTCCCGGATTAGGTTTCAGTCATCAAGGCTTTAATGATGACTCCTGCCTGAATCACTTCTTTCCTGTAAAGGGGTGAGCTTCTAATTTCATCTTTCCTTCCGCGTTTATTAGTTGATGTTTTTTTGAAAAGAATTTCCCTCTCTTAATTTCTTAGTCAGTATGGACTAATGGAGTTTTTTACTCACCGAGACATTATCTTTGGATATTGTCCCATATTTAGCCAGCGGGAGCCCCTTCGGAGTGACTCCTTTTAAATTAAAAAAAATTTTTTTAAGCTTTATTATTATCATTATTTTGAGAAAGAGAGAGCGATGACGAGCAGGGGAGGGGCAGAGAGAGAGGGAGACACAGAATCCAAAGCAGGCTCCAGGCTCCGAGCTGTCAGCACAGAGCCTGTCTCCGGGCTCAAACTCATGAATGGCGAGATCATGACCTGAGCCAGTAGGACACATCACTGCCTGAGCCACGAAGGCGCCCCTCCTTTTTAAAAATAACATGTCCAGGGGCGCCTGGGTGGCTCAGTCGGTTCAGTGCCGACTTCGGCTCAGGACATGATCTCACGGTCTGTGAGTTCGAGCCCCGCGTCGGGCTCTATGCTGACAGCTCAGAGCCTGGAGCCTGCTTCAGATTCTGTATCTCCCTCTCTCTGTGCCCTTCCCCTGCGCATACTCTGTCTCTGTCTCTCAAAAATAAATAAACGTTAAAAAAATTTTTTAGAATAACATGCCCTCATCTTCTGTGACCACGGTCTTATTTCTTGCTGCAGCCAGATGTTGGAGGTGCGTTTCCTTTCCCACCCTAGGCCTGGAATCAGCCGTTTGGGGCAAGAGATCTTTGAGCAGAGTCCTGAAAAAAACTGAGGGGTGTCTGGGAATGAAAGCTACCAGGAAGGGTTGGCGTGAAGATTAAATGAATTCGAAGGTGCTGTTCTCAAGTTTCCACATTGTCTATTATAAACAGGTGTTACTTTATAAACAGGAAAAAAAAATGTTTATTTTGAGAGAGAGCGAGAGAGCGAATGCACTCAGGTAATCCAGGGCAGAGGGAAAGAGGGAGAAGCAGGACTCCAGCCCACACGCCTCGATATCATGACCTGAGACAAAACTAAGGGTCCGACGACACTCAACCTTTTGGGCCACCCAGGTGTTCGTGGGAGAAAATATTTTCAATGTGAAAACGTGTGTGTGTGACAAAAGTAGCATCGCAAGTTGGGAGAAAAAGAGACTGTTCAATCAATCAGTGATGGTGAGAGTTACTTATTCACATGGGGAAAAAAACCCTGGCTTCCTACCCTAAGTGACTTTAAAAAGGAAATGCATTAAGAAAGAGAGAGGTCGCGGGCAGCAAATCGCTGTAAGCACTTCGGGCAAGAACTGTGGCAACAGTGAGGTTGCACAGGTACACGTTGTCCTGTTGTTCCCTTGCGTCCCCTCCCTAAGGGAAAAAAAAATCTCAAGGCAACCTTTCTGTTCACGTATATGACAACATCCCTCACGACCTTGTAACGGGAGACCACTTAATCAGACTGCACGTTTGTGTGTTACCATATATGGGAGACAAGTAAAAAACATTTTAAAAGCCATGCCATGTGGTGTTCGGGGCTCAGTTCTTTGGGTAGAACCCAACTGAGCGGTGCTGGCAAGGAAAACAGTGGCTTTTTGGATAGAAAAGCCTCGGGGTCACGACTCTGTGCCAGAATCCTGCTGCAGTTCAGCCCGATGGCCCCGACACCGCCGCGCCCCGCACTGCGCCGCGCGCCCCGCTAGGAGCCTCCGCACAGCACGGATCACTCGTGCGCTAGTCCACCACGCAGCCCCAAACCCAGAAAAATGACGGAAACAGCGTATCCAACATCAGGAGGGGAGAAGCCACGTTGCCAAGCATGTGGGGTGCACTCCGTGCGGAGGTGCGGAATAAAACAGAGGCACCGCGCTCCACGACTCGGCAACCTCCCGCCCGCGCTGGGTCGCTGGGTTGCAGCCCCAGGGCCGCAGGAGGCAGGCCTCCTTCTTGCGCAGGCGCGGCCGCGGGCGGAAGGGCGTGGGCGGGGCCTACCGCCGGGGCTCCGCCCCCCCGCTCCCAGCCTGACCGGCGCGGCGACCGGAAGCGCCCCGGACCCTGCAGCCGCGATGGGCCGGAAAGTGACGGTGGCCACCTGCGCGCTCAACCAGTGGGCCCTGGACTTCGAGGGCAATTTGCAGAGGATTTTAAAGAGTGAGTCTAGGGGCGGCCGGGTGGGGGTCGGTCGTGGAACTGGAGGGAGCGAGGGAGGACGGTAGAGGGGGAAGGAGGGGAAAGGGGGGAGGGGGGACAGGAAAACGCGGGGTGGGTAGGACAGGACGAAGGGAGGGGGGACGGGTTTGGGGGTCGGGGATGATGGGAAAACGGGAGATGGGTGGGACAGGGACGGGGGAAGGAGGGACAAGGTTGGGGGTTCGGTGGAACTGGGGAGACAGGGTTGAGGGGCGGTGGGATGGGGGGGCGAAGGTCCAGGCTTACAGGCTGGCTTGATTCCATTACACGCACATCCTCGCTGAGTGGAAACTCAGAGAGGTGGGCGTGGGGACAGGTAAGATGATGCCTAAGGACCACCCCGCAAGTGCCCAGGACCCCTCGTGAATTGGGGGTGGTTGGTCATGCCTGGTGGGCACACGTGTTGTACACTCGCGATAGGAAAAGTGTGGCCGAGGAGGCAGAGATGGAGATGGCGGCTCAGCTTGCACCGAACTGGTTCCAAACTCAGGTTTAGCGGTTGGCTGCTGGAGAGACAAGTGATGGGGGAAAGGAAAGTTTGATTCAGGAACCGGGCAACCTGGGAAGAAGGTGGACTAATGTATCAAAGGCCATCTTCCCCATGGGAGGGGGGCAGAGGGTTTTAAAGGGAAAGGTGCATGAGAAGCAGTTTCCTGGGGGTGGGGAGCAGTCGGACGTGGACATGACCCTGGGCAGACTTGCAGGGATCTGCGGCAGTGGTTTCTGAATGCAGTCAGGCCTTATCTTCCGGGAGGGTCTGTCCTTTTTCTCCTCACGGCCAGGGGCCTGCCCATCTCCAGCACAGTAGGTCAGTTTTGCTGCAGACTGGGGAGGACTCAGGTCACAAGGAATGGATTAGCTTGAAGCACGTCAGCCCCTAACACCAGCGGGAGGGCTGTTCCAGTCTCCTGCGCCTACAGACCTTCCTGACGGGAAGACTTGGGGAGAAGCGGGCCACCAGAGAAAGGGGTGAGTGCTGGGGTCCAGCTCCGGCGAGTCCAGGGGTCCCCGAAGCATTGACGGTCGGCGAAAGGAATGAGAGAGCCACGAGATGTGGTCTGATGACCAAGCAGGCAGCCCTGGCCAGTTCCGGCGTCTCCGCCCCGCTGGTCTCAGTGTCTTTATTTAAAGGGAGTGAGTGACATTACAGCAACGAGTGACATTCGTCAGTGAGCTAGTTGGGCGTCTTTAACAACAATGCGTTTGTATCAGCAAAGCTTTGGCAGTTTCCTCAATCTTGCATGTTACTTTCAGGTTAATTAACAGGTAAATTTAAGGCAGGGGGAGAGATCAGGGTGTTTCCTTGAGGCCTATTCTTCCAACTATAATGGGGTAGCAGCCCATCTGGCAAGGGCGGAGTTCCCAGTGCTTGTCCTTTGCTCGTGAATGAGGACGTTTCCACAGTCTCCTTCAGGTGCCGTCCATCCGTGCCTCACATTCCAGGTCCCCTGTTTTACTTGAATGCCATAAAGCAAAAGAGCATTACCTCCCTGGAGGTCAAGAGGGCCGCTCAAGAAATCCAGGCCCGACTGGTTATTTGAAGGCGGTGAGCCGGGGCGCCATTTGATGGGCAGGAGCTTTGCTGCGACTGTTTCCCCCCAGGGAGGCGTCTCACCCCGTGAGCCCAGGACGGCTCCCGACGGGCGAGCCTGCAGGCTTGGACCCCAGGGTGTGGGTGTCATGGGGCCACCGCCTGGTTAGCCTGGGCACCAGCTTCTCTTTGAGCGTGGAAGGCCCAGCGGCTCACACCTGCCCCGGAACGGGGGTGTCCTTCAGGTCACCCCCCCCCCGTCTTGTTCTGAGCCGCTTCCCGCAAGAGGGTTCGCTAAGAACAGGGAAAACGGAACGGCACAAGTGACGGCGACTCTTCAGCCGCGTGCCTCCGGACCGGCGTCCTTTGCTTCCCTTCATCCACCTGCGTTCGTCTTGGAGCTCAGAGAAGATCCGGTTGGAGCGAGGCGGTCGTGGCCAGAGCGGGGTCTCCTTTCTCTTGGCCTCTCGTCCGCAGGTGCAGTCGGGCGCTGCTGTCCCCAGGCAGAGGCCCGCCTCCTCCCTGCACGCGGTCTTCCGCACCCACTTGTGAATAAACTACCAGGAGTGACTACTTCCCCCTCCCCCTCCCCCAAGGGGCTAAGGATCTTGCTTCCTAAGGGTGTGAGCAGGGTCTGCAGGGGGGGGGGGGTCCCCGGCCTCGGCTGCCTGGGCTCAGGGTGGTCGCCAAGTCCTTCTGATTGTTGTCTGGCTTTTTATCAGACCTGTTGCAGCTCTGTTATATCTGCCCTGGGACACGTCGTAGGTACTGAGATCGCTCCTCTTTCTCTCTGTCTCTGCGTGTAGGTATTGAAATCGCCAAACGCAAAGGAGCAAGATACAGGCTGGGACCAGAACTGGAGATATGGTAGGAGCGGCTGTAGGAGCCGGGGCTCCCAGGGCGGGGAAGGCACAGGTGCCCGCGTCAGTGCACCAGAGAGGCAGGGAGGGGTGAGGGTGGACAGGCGCGGCGGGCAGGGCTGCGGAGGGGCGTCAGAAGCCCGCGCGTAGGCCTGTTGAACGCCACGGGGCAAGGGCGCCCGCCGGGCCGGGCGAGCGTGGAGCCCCGCATCGGGCCGCGAGAGCACTGGGCCGCCCCCGTCCGCCACCACCCTCCCCAGCGCTCGCTTCGTCGCTGGCCACGCACAGTGTCGCTTCCTGGCCTCCGCAGCTCTCCACAAAGGAGTGTATGCGGTCGCTTCTGCTCGGCCTTTCTCCAGTGACAGGGAAGCTGGTTCCTCCTCGCCCCAGTCGCCACACCGCAAGTCTCTTGCAAGCTACAGTTCATTTGTGACACGTGTCAGCTGCCCTCCGCTCACCCCTGTGCTCCCGTTTGTGGTCCGGGCCCTGGCCACTTGTGGAATCGGGAGTTCCTCCTCGGGCTGTGTAGACACAGTGTCTTCTCACAGGCGTCTCTGTGTCAGTCGGCGAGGCCACGTCTGCCGTCTGTGTCACTAGCTGGATTTCTGTCCTTGGAGTCCTGACTTCGGCTCGGGCTGAGTGTCCCGTAATGCCCGAGAGCATTCTCACCTGCACGGGACCCGGTCTTTTATTTTATTTATTTATTTATTTTAAGTTTATTTATTTTTGAGAGAAGGAGATACAGAGACAGAGCATGAGCAGGGGGTGGGGGGCAGAGAGAGAGAGAGGGAGACACAGAATCCGAAGCAGGCTCCAGGCTCCGAGCTGCTGGCACAGGGCCCGATGCGCGGCTCGAACTCACAGACCACGAGACCACAGCCTAAGCCAAAGTCAGACACCCAACTGACTGAGCCCGCCAGGCGCCCCGGACCTGAGCTTTTAGATGCTCCTCGGCCGGGGCGCTGGGGTCCCGGGTGGTCCGAGTGACCTCTCCTCCCGAGCTCCTGTCTCGGTCTTTATGTTTTGTCTGTTCTTCCCCCCGGAGGATTGTCCTCAACCGCCCTGTCCCCCTGCTGTGATTGTCCTGCTCTCTGCCCACCCCACCCCCCGGCCTCCAAGTCTGGACCTGGTCATTTTCACAGGGGAGGATTTGAGCCACAGGATCCCAGACGGTATGCTCCTAGCAGGCAGGGACACGCGCCCGGCCGAGCTGGGCTCCGTGTGGTTTCGAGCCTGCCCAGCAGGCTCCCGGTGATTACTTGCAACAGTCCGCAGAGAGGAAGCTGGGATGGGAGCAGAGCCAAGTCTGTTCCCTGAGCACGCCGTCTTCCTGTCTAGTGCCAGGCAGCTCCCACCGCAGAAGGGGCCCGTGAAGGAGAACGAGGGGCCAGCGCCACTGCGGCGGGCTGGCTCGTGGGTCTGGAAAGGCTGGCTGCGTCCCCTGGGCCAGTTTTTCAGGCTTTGCGGATGGAAGGCTGCCCACCCAGCATGGGCGGGGGGGGGGCCCCAGGAGCACCTGCTAACACACACCCCCCCCCCCCGCTGTAAGATGCCCCTCTAGTTGCTGGCCGGCCGAAGGGGCGAGGTGTCAGCCCGTGGCTGGACGTCAGGCACGTGACTTCTGGCGTCACGTTGCCGTTCGGTAGCACGTGTGGCCCGGTAGCTGCCAGGGCACGAAACCCGCAGGTGGGACTCGGCCCACCTCGGAGGAGAGGCTCGCCCCGGGCCTGAGCCCTCCTGAGCCCCTCGGCCTCCTTCCCATCGGACAGCCATGGCCTCCCTCCCATCGGACAGCCATGGCCTCCCTCCCATCCGACAGCCGTGGCCTCCCCTCTGGGAAGCGGAGGCCGAGAGGCCAGTTTGGGGTCTGCGACCGTGTACAGAGTTGGCCCGCTGCTCGTGCCGTCGCTTCCAGGGTGCCGTGGGGCCGGCGGGAGAGCGTTTGAAGACTTGGAAGCGGGATACAGACACCGTGCATTGTTCCTGGCGCCCCGGCTCCCGGAGACTGCCCCGACACCCGTCCTCCCCCTCGGCCACGTCCCAGGCGTCTCCCGGCGCTGCCGGAATGCAGCTCCCCACCCCGGGTGGTGTTGCCCAGCCGAGGACTGTTCCCTCGCAGTTCAGGAGGCCCGAAGTCCAGGCTTGGGGTGCCGGCGGGCCCGCCTCCTCCGAAAGCTCCAGGGGAGGCTACGTCCTGCCTCCTCCCGCCTCCGCTCCCGGTGCCGCATCCCTCCGGCTCCACACACGCCCCCCCCCCCAACTTCCCCGCCGCCCCGTGTCCTCCTCCTGTTGGCTACAGGACCTTCCCAGGCCATCTGGGCTCATGTCATCTCTAGATCCTTAACCACCTCTGTAAAGCCCCTTTTCCCTTATACGGTCACAGTCACGGGTTCCGGGGGCCAGGACGAGGACACGCCTTTCGGGGGGGGGGGCACCACTCAGCCTGCTTCCAGCGCTAGCGTCTGTAGCAAGAACCGGGAGCCGCTCTGTGAGTGGTATCTGGAATGGTGCGAATGAGCTTCGTTGCTCGAAACGCGTTCCTGTGGGCCCAGCTTTGTTTTTTTTACGTCTCTGCTTGCCGATCGGTGTGACTTGGGTGCGTTAAAAGTCAAAAAAAAAAAAAATTCACAGGCAGACACTTGGCAGGAGAGGATTTCTCATAGTAACTGAAAGCGAGGAGCAGGGGCCTGGGGTTTCCTCGTTTCCCCCGCGGCGCATCCTCGCTTGTAGCGGCCATCCCAACTCTGGTCGCCAGTGGCATCCCCCAGGAGGCTTTAAAAAGCTCCCGCTGCCCGGCCCCCGCTCCCCTCCCCGGCCACGCCCGGTGTGTCTCCCGGGCTCACCCGGCCGCTCCCTTCCTCCGCAGCGGCTACGGGTGCTGGGACCACTTTTACGAGTCGGACACCCTCTTGCATTCACTCCAAGTCCTGGCTGCCCTTCTGGAGTCTCCAGTCACTCAGGACATCATCTGCGACGTGGGAATGTAAGTGCGGGGGCGGGGCGTGGGTAACGGGGGTGCAGGCGTGCGCGGGCCGGGGGCGGGGCATGGGTAACGGGGGTGCAGGCGTGTGCGGGCCGGGGGCGGGGCGTGGGTAACGGGGTGCAGGCGTGCGCGGGGCGGGTGCACGGGGCGCGGGCGTACACAGGGCGGTGCACGGGGTGTGGGTTGTGGGGGTTCGGGGATGCATGAGACGGGTGCACGGGGCGCAGGTAATGGGGGCTGGGACGTAGGGGGCGCAGGCGCACCGTATGTGCACCCACCACCTCACTTTCCGCATCCCTGGGACACGTGCTGGGGCCCAGCGTCAGCGGCGCACAGGTGGGTGTCCACGTCCGCCGTGATGGGTGGTATGTGGACTGTGCTTGTTTCCTGTTGCTGCGGTGACGTGTGATTGCAAACGCCAAACACAGACATGAAGCAGATCCCTTGTCTTACGTTTCTGGACTTCAGAAGTCCCAGATATGGGTCAGCCCGGAGGCTCTTGCGTTGAACACTGGTCGGGGAGCCCACCTGCGCCCCTCGGGGCCTCCTCCGCCTTCAGGGCCAGCAGAGGCTCGGTGACCTCCGCTTCCCCGCGCACGTCAGGCTCTGACCCTCCTCCCTTGTGTAGGCACCCGTGGGTGCTCCAGGACAGCCTCCCCGTCTCGGTCCGTACTTAGTTACCACGTCCGCAGAGCCCCTCTCCCCGCGGAAGGTGAGGAGGCAGGCCGGGACGAGCCTGGGCCCCGGATCCAGCCACCCCTGTGGGCTCGTCCCGGCGGTGGTGCTAAGCGGCCTGGCCCTCCCGTTGTCCCCCTCTCGTTTTCCCTCGTCCGCGGTAGGTCTTCCGTGGGCTTGGCCTTTATAATCCTGTTTTCATTTTTCTACTTTGTGCTCCTTAAACATTAACAGTTATATTTACAAAGATGTTTTCCTTCGAAATATAGCATTTATCTGGACCTGTAAGCGTCTGAACAGAACATTTATATTCTCGACCCGTGCAGCTGCTCCCCCGCCCGGGGCCGGCAGAGCTCCCGGCGTCTGGAGCTGTGCCCCTCACCTGCAGAGGGGGGCACACGGGGTGGTCGGGGTGGGGTCCAGACAGAGTGGGGGGGGCGGTCTGTTCAGCCCCTCGAAGCCCCGCCTTCTAGAAGGGGCGCAGGTGGCAGGTCAGGAGGCGCTCTGAACCGGGAAGGTGCAGGGCTGGGGCATGAGGCCCGGAGGGGACAGAGGTGAAACCATGACAGGAGTGTGTGCAGCGAGCTAGGGAGGCGGCCCCGGACAGGTCTCAGAATGTTCCAGGAGGAGGGAGAGCCCGAGAGGGGGTTGACCGTGCTTCGATCAGAAGAGCCCAGGGCGCCCAGGCGGCTCAGTCGGTTCAGCGCCGACTTCAGCTCAGGTCATGATCTCGCGGTCCGTGAGTTCGAGCCCCGCGTCGGGCTCTGTGCTGACAGCTCGGAGCCTGGAGCCTGCTTCGGATTCCCTGTCTCCCTCCCTCTCTGCCCCTCCCTGCTCTCCCTCCCCCCCCATAAATAACCCTTCGAAGAGCTCTCCGGTCTCAGAGCCTAGACCGCGGCAGAGCCCTCGGCTCGTCTCTAACTTGGAGACAGCCACAGAGGAGCCTTCTGCCCTGTCAAGGGCCCGAGGAAGCTTCGCATTAAAACGGGTGGGTCCGCCCTTCACGGAGGCGCACGCGCCTTCTCCCCGCAGGCCCGTGATGCACCGGAGCGTGCGCTACAACTGCAGGGTGCTCTTCCTCAACAGGTAGGCGGCGCGGGGGGGGGGGGGGGGGAGCCCCGCACGCCGCACCCCGCACCCCGGCATGGCCCCTGGGCGCCCGTGCTGGGAGGCGTCTGCTGGAAACGCCCGGTCGCTAGTGCCCCGGGCGGGTGACTCGGTCACCGCTTCTCCTGGCCTCTGCCCCCCACCGCCACCTTCAGTGGAGAGACGCCACGGGGTGGGGTGTGGGGACACGTGGCCCCGTTGGCCGGAAGTCATCGGAGGGAAGGTGGCCTGTCACGTTCCCCTGACAGTCCCTGGACGCCAGCTGCTCGCACAGCGTACACCCGCTGGGCCTCGGCCGCTCCCTGACGGCCCGTCCACCGTCCGGGGCGGGCGGACCCGCGGTGCCCCTGGTGACCGGGCGTTCGTCTCAGGAGCCACCTGCGTTTCCCGCCTGTAGGAGGATCCTGCTCATCAGGCCCAAGATGGCCTTGGCGAACGAGGGCAACTACCGCGAGCTGCGCTGGTTCACCCCCTGGTCCCGGCCCCGGTGAGTCACGGTGCACCCCCTGGTCCCGGCCCCGGTGAGTCTCGGCGTGCGGCGTCGGCCCCCGGCCCCCCCCCCCCCCCCGTCCCGGCTCCGGTGAGTCGCAGTGTCGCCCCCCGTCCCGGCCCCGGTGAGTCGCGGTGCGCGGCGCCAGGGCCATGGTCTGTGACCTCCCTGTGTGCGGCCTTGGCCCAGGTCGCAGGGGAGAGACGTGCCAGCCCGGACTCGTTCCGCCATTCCGGTGCGCTGTTCTGACGCGGCTGCCCCACAGCCAGTCTGTCACGGACCACAGGAGTTCGCCGGCCACGGCCGTCGGGCGTGTTGTACCTCGAGGTACCCCGTGTGCCAGGCCCGCTCGGCTCCAGCCAGTCACTTTGGGGCTGCCGTCTGCGCGGCAGGCTGTGCCGCAGCCCCTGGCCTGCCCGTAGATTCGTGCCTTTGTGACGGTGTCACGTGTCTTCAGACCTTGCCAGACGTCCCCTGGGGGCGAGACCGTCCCTGGTGGAGCAGCCCCGCCCGTGAGGTCGTTGCTCTGTATTCCTGTCACCGCTGCGGGGACAGAGCTTGCAGGGCTGGGTTTCAGGCGGTCGGTGTTCTCACGTGGGACAGCTCAGGGTTCTCGTGCATCTTCGCCGCCCCGCCGCGGCACAGGCGTGCGGGACTTCTCTTCCCCGTCCCTGGCTATGGGCGTCCGGCGTGGCGGTCTCTCTGACGAGTGGCTCGTTCGCTGGGACACGGCTTCCAGTAGATTCCGGAGGTTCCCGCACCCCCTCCTCGGGCTCGGGTCCTAGACCCCGGCTCTCCTCCACGAGGACATACCCGGACAGCCGCGCGGGAGAGCACGGGCGCGCTCGGGATCGCCGCGCCGTCACCGGGAGCGCCCCGAACCCGGAACCTCGTTCTTCGCGGCCTCACAGAGGCGTCCTCACACGGGCGGCGTGATTCCGTCCTTGGCCGCTGGCCCGCTCACTCCACCCCCAGGCCTGGGGACTGGGACCGAAAGTCCAGCTCCCCGACTGCTCCCGGAGCCCCTCCCCACGCCACTCCCCACATGACGAAGACGCGCGTGTGGCTCTTGTCGCAGGAAGCTCCCAGGGTCTCAGGAGCTCAGTGCCAGAAAGACCCAATCTGCACTTCTTGTAAAGACCGGACTTTGTAAGTGATGACGCCCGGAAGGTGGGTTTCGGCACCTCGCCTGCCCGCGGATGTCTTTACTTGACTCCTCCACGCGACGAACAGCTTTGCAGAATGAAATATTTATAGGTTAGAAATACCTTTTCTTCCTCTCTTGGACGTACTGTTGGAAGGATCGCCTCTGGGCTTGGGTCCTCCTGGCGCCGTGCGGCTGCTGCTTCGCTCTGTGTGGTCGTCTTCTCCGTGGGCACTTGCAGCAGCCCCTCTTCATCTTTGGTGTTTTAAGATTGTGTTCTGTGGGCCCTGGCGTGGTCTCCAGGCCCTGCGTTCAGCCGTCCACGGACCCTGTGTTTTGGGGAAACACTGTCATGTCCTTTCTGGGCAATTTCTGCCCAGTTTTCTGTTTTCTGTTCCCGGAGCATCTCTTGGTCAGGGGTCAGACTCTCCCGGACCAGCTTCTCTAACGGTCGTGACCTTTCTCTACTATATTCTAGAAGATTCCATTGCTTTACTTCCTATCTCTACTGAAAATTTTTTTTGATGTTTATTTATTTTTGAGAGAGAGGGCACGAGCAGGGGAGGGGCAGAGGGAGAGGGAGACACAGAATCCGAAACAGGCTCCAGGCTCTGATGAGCCGTCAGCACAGAGCCCGACGTGGGGCTCGAACTCATGAACTGTGAGGTCGTGACCTGAGCCAGGGTCGGATGCTCAACCGACGGAGCCGCCTGGGCGCCCCCTCTCCTGAAATCTAAATCCAGCTCTCCTGTTTCGACCTCTACGAGTTCGCGTTCTCCTCCTCCTTCCTACGTCGAGGGTCCCTTTTGAGCAGGCTCTTGCGTCGGAGCCCCGCGGGGGTCGTTGGCGGACTAAACTGAGCCGGCGTGCCCGTGTCCCTCGCTAACGTGTTGCCTGGTGGTGGGAGACCCGGCTCTGCTGCTTAGCGGAGTAGCTTTGGGCCGGCAGAGCCACGCGGCCTCTCTGCACCTCGGGGACAGCCGCAGCGGTGACGTCCCAGGGTTGTGGTCGCGAGGACGCGAGTCAGTACCGAAGCGCCGAGCACACCGCCTGGCGGGTTCGACGCCGCGTCCGTGCGCCTGCTGGTCCTTACTTCTGAGGACAGTGCCTGGCGTGTGGCAGGGGCGCCCACAGCTTCTTGCTCAGGTTCGTGACGGCCTCGCGGCCCAGCGAGAAACAAAAAGTCCGACCGGAGAAACTCAGAAAGGAGCACAAAGGCGCATGGACGGTGGGGACTGACGGAGGGAAAGACGGAGCGCGCGAGTCGCTGCTCACCGTCGCTGGATTTCAGGCCGGTGCCGACTGACCCCACGTGAGATTGCCGCCCGGCTGGAGCGGGAGAGCCCCAGGCCCCTCGAGGGCGCCAGACAGGGGACACCCCCGCCCCCGCCCCGTGCTGGCAGAAACGCCGGGAGACCGTTGGGCGTTCCTTTGTGAGGGCGGGAGTGCCCCCCGCCCCCCATACAGGGGCCGCGAGCTGCGCGTGCCTCACAGACACGACGCAGACGACAGGGAGGAGGCGGGTGGCGGGACGTGTGTGTTCCGTACTGTGTATGTTCTGTGGACGCGAGGCCCAGAGCGGGGGACCTAACCGCGGGAGGCGGGAGGGGCTCGCGTCACGTGAAGTGCGAGGGGACGCGGCTCCGGCGGGCTGGGCTCTTCCAAGCAGAGAGCGCCAGTGCGTGCTGCTCTACGTCCTTCGCGTGTGCCGGGAGTGATTTCAGTTTATGTCGATCTTTAGAGAGACAGTGCAGGCGGGGGAGGGGCAGGGAGCGAGGGAGACGCAGAATCCGACGCAGGCTCCAGGCTCTGAGCTGCCAGCACAGAGCCCGGCGCGGGGCTCGAACTCAGGAACTGGGAGATCACGACCTGGGCCGAAACCAGGAGTCGGACGCTGAGCCGCCTGAGCCCCGGGCGCCCTGAGCCGCGAGTGGTTTTGACGTTAGTCAGGTCTTTGATTTCAGGAACATTTTGAAATTTCCCAATTTCGAAGGATTTCGTTCTTTTGCTCTTTTCAGGAGCCTCTGCCATCTGGGCGGCACGTGTCCCTGACGTCTTACGTGTCTTTCCTCTTCTCTCTGCCCGTTTATTTGTTCTCCCTTCGCCGGTTCGTTCCCAAGCCTGCCCCGTGCAGGTGTCTGCCGGAGGCTGTGTCCCGGTGCCTCTCCAGGCCCCTCGCGTCAGCACGGCCTTCCGATCTTGCAGGTTCCTTTCCCGGTTCACGAACTGGCTTTTAATCTTTCCCGTCATCCGATCATCCGTCGCTTGAGACTTTTGGTGGGGTTGTGTCGTCTGTGAATTTGCTGGGAGCGCGGGCGTGCAGGTCTCACTGTGACTCCCTCGGCCTCGCTCGTTTCCTCGCGCCCGTGGAAGGGGTGGCGGCGGACGCCGAGCTGGAGCAAGCAGCTCACGTTTTGGCACCGTTAGAAAGGCCGACTTTACCCCCAGGAGCTGTGCCGAGATGCAGACAATACAATGGCCGGGTCAGTGTCCCTGCGCTCGTGACGCACCCACGGCGGGTTCAGAGTGTGCTTTCTTAAGAAACAACAACAACAAAAAATCCAGTTCTTGACTGCAGAGAATTTAAAAATCTACTCCTTTTCATTCTGTTCTCTGATGGAGCCCCAGATCTCAGACAGGTCACCGGGCTCTCGTTCCTCCTGGGCGGGGGGGGGGAGGAGACCTGCCGTCGGCCTGGCCAAGGATGGTTTCTGGGCAGGAGCGCTGCTGGGATCTGTCCGGAGGACGTCCAGAGGGAGGTGCAGGCTGTGCAGAGAAGTCAGGCGTGGGACGGGGGCAGGAGGTCGGGCCCGCCTGAGCCGAGCTGTGAGTGCCCAGTGACAGCAAGACTTTTCCTCAGGGTATTTTGGCTCCATGAACCTGGAGAAGCCTGTTGGCCAAGTACGAGGTGAAGGGGGCTTGGGGCAGAGAGCAGGAGGGTGGAGGTGAGCAGGCCCGCGCCCTGGCTCTGGGCGGTGCCATGCGTGGCAGGGGCGGGGGCAGGGGCGGGGGCGGAGGGGAGGAAGCAGGACAGGCCTTGGCTGGCTCCTCCCTCCAAAGTTAGTTCTGACGCAGCGGCCCCGCCGTCAGCAAACCTGCGGACGGTGGCTTGCAGACTCGCTGTGGGGCAGCAAGGCGGCTGGGAGGTCCCCATCCCCGGCCTTAACTCGGGAGAGGAGGCATCAGCCACCCTCCAGCTTCCCAGCTTTGTGACTTTCTCAAGCCAACACCGCTGATGTCACCGCGGGAGGCTCCGGTGACTTCCGAGAAGGGAACAGGAGGTACGGCTCCGAGGTGTCTTCGCGCAGAAGCCTGTAACGGCCCATTTGCGGTCGGGCTCGGGAGGCGGCATGCCGTCCAGCGTGGCGCCCGGGATGCCTGTCCGGAAGTGGCGTGCGAGACTCGGTCCGTCTTTTCCGTTCGGAGCGTGACCTTTTCGTTCAGGCTGTAACTGCGTGTTGGGCCAGCGGGGTGCGATCTTCCCGACCGTACCCCGATCAGGGGCCCGCCTGCGTCGCTCCCTCTTCTGGGATCGTGCCCGTGGCGTGTGCCCCGGGAAGCCGGCACGGCGGGGGCTCGCTGGGCGCCGCGGGGCCACCGAGTAGAACACAGGGCCGCCTTGTCAACTCCCCCGTCCTCGCCCTTTATCTCAAACGGACGTCGGGGCCCCCGTGCGCCCCTCAGTCCTCTGCTGACCCAGCGGCTGGAAGCTCTCGGGTTGGCGTTGGTCCCCGCTCGGACGCTGCCGCCCCTCGTGCTCTCTGAGGCGCTCATCCTCTGATCTGTGCTGTCCCCCCCCAGGCAGACAGAGGAGTACTTTCTCCCCCGGATGCTACGGGATCTGACGGAGCAGGTGAGTCTCCGGGGACAGAACCTATCTTCCAGCAGGGCCGGTGGTGTGCCGTGGGGGGCAGGCCCCTGCCAGTGGAGGCCACGGCGGCGCCCGGCTGGCGTGTGGGGAGAGATTCCCGGGCGAGCAGGGAGGGTGCCTCCCCGCTTCGGTCCAGCCCACCGTGCTGGGGTGCCCGGGGAGCTGGGGGAGGGGCCCGGGGCTGGCGGTCGGGCCTCGGGTTGCTCTGGAAGGCGCGTGGGGACAGGGCGGGGGAGGGTTCTAGTTCTAAAACCCAGGAAAGACCGCTCCTGGCTGCCTGGTCATTCGGGGAGACCCAGCATCAGGCATCTCGTCCATGGGACCCGGCTGGCCGGGACTTTAGCGCCTCGATGTCCCAGCCTTATCTGGGGGCCTCGTCCGCCCCCTTCCTGCTGGACGCTGCTGGGTGACAGCTGGAACCCTGTTGTCCACTCCCCCACGGGCGGTTGGAAGCCGAGGGCACAGAATGGCTGTTGGGGGAGGCCTGCCTGCTCGGGTTTCTGCCCGAGGCCCTGTTCTGGTGTCAAGTGTGTTGATTAGCTCAGGCCGCTAGCAGGCACCGGGCGGAGGGGGCGGTGGGGGCGGTGGGGGCGGTGTGGTTCCACTGTCTCTGCCTGGAGGCCGGCGGCCGCCGGGCGGAGGTCGTCTCCGTTCACGTCCCCGGCTTTGGCTGTGAGCGAGGCTCTTCGAGGGCCGGCTCGGGCTCAGCCCTCTGTGTGGAGTCCGGGAGGGGGCACAGCCGAGGTTGGGCGCAGCTCTCCGCCAGGTCTGGCCCCGGAAGCTCGTGTGGCCGTGAACCGCAGCAGCGGGCTCGTTGTGAACTCCTCCTGACCCGGAACGCGGTACACGTCCGTGCGCGTGTGTCCTTGTGTCCGTGTGCCTGTCTGGCGGGGCGCCCGTGTCTCAAGCAAGCATGTGGGCACCGTCCTGACCGGGAGCCGCACCCCATTTCCTTCTTCCGGGACCGCAGGGGGTCCTGGAAACCCTACTGGTGGAGACGACCGAGCCCTCGGGGGCGTGGGCTGCAGTCGGAGGGGTTTGGCTTGCTAGTCGATCGAGGGCGGTCGCGTGAATCGGCCCGGTCACCGTGGATCCCGTGGATTTAAGGTCAAGGGCGTGTTCGGGAACAAGGCAAGGGCAGCCCGGGACCTGCCACACGTGGGTATGTTTACCGCCCTGTGGCCCCGAGCCCCGGCCTTCTCACGGCAAGGTGGCGTGTGCGTTCCGGCCGTCCCCGTGTGCGCAGGGTTGTCAGGTGCCCGGCGGCCAGCGTGGGGTCCCGCGTGAGGGCTTTCCTCGCGGCCATAGAGAGCAGGGCCGGGATCGCGCGTGGCTCTTGCCCTCGGCAAGATCCCTGCCTCAGGGTCAGCTCCTGCCGCGTCTGTCCCTTGGGGATCGAGAGAGAGAGCCGAGTCGCACCCAAGTCAGCACGCCCGAGCTGTCCGCGTGCCTGGTAGAGCGTCCAGTCAGCACACGAGGTCTCTGTCCCTCCTCGCCAGCCCTGTCTGCCGGCCTCGGGGGAGGCTCTGCCCCTGCCCTGGGCGCTCCCGCCCCTCGTGGCTTGTGAACGTGGCCCTTGGTGACGGACACACTTGCTTCCGGCCCTGCCACTCAGGGGCTGGGTCACTTTCCTCAGGCTTCTGTCATGAGCCTCAGGTCATTCCCAGCACAGGGGTGGGACCGTCTGGTCCTACCGTCGGGAGTACGAATGACGCCGAAACGGGCTCCGTGCCTTCGCTGGCATGGAGTGGCCTGGACAAATGAGACCCTTCATTCTAATTTAATTTTAGAGAGAGCATGTGTCCAAGAAGGGGAGGGGGCAGGGGAGAGAGAGGAGCGGGCTCCACGCTCCGCACAGAGCCTGACATGGGGCTCAATCCCACGACCTTGGGATCACGACCTGAGCTGAAATCAAGAGTCGGACACCGAACCGACTGAACCCCCAGGCGCCCCAAGACCCTTTATTCTCAATAACGACGATGACGGCGGGGATTTGTGCCAATGGAAACTTCCAGAGTGGAGCGGCAGCTCATCGGGGCCACAGTGAGCCGTGTGGCAGCTCAGAGCTAACAAACGCTGTGACCGGAGGCCCCGGGGGTCAGCAGGGGACGTGCAGCCGGTGCCGGGCCGCCTGGGCGGGGAGCGCTCCGCGGCCGGGCGGGGACTCACTGGGGCTGGAGGCGAAAGGGCGGTGAGGTCGGGACGCAGCCCGGACGGGGACGGCCGAGGGATCTCAAACCCTCCTGTCCTCTGTCTGCAGGAAACTGTGCCCTTCGGAGACGCGGTGCTGGCCACCCCGGACACCTGTGTCGGGAGTGAGATCTGCGAGGAGCTCTGGACGCCCCACAGGTCAGCCTCGGCCCCGCGCGCTCGGCGGCCTCGGGCGGAGACCCCAGGGCTGGGAGGGCGGGTCGGCGCGCGGCCCCGTCTCCCTCTTCCACGTTCTGCAACCGCGTCTGCCCGCAGCCCGCACGTGGACATGGGCCTGGACGGCGTGGAGGTCTTCACCAACGCCTCGGGCAGCCACCACGTGCTGCGGAAGGCCCATGCCAGGGTGGACCTGGTGACCATGGCCACCACCAAGGTAGGCGTCGGGCCGCCGTGCGGGAGCGTGCGTGCCGCGGCCCCAGGCCGGGTCCGTCCCACACAGTCCCGAGTCCCCAGCGCCCGGGCAGGGCAGGGCCCGCAGGACGGACATGGCTGCCTGCAGTTCCGGCCACCGGTCGTCCTCTGGGGGCCTCACCTGCCTGACCTCCCTGGCCCTGCGGGGCAGGCAGGGCACCTGGCTCCTGGGGTCCAGGGGCCACGGGCTCCCGCCCCAGTACCTGCCCCACCCGGCCCGAGACACCATCCGAGGGACGAGGGACACGCTGAGCCGGAGCGCAGGGAGCAATGCCAAGGTTGCCGGCCTTGCTGGGCAGCGTGACCCCGCGTGACCCCGCGAGGGGTGTCGTGCCGGGGGTTTGTCTTCCGTGACCCCCCTCCTCCCGTGTCAGAGACGACAGCCACTGTGTGAGGGGTGCCCGGGGGGGCAGCGAGGGGAGGGACGTTGGGCGCGACGCCCATAGCCTGGGAAGGCCGGCGGGTCACAGCCCCGGGCCCCACTGTGCAGGCGCTTTCCCTGCAGCGGGGGCTGGGGGGGGTCCTTGCAGGGCGCTGGTCAAGGCCTCGGGGGGCCAAGGACGGGAAGGTGACCGCGGTGCCCCTGCCTTCTCCAGAACGGCGGGATCTACCTGCTGGCCAACCAGAAGGGCTGCGACGGGGACCGGCTGTACTACGACGGCTGCGCCCTGATAGCCGTGAACGGCCGCGTCGTGGCGCAGGGCTCCCAGTTCTCCCTGGACGACGTGGTGAGCGCGCGCCCCGGGGCCCTGCTCCTCCCCGCCGCCGAGCCCTCGTGCGGGGGCCCCCACGCAGCACCCGCGCCCCGGACAGATGAGGCCACCGCAGGGCAAGGGTCACCCGTGCACAGTCAGGGAGGGGCCAGCCCCACAGTCGCCCTCGGGGGCAGGCGAGCAGGCAGGTGCTGTGGGGGCAGGCTGTGTCCCGACAGGAGGGCCGGTGAGCCCTGGTCCCCTAGGGAGTAAGCAGGCACCGCCCGGTCCCTGCAGGAGGCGGAGTCGCTCAGCAGGGGCCTCGTTCCTAGAAGCAGGGCGCAGGGGAGCTCGGTGAGGCCTCTTGAGAACACTGGCCGTTCCCGACGTGACTGGGCCGCGTGTGTTAACTGTAGGCCCCGAGGCTCCCCGGGGAAGGCCTCCCTCGTGGGGCCGTCTGGTCTGTGCAGGCGGGCTGGGGTCAGTCACGTCTACAGGGAGGTGTCACCGCAGTCCGGGGCACAGGCGGTACAGGGTGGGCGGGGAGGGGGTGACAACCAGGAAGGCAGCCTGAGGCAACTGCACTGCCCTGCCCTGGCCCGGCCCGGCCACTGAGACGCTGACGGAGACTCGCCCTCTGCAGCAGGTGTGCGGCTCCGTGCCGTCTGTGCCGTGGCCCATGTGACCACGTGGGAGCCTCCTTCCTGGTGCAGGCGGCCGACCAGGAAGTCCTTGGGGGAATCGTTGTCACTTTCATCTTTGTTTTCGGCTTCTACGGTCACAGGGGAAGGAAACGGCTGTTCTTGGGAAGTGGAGACTAATGCCAACCACGAATGACTCTCGGTTGTGCGGGCGCGAGGGGCCCTCACGTAGCATCACCGCGTTGGGGGGTCGGGTGCAAACGCCAGTTCAGGGGCAGGTGGGAGCGGAAGACGGGTTGGCAGGGACGCGGCAGCACGAGCTCGCGCCACGTCGGAAATCCTCCGATTCACTCCTCTGCACTTGGGTCGCTGAGGTGACGCCTGGTCCCCTCGCCGCCTCGTCGGGGTTGGGAAGGAAGCAGGTGTACAACCAAACTCGAGTTTCAAAGTGGAGCCACTGACCCCGTGACGCTCTCTTGCCGGAGTGGGGGCGGGAGTTTGGCAGAGGGAACGCTCCCTCCCTCCCGGCTGTCCCCCAGGCCAAGCTCGCCAAGTGACAGCACCCCCACAGGCCTCCGGGTGTTCAGTGTTAGCCACAGTGAAGACGGGAGGGTCAGGTTCGGAAAGGTCAAGTTCGTGCAAAGGGCGTCATGTCTTCTCTGTCCCACGGGAACGCCCAGCTGTCCCCGGGCCGGTCGGCGTGGCCAGGACAGCGGGCAACATCAGAGCCGCGGGCGCCCTGTGAAGGGTTGGCTGGCGGTGGAGGGGTCCGGCCCGGCCTCGGGTTGGGTCCCCGGGACCTGCATTCCGGACGCACACCTGGGTGGTCTGTCAGCGCCCGCGTCCCGTCAGCACCAGCGTCCGCGCTCCAAAACCTCAGGACCCTTGACTCAGGTTTCCGGGAGAGGCTCTCGGGCTGGAACTCTCTCTCTCTGTCCCAGCGAACAGGAGCGGCGGCATCGCCGTTCCCAGGCCGGAGGCCGTGCTGCCGGGCCACTTCCTCCTCGACCCCCTGCAGCGATCAGAACACCGTGCGTGGCTCGTGGGGCTGTCTCAGGGGACGGTCTGCTGACCCTTTTCTAGCACGTGCGTCTGGGGCCTTCCGGTCCCCGGGCTCACTGGCACGTCGGACGCCCCGGTCACGCGTTCGTGTCGAAGCTCGCCTGGTCTGGGGGAAGTGGAATGGGGCCTTCTTCCCACGGAAGGATTCACACCGTCCGCGGGCTTCCCACTCTTTTGTGGCCTCACACCTCCGTTGGCTTTGTCACTTGGAAGGCGCGGTGGCTTTGGTGGCTCGTCACCTCGGGAAATGATGGGAAAACAAACACGTGAGCTCCGTTTTCTCTTCGTGGACACGTCCCGCGTGACCCGGGCTCGGTGCTGACAGCAGCAGCTGCCGTGGGCCTGGTGGCAGGAGCAGGTGGCCACGCGCATCCCGTGTCACCTGGTGGTGTGCAAGGCAGCCCTCACTGTCCCACGCTCGCATGTGACGAGACAACGTTGCAGTAATGCAATTTGACCGGGAGTTATTTTCAGAGAAAGATAACACGCGTGAATTAAAATCTTCTGTTTTTTGTGTATTTTTGGAAATGTAATTCTTTTCCTATTTTGTGTCATATTTTGGCTTTTAATACTCCTGTGTCACCTGGGTTCGAAGGCAGGGACGTGTCACCCACTGTCACACAGCACATCGAAGCGGGGACGCTGGCACGATTGCCAAGGCTCCGGCTCCCCCTGTCTGCCGTGGTCCTGCGTGGCCTTCACCCGTGTGGGCTTGGATCCTGGGTTGCCTCTCCTCATGGTCACGGGATGGCTGCAACAGCTCCAGCCGTCCCATCTCCGCACAGCCACCTTCAGAGCAGCAGAGGGCCCTTGTTTCCCGTGCATCTTTTTAAGAAAAGAGGAGCTGTCTCGGGTCCTGACAGATACCGATTAGCAGAATCCCGGGCCGTGGTTAGGGGACCGCCGCCCGGTGTCCGAGTTCCCTGGAGGTTCTGGGGCAGCAGCGAGAGGGCAGGGCTGTAGGCCAGCAGCAACGCTGGCTGTCCCCTCTCCCCGGGGTGGGGAAAACCAGAAATCCCCCTTTCCCTCTGAAACCCCCTCCTCCAGGAAGTCCTCACCGCAACGTTGGATTTGGAGGACGTCCGCAGCTACCGGGCGGAGATTTCATCTCGAAACCTGGCGGTGAGTTCTCGGAGACACGCGCGGCCGCTTCACGAAGACTTAGGACCGTGGCTCACTGAGCGGCGCCCACAGCGCCCCGCGATTCCGTGGCTTCGGCACGCTCCCGGGGCCGCGCAGCCATCACCCCCTCAGTGTCCGACTCTGCAGGACCTCCTCAAGGACGCCCGCGCCCACGCGCCTCACGCTGCACCCCCTCCCCCGGGGTGCCTGCCGGTCTGCGTCCGGTCCCTGGATTCGCCCACCGCGGGCGTGTCCCGGAGACGGAGCCCTGTCACACGAGGTCCTTCGCATGGCTCCGTCACTGCGCAGGCCGCCCGCGGGCCCATCCGCGTAGTGGCGGGTGTCCGGGCTTCATGCCTCTTCGTGGGTGGGACCACACTGGCCAGCCATCCATCCGCCGAGGACACTCGGACTGTCCCCACACTGGGCCCGTGACGAGTTACGCTCTGTCAACGTGTGCCAGTCTTTTTGCGGGCGTTTCTTCCGTTTCTCCCGGGTGCGTGCCTAGGAGCGCGGCCCCTGGGCCACAGGGTCACTCTGCTTCGATCTTTGGGGGGGACCGCCAGACTGTTCCCCCGCACCTGCACCTCATCGCACGAGGCTTCCAGCGCTCGGGACCACCCGCCTCTGACCCCAGCCGTCCCGCCGGGGTGGAGGCACCACCGTGGGGTTGACGTGCGTTCCCGCAGGCTGACGGTCCTGTCTGCCCGGCTGGGCGGTGCGGGGCGTCACCGATGTGCCTCCGTCAGCAGGCCAGCAAGGTGAGCCCCTACCCCCGAGTGAAGGTGGACTTCGCCCTCTCCCCCCGCGAGGACTTGCTGGAGCCGGTGTCCGAGCCCATCGAGTGGAAGTACCACAGCCCCGCCGAGGAGATCAGGTGGGCCGCCTGGACACACCAGGAGGGGTCGCGCTGTTCCCGAGGCCGCCCCCTCGCCCACTGCCGGGGGCCGGGGCCGGAGCGGATGGCCAGTCCTCACCGCCGGCGCCAGGCGGCCGCTGGGTCAGGAGGGGGCCATGCTGCCCCGGCCTGGCTGCCCCTCCCCCTCGCAGGCCTGCCGCTTCCTTGCGGGGTGGGGGGGGGGAGGAGGCCTAGGCACAGCGGCCCCGGCCTGTCGTTTCGTGTCTCGGTTTTCCTGTTTCAAAATGAGCCAGAGGCATCACCCCCTCCCGGGGCTGCTCGGAGATGAGAATGCCCGAATTTTTACGAAGCGCTTGCCCAGCCGCGGCCGGTGGTTCTCGCTGGCCCCGTGTCTGGCTCGCTGCCCGCCCCCGGGTGGGTCGCAGCCCCGGCCAGCGGCCTCACGCTCCCCCTTGTTCCGCAGCCTCGGGCCCGCGTGCTGGCTCTGGGACTTTTTAAGACGCAGCCGACAGGTGAGGTTTCCAGCGTTTGCGTCTGATTCCGTGGCGGGCTGGCGGTTTCTCCCCCGGCGCGAGCCCTCCTCCGCTCCGCCTCAGTCGGGAGCTTAGTCCACATTAGCCAGACGCCACAGGGCGCCCGGAGGCTCGGCTCTGTCCTTGGGGTCCCGTCTGAGGACATTCAGACCAAACAGACCCCGTCTCATGGCGTCTGTAACTCACCGAGCGGTAGTCCTGAGGCTCCTCGCGGCGAGAGGTCTGTTCCCTTCTAGAAAATCCACCCGGCACGTGCAGGGCGTCTCTCTTCCACCCGCAGCGAGGGCGCCGCGAGAGGGTTCGCGGGCGGAGCTGGGCTGGGTTTTGGGCGCGGCACTTCTCCGAGGCTCCGCTCACAGCCGCCTGTGGTTGGCCCGTTCCAGGCCGGGTTTTTCTTGCCCCTGAGCGGGGGCGTGGACAGCGCAGGCCACCGCCTGCCTCGTCTACTCCATGTGCCGCCAGGTCTGCGAGGCCGTGAAGGACGGAAGTAGGTGGCGTCCGTTGGTCCGAGCGAGGCTGCGGGGGTCGGACGACTGGGCCAAGGAGGACCCCGGGTGAAGGGGGTCTCTGTGGATGCGCTCAGGTGTCCCAGCGGGCCGGCGAGGTCCCTTCCCGGGGCTGTGTGCCGCACGTGTGGCCCGGCGGGAGGGACCCGGGCCTCGGGGTCAGGCAACCCAGGTCGGAATCCTCCCCCGTGCGCTCTGGGTCACACACCCCCTTCGAGTGCGCACCGGAAAAGCGAGGGGGTTGCGACAGAGAAGGAGACGGTGCCGGGGGGCGAAAGACGGGGCCCGGGCCCAGAGCAGCGGCCGCCACCTGCCGTCCGGTGCCTTTCAGATGAGGAGGTGCTGGCTGACGTCCGGGCCATCGTGGACCAGCTCGACTACACGCCCCGGGACCCCCGGGAGCTCTGTGGGCGCGTGCTGACCACCTGCTACATGGCCAGCGAGAACTCCTCCCGGGAGACGCGGGACAGAGCTGCGGAGCTGGCCCGGCAGATCGGCAGGTAGCGGGGCCGCTGGCGGCGGGCGCGGGCGGGGCTGTGGCGGCGGGCGCGGGCGGGGCCGCTGGCGGTTAGAAGTGCGTCCAGGATGAACCGGCTGCCGCTGCCTCTCGAGAACCTGGTTTTACGAAACCGTGACTCAGTCCCCATCCCCCGCCCCGAGCTGAGTCGGTTCCCACGCCTCCTCCCCCCCCACCCCAGCATCCCAGGCGCTGGCCCCCAGGACTGATGTGCTCCCGGTGGGAGCGGGGACGCCACTCGCAGCTCTGGGGCCCGCTGCCCTCCGCCCGGCCGTCCCCTGTGCCGGAGCAGAGTGAGGACAGAGCATCTCCAGACGGGGAGAGTCGGTCCCTTCAGAGTCCTCTGTTCCCAGCTAAGACCGGCCCCGTCCGCGGCAGTCCTGGGTGTGTCCCCGGAGACTCCGAGAGCAGGGCCTCAGGCACCTGGGCACCGTGTTCTCGGCGGCGGCGAGCACGACAGCCAGAAACGTAGAAGCAAGCCGGGGTCCCTGACAGACGGGCCGATAGCGTGTGGTCTGTGCCCGCGGTGGGGTGTTAGGCCCAGAAAGCAGGGGGTCCTGACCCTGCCACCTCGGGATGGCCCCTGAGAACGCGACACTGGGGAACAGTCCCGTCTCCGCGGCACGTCCGCACGCAGGGCTCCCCTGGGGGGCAGGGGAGGGGTCTGGAGCTCGACAGAGGCGGTGGCCGCACCGCAGGTGAACGAACGCACTGGGCGGCCCTGGACGTGGACTGTCACGCGGTTGGAACGGTAAATCTCGAGTCACGTGTGTTTACCGCGCGTCCCCCCACGCCCCTGTGACGCCGGTCCTTTCCCCTCTCAGCTACCACATCGGCGTCAACATCGACCCCGCGGTGAAGGCCGTCGTGGGCATCTTCAGCCTGGTGACAGGGAAAATGCCTCTGTTCTCGGTCCACGGGGGAAGCCGCCGCGAAAACCTGGCGCTGCAGAACGTGCAGGTGCGGCCCGGCAGGGGGCGGGGGGGGGGTGCACACACGTGTGGGCGCGCGAGGGCGAGTGAGGGTGGGGTGTGCGCACACGCGTGTGGATGCGCGAGGGCGAGTGAGTGTGGGGTGTGCGCACACGCGTGTGGATGCGCGAGGGCGAGTGAGGGTGGGGTGTGCGCACACGCGTGTGCGTGGGTGCGCGTGCGGCTCCCGCGTCTCCGGGAGTGGGCTGCACACCGCCCCCGCTCCTGGGCCGCCGTAGGAAGCCAGACGCTGGCCGGTCGGTGGAGGGAAAGAGGGGCCCTGGGCTCCAAGCGCTGGGCTCCATCACACCTCTGTCCCTTGTGGCC
This sequence comes from Paguma larvata, assembly GCA_030068075.1. NCBI lineage: Eukaryota > Metazoa > Chordata > Mammalia > Carnivora > Viverridae > Paguma > Paguma larvata. Next base: position 281,104 of record JAINVK010000061.1, read on the forward strand.
GCGGTGGCCTTCCCTCCTCCAGAAGAGCCAGCTGGGAGGGGCGTGGCACGAGTGGCCGAGGGCTCTCTGCAGCCCCGTCCGCCGCCGCCGAAGCTCCCTCGCACCCCCTTCGGGGTCCTTCCGTCTGTGATCCGGGGCCGCTCGCGGCACGTGCATGGGTCTCAGAGGACCCGGCTTCCCTCGCGCACCAGAACGCGCCTGCGTTGCTCAGACTCTTTCTGTGGGGCTGTGCGGGGAGCGGGGAGCCGGCGTGGGCGCCCGTGCCCGGCTCGGGGTGACGTTTCCCGCCTGTCGCGCAGGCTCGGCTCCGGATGGTCGTGGCCTACCTGTTCGCTCAGCTGAGCCTCTGGGCCCGGGGCGCCCGCGGGGGACTGCTGGTGCTGGGATCGGCCAACGTGGACGAGAGGTGAGTGTGCCCGACTCCCGAGGGCCCCCGGGCTCCCGGCGGCTCTCACGGCGTCTGTGAGACACAGCGGGGTGGGGGGGGTCACATCACCCCGCAGCTCAGGGCGTGTCTGGCGCCCCCAGGACGTCTTCCTCCCAAACTTCACGATGATGACTCAGGTATGGAGACAGGTCAGCACCGGTTCCCTCCGGCTCCCCGCCAACCGGGGGCTGGGGCAGCTCCCCCCGGCCCGGGGCTCCTCCTTCCTGCCGAGTCTGGCATCTGTCTTCCCCGCCCCACCCCACCCCGCCGCACCCTGCTCGCCCCCGCCCGCCTGCTCTGGGCAGCGCCGCGGCACCTGCAGCCCTCGCCTCGCGTCCAGGGTTCACTCCCCCCCGGAGAGCTCGTCTCCGGGTGGGTTTCCGCTGCCCTTCAGGGCGAGCAGGGGAGGCCGGGAGGAGGACTCCTGCCCCAGCCTTCGCTTCCCCACCTCTGTTAGGCGTTCTCACTTGCTCCTTGTTAGCGGAAGGGGTTCAAGACTTTATCTGTCATTTATTCATCTGTGCATCCGTGCATCAGTCCTTCCATCCGTTTGTCCACCCACCCACCCACCCATCTGCCCATCTGTCTGTCCGTCCATCCACCCACCCACCCATCCACCCAGCCATCATCCATCCATCCATTCACCTGCCCATCCATCTACTTACTCATCTGTCCATTCATCTGTGTGTCCACCCGTCCATCCACCCACCCAGCCATCATCTATCCACCCATCCAGCCATCTACCCACCCATCCACCCACCCATCCACCCACCCATCCATCCACCCACCCATCCACCCACCCATCCATCCACCCATCCATCCATCCACTTACCCATCCACCCACCCATCCATCCATCCACCCACCCATCCAGCCATCTACCCACCCATCCACCCACCCATCCACCCACCCATCCATCCACCCACCCACCCATCCACCCAGCCATCATCCATCCATCCATTCACCCATTCACCCGCCCATCCATCTACTTACTCATCTGTCCATTCATCTGTGTGTCCACCTGTCCATCCACCCATCCATCCACCCACCCATCCACCCACACACCCATCCGTCCATCCATCTATATGTCTATCTATCCATCCATCCGTACATACATGCGTTCACCCATCTGTCTATCCACCTCTCCGTCTACCCGTCTACCCATTCGTCCACCAAACTGTCCATCTGTGTGTCCGTCCATCCATGTTTCCATCCGTGGCCTGCATGTCCCAGTCTCTCTGCGTCCCTGCGTGTCTGCAGGTGTGCTCTCTGTTAAACGTTATTTTGGACTCCTGGATCCTGTCTCCTAATTATGACAACTCACAACTAGCGCCCGAGGGCCGGTAAAAGTTTTCATCATTCCCATGAATGTTTTGTCAATTTTCATTGCTGTTCTACTGACTTCAGTGCTTCTGTAGGAAGTGACGTTTCCGGATGGGCGTGACAGCCGGTGTGTGTCTGACGTAGTTGGCGATGTTGGTGTGTTCCGTTTGCTCTCGGACGGGAGTGGGATCTGTGACGTGATCGTACTGGGGTACCGCTTCCGCTGTCGCAGCTCTTGCCCGTCGGATTTAATATTTTAGCGGAAAGTAGCACTCATCTTTCCAGGGTGGGCGTGGGCTTCTGGGCGTTGGCGCGCTCCTGGGTGTCAGGTTAGAAAGTGAGGATTTCTCTCTGACGCCTGTTCACGTGGTCACGTCTTCCCGGCACGTCTTGCCGCCAGGCCCTTCCTGCGGCGTTGGGAATTCCGTCTCCAGCTGCGGAGACTTTTCTCGGATCTAGCTCTCAGCGGTGTTTCCTCCATCGTGCGTGCTTCTGGTCCTGTTGGGCGCCTGTCCCTCGCGGCGTCCCCGTCTGTGACCTCCCGGTGCTCGCGTCCCGGGGCAGCGCCTCCGGTCTCGCTCCGCGTCGCGCCGGTTCTTTCCCAAAGTGGCTTCTGATTCCGCGTCTTCGTTGCTTCTAAGCTAACTTCAGTTCCGCCGCCGGCCGGTTCTCTCGTTCTTCAAGGAACCGAGGAACGTCCACCGTGTGTTGGGCGTTCTTGGTGCCGCGAAGGCAGCAGAAGGTAACCGTGGTTTTGCTCTAGTGGAGGGGGCAGGTGGTAGTGCATCACGTGTGCAGGGTGGGGAAGGTCTGCGGAGTAGAACCCGGGCAGGCAAAGGGGCAGTTGGGAGTTTGGGATTGTAACTGGGGTGGCCAGGGAAGGCCTGTCTGGGAAGTTGGTTTCCGAAGGCCTCAGGAGCGCGGAGGGGAAATGCAGCCCAGATAACAGTGTGTGCAAATGTCCTGTGGTGAGACCCCGCCAGGACAGAGGGTGGTGGTTCCCTCTCCGAAAAGCCCGGACTTGTCTGAGGGAGGTGCTGGGAGGCCAGCTGGGACAGGTTGGAGGAGAGTGGGTGGTGGGCGAGGGACCAGGAGCCAGTTCTTTCCAGAAGTTTGCACTGCAGAGAGGGAGGTGCGGGCTGGTAGCTGGCAGGAACAGTGGGGCGAGAGGGAAGGTGTCGTCTCGAGAGCCGATGAGAGAGGGTGGCAGGGAGGAGCAGTGTCGCGGATGCAGGACGGGGGACGTGGCTGGGGAGCCGTCCTGGTGTCACAGGAGGCGAGAGCAGGGGGCCAAGCGAGCGGTGGCTTTATTGGGAGCCCAGCTAGTATGTCCGGCAGAGTGGACGGCGCAGACGTGGGCGTGGGTGTTGTGGGGTCGGGGCTGTGACTGTCCTCAGCGAAGCAGGAAGTGGGGTCACTGGCCGAGTGGCGACGCGTGGCAGGTGTGGGGTGTGTGAGGGGAGTTGGCGGTGAGCGAGATGGGTCACGGGACCGGGCGGGCAGCCCGGCACCGGGGACGCCCTGGAGGCAGCGTTGCACTTTCCCGCCAGCCGCGCGGAGCTGCGCACATGCGTGAGGCAGGGGGCCAAGCGAGCCTGGCGCGGGGGGGGGAGGGGGGGGACAGGGGAGCCGAGGAGCGGCAAGGGGAGGTGAGCAGGGGTGAGCTGGGGCGGAGGGCGGGCGGCCCGCTGCAGCGGAGGCTGCGTGAGTGAGCTGGATCGCGGACCCCGGACTCCGCATCGGGCGGACCCAGGGCTGCGGCCGACTGCAGCCGGACGATGGAGAAAACCCAGCCCAGGCTTCCAGAATCCTCTCCCGGTGGACCCGATCCCCCGGCCACATGTGGGCCGGCTCGTGGGCAGCGCCCTCTGCTGGGGAAGCCTGTCGGAGACTCCGCGCCCGGGGACCACATCACACTGGGCACCGGTCGCACGGCCACCCTCTGGCACGGGCCGGGGCTCCAGACTCCCAGAAGCAGGGCGGCGCCCAGCATAAAGCAGCGTTCGAATGAGGAATTTAGAACCGGGGCCACTGTTTCAGTTAGGGGGTGGGGGCAGCACCCCAGGTCCCGGTGCCGGCCGAGCTCCAGCCCCACGAGCAGGCCTGTGCAGAGCCTGACGGACGGGGGGCGCTGAGGTCCGGGGGCACCGTCACCGGCAGCAGGAGGTTGGGGCGAGGTCGGGGCGGGAATGGCCAGGGGCAGGTGGGAGGTCAGTGATGAGCAGGGGGAGGGCTGGAGGACCGGCCACCGGAGGCTGGCGAAAGCCCTGCGGAGAGGGTGGCCCATCCTGCTGGAGGGGCGAGTCCAGAATGCTCCACAAGGGGGCGAGCAGCCGGCCCCTCACCGAGGCCGCAGGTCCCCCTTCCCTGGGCAGGGCCTTCCCTGGGCGGGGGACTCACCGCCACCATCGTGGTCAGTGTAGGCGGGAAGCCGTGTGACCTCAAACCTCCTTATGCTGCGGGAGGGGAGGCAGCCGCTTCCTGTTCCCCTGCAGCCGGTCCCTCAGAGGTCTATCAGGGAGGGCAGTGGGGGGCGCGCGGGTCGTAAGGACTTTTTCCTTCCCTAAATGAGGCAGGACGACCCCATGGCGTCTTGAAGCAGGTGCGGGGGTCCGTCCAGCCACCCATGCAGCTCACTCCTGGCGGGGCAGCCTGGCGGGGGTAGGGGGGCTGGGGGCGGCATGGCTGGGCCCCTGGCGGATCTTGCCGTTAGAGGGAGGATTTTGCCGTCAGAGGGAGGACCGATGGATTTGCTGGGGCACCGGATTGGGTGAGGGTGCCTGGGCGACCCCAGCAACCGGAGGGATGGACATGCGTGTGGTCGGAGGTGGCGGGTGCAGAACCGGGCGGGAGGTCGAGGCCCGGTGTCGGATGCGGCTTTGCGGATGCCCATGCAGGGGTGTGTGCTGGGCAGTCACATGGGATTCGGGAGAGATCCGGGGGGAACGGCACCCCCATCTTAGGGAGGCGCGGATGGGGAAACGCCTTTGAAGCTACAAGACCAGCTGGGTCACCGTGGGACTGAATGTTGACAGAGCAGGAGTGGGTCCAGGGTCCCCCAGTCCCCGATGCAAGGAGGCTGCAGAACCGGGGGTCCCACACAGGAGGAGCAGCCGGCTGGCGGGAGAGGAAGGGGCCCCCAGAGCCAGGCTGAGAGGCCGTTCCGGGGCTAATGGGCTTCTCGATCAGGTGTGGGGGCCTGGGGGCCAGCGGCAGGGCTGGGGCGGCTTCTGGAGGGGCCGGGCCCGAAGCTGGCGGCGAAGGCTCGAGAGAGGGCAGCGGGGAGTGGACGCGGCCACGGGAGACTCAAAGGAACACGGGGACGTGGGCCAAGACAGGGCAGGAGGGTGGGGGGCTTTGGGCTTCGCTTAGGCTCACGGGAGGGGAAGGGGCCGGCTGCTGGAGTGGCCCGCCGTCCCGCCCTGGGGGCTGCCGCCGGCATCCAGTCCTGTCGGATGGGGGCCGCCCCTAAGTCCTCAGGTAACCTTCCTGACCTGCTGAAGACCCGCCGCCCGAGCCTGTCACACGGCAGGGGGGGCTTCGGTATGCGAATTTGGGGGCACGCAGACATTCCGTCTGTGACCGCAGCTTCTTCAGTGAAGTTGTCGTTTGAGCTCAGCCAGCTGCGCTGCGGGATAGGACAGGCGCGCAGAGGGGGCGCTGTCCTGGTGCTGGCGTTGAGTGAGCTCGGAGCGCTGGCATGTGTGTCTGGTGACACTGGCAGGGGCCGGTCCCTTGGAGGCCCCCACCGAGGAGGGGCAGGTGCAGGAGTGGCCTTGTGGGGGGGTGGTGGGCTTGGGGTGCCGGTGGAGACCCAGAGGGCGGGCGAGAGAGCGTGGCGGGTGGAGGGGGTGTGTCGCGCGGCTGCCGTGACGGCTGACCAGGGCGTCCATGGCTCGAAGGCAGTGTTCAACACAGACCTCACGGGGCGGAGCTCGGGTTGTGGGGAGGGCTGGTTCCTTCTGGAGGCCAGGCGGGGGGAGGCGGGGGGAGCATCCGTGCCGGGCATCTCCAGCTCCTGGAGGCGCCGCGCTGCTCTCGGGGCCCCACCCCCCACCCGCCAAGCGCCTCTCCCCCGGCTCGCAGCCCCCTGCTCTGGCCCTGCTTCCCTCCTATGTCAGTCAGGACGTTTGTGACCTCACTTAGGGCCCACCTGGTCATCCAGGGTAAAATCCTCACCGCGAGGGGCGCCGGGGGGCTCTGTCGGTTTAGGGTCCGACTCCGGATCTCAGCTCAGGTCCTGATCTCACGGTTCGTGGGATCGAGCCCCCATCGGACCCCGTGCTGACACAGCGCGGGCGGGGCCTGGTTGGGATTCTCTCCCTCTCTCTCTCTGCTCCTCCCCGCTCACCATGCTCTCTCCCCCAAACGCCACCACCCCTCACCTCGAGGGCCTCAACGTAATCACATCTGCGAAGTCCCTTTTCCCCGCAGGTCACGTGCTCACGGGTTCTGGGAATAGTTCGGGGTGCCTGGGGGCCCCCTCTTCTGCCCACCACAGGGGTATCTAGGAGGGGTGCTGTCAGGTGGAGAGGTGGCCCGCCCTCCTAAGGACCTCACCCCTCAGTCCCATGTCCCGCTGGCCCCGGCCCCGCCCTTCAGACGCAAGGCTCCGGGCTGTGTGCGGGTCCCGGCTGCGTGCAGGTCATTCCCAAACCAGCCTCCTGGCCCTGACGCCTTCTCGGGCGATTCGAGGGCCTCCCCTCGGTCACCTGCCACCTCTGCCCTTCGCGGACCCACGGCTGCAGCGGGCCACCCTTCTCCGAGACCCTCCAGCCTGCCGAGCTCCGGCCCCAGGCGCTGACCCGGGATGGGACCCCAGGCGGGACGCGCAGCCCCCGGGTCAGCCGCGTGGAAAGCCGTGTCCTGTCCCCGCAGTCTCCTCGGCTACCTGACCAAGTATGACTGCTCCAGCGCGGACATCAACCCCGTGGGCGGGGTCAGCAAGACGGACCTCAGGGCCTTCGTCCAGTTCTGCCTGGAGCGCTTCCAGCTCCCCGCCCTGCAGGGGTGAGTGCCGCCCTCGAGACAGCAGCCACGGCCCCAGAGCCTCCAGGCCTGCGCCCAGCATCCCCCCTCCACACCCCTCCCCCACTGCCTGATGGAAACAGCCCTGCCCTTGGTGCGGCACTCGGGTCCGGGTCCAGACCGGCCCCCTCCCCCGGGACGTGGGGTGGAGTCTAGAGACCTTCCAGCCGATCCCGGCAGAGCGAGCTCCTGGCGCCCGCACGGCCCCGCAGGAAAGCAGACCTGTCCCCACGTGCGTGGTGCTCAGTGGAGAAGCCCTGGGTGGTGGCTCCTGCCCCCCGGGCGTGAAGCCCCCCAGCATCCACGCCCGTCTCCCAGGAAAGCCCAGCACCGCCAGCAAGGGCTCGGCTGTGCTGATACTAAGGGACCCACGGGGGTGTCACTGGAGACTGGCCAGGGCACCGGGGACGGTCGGGTCGGGGCTTCCTCCCAGAGCCCACGAGCACTGAGGCGGCCGTCAGGACTGACGCCCGTGTGTCTTGGTCGCAGCATCCTGGCAGCACCGGCCACCGCGGAACTGGAGCCTTTGGCCGACGGACAGGTGTCCCAGACTGACGAGGTACTGGTGGTGGCGGCGTTGTCACCGTGCTTCCTCCCCTGTCCCCTGCTTCCTCCCCAGCGTCCCTGCTTCCTCCCCGCGTCCCTGCCTCCTCCCCGCCTCCCTGCCTCCTCCCCGCCTCCCTGCTGGGCGCCTTCTGGGCGCCTTCGCTGCTGCTTTTCTGCTTTTCTGCCGCGGGGACCCCGCTCCTCCTCCAGGTTCCCGGGCAGGGAGCTCGGTGCTCGGGGCCCGTCCCACTGCCGACCTTGGACATTTTGATTCAGCCTTCTTGAGGCTGCCGTCTGGGAGGATGGCTGAGTGGGGCAGGTCCCTTGCAGAGGGCAGGGGCGCAACCTCAAAAGAATCACTCTGGACCCCTGCGTCCCAGCTGGCCTGCAAGCCGTCAGGGCTGGTCGGGGCCGTAGGCCGTTGTCTTCCTGCTGCCAGCTCCTTCGGTCACAAAGGTTTACTTTGTCTCTTCCTCCAAGAGTTTACGGTGTTAGCTTTTGTATTAAGTCTGTGAGCAGTGGACTCAGCCACACGCGGTGTGGGCGGTGGACTCTTCTGTGTGCGGTGTGGGCGGTGGACTCAGCCGCGTGGTGTGGGCGGTGGACTCAGCCTCGCGGTGTGGGCGGTGGACTCAGCTGTGCGGTATGAGGAGGGGTCCCAGCCTCCTCCTCGCCCGTGCGGATGGGCCGATGTCCCCGCACCGTCCGTCTCTCCCGTCGACGGCCTCGGTGTCCGGTGGAAACCAGTGCGTCATGAGCTGGGAGGTGTGCCTCTGGGCTCCGTCATGACGTGGGCGTCCGTCCCCGTCCCGGGGCCACGGGGCTTTGTGCTAAGCTGTGATGTCGGACTTTCCCGCGTAATCGTGGCTGTTCTGGGCCCTCCGACTTTCTGTGTGAATTTGGGATCCGCGTGTCACTCTGCCGCACGCGCAAACGCCAGCTCGGGTTTGTAGCAGCGGCGTCGAGCCTGTGGCTGCATTTGGTGGCTGCCGCCCCGGAAATAACGCGGGGCGTTCTGCACGGACGGGCGGTCTTCCTGTTTGCTCGGGGCGTCTCAGTGCCGTCAGCAGCGTTTGTAGTTTTCGGAGTAAGTGTGCTCTTGCTTGTTAAATGTATTCCTGGGGCGCCTGGGGGCTCAGTCGGTTCAGCGTCCGACTCCGGCTCCGGTCACGATCTCACAGTTCGTGGGTTCAAGCCCCGCGTCGGGCTCTGTGCTGACAGCTCGGAGCCTGGAGCCCGCTTCGGATTCTGTGTCTCCCTCTCTCTCTGCTCCTCCCCTGCTCATGCTCGCTCTCTCTCTCTCTCTTTCTCTCTTTCTCAAAAATAAATAGAAGTTGAAAAAAATTTATTTCTAAGCATTTTATTTTCCTCGTTCTATCGTAAATGGAATTGTTTTCCTAATTCGATCTTCGGCGGCTCGCCGCAGCGTACGGAGGGCTTCTCCACACTGCCTTTCTGTCCTGGTCTCTCTGCTCTCCGCTCCAGCCGCGTGCTTGGGGGTCAGCTTGTGCTTCTTCCCACGTCTTGGAAGGCGTCGTTCCAACCCCACGTCCAGGGCCGTCCCACCTCGGATGCTGCACTCGGTTGCGTCTACACAGACCTTTATTTTCCCAAATAAGCACCCAGTTTGCAGCTTCAGGGCTTGGAGCGTGGACAGGTCCCCAGCCGGGGCCGCCTCCGTCCCTCCCAGCCCTCACAGCCCGGTCTGGACCTCTCTTCCAAACGCCCGCTCCGCGGCGCCGGCGGTGAGGGGGAGCGAGCCCCCTCCTCCGCTCCTGGCCTTTGGGGACGCGTCCCTCCCCTGGGTGTCCGGCGCCGCGGGCACAGCGGTGAGCCCTCCTCCCTCCGCAGGAGGACATGGGCATGACGTACGCAGACCTGTCCGTCTACGGCCGACTCCGCAAGATCGCCAAGGCCGGGCCCTACGGCATGTTCTGCAAACTCGTCAGCCTCTGGAGAGACGTGTGTTCCCCGCGGCAGGTATGCCGCGAGGACGTTCCACGGGGGGAAGCCAGCAGGACTCTGGTCACCGTGCGGGGACAGTTTGGCGGGAGTGAGTCGGTGTAGCGTGGCCTCCGATGGTAGCGCTGTCTCCAGCGACACCACCCCCGGTCGTCTGCTCCCCTGAGCGGGGCCCGACGCCCCTGCCCGCTGTCCTGCCCGGCGTCAGGCCCGTCGGGGCTCATGGGGCGGTCCCCCAGAACCGCGGGGAAGTCTTGTGCGGTGCATCTTCCCGGGCCCCTGCCGGGGTCTCCTGACACCACGTCAGGGGCGCTGGAGCTGGGAACCCACAGCTCAGCCGCCCGCCCATTGTGGGCGCCACGCGGCGGGACGCGGGCGAGACCCCTGGGCCCGGCCTTTGCGGCCTCGGGAGCTTGAAGCCCGCGTGTCCCTCGCCTACCAGGTGGCTGACAAAGTGAGGTGGTTCTTCTCCAAGTACTCGGCGAACAGACACAAAATGACCACGCTCACGCCCGCCTACCACGCGGAGAGCTACAGCCCCGACGACAACAGGTTCGATCTGCGGCCGTTTCTCTACAACACCAGCTGGCCCTGGCAGTTCCGGTGCATAGAGACCCAGGTATGCCCGGCAGCCAGGCGGCAGCAGGGAGTCTCTGCGCCGCCGGCTGCTGGGAACCGCCGGCTCGCTTCCGCTGAGGACCGACGAGCTGTATGCTCCAAGCGGTGTTTTCACTGCCCATTTTCACAGGGGCAAGTGCGTTTCCGGTGCGTGGGCATGGGCGCGTGCCGTTCCCGGCTGGGCCGCGTGGCTCGCGTGAGTGGCCGTGGCCCCCGGGGCCGGTCACTGTCGCTTGCAGATGGCTCAGGTCCAGATGGTTTCAGGCCTTCTCAACCACCCGGCGTTTCCTTTTTCTAGTTAATTAGGGACGGAACAAGGGAGGTTAGTAAAAGCGAGTGTAGGCCCTCCCCGCCTTCTCTTGGCCAAGGCCAAGGCCGGAGCAGGGCCAAGGGCACTCTGGCACAGGTAGTAGTGGCCCGAGGGAGGGACGGCGGCCAGCCGGGAGCCGTCGGTGCACGGAACTCGGTGTTGTGACCGTACCGCGTTGAGCCAGAGAACACGGCGGGCTGGAGGGGCAGCGCCTCTGGAGCCGATGTGTCTGCAGGGCGGACCCCAGGTCACGCTGCACATCGGGCGAGGGGTCACCCCAGGGGACAGCAGGCCTTGGCTGCAGACATTTCTGGCTGTTGTGCCTGGGGGCTTCTGTGTCGCCGGCGTCTGGTGGGCAGAGTCCAGGGACACTCAGCGATGGGCTCCCCCAGATCAGGAGTGGGGTTCGGAGGCCATGCAGCCGAGCGAGGGGCACATGTGGGCTCCCCAGAGGGTGTGTGTGGGCGGAGGTCCAGTCCGCCACGGTGTCCGCGTCCACAGGGACACCCCCCCCCACGCTGTGGTGTGCCGAGCGCGTCCTGCCAGACTGGCCCAGTGCACGTGCTCTGCACCGTCCCCCAGCCTCGCCCGTCGTGAGGACGGCCTCACCAGCTGCTCGCTCGGTCCCGTGACCGCCACCCTAGTTGGGTGGGAACCGGCGTGTTTCCACAGCGTGGTCGTTAGTGTCCGGCCGTGGACGTTCGTGTGGCTTCTCCGTCTAGGTGCTCCGGCTCGAGAGCGGAAGCCGTCAGGACCTGGATGGCGTGGACTGACGCCGGTGACAGTGCGCCCGCGTCTCCTTCCCCGCCGCAAGGGGGCGGGATCCTGGTCTAGTTCCTTACAGAGGACTCCAATAAAGAGCAGGTGATTTCTGGGACCCGAGTCTGTTTATGTGGTGGGCGAGCGTCCGGCCCTGGGCCCCCTCAGTCCCACAGCCTCCCTGGTGCCGAGTGCAGCTGGGCAGGGGGTGGCCGTGCAGACCCGGGAGGGGGCAGGGCCGGTTTGGGGTCTGTGCCGCTCTCCCCCCGCCCAAAGCCTTACCCGGGAAAAGAAACTCGTGAGCAAGGAAAGGAATTTATTGGCTAACACACGGAACAGCGCGGGGCTCGTGACGGCTTCAGGTCTGGCTGGATCCGGGGTCTGCGTGTCCTGAGAACTTGTGTCTCTCCTCCCCCTGCCCCGCCCAGCTCCTCTCTGCCTCCGAGGGCCCCCCTCGTGCCGCACGTCAGATGCTACGGCCCCAGCCTCACAAACGCCCGTGTTTAAATCCAGCGGGAAGTCTGCCCTGTTGGGTCACGTGCCCATCCCTGAGCCAGTGGGCCTCAGCACCAGGGACCCCCCCCAGAGGACCGGGAGGTGTTGCAGAGCCAGGAAGTATGGAGGGCGAGTCCCCGGCAATTCCTGCCCCTCCTGCTTGCCCTGCTCCAGCCGGGCTCCGATGGCTCCGTCCTCGCCTCCTTCCGAGGGGACCATTCCCGGGGCCGCCGCCACGGGCTCTGGGCCCACACAGCCGTGGGTGGGCCGTCCCCTCACCTTCCCGCAGTGACAGCGAGGCCACCAAATATTAATCAGGCTGGGCCGAAGGCGTGGGCCCAAGCGGAGGGGGTGACACGTTTCTCCCCTTTCCCAAGGCGGCCACCGTGAGACGGTGTCCGTCCCTGGAGGCCAGGAGCCTGCAGACCCAGGAGCAAAACAGCCTCCACCCCCCCGGGCCGCTTCTGTCGTGACGTCAGCCAGCGCAAAGACAGCCTGTATACAGTGAGCCAAAGCCATTAACTGCTCATCATCTGACCGCTGTTCCCGAAAAGCCTTGGCCTTGGAGACCCAACCCACGTCTGAATGTTTGAGTCCCCCCCCAAATCTATATGTTGAAATCCTTGTCCCCAAGGCGGTGTGTTAGGAGGTGGGGCCTCTGGGAGGTGATCGGGTCGTGGTCGTGGGCAGAGAGCCCCTCGCCTGCCAGCACCCGGGAACCCCAGAACCGGGAGAGGTTGGCGTCTGTCTGGCGTCTGCAGGACACCACTGAGGTGCCTTTCCTAAGGCACAGGGGCAGTGTCTTCAGGGGGCGCCCGCTGCCACCCGGGAGGACCCGAAATAAACGCCCAGCGGTAACAGCTGTTCTTGGCGCCGACACGGCCCCCGTGCACCGACGGGTGTCGCCCTCACCCCAGGCTGGTTTCTGGAGGAGCTGGCGAGCGGGCACTTGTGGCCCGTGGCGGTGAGGACAGATGAGACCCAGGAGATGTGACCGTGGGGTCAGCAGCCAAGGCGGGGACCCTCACATCACACTGTCACCCTCTGAGATGACGCTACCCAGGGTGACGCCCTCGGCATGAGCCTCGTCACTGCACAGTGTCCTGGATAGGACAGACTCCTTGCCGACTCCCTGGGAGGGGACAGCACACCACGGGACATCCTCTGGCCCAGTTACAGTGTCCCTTTGGTTCCAGGGTGGTGTCCCCCAGTTACAGAGTAGTGTGCCCTGTTACAGGGTGGTGTCCCTCAGTTATGGGGTCATGTCCCCCAGTTACAGGGTCGTGACCCCGCAGTTGTAGGCTCAGCTAACGAGAAGCTGGGGCTCCTCCCGGCCGCCAACAGCACGCGTCTGAGAGACGCCGGCTTTCTTCACACCCCTCAGAGACTGGACCCGGCCCGCTTGCTGGGGAGGGTGGGGTTCACCTCAGACAGAGCCGCCCCAGAATCTAGGAGCCTCCTCACGTCCTGGGGACGCTCCTCAGAGCCACGACCTCCGAGAGCCTTTCTCGCCGCTGGAAGGTCGCGAAGCCGTGGTGAAACGTGTCACTCGACGACGATAGCGATCTGAGGGACCTCGGGAAGACGCGCGTCTCCTGGCACAAAGGGTGTATTGAAGCCTCCAAACCCACGACCAGCTCGTGTCGTCCGTCCAGGCAGAGCTCGGTCAGCGAAGACTCAGTGGAATTGTAAAGAACGAAAATAGAGTTTTGGAAGACACCGCATCCGGCAAGGTGAATCCCTTAGAAGTCTGGGAAGAAGGGCCGTCATAAGACCCTAGAACGTGCCAGAAATACGGGCAAAGGACAAGGACACACCATCTCCAAAGGACCAGTCTGCGCCCGGAAGGGTTTTGGCGGCATTGCTTGTGCAGAACTGAAAGCTAGCGGTTTCGTAACAGTACGGCAAAGGCTGGAACCGGCGACCGTCCGCCGTCGCCGGGGGGGGACTCCCTCGGTCCCCTTGGCAAGCTTTCTGAAGGGTAACTGGGCAGCGGGCTGCATTTTCAGGCGGGGAGTCTGCTGCGGGGATTTGTCCTCGGATTTCGTGTGAAGGGGAGGCCGTGGCGGGACTCCACCTGCAGGCGCTCGAGCCCGGGGGTGGGGGGGGTGGTGACTCCCGCCGGGACACGGCCGCCCGTCAGGGGCCGCCCTCTCTGCTGGGCTGGGCGGGTGTCTCCCCCGGGCCCCGTCTCGCCCCCTGGGGCTCTCCAGAGACCCCCTCGAGGGGTGCCTTCGGCCGCCGTCCCCGAAGGCCACTGATGAAGAGGTAAATGGCCGGGTTCGCGGCGCTGTTGACGCAAGACAGGAGGACGCTGATGTCATTGAGAGTCTGGCTCTCCACCGCCGACACCAGGAACCGGATGACGCTGAGGGGCACGCCGCACAGGAAGAAGCCCAGGGCGGTGAGCAGGATGACCAGGTAGAGCTTCCTGGGCAGGTGAGGGTGGGCGCCCTGCCGGCCCTGGAGGAGGAGCAGCAGGCTGGACACGCCCATGGCGACGAAGAGGAGCACGACCCACGCGTCGGTGAGGGCGATGAGCGCCGGGCAGAAACGGGTCCTGGGGCCCGCCAGCTGCCCGCAGGCGTGGCCTCTCAGGACGTTCATCAGCAGGGTCAGCAGCCAGAGGAGGGCGCTCACGCCGGCCGGCAGGTGCCTGGGGCAGCGGCACCGGTACCATATAGGGAAGAGCAGGGAGAGACACCGCTGGAAGCTGATGGCCGTCATGACGCCCAGGCCGGTGAAGTAGGAGAAGAACCTGAGGACCGTGAGGACGCCGGGCAGGCGGAAGCAGTGCCGGAGGAAGGGCTTCAGGATCTGGCGCACGCAGAACACGACCTGCAGGCACAGGTGCAGGAGGTCGGCCAGCGCGAGACTGAGGTTGTAGACGGAGAAGGGGCTCTTCCTGAGGGACGGGCGCACCAGCCAGACCACGAGCCCGTTGGCCACCAGCCCGCAGAGCGCCACGACCACCGTCAGGGACCGGAGGAGCACCTGGCCGGTCACCTCCAGTCTCGGGGACGTCCCGGTGCTGTCGTTGCCGGAACGGCCGACGGCCTTGCAGTACTGGTCCATGCTGGGAAGGACTGGGCTCTGGAGGGTCCCGCCGTGCTCGCCTGGCCGGTGGGCTCCGGGCGCCCCCTGGCTGGGCAAGGACGGAAACGCAGAGTCTCAGGCAGGTGAGGAGGTGCCTCGCTCCCCCTCCGGCCCTCCCTCCCTCTGTCTCTGCATTCCCCTTCCCTCTGTCCCCCCCCACCACGTGTCCAGCTGTCCTCGGCTCTCCCTAGACTGGGAGTGGACAGCTCTCGGCTGCACCCTCACGGGCGCGGCCCCTCGAGCACCGGCGCGCCTCACTCTTCATTTCCGAGTCCGGCAAACTGATTAGCTGGATGTCCCGTCCGGGTCAGGCTCCAGGCCGGATGCAGGGATGGGGGCGGAGGGACTTGGGGAGACCTGGTCTCAGCCCTCAAGGACCCCCAGGTGACACCCACTAGCGGACAGTGTGATAAAGGCCCCAGCGCTCAACGGGGCGCAGGAAGGGGCGCCCTCCCGAGTTGAACGCGTCATCACAGTTACCGAGAGAGGGGACGCATACTTCAGAGAGACGCCCGAGGAAGAGCCGGGGGGGGGGGGGGGGCACGTCCACGGCGAGGGCGGAGCGCTCTGCGTGGCTGACTTGTGACGGGTGAGGGGGGGATGTGGCAGAGGGGCCAGCTGGTCTACCTCCGCACTCGGGTCCGGGTGGCGAGCTGGCTGAGCTCTGGGGCAGCCCGCACGCACCGGTGTCCACACTGGGAGCCGTGTCCACACTGGGAGCCGTGCCTACACTGGGAGCCGTGCCCGGGCCCTCAGGGGGTCTCATGTACTGCCTCTGCTTCAGTGCCACCCGTGTGCTGATGACCCCTGAAGGGCAGACAGCCTCCCGAAGATGCTCCGTGGGCCCCAAGGGCGGGGAGTTGTAGGCTCCTGGGAGCCGTGGTGGACGGAAACCGCCCTTCCCAGAGCCGCCCGCGCCCCGATCCCCAGAGCCCGTGGGCAGGAGGGAATGGAGGGGGCGAATCAGCTGGCCTTCAGGCAGGGCGGCCGGTGGTCCTGGGCCATCCAGGCGGGCCCTGCACGTAGCCCCAGGGTCCTTCTAAGATGGAGGCGGGAGAGAAGCGTCAGAACCAGGTCGGGGGACCGTGTCGTGGGCTGGGAAGATGGTGGCAGGGACCGTGAGACCGGGGGCGCCGGTGGCCTTGGGGAGCTGAGAGACGTCAGGGGACAGGCGGCCCCCTGGAGCCCCCCGAAGGAATGGGGGCCGTGAGACCCGCCGAGGGTTGGGGCCCCCGGAACGGCCAGGTGGTGGGGATTCGCTGCGGGGCAGTCGGGACGCCCGGGGTGAGCCACCCACCTCCTCGAGCCACGTTCTCAGTCCCCTCCCGGGAGTTCCCAGCCTGTCCTCGCCCTTCGCCCGGCCTTCTCCGGCCCCTCTCCTTCCTTCTCCCCCACACGCTGGCGTCTCCCCGCCTCCTTTCTGGCACCCCTGCTTCTCCCTTCAGGATGCCTTTTCCCCCCAACGGACTCACCAACCTGCCTGCCGATAACACCGAGCGTGAGGCCGCCCCCCGGACACGTGCTCCTCACGGCACGGTTACGGCTACAAATTACGCAGCCCCGCGGAGCCCGGCCCCTCCGATCCCGCATGTGGGGGTCACCGGAGGCACCCGTGGGGGGCGGGGCCACACTGTGTGGATTCCCGCCCACCCCCCACGCCCAGCCAGCGGGCGCCGTCCTGCAACGTGCTGGATGGCTCTGTGCCTCGGTTTCCCACCTCAGGTGCGGGCCGGCACACCTGCCCTGGGAAGAGCCAGATGGCGGATCCCACAGGCGTTGGGGGCCACACCGCACGGCCTCGGTGGCGCTCTGCGGCTCCGGCCTCGTGGCAGAAAGCAGCCACGGCAGCAATGGCGGGGGCGCTCCGAGAACGCCTCACCTGCACGCCCTGAAATTTGAAGTTCGTATGATTTTCACTGCACGAGATACTCGTTTTAAAAAAATTCTTTCCCAACCGTTTAGGGGCCCCTGGGGGGCTCGGGCGGTTGAGCGTCCAACTCGGGATCACGGCTCAGGTCATCCCAAGGTCCGGGGGACCGAGCCCCGTGTCAGGCTTCGGGCGCCGGGGTGCTCTCTCCCCCCGGCCCCTCCCCCATCTGCGCGTGCTTGCGTGCACACTCTCTCCCTCTCTCTGTCAAAGATCAATAAACATTAAAAAAAAAAAAAAAAGGACATTTCCCAACCATTTAAAAACATAAAACCCAGTATCGCCCCACAGACTGTCCGAGAGCAGATGGGGGGCAGGGGTGGACCCAAGGCAGCAGGTGTCCTGCTCCCCGTCAGTGGCGATGGGGGTCACGGCGTCGTCTCCTCACATGGTTTCCGTGAGGCCGACAGACACTTAGAGCAATGGCCGGCACAGAGTAGGTCCCCTGAGTGAGAGCCATCACTGCCATCACTGTCACTCTTCTCAACTCCCACCTGTCCCTCTGTGTCCCACGTCCAGGGCACACAGTGTTTCTCAGCTCTGTCCCCATGATGCCTCCAGCCCGCCTCCACGTGGTCACTGGTGCCGTGGTCACACTGCGCGTGGGAACACTGTACTTCCCGGGCCCGTTCTTGGACGAGGCTGTGAGTCCTCGGGGCGGGGGCGGGGGGGGGAGACGGTGGGGGGACGCGCCTGGGCGGTTCAGCGGGTTGAGTGTCTGACTTCCGCTCAGATCCTGATCTCAGGATTCCTGAGTTCGAGCCCCATGTCGGGCTCTGCGCTGACGGCTCAGGGTCTGGAGCCTGCTTCGGATTCTGTGTCTCCCTCTCTCTGTCCCTCCCCCACTTGCACTGTCTCTCTCTCTCTCTCTTTCTCTCAAAAATAAACATTAAAAAATTTTTAACTAGTCTATAAGATATAAATTAATGTCATGAAGAGCGTAGTGCAGTTTAGGCTGTCTCAGATGCTAGGTCTGTAACGCGCTGGAAACCGCATTCTAATCAGCGGAGGGAGGACAGATCGCTACCCGGCTGACATCATCAAAGAAAACGTACTTTGCTCACCACGATGTCCCGGGCGCCGTCTCCGAGGGCGCCTGCGCCCGAAGGCTGGTCAGCGGGCCTGGCGGCTGGAGGACCGCCTTCGCTGTGATGTGCTCGTCCCGGGTCCTGGGCCTCCCATCTAAGGAGCCGCGTGCCCGCCGGCCTCCGTGGCTGTCCCTCTTCCGTCCCCACGAGCTGCGTCGTCCTGACACGGCGAGCGGGCGAGAGTGCTGGGGTAGGGACGGGTGGACAGGGTGAGAAATGGATTTGGTGAAAATTGGGGGGACCCCACTGGAGAACCGTCCGGGGGTGCACGCCGAGGCATCAGGGCGCCCCACCGAGCCGCCGGACGCAAGCCCGGACGCAGGGGGACACGCTGGGTTCGAGGACCGAGCAGTGGCAGAGCAGGGGAGAGGCAGGAGACACCCCGGGAAGCACAGAAGCTCCTTGGCTCCCCTGCGGCCCGGGCTTGACCTTCCAGGGGACGCACAGCCACAAGGGGGACGCGCCAGAGGGCTCTCACCTCGACGCAGGTGTGGGAGCCAGTCGGAGAGGGCAGGCCGGGCCTCCTCTGCAGCTTGTCCGGAACCTTCCGGGGAGGGCAGGCGCCTCAGTGTTATCAAGGGGCTGCAGGCCCCCTGGTCTTCCTGTGGGGGGGCCACGGCCAATCAGGTGCAGGCTGATCTCAGGAGGGTATCTCGGTATCTGCTCTGTGCCCCGGCATTTCCTCCCGTGCGGCCTCGCCCTTGCCGTCCCCATCACCTTCCCCGTGTTCTCGGAGCCACCGTCACCCTCTGACACCTTCTTTTAAACGAGCCTCGTCTCTAGGGCGCCAGAAGTGCTGCCACTGTGTGCCCGTCACTTGGGTGACGTTGGAGACTTCGCAGGAGCATGCGTGTGTGGGAGGCGAAGCCTCCGCTGAGGGTCCCTCGAAATGAGCTTGGGGAGATGTCCCTACAGGGCCACCTGGCTGCGTGCGGGTCTTCCCTCCGGTTGGCACCCGGGCATCCCCGGACGCTTGGAGCCCCCATCTCCTGCGGGTCCCAGCCTCTCGTCCTCGCTGGCCACGTGCCCGGACGCCCCGCGCATGAGCACCCGTGTTCTGCGTCGGCGGGGCGGTCCCCAGGGGCGCGGAGGGGCCTCGTCCCCGCCTCCGAAGTCTCGAGCCGCGTCGGGGGTGCCGAGACCACACGTTCTTCTTGGAAACCACGTCCGTTTGTGCCGCGGGCGGGCGGTCCTCGGGGACGGCCAGCAGAATGGCGAGGAAGGACAGAGGACGGTCTCCCCGGCTCTCGGGGGGAAGGAGAGGCGGGCGCTCCTGAGCTCCTGGGACAGACGCACCTGATGTCGCTCGGCCGTGCTCCCCAGACGCCCGCGGGAAGGGCCGTCCCGCCGGTCAGTTCTGCTCTCCGGGGGGAACCTGGCCTCGCGCAGACACGTGGCAGGGACAAGGGAGGGGACTTTGAAAGCTGTAGACGCTCTCGGTAGAGTCAGAGCTCTTCTTTCTCAAGATCGCACCCCATCCTGTGGAGGGTGAGCTGCTTAAGGTTAGTGACGACGTGGAGTCCGACACCGTGTCGATGAACTCTTCAGCTCCGTTCGGTTAGAATCCACCGAGGTAACTTGCTCTCCCATCACCTCCTTTGTGTGTGTGTGGGGTTTTGCAACATCATCCGTGAATTATCCGGAAAGTTCTGGGTCACGGAGCTCTACAAGTCTTTCAAATACGGACCCATCTGGCGATAAACTCTGTCAGTGCGTCTGTCTCTCCGTCACGTTCGTTAATGTCACCGCGAATCCCCTCAGAAAACCGTCTCTTTGAAGTTGTCACACGCAACGTAGGTAGCAGGCTTTTGCATCTTTCGGAATCGTAATTTCGTCCCCGAAGCCACGTGGGCTCGTGGGTGATAAAAGCCCCTAGTCATCTTCCTTGAAATGACGAGGTCACTTTGCTCGTCTGAGAACGTTCCCCCCAGCTCTCCGGCCCCGAAGAGTCCAGTAGAGATGGTGATCTGTAGAGTGAACCGGCCGGTCGGGTCGTGAGCGCCAGCCACCGTGCGACGCTTCCGCCGGAGAAAACCACCCCGTGTGGACGTACGGTGGGAGCGCGCCCCGTCCGGTCGCGTCCAGCACAGACAGGCCCGTACTTCTTACAGGGACTGGTCACACGGAATCAGAGCCCACCTCCAGGTACGGGCGCATCCAAGGTGCCAGGGAGTCGGGACGCTGGCAGGTGAATTCCGAGGAGACGCCGCACGGGGCTTGCTGAGCGTAAACGCGGAGCGGTCTTCCAGGCGACCGGACGCTGCGGCGATGCTCATGGCGGGATCGACTTTGAGCGCGTCATCTTCAGAGGCATCAATTGAAGACACGTGAGAAGACGCGTGGCCTCAGAGACGGTTCGGAGAAATGACTCAGAGGTGACGCACGCAGTACAGAACCGGCGGTTTTGCGTCATCGACAAAGCGGAGGGAGGTGTCCCCAAGTGGCTCTCTCACGTTTGCAGTAGAAGCTGGGTCCGCGAGGTGGTGTGGGGAGAGCCGGCGGTGGGACCGTTGACGCGGAGCGGGTTACAAATGAACTAGTCATAATAAATAAAATGACCGTCATTTAAAAATGGCAAGCATGACACACGCAAACAAACAGAAGGAAGAGGCCAGACTTGCAATCATCAGATAAGTCAGAACCCCAGCTGCCAGGCCCGGACGGCTTACGACCATAAAAGGTGTCTCGAATCCTGGCTTTATCCGTCCAAACCACACTTGGGCGCTTCTGTCTGCGGGGTCCAGGTCTCGCGGGCACAGAACCCGGAGCCCAAGCCGGAGTTCCGGAAGCCAGGGGGGATATAGGCACTGAGGGAACGCCACGCAGCGGGAAGTCGGTGTTGTGTCTGCAGCGGCTGTCCTACGATGCCTAGAATCTCACGGACTTTTCTAGAACCAAGGAAAAGGATGTGAAACTGATCAACTTGTTTTGTTTTTCTTTTAATTTTTTAAAAATGTTTTCGAGAGAGTGTGTGTGAGCGGGGGAGGGGCAGAGAGAGAGGGAGACACAGAATCCGAAGCAGGCTCCAGGCTCCGAGCTCTCGGCCCAGAGCCCGACTCGGGGCTCGAACCCCGTGATCGGGAACCTTCCAATACCCAGGCCCACGGTCTCCCCAGACCTGAACGTGGGCTCCACCCTGGGCCGTGGCTGGGTCAGGTTGTGGCACACTTGGTCGTGGTGGCCAGGAGGGCAGGTGTGGGCAGATCCCGGGAACCGAGGGGGCCCGAGCTGTCTCCCCAGGAGGGAGGGCTGGGCCCCCCTGCGTGCAGGAAACCTTAAAGTGGATTGTGGATTTAATTGTGGGTCTGTCCTTCAGCCTTTCGCTACATATGACAGGATAGAAACAGCCCCCCAGCCACACCGTGTACAGATTCTGCCTCCCCTCGCCATTTCTCAGACTCCCGACACGCTGCACCAACAATCCATCCTGTCCAGGGGCCCACCCACTGCCAGGAGGTCTCCCCATCACGCCACAGTCTACCCAGCAGACGGGGTGACCCCTCTCCAAACCCTGTCGCAGCATTGGCTCGCTGTCACAGTCCGCGTACCAGCCGTGGCTGATTGGGGTCCCTGAGGAAGCAGGCTCTGTGACAGAGGGTAGCGTGTAGGAAGTTCGTCGGGGGGGTTTCTGGGAAAGGAAGGGAAGGGGAGGGGAGGAGAGAGAGGAGGGGAGGGAAGGGGAGGAGAGAGGAGGGCAGGGGGGGGAGAAGACGGCAGGAGGGGAGGGGAGGGGAGGGAAGGGAGCAGGTTTGGCAGCAGGACAGCTGGAATATTCTGCAGTCTCCACGTAGGCCACAGCTCCCGGCATTTCAGAAGCTGGGCGCCCCTTCAGCAGTGCCTTGATTGGAACAAGACAGCCGCTGCCTGGAGACGGGCATGACCTTGGGGGCGGCACTCTCTCCAGCTGGGTCTGTGTGCCAGGGGCAGATGGCTGGGGGACGTCCCGCCGGTCAGGGAGACAGTGGTTCATCCTGGGAAGGGCCGGGGTCTGCCTTAATGAACCGGGTCTTAAATCTGACCAACACTTGACAACAGGTGGAACACCGGGGCGCCCGGGGGCTCAGTGGGCTAAGCCTCTGACTTCGGCTCAGGTCATGATCTCGTAGTCCGTGGGCTTGAGCCCCGCGTCGGGCTCTGTGCTGACGGCTGGGAGCCTGGAGTCTGCTTCGGATTCTGTGTCTCCCTCTCTGCCCTTCTACTCTCTCTCTCTCTCTCTCTTTCAAAACTGAATAGGGGCACCTGGGTGGCTCAGTTGGTTAAGCGTCCGGCTTCGGCTCAGGTCGTGATCTCACAGTCTGTGAGTTCAAGCCCCGCGTCGGGCTCTGTGCTGACAGCTCCGAGCCTGGAGCCTGCTTCCGATTCTGTGTCTCCCTCTCTCTCTCTCTGCCCCTCCCCCGCTCATGCTCTGTCTCTCCTGCTCTCAAAAACAAATAAAAACATTTAAAAAAGTGAATAAACATAAAAAAATTTTATTAAATAAATAATTCAGGCACGTTCTGTCTCTGTCCCTCCCCGACCCCTTTCTCCATAGTTACACTCACTGCCTCAAACTGCGTGACTTTTCTCTCGTTTTCTGTTATTTTTTAATGCTGTTCTTGTTGCAATAAAGTGATTCCATGGTCCTCCGGCGGGTTATGATCTGTAGTTTGGAAAGCACCCTCGGCTGCTGCAGAGCTGTGTTGTCCCCCCGTGTCCCCTCCTAGGCTGTCTAGGGCAGGGCTCGACCTGCGAAGCCCCTGCACCTGTCCGCCGTGTGGCACCCAGCAGAAGTTGGTCAGTGTTTTAAAATCTAAGTTCCTAAATCTAATCTGAGTTCCTAAAATCTAATCTGAGTGTTCTTCCCCGGTTCGCACAAACAGATGGAACGTTGTGATAGATCGTCAGAGCCCAGGGGGCGGAGGCCGTGTGGTCAGTCCACTAAATCCTGCAGGCAAGCCGACCACGAAGGCGGGGCCCCAGCGCCCAGGGACCCGTTCACGGAGCTGTGACCGCAGCTCAGCCGGCTTCCTGGCGTCCGCCCCGCCCCTCCCCGCGGGCTGGTGGCATCCCGAGCAACAGGAGACCCGCCTGGAACAAACACGGTCCTTTGAGAAGCTAGTTGATAATACGTTGTGTAGGTGGCCTCGGGCAGAGTTTTCAGTGAGGTCAAGTCGGCCCATCAAGGAACATTGGCCTGCACGGGTCTCCAGAGCTCGCTCTTGCTCTCTCTGTTTTTATTTATTTTTAAAACTTGAAGTGTCAGGGTGTCCGGGTAGCTCAGTTGGTTAAGCGTCTGACTTCGGCTCAGGTCATGATCTCGCCGTTCATGGGTTTGAGCCCCGCCTTGGGCTCTGTGCTGACAGCTCGGAGCCTGGAGCCTGCTTCGGATTCTGTCTCTCTCTCTCTCTCTCTCTCTCTCTCTCTCTCTGCCCCTCCCCTGCTTGTGTTCTGTCTCTCTGTCTCTCTCTCAAAAAGAAATAAAAAATAAAAATAAAAAATAAAATATTTTTAAAACTTAAAATTAAAATAAAATATTTTTTAAAAAATAAAAATAAAAACCGAAGTGTGGCGGACACACGATGTCCTGTGGACGTCGGGTGTACACGAGAGTGGTTCGAGATTTTTATACGTTACAGAATGAGCCCCTCGACCAGGCTGGTTACCACCTGTCACGTTAAGTTCCCAGAAGTTAATGACTCTCCTCCCCGTGGGGCACTTGGCATCCCTGCGACTTACTTCTTTCAGAACTGGGCGTTTGCCCCTGTCGGTCCCCTCCGCCGTCTGCCCACCCAGCCCCTCCCGCCCCCGGTAACCGCCAGAGTGTTCTCTGAGCCCGTTCACGTTTCGTGCAGTTTGTTCATTTAGGTTCCACATATAAGTGAAATCGTACGGTGTTTGTCTTTCTCTGTCTGCTCCTTTCACTCGGCGTAATTGACCCTCTGATGTCACAGGTGTCAAGACCTCATTCTTCTCAGGGCTGAATAATACACTGTTGTGTGTATTTTTACCCGCTCACCCGTCCGTGGACTGCGGGTCACGCCCAGATCTGGCTGTTGCGCGCGGTGCCGCGTGGCCTGCGGGGGCACTGACGTCCCTTTGGATCGGTGCCCCGAAGAGGAGTTGCGGAGTCATACGGGACTTCTGGGCGTTTTTCTCGTTCTCTCTTTCTCCGTCTCGCTGTGTGTGTTTCTCTCTCGTTTCCTCTCTGTGCGTCTCTGTCTCGCCCCCGCCCCCGCAGTGGGCCCCCAGTTCAAGCCCAGGATCAGGTCAGCAGGTGCTCTCGGGGGGGGGGGGGGTTGGTGGGGGCGCGCCGGTGACGACCGTGTCACCGCGGGCCGGGACACACACATCCTGGAGAAGGCAGAGTGTGTGAACGCGCCTTCGCCTCTGTGTTCCGAGTCCTCACTTTTATGTCTTTCTCAACATCGTCTCCTCCTGACGGAACCCACGGAACCCTGGGCGGGGCTGCCGCGTCCCGGCCGTCCGAGGCCACGGTTGGGGACATTTCCTCGTCTGCTGTTGTTACGCGTTGTTCCCTAGTGAAATCTCGAACGCGTCAAGACAGATGAATCCCACCCACGTTTGAATCGGGGCATTTGGTCTCGGGATATTTTGTAAGGGAGACGCAGGTGTGTGACGGTGTTTCTAACGGGGGGGGGGGGGAATCCTCGGAAAGGGGGTGCACCTGCCCTTGGCCGTGGAGGTTGGCCCGGGGGGGGGGTGACTGTGTCACCTGGAGGAGGAGACTGACTCTTTTTAAACCTTTTTTTAATGGTTCTTTATTTTTGAGAGAGAGAGAGCACGAGTGGGGGAGGGCAGAGAGAGAGGGAGACACAGGCTCCAGGCTCCGAGCTGTCAGCACAGAGCCCGACGTGGGGCTGGAACCCAGAAACCTCAAGATCATGGCCTGAGCCAAAGTCAGATGCTAAACTGACTGAGCCACCAGGCACCCCAAGAGGAGCCTGAATCTCGGTCTCAGCTCAGGTGTCAGAGAAGCCCCCCGGCTCCCGGCGCCTCAGTTTCCCCTCCTGCTGAGCAAGTAGTCTGCACCCTTGCTCCTTACGTCCCAGCGGGTCCTCGCAGCACCCCTCCCCCGGCCCCTGCTCTCTTGCTGTCCTGCCCCCGGCAGCCGCCCCGCTCTCATCTGAGGGCACGTCCGTGGGTCCCCCGCAGTGCCACCTGCCACGGTGGTCCCGCCACAGGGGAGGCCGGCCGCGCTCCAGGCCCTCACCACACGTGGGCTCCGTAGGCTGGGTCCCTCCCGAGGACGGCACGGTTAGGCAGGAGCCTGGGGGTCTAGAGAGGTGGCGATTCTGCTCCCTGGCCGTCTGTCCAGACCTCCAGGCCCGAGGGGGTCACGGACGACTGGACGGCCACACTCCAAGTTAGACGCTGGGTGGAGGACGGAGCCCAGTCACTTCTCCAAGAGCCTTGCCTGACGTCGCACGGTGTTCTGTCCCCACAATGGGACATGTAGGATCATCAGAGCTGGTTCTCGGAGCCTCCCACCTCATGAGAGACGTCCAAGGCTTGGGCGGTGGGGCCTGGACAGGGGGGAGGGCTGGGTGCATCCCGTGGGGGACACGGGGAGGCCGCGAGGACCCCCAGGGAAGACGGATGAGGTGGCCCTTGGCCGGTGGCCCGAGGGCACCTGCATCGTGTTAGTCCTGCCCCACGCAGCCCGCACCGTCCAGAGTTTGCTTTCAGCCGTGTCTCTAGGAGCCCCGAAACGGGGGAGCGGAGCTCTGCCCTCGGCCCGCACCCCGCATCCATTTCCGCGGCTCCCGGCCTCACGCACGGGGCTCCCACCGCGAGAGCCACTCATGTCTGAGGCCGCGGCTCCCGTCCAGTGTCCACAAGGAGTGGAGGCGGAAGGCGGAGGCTGTGCTCGGGCAGCAGCACCCCAGGAACCCGGGCCCGGTGCCCCTCCGTCTGCAGAGACCGGAACATTCTCCAGTCTGGAACGTGCTCCCTAGTCCTCGCCCCCCGCCCCGGGTTCCAGGGGCTCCTGCGGGGTTCGTGACCTCACCGGAAGAGGAACACGATTGAGCCCAAACTGTCTGGAAGGCCCTCCGGGGACACGCCTGTCGGAGATGAGCGGCGGACGGAGGCGTCTGCACCCCTGCGGGGAAGCGGCCCGCCACGCCTCCCCCTGCTCGCCGCCCCCGACTCTCCGACTCTCCTCCTCCGCGGCGGGAATCCCTGAATCTCTGCGTGGGCACCGCCCCCCGGGGCCCCGCCGCTTCCCGCCTCCGCCCTCCTGACGCTGTTCCCTGCGACTCCGCCCACGGTGACAGCCCCGACTGGGCGCAACGTGCTCTCCCCACGCGTGGCCGCTGCTGCCGTGACCCTCCTTCCCTGCACGGTGGCGTGATGACTCATCACAGACTCGCGTTTCCATACCCGACTCCCCTCGAGTGGCGTCTGGGCCCCCTGGCGGCCCTCGGCCGGGGGCGCCGCAGGGGTGTCCTCTCCCCGGTGGGTGCAGGTGTCGCGGCCCGCGGACCGCGGCTGCGGGGTCTGGCCCCCACCGGAGCCCTGTCCCTTTGCTCGGTCACCGCGCCTTCACTTTGTCTGACTTGCTTAGAGACATAAAGACATGTGTCGTATTCCGCATCTTCCGTGGCATCTCTTTCACAGTGACGCGTGTGTCCAGCCCGTACAATCCCGTGCCGTCCTGACAGCGGGAGCCCGCCAGGCCTCGGTCACCGTGTTCCTCCCCACGGGCGGCCTCCGTGTCTCTGGCCCCTCCTTGCCTCGTCCTCCGTGGTGAACAGCAGGGCCCGCCCCGTCCTCACCTCATCCTGGGATGTCAGGGACGGGAACCTCTCCCACGGACGCCAGCAGACGAGAACGAGTTGGGGGTGGGGGGGGGGGACACAGAGGCAGCCGGCACAGGCCCCGTGGAGACACTGGCTCGGCTCAGAGCCCAGGACCCTCCTCCCCTGGAGCCCAGGGTGGACTCAGAACAAGGACGCCCCCGCTCTGGGTCAGGTGCCCGGCCCTTCCTGCCCCCGCGGCTGTTGGACCGAGCAGAATCTCTCGCCACCGAGTGCGGCTTTCTCGGGCCGGCAGAACAAGGCCGCGCTGCCGGTGGGGGCCCGGTTGTCGGGGGAGCCGCTGCCCTCCTGCCCGGCCGGCCCGTCGGACCAGCGGCGGCACCGGCGTGAGGGCCCCGGGGCCGTGAGGCTTCCCGCCGCCCGCAGACCCCAAGCATCCCGTGCAGAGGCACCGCGGCTCTGTCCGTCCCCCAGGGCGCGAGGCCCGGCTCCCTCGCGTCCCCCGGTTCTCGTCCCCGCCGAGGCGTGCGGGGCTTCGGAACCAGACCGACCTCGTTCAGACTCCGGCCCGGGCCTCTGAGGCCGGGCGGCCCCGGGCAGGTCACGCTGCGGTTCTGGTTCATTTGATACACGGAGGGTCCAGGTGGCGTCTGGTACACGAGGCTGCGGTGGGGATTAGTCAGCCTCGTGAGCTGGTGGGATTTTATCTCCAGGAAGTTTAATAGTCACGCGATAAGGACGGCCGTCGGTGTTTTGCAACATGTTGAGCAAAGTCACGAAGACCTCACGGGACCCTCCTCCCGGGGGGGTCCTGCCGCCTCCGCCGCCGCCGCCCCAGACGCCGGCGTGCTTGCCCGACGCGGGGCTGGAACTCGTGAACCGCGAGATCATGACCTGAGCCGAAGTCGGACGCTCAACCGACGGAGCCCCCCAGGCGCCCCCTAAAGTTATTATTTTAATCGCTGCCCGTGCCGCTTCCTCAGCCTCTGCAGTTTCGTTAGACGACAAGAACCCGGAATTGTTATGTCGGTTCTTCTCGAAGAAGTCACGATGAGCGCCCCTCATGACAGGCTAACTCGGAACGGCCGTTTTCGTGTCGTGCGGCCCGTCCTCCAGATGCTCGCGGCGTCCCGCGTCATCGCTGTCGAGCTGTGCATCCCCTGTGTGTTCTGCTGTTTTTCACTGAACGAGTCACAAACATTTCCCATGTTTTTTGTGTTTGTCACAGCTGTCATTTTAAATAGAATTGCATCACGGGGCTCTCCCTGGTTTCGTAAACCAGTCCCCTATTAAAACCATTCTTTCCATCAGCAATTGGCAAATGTGGCCCGCAGGCCCCGTCTGACCCAGCGCCTTTTTTGTATGGCCCACAAACTAAGATGGGTTTTCCGTTTTTCTTTTCTTTTCTTTTATGTTTTAAGTTTATTTAGTTTTGAGACAGAGAGAGAAAGTGCTAGAGCAGGGGAGGAGCAGAGAGAGAGAGAACCCCAAGCAGGTTCCGCACCGCCAGCACAGAGCCTGACACAGGGCTCGAACTCACGAATCATGAGCTCATGACCTGAGCTGAAATCAAGTCAGATGCTTAACCAACTGAGCCACTCAGGTGCCCCGTGTTTTCCATTAAAAAATTTTTGTTTTTTAATATTTATTTTTGAAAGAGACAGAGACAGAGCATGAGCAGGGAGGGACAGAGAGAGAGGGAGACAGAATCGAAGCAGGCTCCAGGCTTCGAGCTGTCAGCACAGAGCCCGACGCGGGGCTCGAACCCACAGACCTGTGAGATCATGACCTGAGCCGAAGCTGGACGCTCAGCCACCTGAGCCCCCGGCACCCCAACGCCTGACGGAGATCTAAAGACTGCAGCGTGTGCTCCCAACGAAGCCGTCCTCCGGCCACGGCCACGGAGCCGCCACGCTCAGGGAACCTGCCCCGGACGTGGGGTTCTGATCCAGGCAGCGTTTCTCCGATTGTCCCCAAATGTCCCCTTCGAAGCGGTAGGCTTTTGTTGTCGCGGCTCCTCAGCACCCCTCCATCTGTAACGCCTCCGCCACCGTCTCTTTCTTTCCTCACCGGGCCCTTCAGAAGAGCCGGGCCCAGAGTTGGGTGGGATTTTCTGAAAATCGCTCCGTGCGCTTTTGCTGACCTGACTCCAACAGAAGAGTCCGCTAGTCCTCCGGATCCGGGTTTTGTACAACACCTGGGCCGCCCTGGGATCTTTTCACGCTCTTACCGTGTGCGTCACTCCTCTCGCTAACGTTGAAAACGTCAGGGATGCCTGCGGGGCTCAGCCAGTCAAACGTCCGACTCTTGGTTTCAACCCAGGTCACGATCTCACGGTTCATGAGATCGAGCCCGTCGGGCTCTGCGCTGACAGCGTGGAGCCTGCTTGGGATTCTCTCTCCCTCTCTCTCTGCCCCTCTCTGGCTTGCTCTCTCTCTCTTTCTCTCTCTCAAAAAAAAATTAATAAAAAAAAAACATTAAAAAGAATCGAAAACCTCCAGATTCCCCGAAAACCTCCAGATAGGCCCAGACCCACGGTTCTCAAAACTAAAACTCATTCCTGTGAAAACAGGCTGCCCTAACAAACCGAAATAGCCCAAAGTCCCCTAAGAAGGTCGGTGTCACCCATTCCAACTCCCGCCGGGAGGCAGAAAACATACGATTTTCCTGTGGTTTGAAGTAGTGTATCTCCAGGGCCCATTCACCAGACAGCAGCTCGCCAGTTTGGATGTCCTGGGGTGTGCACCACGGTGACCGTCCGTAGACCCAACGAGGAGCCTCAAAAGTGGGGTCGGTCAGGCCAGCTAAACACCACCGACACAGGGGATCGAGAATCGGATGGCGACTGCTTTCCTGTGGTTATTTCCTCAGCCTCTCGAACTCCGCCCCGTGTCCGCACAGTTCGGTCCTCCGCCCAGACCTGAGGGGACCCGGAGCTCCACGTGCCTGTGCGAGCGTGTGCACCTGTGCGTGTACACCTGTGAGTGCATGCGCAATTGTATGTGTACACGTGTGTGCACACGCCTGTGAGTGCATGTATACCTGTGCGTGTGCACCTATGCACACGTGTGCACTTGTGCGTGTGCACCTGTCTGTGTACACCTGTGTGCGGGCACCTGTGCGCATGCACCTGTGAGTGCGCGTGCCGCGTCCGGCCAGCTCCCCGCGCGTGCCAGCTCCCCGCGTCCGGCACCCGGACGGTTTGAGTCCTCTGTCTTGTGGAGAGAGGCGAGGCAGGCAGAGTTGAAACCTGAAATTAGCAGAAAGCAAGGCAGTTCGAGAAAGAGAAACTACCCCAAGAATGGCCAGAGGAGTCTACGCCCGCGGTCACACACCCGTGGTCACACACAATTCCCAGGTGGTGACAAGGACCCGGCGGGGAGAAGGAAGACGACGATGAGGGAAAAGTCCCAGAAGTGCTGGGTGCACCGGAGAGAGCACGTGGCTCCGTGGACAGAGTTTCATTCCCGATCCTGCCCCTGACCTCTGACAGGCTAGTTAACTTTCTAGGGCCTCACTTTACCCATCTGAGACGTGGGGTCACAGAAATTCCCACCTCACGGGGTGATTAAGACCATGCGCTAATCATTACAGACCGCTTAGAAGAGTGCCCGTCGCAGTCCTGGGGGCCGGGCCTCCGGTGACCCCAGCCCGATAAAGAGATGGTGATGAGCATAATGGAGCCAGTGTCCCCACCTGGAACTTAGTGGACGCGGGGGGCCACTTGTGCCGGGAAGTCTGGGCCGGCCTTCTGACCAATATGACCTAATGGAAGTGGCAGTCGGGACATCCAAGATGAAGTCACGAGAAGCTTTGCGGCTTCCCCTGGGTTTCTCGAACCATCACCCGTCCGAGGAGCCGTCGCTCGGCTGGGACTGGCCGCAGCCGCAGACACTGCAGGTAGGCGCTCCCGCCGACAGCCCCGGCCGGGCTCCCAGACCGCCGGCACTAACGTGAGAGCAAACCGCCCCGGACGCCCAGCCCTGAGGAGCCCTCCGATGGCTCCAACCCAGCGGGCCATCTGTCTGCAATCGCGACACAGACCTCAGGTGGGAGCCGTCCAGCTGGCCCGGCCGACTCACAGGTCAGAAGAGGGGGTGGAGTCTAAGATTTGGGCAGCTTCATGACAGAGGGACGCAGGCTGGTTCCAGAGACACGTCGTGGAGGGTGCGCGGCAGCCCGGCGGGTGTGACCGAGGGCCGGAGGTGTCCGGGAGAGCGGCCTCTGGACGCCACGCTTACCCGGCTGGCGAACTCCCCTTCGAAGCCACAGTTACAGATCTCTCGCCAACAGGGCGACCAGGACTCTTGCCCGAGAGCGCCGCGTTGACTGGTGGTCCTGCAGACAGAGGTTCGCCTCCCAGAACCTGGAGACGTGGCCGCCGATCCCGTAAAATCACAGCTACGCGGCTTCAGCCGCGATCACCAGACAACGCGGCTCGAAGTGAAGCACAAAGTCTAAACAGGGAAAGTCCGTTCCCAGGAGCGTTTCAAAGCTCTGGTAAACAGCTCTCGGATGAAAAGGCAAACAAAAGCCGAAGTCGCAAGTGCCCAAACCGCGGCCGTGAGAGCGCTCTGCGCGAGGGCCTCTGAAATGCACTCAAAGCCGAGTCAACAAGTGAATTTGTAGCTCTTAAATTCATATCAGTAAAAATATGAATGAAAGAATGAAAATTCTCAGCGGAAAGAGATAGAAAAAAGAACAACAAAGGACATAACCAATCACAAAATAACAGAGGAAAGTACCAGAAAAAGAGGAGCAGCTCGCCCTGCGGGAGCCCCCCGGCGCCAGGCCAGTCCCCCCCAGCTGTGTGCACGGGCTGCAGGGGGACAGGCTCAGGCGCCTCTCTGGAAGGGGCGGGCCTCGAGCTCGCCCTCCCTCCCTGCACCCCTCCGCAGCCTGCGGGCTGGATTCCCGGTCCTTCCGCCCAGCTAAATCTGACACCTCGCCCTGCTCCGGGGCACCGATCACTGGGTCCAGGGCAGACACTGACACTGGCCTTTAACTCCTGACGGCACCGGGTGTGGGGCCAGCAGGGAGCTGCCTGTCACCGCTCTGGCCTCACAGGGCCCCGCCTCCCCCGACCTCAGGCAAAGCCAGACCACAGCCAGGGTCCTGACACAGGCCCGGAGCAGGGGCAGCTCAGGGCCCAACGAGGCCGGGCCCAGGGTCAGAGCCAGGGCCCAGCCGAGTCCCCGGAGCCGGGACCCCAGGAGCCCCCGGGGCCGCCCTGGCCAGGGCAGCGCTCCCAGAACAGTCCCCTCCCTGGATCGGCAGCCAGCGGTTCCCAGGAAGGGCGTGGGGGCCCGCGGGGAGTGTCCAAGGGCAGCCTGTGGGTGGGGGGCCAAGGGAGACACCCCGACTCGGAGGCAAGCGTGCAGGGCCGTGTCGTCTTCGAGGCGTGGGGCCGGCTCAGCGCTCAGCCACTTCATTAGCTCACCGGCTGGAGACACGCGGCGAAACCGTGCCGTCCGGACGATCGGAGCCGTCCCTCCTCCTCATGAAAACGCATGGTTCTTCCAGAAGGCCCGAGCGGCTTCCCCCGGGAAACCCACTTCCCCCGCCCCTCCCTCGGCGCCGGGGCCCGGCCGGCCGGGGGCTCGTTCTGGAGGGGGGCCTCGGGGCCTCTGTGCAGCCGTCCTGCGCTCCCCCCCGAACCCCGCCCGCTCCGTGGGCTCAAGCCGGTGGGCTGAGCCCGGTTCTCGTAGCGAAGAGGTATTTCTAGAGAAAAAGCCTAACTCTTTCAGACTCTTCCTGCAGCTGTTAGAGCGACAGAAAAACAGTAGAAGCCCCCCTCCCCTCCCCCCCGTCTGGTCCATTGGGCACAGGGTCAAACATGTAACACACAGGACAGCATGTAAACTTCACACGGCAGCCGCCGACAGCTGCGGTTTAGGGAGACCTGGGACCCCACCCGGGATATCCACGAGGTGGGCAGCACAGCAGAGTCGGGCCCAGGGGCCTACCTTCCCGGCGGGGGCTTCTCCGCCCAGGGGGCTGCCCGCTCCCGCCCCGGGGAGCCTGAGCCCAGAGAACAGAGGCTCAGACCCGGGCCCGCTCCTCCCTCTCGCTGTCTCCCTGTTTTACGCATTTCTGAAGCTCTGACCTCTGGGGCCTTGCTGACCCTGTGGGGACTGTCCCTCCCAGGCCTGGCCCACCCCCAGAGTGACCCGCCGCTCGGAGGATGCTTTTGAGGTGCGAACCGGCCCGTGCAGAGCCCACACCCCCACCACTGCCGGACACTCCGCAGCCACCACCTGCTGCCCTGGCCAGCCCAGTGCAGGCCTCAGACCTCGGGGACAGCCCCGGAGCCCCGGGGTATCCGAACAGCCCGTCCTCAGCCCATCTGTCCCACCTCACCCGGTCCTGCTAAAACCACAGTAAAAGCTCTCGCCCTCAGTGCCCCTCCCTCCTCCTCCTGACCAGACGGGGGCGTCCGGCCGTGGTCCCGGTGGCCTGCCCCTCCCCTGACAATCGTCCCCTGCTGTGTCGGCCTCACCATTCTGGAGGATAAGGCCCACATTAACACGCACCCTCACCCCTGAGCCCTTCTGCAGGCCAGCCAGTGGGTGCCCCACCATCCCCCTCCATCCCCACCCTGCCGTCTGCCCCTGGGGGGCATGGGCAACCTCGTGTCCGTGACGTGACGAAAGCATCGCCCACGCTGCCTACAGAGTTGGAAATGGAGGGGCGGGGTCCCACCGGCCTGCCCGCAGCCTCGAAGCCGGGCTGGGCTTGCACAGTGTGACCCCGCCCCCCTCGTACCTCGCAGGTGGTCTGATGGCCGTGGCTTCAGCGGCCGAGCCTCCCGAGTGGCACGCTCAGGGTGGGGACACAGCCACCAACTGCGAGAGACGCTCAGGAAAGACGTGTCTAAACAAACAGCACTCGGTGTTTCTGGTTTCAGCCTGACTCCGCGGGTCTAGGAACCTGAAGGCTTTCGGAACCGTGCGTCCTGTGTGCTTCGGAGAGAGCTGCCCACCGACACCAGCGGCCTGGCCCGCTCACCGCCCAGCCACCCACGCTCCGCAGACTTCGGCGTGCCCATCTCGGGGCAGGCGGACCGGACATGAGGGAGGCGGCCGGGGAGGGAGGTACGCAAGTTGCTCCGTGGGCCGCACGCGGTGCACGGCAGCATCTTGTCCCTGTCCCGGGCCAGCCACGACTGAGGACCACGGACGGCGCTCACAACAGACCGTGGCTCACGGTCCAGAGGCTGCAAGTCTGACTGAACCAAGGTGTCTTGAGGCCGTGCTCCCTCTGAGGCTCCGGGGAGGGTAGGGTCCTTCCTGCCTCCTCCAGCTCCTGGGGCTCCAGGAGTCCCTGGGCTTGTGGCTGGGACCCCCAGCCTCTGCCTCTGGGGTCTCGTGGCCCCTCCTTTCCCTGTGCCCGCCTCCTTTCTCTTCCGGGCCGCTGGTCACTGGGTCTAGGTGCGTGCAGGTATCCGGTATGCTCTCCTCTCCAAACCCTCACTTCCTTCCCCTGCTCAGGCCCCCCGTTCAGGGGGACGCGGACGAATCTCCTGGGGTCTCCGTTCAGCCCGCCACTGGCACAGGACGGGTGTTGGCTGCTGTCACTGTTGCCACCCCCCGAGGCCCTGCTTGCAGCAGTGGACAGAAAACACCAGGACGGCCCCACCGAGGGGGTGGGGACGGGACAGTCAGCGGGGCCGGGAGGTGGGGGGCATGCCGGAGAGGCTGAGGAGGGTCCCCAGGGGCCAGCGTGTCGCGGGCGCAGGCAGGGCACGAGGCTGGCGGGAGGGCACCGGCCACCGGCCTGCGGGTTACACATGCTGTTGACATTCCTCAGGCAGGGCCGGAAGGGCGGGGGCCGGGAGCCGGTGGCCTGGCCAGGGCTCTCAGGCCGGGTGAAGGACACCGGCGCCATGGCGGGCCACTTGTGCCACGGAGACAAGCCGGAAGCCATTCGAAAAATACTAGGACACACGGCATCTTCACGACGTAATTTCTGACGCCGAGCTGGGGAACAGCAATTCTAGAACACGGTCCGTGGGAAAGGAACTTCCTCGTCAGGAAGGTTTCAGGCTGTGGGGTCTGCGGAATAAAACTTGGAAAAGTACTTTGCCCCCCCCAGAATCTGCTGACGGCTAGGGCCCTGGGGCCTGGGGTTGGCAGGGAGATGGGGGCGGTCCTCGGGAAGGGTCAGGACATGCCGCGGCTCCTGCCTCACGTGTGTCTCTGCAATAAACCAAAGCACCGTGTCAGTGGAACCACCCAGAAGGTGTGGCCCAGCCCGGGCTGGACGGGGGGGTCCCCAGTCTGCTGCTCCCTCCCCTCCCTGCACCAGGCAGGGGTGGGGGGGTAGTCGGGTGCAGGACGGGCGGAGGAGGAAGGCGAGGGCCAGCCCACAGTGAGGACATCTCTGTCCGATTGGGCAGTCCCCTCCCACTTCTAAGGAACTGGCCCGGACGCCCTCGGTCGGGCCAGCAGCTGGGCCCCAGAGGACGCGAGAGGATTTAGGGCCCAGGCAGGTGGTGAGCGCGGCTGCCCCAGTGGGTCTCAGAGAGGCTCCCGACGGCGGGCGAGAAGGTTCGGTGCCCCTTCATCCGGCCACCTGCTCTGCCCAGGTGAGGAGACACCTCCCGAGGACGCCGGGGGGCAGGCCCCGGGGCACGGGGGCCGGGAAGCAGACCCCCTCCGATGTCAGAGCCGGCACTCCGGGTCCCCGTCTGGGTGACCAGGCAGGGGTGGCCGTTCCGAGAGCGAGGACGGAGGCCCAGCCTCCCCGGCTCCTTCCAGGCAGCGACCCTGCCCTCCCGGCACGGCCTGGCCTCCCCACCACTGACCTCTGAGCGGCGATCTGGTCAGCCCCTCGGTGTACCGTGGGGACGTCGCAGCCCAGAAGGGAGAGGGTCGGCACAGTCACCCCACGACGCCGAAGGCCAACCCGGTCCGCTGGCCCTGAGGATGGGCCACCAGGTGTCTGGACATGGGACGAGGCTCGAGGGGACAGAGTCGAGATCCCCTAGGGGGCAAGGACAACCACAGAGAAGGGTGCTGGAGAGAATGCTTGGGGTGCTGAGCAATGGGGGGGGCTCAGAGCCGGGGGGGAAGGGGTGCTGAGAGGGGAGCAGGGGCCCGGGCAGGGGCACAGCCCAGCAATGGTGTGCAGGGGGCTTAGGTAGGATCTGTCTCTCTACGTATCTCTCTGTGTGTCTCTCTCTCCCTGTCCCTGTCTCCCTCTTCATCTCTGGCTCTGTCCCTCCATTTCTCTCTGCTCCCCGCCATTGCTTCCCCGCCCCCCACCCCCTTAACCTGGAGCCGGGTCTCGATGGCCCCTCAGCTGTGCCTCCGGGCTGAGAACAGGACCGCTGTGGGTCTGGGGGAGGGGTAAGGAAAAGGAGCGGCTTCTAGATCCTGGGCTGCCTCAGTTGACTTCCCCGTGCCCCGTTCGCCCTCCCCTCGAGACCGTCCCCAGCAGGGCAGGGGTCTGGGCCAGGACAGGACTCTCGGCCTCTGGCGCCCCGAAAGCAGCTGGCGGCAAACGTTAGCTCCTCCCCGGAGCCCATCGCCAAGGCCCTCACCCAGACTTCGAGGCTTCAGAGCAGCACGTGGGCCCACCTACCCACGGGGCTTGCCCTCTGCCCTCCCACCCCCGCCCGGCTGTCCCCACGACAGCATCTGGCTTCCCGCCTCCGCCGGTGCAGGCAGGACAGCATCCTCGGGGCCATCAGACGCAGCAGGAGTGGGGTCCAGGCCCCCCCGACCGTGGCGGGCGGCCTGGCGCAGGGTGCACTCGGCCGGGCCGTCTAGCGGGAGGAGGGCTCCCCCGCCCCACGCCAACCACCCTCACCACCGAGTCTCCTGCTGAGGCCGGAAGAGTGGGCATTCCGCGGGGGAGAGGGGGGTGGCCCCCGGGCTGGGCCTGTGCTCCCAGGATGACCCCCGCATCCTGGGGCGGGGCCCCTGCCCTCCCTCGGGGCGATGCGGGCGCCAACGCCTGCAGCCTCCTTCCAGGGCGCGCGCGAGGAGCCAGCCAGCATGTTGGGGCTCTGGAGGACCGTCG
The DNA here is from genome assembly GCA_030068075.1 of Paguma larvata. Taxonomy (NCBI): domain Eukaryota; kingdom Metazoa; phylum Chordata; class Mammalia; order Carnivora; family Viverridae; genus Paguma; species Paguma larvata. The sequence goes on from JAINVK010000061.1 coordinate 317,466, forward strand.
ACAGTGTGCTCTCGTACCTCGCTCTGGCCGTCAGCCTCGGGGGGCTGGTGGGGAACGGGCTTGTCCTCTGGCACCTGGGCTTCCACATCAAGAAAGGCCCCTTCTCCGCCTACGTCCTCCACCTGGCGGCCGCCGACTTCCTGCTCCTGGGCTGCCAGGCGGCCTTCTCCATCGTCCGGGCCGCCCTGGGCTCCCGGCACCACCTGCGCCTGGCCGTCACCGTCGCGGGCTTCTCCGAGGGGCTGGGCCTGCTGGCGGCCTTCAGCACCGAGCGCTGCCTGTCCCACGTCTTGGGCACCTGCTACCCGGGCTGCCGGCCCCGATGCACCTCGGCCGTCGTGTGCGGCCTCGTCTGGGCCCTGACGCCGGCGGCCGTGCCGCTGCCCGCCGACGCCTGCGGCCTGCTGTGGGCCCGCGCCAGGCCGCTCGCCTGCCTGCGCTACCTCGCGGCCAGCGTCACGTGGCTGCTGTCCCCGGCCTGCGCGGCCTGCGCGGTCAGCCTCGCCCTCTTCCTCTGGGTGAGCCGCTGCTCCCAGCACCCGCGGCCCAAGCTCTACGGCGTCGCTCTGGGCCGCGGGCTCCTGCTCTTCTTCCGCGGCCTGCCCCTGGTCTTCTACTGCAGCCTGCGGTCCCTCCTCAGCCTCCTGCTGCCCGCCTTCTCCCGCTGGCCACGCTCCTGGCCTGCGTCCACGGCGGCGCCAAGCCGCGGCTCTACCTCGCTGCCGGCCGCCAGCCCGGCAGACGCCAGCCGCTGCGGGCGGTTCTGCGGCGGGCCCTGGGGGAGGAGGCCGGGCCGGGGGCCGGGGGCCAGGCCCTGCCCATGGGCCTCGTGTAGGGGCCGCCCCAGCCTCCGCGAGACCCTTCCCGGGTGACCCCACCCCCACCCCAGCTCCCCGTTCCCAGGAGTCCCAGGGCAGAGGACAGAGTGAGGGCCAGGGTCCTGACCCCTGCTGCCCGGCCCAGCCTGCAGAGGCCCGGGACGCCCGGGGGGTGGGGCAGGAGGGAGGGGCGAGGACCCGCAGGGCCCCCCAGCTCGGGCCTCCGCACACCTGCAGCAGCGCACCCCGCGGGCCTGGGGGCCACGCCTGGGAAAGCAGGGCAGAGGACGGGCGCCCCCCACACCCCCCACGGCCCATGACGGGGGCTGGAGGGACAGGAGCCCAGACGCCGGCTGTGCGGGGCTGTCTGCACACGACGTCCGCTACCCGCTACCACGGTGCTGTGCTTCTCCCTCCGCGGGAAGGGAAGGTCGCGGAACCGGCCTCACCCCAGTCTCCCCCCCCCACAATGGCTCCCTGCTCCGCCCTCCGGGCGGTTCCCTACCGGCCGCCAGATGGCGCTGCACCCTCAACAAGCAGGGGCCGAAGCGAGCGCCCCGAGCGGGCTCAATGGGGGAGGGGGGCAGGGTACACGCAGCTCGGCCCCCTGTCTTTCCGACCCCACCCCCACCTCCTGGAGGGTGCTCTGGCCCCCAGCCCCCATCCTCAGCCTCCCCTCCTCCCGGGTTCTCGCCCATCCCGCACCCACCCGCTGCCCCATCCCTGCCGGCCCCCCGCAGATCCTTCCCTGCCCAGTTTGCCCTGGGCCTTCTCCCAAAGGAAATGGGCGTGACAGGGACGGACAAGGAGGGACAAGGAAGAGGGACAAGGGAAAGGCAGAGAAAGGAAAGGGAGGGACACAAGGGAGGGAGGGGCAGGGAGAAGGGAGGGACAAGGGAGAGGGGAGGGAGGGCACGGAAGGGGGAAGGACAAGGGAGGGACAGGGAGGGGCGGGGAGGGAGGGAAATGGAGCCGGGCTTTATAGCTTTCAGAGTGCAAATCACTGTCTGTGTTTTCTGAACAATTAAAAAAAAAAAAGATAGTCCGTGGTCCTTGTCAAAGCCTTCGAGCCCTACAGGAAACAGTGAAAAGAAGAATCGCCAATCCTTTGGGCCCAGGGGAGGCATTTTGGGTGTGAACCCTTTCGCTGTTTTTCTAACGGAGCCCCACAGACACTTTGCACGCTCGTTCTGGGCATTTTACAACTGCGGAGATGGGTCTTAGAAAGTCGTAAGTGTTTTTCACCAGAAAAGTTAGGTGTTGCTCACTGATGAGATTCAGGGGGGATTAGAAGGGGTCCGGGGCCCACAGCCGAGAAAGAATCCTTGAAAACGTCTTTGGTGCAAGAAGGCGATTTTATTAAGGCGCGGGGGCGAGACCCGTGGGGGGCGAGAGCTGGACGGGGAGGGGGGTGAGGAGTGGCTCCTTAGATACGATGAAGTTGGGGAGGTAAAGTCAAAGGGAGGCCCCCCCGAGGGACTTCAACGCGCTAAAGAGGACTCCGAGATAGCCGAGGCCTGGCCGCTGTGGAGCGAAGCCTGTCTTCCCTCTGGCGAGGTCGCAGCTTTAGGACAATCGGGGTTTCTGGAGAGGTGCTCCACTCTGGATCTGCCTCGGGCACTTGTCACGGGGCTGCGGGTCATAAGGAAATTTAATGTCACCCGCCACTTCCTTCCGCCCGTGTTCCGCACATCACTGTGGACGGCGCTGCCGGGGCTCCGGGAAACCGAGTCACGGGTGCCTGGGGACCCGGCTCTTGCTAAGATTGCCTTTTGCTTGTATTTTACTAAGATTTGTAAACTGGTGGAGGCTGTGTCTTGCCTGACTGCGCTCCTCGCTATCAGTTAACCGTTTCTTTCCTTTCCTTTGCCCTTGGGCAGCTAGGGGTGCCTGAGACTGTCACCTGGCGGGGGGAGGGGTGCTAGCTTGTATTGTACCCTCGGCCTGTCTTCGGCTCCCCCGTCACTCACCGTGGGACCTTTGGAGAATATCAAGAAGGGGAAAGATGAGAGGCAGCTGGGTGGCCCAGTCGGTTAAGCGTCTGAATTTGGCTCGGGTCGCGATCTCAAGGTCTGTGGGTTCAAGCCCCCCACCCCTGCATCGAGCTCTGTGCTGACGGCTCAGAGCCAGGACAAAATCACCAGTCACCACCACCCAGGACCCAGAGACCCTGGCTTTCGCAGGAAGCGTGGGCTCGGGCCTCCCCTGATTCCAGCAGAGGGCGCGAGTGCTGTCAGTCTGGATGGCGTGGGAGCGAACAGTCCAGAATTCTTGAGTCGTTTTGGGGGCTAAAAGGTGGTTTTATTAAAGCGCGGGGACGGGACCCTCAGGTGGAAAGAGCCGCACTGGGGAGGCAAGGAGTGATTGATTCTATACTTTTAAGTCCGGAGGGGCAGAGATAAAGGCAGCTTCCAAAAGGATTTTCATCTGCTGGAAAGACTCACAGGGTCCCGGAGCTCTGGCTGTTCTCAGGCTAAGGTTGCCTTTCGCCTCCAGGAAAGCGTTGACAGTAAGGCGACTGCGTGCGCCTAGAGGAGGGTCCCTGCCTCCCCAGTACTTGTCCGTGGGCTGCAGGTTACGGGAGATTTAATTTTATCTACATTTCTTTCGCCCTTGTTCTCTTCAGGTCTAAGGGCTGGCCCTGCAGCTCGGGGAGGAGGGAGCGGCGCTGAAGCACCCAGAGCCGGCTCGGCGGGATGGCGAGGGCTGGGGAGGGGCTGTCCATTCTTGTGACATTTCCTGCCGGACCCTGAAGAGGGGTGTGGCCTCCTTGGAAGTCCTGGAAAGGAGATGGCGGGGGCAGTTTCAGAGGTGGGGTGCCCGCAGGATCAGCCCCTGGAAATAGCTGCAGGGGGGGGCCCTGAGGGGCCCTTCATCGGTGTGGCCGCAGGCGGGGACAAGCGGGGACAGGCGGGGACAGGCGGCTAGCAGTGTCTGGAGCACGGGATAAACAGCCCCGTCTAGACAGATGGGGATCACGGGGTCCTCCGGCCGAGATCCACCAGCCTGAGTCCAGACGAGCCGGCGAGGGGCTGTCACTTCTCTAGCTGGGTGACCTCCAGCAAGTCACCCAACAGCCCAGAGCCCCCGTCTGTGCAGGGAGTGGAGGAGCAACGAAGACAAGGTGGCTTGTCCTGGGGAGAGGCGACCCCAGGTGCCGTCTGCCCGTCCTGACCGGCAGGGTCTACCGTACAGCCTCCCGCGTGCAGCGGGGCCCCAGGTGTCCCCAGCCAGCCCTGACCTCGGCACCCCACCACGCCAGGCTGCGCGTGGCACGTCCCGCCCTCCAGTGGAGCAGGCATATTCCAGATGTGGGACAGAGGACACCCCAAGAAAACGGGCACGGTGTCCAGACGGAAATCAAATTTCAGTGGTTGGGTTTGGTTTTCCCGAACGGACAGCCATCGTAGTAACGTCTGTGAAAAAAGTTTCCCTTTTCTCATCGGCGCCTTCGTCGTAAATCGATCAATTGTATATGGCCGACTCTGGGTTTTGCTGCTCCACTCGGCTGGTCTTATGCCAACACCACCCCGTCCCAATTACGTCGCGGCGTAGTAAGTCACCACATCAGGTGGTGCGAGTCCTACAGTGTTGCGTTTCTTCTTCAAGACTCGCATTTCTAATAAATTCTAGAATCAGCCTGACAATGTCTTCAAAAGTCTACCGAAAAATCTATTGAGATCGCATCGAATCTGTTCAACTGTTTTCTAAAAAGTCATGGAGTTTTCCAACCCGTGTGCACGGTTTCCCCAACGCACCCCGTTTGTTTCGGGGTGTGATTCCCGGCGCGTGTTTGGGGAAATCTATCCCCAGGCGCCTGAGGTTTTGTAAGGCTGCTCAGGAAGTTTTGGGTTTCACTTTCCAGTCGTTTGCTGGTAGTTTATTGGTTTCTTAGACTGATCTCGAGTTTTTACACGCTCTAACAGCTATCCTACCAGACTGCCAAATGTACTAACTGGTTCTGGTTGTCTCTTCGAAGACACCTTAGGATTCCCTAAGTACAGGGTCACGCCATTTGCAAATCGAGATCGTCTCTCTACGCGCTCTCCGGTTTGGCCAAGGCCCTCCCGCACCACGTCGAATGGAAACGGTAGATGCGGCCATCCTTGCCTTGCCCTGATCTTAGGGGGAAGGTGTTCGATATTTTACCATGAAACACGATGTCATGTGTAGGCCTTTTGTCTGTGGGCTTAGTCATCCCAATAGAATTCCCACGTATTCCTACTTTTCTGAGCGTCCACACCCGTGATTTGGGTTTTTATAAATCATGCACACATATTGAATTTTATCAAGTGTTTTCTTCCTCTATGAAGCCAATCATGTGGTTTTTCCCCTTGAGTCTACTGCCGTGGTGAACTTCGCTGACTCGTCTCCCGGCGCTGACCTTGCACTCCGGGGATAAACCCTACTCGGCCATGCCGTCTTGTCCGTCTTACCTATGAATGGACTCGATGTGCCGATACTTCGATGGGGGTGTTCGCATCTTCAGTGATGAGAGATGTTCTTGAAAGGGCAGACTGGGGCCGACTCCATTTCGTTCTATGTCCTCCATCGTGAGGAACTACGTCCCCAGCCTAACCGCCATTCCAGAAAAAACCACGCCCCGCAACCTGCGTAACATGACACTGACCCTTCCCCAGCCAATGTGCTAAGACCACGTCCATCACCCCACCCATTGCCCCTAGACCCCTATAAAACCCTTGTGCTTTTGAAACTAGCGCGTGCTCGCTCGCTCTCTCTCTCTCTCTCTCTCTCTCTCTCTCTCCCCACCTCTGCGTCGGTGCAGGTAGGAGACTGAGCTCGAGCTAGCTCGAATAAAGGCTCTTTGCGTTTGCATCAGACTCGGCTCCCTGGTGGTCTTTGGGGACCACGGATTCTGGGCATAACATTCTCTCGCTCAGTTTCTCCATAGTGTCCTTGTCGGCTTGGGGCATCGGAGAGAGTCCCTCTTGCTCCGACCTCTGTAAGAATGTGGGCGAGGCCAGTACACGTCACCTGGGGAGCCACCCGGGTCTAGAGTTCTTGCGACAATTTCCGTTTCTTTGACAAACGGAGGGCTACTCAGGCTTCTTTTCTCTTTTTCCATCAGTTTCGGGAAGTCTTGTTCTTCAAGGGACATTTCCGTTTCACCAAATGGGAATTTAGCCTGACGTTGGGTGCGACGTGCCCCATCACCTGTCACCGCGTGTCACCTCTCTGTGTCGTCTCTGCTGTGCTCCTGCCCGGAGTTTGTGTTTCCTCTTGGCTGTTCCTATCAGGGCTTATCATATCATTCGTCTTTCCAAAGGAACCTGCTTCTTTCGTTTTGCCGATTTTCTCTGTTGTTCATCTGCCGTCTGTCAGGTGGACTCCTGCTTCTCTTCATGACGTCTTCTACTCCGTGGGATTTAATCTGCTCTGCTTCTTCTAGCTTCTCGAGTTAAGTAGCTTAGGGTTTTTTTTATTTAAATCTTTCCTGCTTCTGGGAATGGGCATTTAAAGCTACGGTTTCCCTTCACGCGCTGCTCTCTCTACCTGCCTCCCGAGAGTCTCCATCCTCATCATTCGGTTCCAAACATTTCCTCATTTTCTTTGTGATTTTTTTTTAATGTTTATGTATTTTTAAGAGAGTGCGAGTGGGGGAGGGGCAGAGAGAGAGGGAGACACAGAATCCAAAGCAGGCTCCAGGCTCCGAGCTGTCAGCACAGAGCCTGATGTGGGGCTCGAACTCACAAGCCGAGAGATCATGACCTGTGCGGAAGTCCGACACTTACCCGACTGAGCCATCTAAGCGCCCTGTGTGATTTTTTTTTTTAAGTGCGTTACTGGCTTTCCAAACATTTAGAGAGTTTCTGTTTTGTTGGTTTAGAGAGTTTTGTTTTGTTTGTTGGTTTCTAATATAATTCCCTCGTGGCCTGAAAATAATACTGCAAGTCCTTCAATTCTTTCGGGTTCGAGACCAGTTTGTGGCCCGGCTTGTGGTCTGTCATGGCGGACACGTGGAAAGACTGTGCCCTGTAGTTCTTAGATGCCGTTTCCCAAAACCTTTAACGAGGTCGATTTTTAAAATAATGTTGTTCTTCTACATTCTTTTTTTTTTTTTTAATTTTTATGTTTATTTTTGAGTGAGAGAGAGACAGAGACAGAGCATGTGCAGGGGAAGGACAGAGACGACAGAATCCAAAGCAGGCTCCAGGCTCTGAGGTGTCAGCACAGAGCCCGCCTGATGCAGGGCTCGAACCCAGAACGGCAAAATCATGACCTGAGCCGAAGTCAGACGATCAACCGACTGAGCCCCCCAGGCGCCCCGAGTTTCTCTACAGTCTTACTGAGGGTTTTATCTGTGTGTCACATCGGCTCCCGAAGGCAAGGTGCCAAAATCTCCCAACTGTGAGCGTGCATCTCAATTTTTCCTTTTATCTCGGTCAGTTTTTGCTTTTAGTGTGTCATCAGACCCATACCCGTTTAGAATTATCATGTGCATCTGATGAATCGACCACTTTCTCATGGGAGGATTTTAAAATGTGCCCACAGATGGTCATTTACGCCTCGCATCCCAGCGTGGAGGCTGATTTCCCTGCCTCGAGGGGGGCACGCTCATCTCTTGATTGAATGGACAAGCAGACGTTATAATGTGTGGGGCAGACCCTGGGTCGCAGGAGGCACTGTGGCTTTCCCCTTGCTCTCTCAGACCACTCGTACTGGGGGGTCGTCTGCCGTGTCAAGTAGACTGAAGATGCCCACGTGGCCAGGAGCGAAGGCGTCCTACCAATAGCTAGCTAGGAGCTGGTGGCCATGTGAGTCCGCCATCTTGGAAGTGGATGCTCCAGTTCCAGCCAAGACATCAGATGACCACAGTGGCTTGACGGAGCCACATGACAGATCCTGAGCCAGAGTCACCCACGGAAGTTCCTCCCAAGTGCCTGGCCTACAGAAGCTGCAAGATGATTAAAGTTATTGTCTGAAGGTGCTACATTTTAGAGGAATTTCTATGAAGCAATCGGATACTGGTGCAATTGTTATGAAATGGCCCTTAATCTACCTGCATCTTCATATTTACGGTCGGTCTCTTGTAGACAGCATGTTATGTGAAAATCACCGCTTTTTATTCAGAGCATTTAGTCCATTTACATTTAGTATAATGGTTGATAGAGTGGAGTGCAAATCTGCCATTTTCTCATGTGTTTTCTATTTATCGCTCACGTTCATTGTCCCATTGTTCTTCCTTTCTTGCCTTCTTTTGGATTAAAAAAGTAATGTTTGGTGTTCCATTTTATCTTCTCTATCGGCCTTTTGTTTTTATTCTGGCCTGTTTCTCCGGAGATTATGGCATGCCCCTTTAACTTATCACAACTGATAGTTTAGCCCTTCACCGACAATGTAAGCACCCTGCGACAGTGATCAAGTCCACCTGCCCTTCTCCAGCCCTTCGGGCTATTGCCATATATTTTAGTTTTCCATGTGTAATAAACCCCTGCCTACATTTTTGAGCGGTCTGTAGAATTTTAAATAAATTAAGAAGAAAATGCGCATTTATTTATTTTTTAACCATGCAACGTCTTTTATTGTGTATAGGCTTTTAAAATTATTCCCTCGGTCTCTCCATACACAGGCAAAAATAAGTGTATTGTTCAACATATCGGAACTTGCAAATATTGATTGTAGTCTTGAGAAGGGAAAAGTACCCCTAAAACATGCTTCCCCAGAAGGCTAACTCACCCGCTGACCTCCAGGAACGTGGAGATGAACATGACAGACAGGACTGTCCCCCATCTGGACCTTCGCTCACCGCCGCTCAGTCCCCTGTCTTCAGACGTGCAACACACTTCTCCCCAATGATCATTAAATGCCCGAGAAGACTTCCACCAGCATCTTCTGCTACAGAAATCTGGGGAATGTCTCTTGGATGTCACCAGAAAATGTGCTGGTGCTTGAGGGGAAATATGGAAAGCAAGTCACCGGTCGTCCTCAGAAATGCTTTGGGCTGGGACTTCCTGTGGTTTCCTTGCGAATGATCTTTCCGAAGACCATGGCGAGCCCCGCGTCGGTTGCCTCCGCCTCCCCGCCGCATGGCCGCCCTGGGGAGAAGCCAGAAAATGTGACTTAGAGTCAGCAGATACTCATCTTCCCCAGTGCTCTCCAGTTCCACTTCCACCCGCGTTGTTCCTCTTCAGCCCGAAAACCTTCCTCTTGGACGTCAGGTCTAACGACTGCACTTTCTCTCTGGAAATGTCCTTACCTTCCCCTTGTCTTCAAGGATATTTTTATTGAACATAAAACTTCGATTAACAGGATTTCTCTCTCTCTCAGCATATAAAAAATGTCATTCCATTTGGAATGGGCATTGGCTCCCATAATTTGAGAGGCTAAGTCAGATTTAAGTATCTGGTTCCTTCAAGAGAGCACTTTTTTTTTTCCTGGGTGCTTTTGAAATTTTTACCTCTGCATTTTGGCAGCTTGACCGCAAAGCGCCTGGATGGGGTTGTTTCTGTATTCCTTCTACTTGGGTTTCACTGAGCTTCCTCGATACCCCCACCCCCACCCCCGCAATGGTGTCTACACCCTTTGCAACGTAAATACGCCACGTGCAAGCAAGGATTCCCAGAAGAGACTCTACAATCATACAACCAGGCTGCCCATAAGAGACACGCTTCGGCCTCAAAGGTGCAAATCGGTTCCGTGTAAAACGATTTATCACGCGAGTGCTAACCCGAGCCCGAGTGACTCTAGTAACACCAGACAAAATCGAGTTCAAGTCCAAGTTTGTTACTAGAGACAAACAAGGACCTTTCTTTGGTGATGGAAGGATCGGCCGGCCAAAAGGACACAATTAAAAACACACGCGCCTGTGGTGGGCTGAGCTATGCCCCGATACACATCCAGGCCTCAATCCACACAACCTGCGTGTGTCACCTTACGTGGTACAAGGGACTTTGCCGGTGTGACTCAATTAAGGACCTTGAGATGGAAGGGTGGGGTTACCCTGGATTATCTGGGGGTCCCGATGTAATGAGGACCAGGGTCCTTATGAAAGGGAGGCAGGAGGGCCGGAGAAAGGAGGCAGCCAGGAGAAGGTGGTGGAAACAGAGTCGGGGAGAAGACGCACCAACGGCAGTGCCGCCGGGGGACGGGCTCGAGCCAGGGGACAGGGCGCCGATTCCCCTGAGCCTCCAGAAGGAGCGTCACCCACCGTCTTAGACTTCTGGCCTCCGGAACTATGGGGCAGAAGTCTGTAGCTTTAAGCCACCAAGGTTTTGGTGACTTGTTACAGCAGTGGTAGCAGGCGATACAGACCGTGTCCCTTCCAACTCCTGCCTGCTTCTGTCTGTTCCCCTACGTCCTCTGACAGTTGTGGGGTTTTCCCCAGAGGTTGTGGCTACTGAATACCAGGGGGACGGGGCCGCCACCGGCTGGGGTGCCATTGCCAGAAACAGAATCACCTTACCCTTTCTGTTTTCTTTCTTTCTCTCTTTCTCTCTCTCTTTCTTTCCTTCCTTCCTTCCTTCCTTCCTTCCTTCCTTTCTTTCTTTCTTTCTCTATTTCTCTCTCTCTTTTTCTTTCTTTCTTTCTTCCTTCCTTCCTTCCTTCCTTCCTTCCTTCCTTCCTTCCTTCCTTTCTTTCTTTCTCTCTTCTCTTTCTTTCTCTCTTTCTCTCTCTCTCTCTCTCTCTTTCTTTCTTCCTTCCTTCCTTCCTTCCTTTCTTTCTTTCTTTCTCTCTTTCTCTCTTTCTTTCTCTCTTTCTCTCTCTGTCTCTTTCTTTCTCTCTCTCTCTTTCTTTCTTTCTCTCTCTTTCTTTTTTTCTTCCTCTTCTTTTTTTTTTTTTTAACTGAGGAGACTGGTGAGTTAAAAAAAATTCTTTTTAACATTTATTTATCACTGAGAGACAGAAAGAGGCAGACCCCAGCCACGGGAGGGGCAGGGAGAGAGAGACACACAGAATCCGAAGTGGGCTCCAGGCTCCGAGCTGTCAGGGCCTGAACTGCCAGATCATGACCTGAGAGAGACACACAGAATCCGAAGTGGGCTCCAGGCTCCGAGCTGTCAGGGCCTGAACTGCCAGATCATGACCTGAGCCGAAGTCAGACCTTAGCCTGAGGCCCATCCATGCCTTACCTTTTCTAAATGAAAAGAATGATAATGATTCTGAATTTCAAAAGGCGGAAGTCCCAAGGGCTGGGGCCACACCCATCTCACCGGGGTGTGTGAGGAGTAGGTGGGGGCAGGTCCCCGCACTGAGAGTCCTTACAGGGGTGCGGCCTGCAGCCAGCCTCCTGAGAGTCCTTACAGGGGTGCGGCCTGCAGCCAGCCTCGGATCTCCGTTGCCTCAGGTCTCTGTCGGCTCCGACGCCCCAAGAAAAATGCCACGGACTCGGGGCCTAAACAACAGAAGTGAATTCTCGCGGTTCTGGAGGCCAGGAGTCCAAGGTCGAGGTGACAGTGAGGAGGTGGGCTTGGGGTGAGGCTCCGCCCCTGGCCTGCGGACGGCCGCCTTCCGGCCACCAGCTCCCATCTGTGGCTCCTACGACGGCACCGACCCCGCCACGGGAGCTCCGCACACGCGCCGCCCCCCGGAGGCCCAGCTCCCAACGAGGCCGCGCTGGGCGCTAGGGCTTCGCCGCGTGAATTCGGTCCCGGCAGCTGGCCGGAGGCAGGAGGGAAAGGGAAGCACCCAGGCCCCCGCTTACGGCACGTCGGTGGGACTCGGCCTAGAACCGGGAGGCTGGGAGCTGGCTTCCGCCTTCCACTGGCACCTGTGGGGGGGCGTACGCCAGAGGGTGGGCCTCGCTCCCCCAGCACGACCTCTGTGCCTTCCGGGGCTGAGTCCGCCGCGCTCGGCTCTGTGCAGCACTCGGGGTGCAGGCCGGACCCGGCCGGGAGCTGAGGGTTTGCGGGGTCACCGCAGGGGTCGGACCTAAAGGAAAACTGCTCTCAGGTTCAAGGAGGCCCTCTGCCCGGCCGTCCTCCCCCCTGTGCCCTCGCGCCGTGTCCGGCATCCCACCTACCGGCGACCTTTGCGGCCAGAGCCTCCTGGGGGCCTGTCTGTCTGCGTCTGTCCCTCCAGTTGTTGTGGGCGCCAGGCGGGGGCTTTGAAAAGAGACCCAGCTCCTCCAACTCACTGTCCGGATCTGCCGACCAGGACGCTTCGCACCCGGGAGACCGGCCAGCGTCTCTCCTGGGCAGCCGAGCCCCTGCTTGGCCCAAGAGCTCAACACACACGGCACAGGGCAGACCGCACGGGCCAGCGACCGGCGGCCTTCGACCCTGCAGAAGGGTTCCTTTCCGGGCGTTCACAGAATTAAAGGTTCTTTTTTTTTTTTTTTCCTAATGTTTATTGATTTTTGAGACAGGGAGAGACAGAGCATGAGCAGGGGAAGGGTAGAGAGAGAGGGAGGGAGACACAGAATCCGAAGCAGGCTCCAGGCTCTGAGCTGCCAGCACACTGACCGTGAGATCATGACCTGAGCCGAAGCCGGATGTTTAACCGACTGAGCCACGCAGGCGCCCCTAAAGGTTCTTTCTTAAATGTTTATCCATTTATTTTGAGCGAGAGAGCGAGCAGGAGTGGGGGAGGGGCAGAGAGAGGGAGAGAATCCCAAGCAGGCTCCAGGCCGACACGGAGCTGGAACCCCAGAACCGTGAGATCCTGACCTGGCCGAAGTCGAGAGTCAGAGGCCTACGCGACCCAGCCACCCAGGTGCCCCAAGGATGAAATAGTTTTAAATTCGTCGTCAGCACTTAATGGCTGGGGAATTTCCCGTCAAAATCAGGTTTCTGGCCTCTCCTGAGTGTCGGGGGCTGGCAGGCCTCACGGGCATGGCCACCTGGCCACAGAGGGAGGCTGGGCGGGGCCGGTTTCCTGCACCTGACGGTCCCCCGAGGGCCCCTTCTTTGGCGTCACCCTGAGCCCAGACCGCTCCTCCCTGATGGCAGGGGAAAAGCTAACGGGTCTCTTTGCTCCCAATTTTGGCAGAGAGGGGGTAAAAAGTGGGAAAAACAGGCCCAGAAGCCCCCAAGGAAAACCCAGGAGAGGGCTCATTTCCTCGTGGGTGTGGCGGCCACTCCTTCGCGTCTGATGTGCCACCGAAAGTGTGTGGGACTGAATCCCCCTCCCGGGACAGGAACCCGCCCCGCCCGGACTGGACCCCTTCTTTGTGCGGACGGAGAAACTGAGGCCCAGTGGGCCCCACCTCAGTCAGGTGGCCGGGCAGCGGCGGAGCCAGGCGGCCTCCCGCAGATGTGTGGGCGCACCTGTGCCGCTGGGAGCCACACGCAGGCGGGGAGGAGGACCCTCCCCGCCTCAGCCCTGCAGGGCCTGTCAGAGACAACCCGTCCAGCGCGGGGGGGCGGCAGGTGGCCTGGGGCCTGGCTAATGGCCCGCAGGAGAGGGAGGAAGCCGATTAAGGACATTTGGCGGCGTCCTGTGGGGAGCCGGGCCCTGTCTCGCCAGAGAGACCCGGGAGCTGCGAGCCGGCAGATGGCGAGGGGCCCCGGCAGCCAGCAAGACCTGCCCGGCCAGCCTTCCTCCTCGTTAGCGTCTCGTTAGGACGCCGCTCAGCATCTGTGCCCAGGGAGAAGGGCAGCCTTTCCGGAGCAGATCTGAGGACGGGCGTACTCCCCGTGCGAGAACAGCCCCTCCGCTGCCCCTCGCGGGGTCTGAAGGCCCACCACGATCATGGCGCTGGGCGGGGGGGGGGGCACAGAGGGGAAAACTGAGGACTGAGTGGCGTTTGGCTCCCGGGGCTGGGCGGGCCAGAAGGCTGAGGTGGGAAGAGATTTTCAAGGTTAAATATGGCTGCAGCTGCCAGGCTGACGGGGAGAGGGGGTGGGGGACCCACTAGGCCTCCAGGAGACCCCAGGGCCGGGGATGCCACCTCACACCTGGGCCCTGACATGGTGTCCTTCCGTTTCTCCATCACATCATCATCACCAACACCACCATCACCATCATCACCATCATCATCACCACCATCACCACCATCATCACCGTCACCACCATCACCATGTCCACCACCATCACCACCATCATCACCGTCACCACCATCATCACCGTCACCACCATCACCATCATCACCATCATCATCACCACCATCACCATCATCACCATCATCACCACCATCACCATCATCACCATCATCATCACCACCATCACCACCATCATCACCGTCACCACCATCACCATGTCCACCACCATATCATTGTCAGCACATTAGTACCGTCACCAGCATCACCACCACCACCACCATCACCATCACCATCACCATCACTGTTATGCCCAGAATTCGGGGACCCCAAGAACCACCAGGGAGCCGAGTCCGATGCAAGAACAAAGAGCCTTTAATCGAGCTAGCTCGAGCTCAATCTCCTACCGCACCGACACAGCAGCGGGTGAAGAGAGCGGGCCCGTTCCAAAAACACAATAGTTTTAAAGGGGTCTAGGGGCAGTGGGAGGGGTGATGGTCGTGACCCTAGCCAATTGGCTGAGGAAGGGTCCATAGGTCACTGGGCGTGGTTCTTTTGGAACCGGGAAGTTGCAGGTTTTGAGCAGGCACTGGGGACTCAGGGTGGAAGAGAGGAAACACAATGGAGTCAGTCCCAGTTTGCCCTTAAGCAAAATGGAATCGGTCCCGTTTTGCCCTTACAATCACCATCACCATTGTCTTCACCATCACCACCATCGCCACCATCGCCACCATTGCCACCATCATCATCACAAACACCAGCATCACCATCACCACCATCATCACCATCAAAACCATCATCACCACCATCATCCCATCACCATCACCATCACCATCACCATCACCATCGTCTTCACCATCACTCCTCCTCCTCCTCAAGGCATCCCCAGATTCCTGTCAAGGTTGAAGGAAAGAAGAAGGAAGAGAGCCCCCCACACCTCTACACTCCGCATCTCGGCTCATGGCCGGCCTACCCCCACCCCGGTGCACCTCGGCTCCCTCCCCCACCCCGTGCACACACACAGCCTTCTTCACTGGGCAGGCCTCCGAGCTCCCTGGATTTGACCTCGGCCGCCTCTAAGTCCTAACCCGACCCCAGCCTACTCAGCAGGTCTACTCCCCTGTTCGCGAGCTCAGGTGAGCACGGGGGGCAGGAGCCGTGTTTCCAACCTGCTAATCCCTGTTTTAGGTCAAGGCCTGTTAGGTGCTCAGTGAACACTAACAGAAGTGGGGGAGGAAGGGAGAGGAGAGGAGGGAAGGGAACGGAGGAGGAAGAAAGGAAACGGAGGGGAAAGAGGGAAGGAAAGACATCTGAAAAATCCATCGAATTTTCCCTCTTGGCTGAGACTCACAAATTCCCTGGAAAATGAAAGCTTCCCAGATCACACACGGCTTGACTACAGGCCTCTGCCAAACCCTACGGTTCTGCGAAGTAAGTTTTGTTCCCTTCCCCGGAGAGGACAGAACGTCTGCCCTTGGATAAAAGGACGCCAAGATGGGAACGTGGG
The DNA here is from genome assembly GCA_030068075.1 of Paguma larvata. Lineage (NCBI taxonomy): Eukaryota > Metazoa > Chordata > Mammalia > Carnivora > Viverridae > Paguma > Paguma larvata. The sequence goes on from JAINVK010000061.1 coordinate 332,729, forward strand.
AGTCTGCCCATGCCGGTCGTCAGACAGGCAGGCTCCCTACAAACCGATGGCGCCCTCGGCGTGCCCTGGAGCGAGGTCGGCTGAACTCCGCTCCAGACTCCCGGCTCCTGGGGCCACATCACGGCATCATGGCAAGGCGTGGGGCCCCGAGAAGGCCTCGGGCGCCCGCAGGGTCCTGATGGCCGCGGGGGGCTCAGAAGGTCCCGCACTGGCTGTGCCCCGGCCTGAGGAGCGGAGGTCCCACCCCCGCCCCTCGCACCTGCTTGGAGCGCCCCCTTCTCTTGATGGGAGTGGGACATCGGATGGCCCCATACCCCACATTGTCACCGTGAGATCCGGAAGGTTCTGGCTGGCTCCTCCTGGCCTCTATTTGGCACACAGGGCCTCTGTCCGGGGGTCTACCGGGAGATCTCAGGGGCAAACGCCGAGGTCCCCGGCCAAGGCTGATGTGTGCAGAACACCTCGAATGCCAAGAGCCCCCAAGATACGAACGAGACGAAGGTGAACGTGACAGATACACCCAGGGACGGCCACCTCGGTGGCCAGGGCAACGCTGCTTGGTGTCTGTAAGGGCGTCCGGATGTTACGGGGCTGGGTAGGGGGATCGCTAGCCCATGCTCCTCAGCGCTGGGTGTGGGGTGCCCACACCCCTGCCCCCGCGATTGCAGGCCATCATGGTGTCAGCGTGGTCCCCGGGAGCCTCCACATCAGCCTGGCGGCTCCCGGCGTCGCCTCCCACCAGGGCAGCCTCTGGGGCAGGTCCCAGCCCTGACCAGGAAGGGTTTGCAGGCGGAGAGCAGGGCAGCTCGCACAGCGGGGGTCCGGGTCTCAAGGGGCCACGCCGCACCCCCCCACCCCCCCACCCCACCCCCAGCCACAGCCAGCCGCTCGGCGCCGCCCCCTGGGAGGGCCTGGAGGCTCGCAGCCACAGACTCGTGTGGGGACAGGCCGGGGTGCCCCACCTCCGAGGCAGCTCGGCTCCAACACGTCTTTACTTGTGTGGGGAGACAGCTCCTTGCTTGGGTTCAAGCCCGCCTCCCCACTCCGGCCCCCGCCATGCTGCCTGCCTCCCCGGGGGACCCTGGGCCCTGCTCTCGAAATGGGAAGTCACCTGCCTCACCCGCCCCGTGTCAGTGACATCTTCTGCCAGCCCCTCTGCGTGCACACACGCTCTCCCAGCACACCTCACCCCGACAGCCATAGCTGCCCTTCCCCCCCGGCGCACATCCGTCCTGAGACTGGGGTTTGCCATCATCTGAGACGGACTCTCAGTCGCCGGGATAACTCAGGGAGCCTCGGGAGGAGCTCCGCGTCCCCGCCCCTAAAACGGGAGCTCGCCACCGGCCAGGAAACGCTCTCATGGAGATCAGACGGGAGGATGGCTCGCGGGGGCTTATTACCCACCATCCACTCGGCTCCAACTCCCCGCAGAGATCATCACCCCACATCCCCATGAGTCAGGTAAACTGAGGCACGGGGAGGCTGAGGGTCCGAGGGTCGTGTTCACCAGCGCACTCGGGGCAGAGGTGGCCGGGAGCAGCTCCGGCCGTGCAGGCCACCCACCCCCAAGCCCCGAAGCCTGCGGCCCGGAGCCCGTTCTGGGCCGGCGGCAGAGCCGCGCGTGTTAAGGAGAGGCCGGCACCCGGGAGGTAGGGACCCACGGCCAAGGCCCCGGATGGCGCTGCTGACCCGTCCAGACTCTCTGCCTCGCTGCCCTCTCCCCAGCTCCCGCGAGGGGTCACCTGTTTGCCTGCAGCTCTCCCAACCCGACCGCCCCGCAAAAGACTCGCGGACCACGGCTCCTGCAGTACTGTGGAGGTCGTCCTGGGCAGGGCTGGCAGGTGAGGGGTGAGCAGGGCTGGGCTGGGCAGGGGAGGGTGGACAGAGCAGGGCTGGGCAGGACCAGCCTGGGCTGGGAAGGAGCTGGATCCCCCAGGGGAAGGGGAATTACCCTAGAATACAGGAGGGCTCTCCGGTGCCCCTGACTTGCTGTGTGACCCCAGCAGTCACCCACCCTCTCTGGGCAGCAGGCTCTGCCCCACCTCTCCCTGGACGGAGAGGCTGCAGGAGGTCACGTGGGTGCCCTGGCAGGAGGGTCTTCTAGGCGTTTCCCACTGTAATCCCCAAACAAACCTGCCCGCAAGAAGCCAAGGCTGCTGGGGGTGTTAGGTAACACCCCAGTGTCGCCTCGTGTCCCTCGGAAGGACGCAGCGCGGCCGGGACCAGACCTGCCTGGAGCCCAGGAGGCAGCTTCAGCAGCGGGTCCTGCCGGTCGGGCTGGGGCTGGAGGCGACAGCCGTGGGCTCCGGAGAGCGCGAGCGGGGGCAGCTGTGCTTACAGCTGGGATGCTGATCTCCACAGCCCCTGGGAGCGGACGTCCCCTGCGGTGACCCCCTGACCCCGCCCGGCCACCGCACCCTGCCGCACAGCCCTGGAAACGCCCCGGACCACCAGTCAGACTCTCCCTGTGCGTGCCCCGGCCACCAGCTCCGGAGCTGCAGGGTCCCCTCCGAGAAGACCGGCTGGGAGTCCCAGGGTCCGTGGCATCGGCTGAGCCTTCCGCTGGCTGGCGGGGGAGACCAGCCCGGAGCGGGGAGCGAGCCTGCGCCCACATGCCTTGCTGCACGGTGAGTGCCGCCCGGGGAGGGGGCTCCCCTGGGCCCGTGGGGAGGAGCCACGCGGGAGGCGGGGGTGCCGGTGCGCTGAGGGCGCTTGGACCCTGGACTTGGAGAACCTGGAACCGCCTGGGGAGGGGGCCGGGGAGCGGCAGGTGGCGGGAGAGCCCGGTTTTCTGCTGACTTCTTCCAAGTTCCCTGGGGGCCGGCGCCCCGGCCGGCCTGGCCCTAGCTCTGCCCGCTGCCCCCGGCAGTGCCCGGCCGGCGGCGTCCCGAGGACCGAGCCGAGTGGGCAGTGGAACTGGGCGGCCGCACCGTGCTGCATTGCACCCACGTCCCGGGCGCTCGCCCGCTCGCTCGCTCCTCGCTCGCTCGGGCCAGCGCCACCTCCAGGGGACCTGGGCCGTCAGCCCCCTCTTCGGCCGGCCAGCTGGGACGCCGCACGGGGGCTCGGGGACTTCGAGGCAGACAAGCGCCCCCTTCACGGTCACTTGGGAAGCGCGCTCTCCCCTTCTCAGCGACTTTTGGCTGCTTTGCCCTCAACGATTTGTTTTTTAAAAACCAGACTTGGAAAGGGGGGCACTGGCCGAGTGGAGGAGAGAGGCAGAGAGGCGCTCGGGGCGGTGGCGGCGGAGGGGGAGGAGGGTTCCTCGGGACCTGGGGGCAGATCGTGGGGTCTGAGGGGCCCAGTCGCCCCTCGTGCTGGAGGAGGACTGGCCTCAGGCCAGAGATCTCAGGGGGAGCCGACCCTCGGCCTGAGGCCCTGGGACGCAGGTGTCATGGGGGGCAGTGTCGGCCGGCCAGCTGCTGTGCGGGACAGCTGCGGGTCACATTCAGGTGCTGGGGGGGAGGGGAGGAGCAGGAGCAGCTCCCTCCTGGCCCCGTGTTTGGGTGAGTTCCTCACTTTTCCGAATTCTGTGATGGCTACGTAGGTGCGCGGGAGCCCGCCGGGTGCCCGGCAAGGTCAGGGCTGCGCCTCCTTGGCCACCCACCTTGGGGCTCCCTCCCCCCACGTTTATGTAACGAGAGGTGGCTGCAGCCAAGACCCGCTGTTCGGAACACTGGACGGGGGGCACCGTTACCGTTAGCGCCCACGGGGGCAGCGGAGGCCAGCTCGGGACCTGGGTGGGCCCTCGGGGAGTGGCTTCGGGGCTGGAGCTCTGCGTTCTCCGGGAAGGAGCCAGCCGGCCTGAGCTGCTGGGACTGTGTCGAGGCGCGGCGGGCCGGGCCCCAATCTGCCTTCTTCCCAGCGGCGTGTCCTCGGCCGGCACGGCCTCCTCTCTCTGCCTTGCCTTCCCTGCCTGTGAAATGGGACGGTGGTATTAATAATGGTGCACGCCTGGCCATTCTTGTGAGAATTAAGTGAGCTTCTGTGTGTGTGTTGGGGGGGGTGGCTGGTGCTTCGTGACCTCACGCGTGACCTCATGTGACCTCATGTGTGTCGGCCATGGTCTCCGGCTCTTTAAACAATCGTGAACTTTGTTTTAATTTTATTTTTGGAGAGCGAGAAACCGAGCAGGGGAGAGGGGCAGAGGGAGAGAGAGTCCGGTCGGTGCAGAGCCCACGACCCCGGGATCACCACCTGTGCCGACATCAGTCGGACACTCGCTCGGCTGAGTCCCCCGGGCGCCCCGACAGCCGTTAGCTGTGCTGCTCTGTCTTCTACTCGTCTTCGAGGGAAAACGAGTTCCCGTCTCGGGGCGTCAGGTAGCTCTTGACGGGCTCGCGGGGGCAAGACGCCGTGCCCGCAGGCCGGGCGCTCACAGTCCCCGTGCTCGGCGCCGGCGGTGCTCGGGGAGATGCCGGTCGTGTAAGGCTACGCAGAAGGCTCTCTGGGCTCTGACCCCGGGGCGCCTGCCTGGGCTGAGCACCCCCCCCGCCCCGTCTCAGCAGATGAGACCCCCTCCCCCGGGGGCCACAGGGGAGCCACCCGGAGCTTCCGGCAGGAGCTTCGCGGCCTCTGCGGCCAGGGGACATCGGGTCTGCCGGCACCCCGTCCCCCGGGCTGGGCGGCGACCCTCTCACGGCCGGACCCCCCGCACCGCCCGCCCTGCAGAGCCTGCTGCTCTTGGTTCCTCAACATTCCCACTGCCTCCGGCTGGCTCCTGGCCTTGGCCGCCTGCCTGGAGGAGGTGAGGAGAGGAATACTAAGGAGGAACTTCAGGCCCAGGCCCCTTGCCCACGGCCAGGGAAGGGGGAGAGCAGAGGGAGCCAGGCCCTGTGCCCGCCGCCCCTCCCCGCTGCTGGGGGGGTGAAGGTGGGGGCTCCCGTCCCGGCCCCTCCCTGCTGCTCCCAGGGTCAGATCCTGGCCTCTCCCGCTAGGAGGGGGCCTTCCCGACCTTTGGAGGGAGCCTCCTGCTGGTGAGATTTAAGGCCTCTCTGCAGACACGTGGGGGTGGGCAGGGCAGGGGCCTGGGAGCTGGCGGGAGCCGGAGAAGGAGGTGAAGGCGTTAGGCATTTTGGGGGTGCACTTGGGCCCGTGTGAGCAATGAGACGGGGCCCGGATAGTCCCAAACCAAGCCTCCTGGCTGGGCTCCTGCCTCCCTCCAGGGAGCCCCCAGGGGCCGAGACCACCGGGCTCCACACCCTCTCTGCCTCCTGCCTCCCCCCAGCCTCCAGCGCGGGCTCCCTCCCCCCCTCTCTCCCCGGGGTGGAGCCGGGGGAGGCAAGGATGCCTGGACCCTGCCAGTCAGAGGAGCCGGGACGCTGCCCAGCACCAGGGTGACCTGGGACGTGTCCCAGGGCCCTTCTGGGCCTTGATTTCCAGCTGGCAAGTTCCACGTCTCAGCTGGCTGACCGAGTCAGAAGCCAGCATCTTCCAGATGGCCGTCCTCGCTGTCCCATCCATCTTTGTCACACCCACGTCTGTCCTCCAGACCTCTGCCCCCCCCATCCCTTGGCCGCCCTGGGCTCCTTCCCCAGGCTCCTCGGGGCCCTGAGGACTGGCTCAGCAGGAGGGCGGCCCCCACCCTGAGGAAGGAGCCCCCCACCTCACCAGGGAACCCCTGAGCCGTCGGCCCTTCCCTCAATCCGCCTTGCTCCGAGCACGGCAGCCAGGGCGCGACCCCACGTGGAACCCACACCCCTTCTCTGACCAGCGGCTGGTCTGTCTGTCCAGCCATGAATGTCCCAGTCAAGCACTTACGGGCACCGTCCTGCGTAACCTCTCTGGGGGGCCAGGAGCGCAGGGAAGAGTTGCTCTCGGCCCCCATGCGGCCCCGCGCCGGCGCAGGCCTGGGGCCGGCTGAGTGCAGGGCGCCGTGATGATCGCAGTGACTCCTGCTCCCTCCTGCTTCCTGCGTGCACTGTGCTGGGGGCCCTCCTCCAACCCCCACCGCCACCTGTGAGTAAGGGCCCCGTGACCCCATTTACAGCTGGGGAAACTGAGGCATGTGGCACTTGTATTGGTTAGCTAGTGCCGTGTAACAAATTGGCACAAACAGCAGCTTAAAATGACCCCCGGCTACGGGCGCTGGGGGGCTTGGTCAGGTAAGCATCCGACGCTTGATTTCAGCTCAGGTCATGATCTCACAGTTCGTGAGTTCGATCCCTGGGTCGGGCTCTGTGCTGACAGCTTGGAGCCTGGAGCCTGCTTCGGATTCTGTGTCTCCTTCTCTGCCCCTCCCCCACTCAGGCTCACTTGCTCTCTCATCATCTTAAAATAAACATTTAAAAACAAAAACGACCCCCAGCTACTGTTTCCTGTGCTCAGAAATCAGGGTTCTGGCTCTTGGGAAGACTCTGCTTCCAATAACTTATTCGGGTTATCGGCCAAATTCGGTTCCTTGCAGCTGCAGGACTGCCAGCAGGCCACCCCAAGTTCCCTGCCACCTGGCCCCTCCATCCGCAAGCCGGCCACAGAGAGCGTCTGTTGTGCAGAGGCCTCCCACACTTGGAAGCCCCGCTCCTCTGTGTCTGACCACCCCCCACCCCGCCCCCCGGGCCCAGGCCTCGGGTCTGCCCCGATTTCCCTTTTCACGAACCCAGAGTCGCCCAAGCAGGGGCCTCGACTACACCTGCCAAGGTCGCCGTTGCCAGGTCGCGTGACTCCATCCCAGAAGCCTCGTCTCTCACACTCCCAGCTCCCAGGCCCAAGGTCTTCAGGTCATCAAATTCTGCCCGCCCCAAGGTTCCGTGACTTTCTGGGTCAAACGGCTCGTGTGCAGCAGAGTGGCCGTCCCCAACCTGGGAGGCCCGGTCCCGGGAAATCAGCCCAGCAGGGAGGGAGCCCCAAGCCCAGGCGACGAGGCCCCAGGAGGCACGGACGTGTGTGCGGGAACCCCGGGGGCCACGTCCGTCCTGTCCGCGTCCGCACGGAGCGGGGCCTGGGGAGCCGAGGAGGAAGCCTTGGAGTATGCAGGGGGCACACGGCCCAGCGGCATCCCTGCCTGGTGTCCCGGGCCGGCCGCTTCCTGCCAGGGAGCTGAGGCAGCAGGAGTTCGAGCCCTCCCTCCGAGCCCCCCTGCCAGCCCCAGTCCCACGCGCCGCCCACAGGGAGACCTCCAGCCTCCTCGGCCCCCGGGGCATGCGTGAGGTTTCTCTGCTCCCCACTTCTCCCGGAGCAACTGCCTTCCTTCCCGGCAGAGGTCACTGTGGGGTAAGGGCCCGGCCGCTGGAGGTTGGGGCGGGGGGGGGGGGGGGGGGGGGGGGGGGGGGCGGTGGCCACCCTTTCAGTGCAGGCGCAGGGGAGAGGCAGCGCAGGAGGAGCAGGTGGGCGGGGCTGAGGCCCGGGCTGGAGCCAGAGGCTGCCTTGTTCACAGGTGAGCGCCCGTGGACAGGGAGCGGGGACAACTCTGTGAGTTGGTGACTTGCTGAGGATGACTGTGAAGGACCAGGGCCGTTGCCAGCACCAGCCCTCACCCATCTTGACCACTGAGACACCACGGAGCATTAATGGTGCGCCTACTGTATGCCAGGCACAGGGCCCTGCTGTTCAGGGGCATTCTCTCATGGAACCCTCCCGAAAACCTGGCCAAGAAGCTGGTGTTAAAATCTCCATTTTGCAGACGGGGGAGTCCGAGGCTTGTCGAACGACCCGCTGGGCTGTCTGCCAGAATAAAGTTGCAGAGAGACCTGACCAACCACCCGCACCGGTCTCCACCCCCCCCCCCCCTCAGCTCTTCTTTGAGGGAGGAGATAATTATCACAAACCCCTTCCGGATCAAGATGATTCATGTTGTGCCTCCCAGTAAGAAGGCCCAGCTCCTTAGTGAAAGATTCCAGATAAGCTACTGGCAGTCACTCACACCCTTAGTATGAATTAGCAGGGAGAGAGCTGTTACGACCAGGTCACAGAATAGCATGCAGAGCGCTGGGTGCCCAGCAGCTATTAAGCATACCCAGAGAACCTCATACCGGGTTTCAGGGGGAGGGGGTTCCCTAAGTAAGGGCGTGCACCCTGCAGGAGAGCCCCAGCGGGCCCTGCGGAGAGAGGAGCGGCCACCCTCACCCCTGCCCACCACGGGACCAGGGGGCATACCTGGCAGGGCTGCAGAGATGGGGCCCCCGGTCCTGTCCGAGCGCAGCCTTCCCTCTGCCTGTCTCGGCAGGGGCCCCTGGCTGGCCGGGAGGCAGGGCAGGGGGCAGAGGTGTCGGGGAGGCGAGGCGGGTGCTCCAGAGAGCCCAGAGCCCCACAGACACGGGGAGCCCGCCTGGGCCTGCCGAGGAGACCGTCTCCATCTCCGGAGGCCCCGTACTCGGGGCTGGGGCAGAGGTGCCCACGGGGAGGGTCCCCTTTCTGCCGCTCCTCTCTCTCGGCGGGAAAGAGGTGGCCGGCCCCGGGCGGGGGAGGCAGGGCTAAAGCTTCCTAGAGCGCCCCCATCTTCCTTGGCCTCCTGTTTGTCAGGAAGGATCTGACCGAGGGTCCCTGGAGGTCAGCTGGGACCAGAAAGTGCAGGAAAGAGCACCCGGGCCCCGGGAAAGGCGTGGCCCCGGGGAGCTTCCCAGCCACACCCCCCTGCCCGTGAGACCTGGGGCTCGAGCCAGCTGCGCCCGGGCTGTGTCCCTGGGGCCCGGGGCTCCTGCTGGCCTCGCACGGGGCCGACGGCAGCCTCGGCACAGGCCGGCTCTCAGATACGCCAGCCTCTTCCCTCCTCTCGGTGCAGAGGGGTCCCCTGGTGACTCTCTAGGGTCCCAGACCTCCGGCGGGTCCCCCCTACTCCTCCCTCGCGGGCCCCCGCCCCGAGCCCGGAGCCGGAATCCCAGCTGCCCGCAGGGGTGGGGGGAGACTGCCATGCGCAGTGCTTCGCTCCAAGTGACCTATTTCTAAAATAGAGAGGCGTTTGTGCACGTGGGGGGGCGGGGGTCACGTACCCACCGGACCGCCTGCTTCCGGAGAAGGACGGCCGCTGGACCCAGCCCCGCCGGCCCTCCCTCCCTGCCCCTCCGTCCCTCGGTCCTTCGGGCTGGGTTGAGGGGGGACCTTCGCGCCCCAGAACCTGCCTGTGCTGTGCTCGGTGCCTGGGGCCCCGCGCGGCAAGGGAGCCGACTCCCGCCATCTGCCTGCGGCTTGTGAGGTTGGGGGCGCCCCGAGGGACCCGGTGCATCTGCCCGGCTGTGAATTCGCGCCCCCGGGGGTGCCCGTCAAACCCACCGCCCCGTCGCCAATTACCCAGGAGCCCCTGGGGGTGGGGGGGGGAGGCCCTCTCCGACTCGGCCCTGCGGCTGTCAGGGAGGGGCTTCCCAGAAGGAGGTGGGTCCTCTAGAGCCCCCACTTGGAAAACAGGTCGGAAATAGGAGGGGGCCGAGGGACCACAGGGGGGCTGTCCGGGGAGCACCCACAGAGGGCAGACTCGTGTCTGCCTGTTCGGCACGGACAAAACCCCTCTGTCTAGAACCAGCGGGAGTGGACATTCCCAGGACCTCGGAATCCCCTCCGTCCCACGAGCTGGACGTTGAGCCCCGCGAAGCCCCCAGTCCTCTCAAGAACCGACGGACAATCCGCACGGAGGCTGGGCCGCCCCTGGGGACTCCGAGGGGACCCAGGGGAGCCAGGGGATATCCAGGAGGGCTTCCAGGAGGAAGCGGGGCCCGAGCCCAGAGCTGAGGGAGGAGCGGGCTCACGAGCAGAAGCGATGCGGGCTGGGGGCGGCGAGTCCCCGCGGCGGGAGGGTGCCGGGCCCACGCCGGCCTGCAGGACGCGCTTCCGCTGCTGGATTGTTCTCCCTTTCATGTTCTTGGCCCTCGCGCGGTCAAGCCCAGGCGTCAGCTCCCGCATTCGCACCCCTGGCTTCGTTGGTTTGAGAAGCCGCGGGCTCCCGAGCGGCTCCCTCGGCTCACCGGGACGGCTCCCCTCCTTGCTCAGAGCCATCCCTCTGCACAGCCCTTCCGGAACCTTCCCCTTCTGGTTCAGCTGCCCCCTCCCAGAGCCAGGTTCTTAGGTCGAATGAGCGTAAGACCCACCTGGTAGCCAAAAACTCAACACCCCAGCCCCTCCAGGAACCCGAGAACCCGCGGGTCGCACCGGGCCCCTGGGATCCGCACTCGCCGCCCTGTGCCGGCGAGCCAGCCCCCCCACCCCGCCCCTGCAGCAGCGGCCGCCTCGCTGCCCCCAGCGCGACGACCCCACGGCAAGTGCGTCGGGGGCCTGACCGGCAGCCCCTCCGATGAGGCCTGGCCCGTGAGTGGGCGCCCGCCGCCGGCAGCCCCCCGCCCGTGTGCCGCTAGCCACCAGGGACCTGCTGTCTGGTGCGCACAGACGACCCTCAACGCCGCTCCCCGCGGCCGAGCACGGACGCTTCTAGCAGGGCCCGGGCCGCCTCGCGCGTCTCCGAGGGGCCAACGTCGGCCTTCTCGTGACGACCCAGGAGAGCGATGACGCGGCACGTTAAACAGGTGACGTTCCGGTCACGGCGACAACGCGCAGACTCCGGCCCCGCCCACCGGCCACGCCTGGCCCGTCCTGGTTCCCCTCCCGCGGCCCACGCCCTGGGCCTCCGAGGGAGCAGAGCGGATCTTCAGGCGACTTGCCTGTCGTCGTACCTACTCCGAAAACGGCCTTCTGCCGCGACCGTTTCTCAGACCTGACGCTCCCGTTTTATGGTGACGTCAACCACCCCACGCGAGCAGCCGACCTCCGAAGCCTTCGAAACCCGTGGTTCCATTTCGAGCCGAGTTTATTTTCATGAATAAAAATCTTCCAGGAAGAAACGCCCCCTTACACCTTCATCGGAGAATCCAGAGCTGGAAGGGTGCGTCGGTCACGGCCCGTCGTCCCGGACATACCGTCACCTGCGCGGGAGGCTCGTCCGCACGCACAGCCAGAGTTAACAGTGAAATTCTTTCCCACCGAGACGGGCTGCGGCCTCTGAATCCTGGCGAGAATGCGCTGGGCCCTGGTTCTGCCCCGGGGGTCCCGGCTGGAGCTCAGGGGGGCTTAAGCAGGTTACAATGCACTGGGATCCTCGCCTCCTAGGATACACACAGTATACCTCTGTTAATGTGACCTAAGCATGTGTGCGTACGTGTGTGTGTGCGCGCGTGTGTCTGTGTAGCGTCTGTATTGCATGCAGTAACAATTTCACGAGGCTCTCCTTCAGACAATGCTTGAATTTACTAAGGGCCCCGGGTAAGTCCTATAGCGTGAAGGTCAAATGCCCTCCCAGACACACCCACAACAGCATTTTGCCACCCGTCTGGGCATCCCTTAGACATCATATAGGCCATCGTGATGGGCTTTTGTGAACGTTTGTTTCTCCCGCACCTCCCCTGGCCTGAGGGCGAGTGCCCGAGTAGGTGAAGGTAACTGATGGCTCAGTGGGCCACATGCTCCTCAGACACGTCCCCCTCAGGGAGCAGGCGGGGAGGGCACTGGTGGACTGGTGATGTCCTGTGTCTTTCCGTGTGCCGATCAGCCACTCACATGTCTTCCTCGGAGAAACGTCTCTTCAAGTCCTTTGCCTGTTTTTGAATCGAGTGTGTTGTTGACTTATAGATCTTTATATATGCTGGGTACTAATCCCTTATCGGCTCTGTGCAGAGATTCTCTTCTTCCGTGGGCCGCCTTCTCACTCGGTGGGCGGTGTTCCACGATGCGCCAAAGTTTTCCATCTTAATCAAGTCCAATTCGTCTATTTTGTCTTTCGTTGCCCGCGACCCTTGGCGTCACATCCAAGAAGTCACCGCCCAACCCAGGGTCACGAGGCTTTCCCCCCGTGTTTTCCTCTAGGGCTTCTATAGCTTTCACTCCTACGTTCAGGGCTTTGATCCATCTCGAGTTAATTTCTGTACATGGTGTGACGTAGGGCCCAACATCACCCTTCTGCACGTGCACGTCCGGTACCCCGGAGGCCATTCCCGAAAATCCCCCCTCCCTCCGTCGAATGGTCTCGGCAGTCCCGCGGCGTCTTGCAGATTGTTCTGCCGTGTGTGAGGGTTGATCTCTGGGCTCTCACCCGTTCTGTCAGGCCGTGCCTCTGTCTTTATGCCAGTATCGCGTTGTTTTGATAACGTAGCTTTGTGGGAAGTTTTGAAATCAGGACGAATAAATCCTCTGGCTTTGTTCTTTTTCAACATCGTTTTGGCCGTGCAGGGGCCCTCGTGGTTTCATAGGAATTTTTGGATGGATTTTTTTCTCTTTCTGCAAAAATTGGGGATTTGGGGGGATTTTCCTAGAGGTTGCATTGGGTCTGTAGATTGCTTTCAGAGTATTGGAATTTCTTTAAATGTTTATTTATTTACTTAGTGCGGGCGGGGGGGAGGGGAGAACCCAACGCAGGGCTCGAGCCCACAACCCCAGGATCATGACCTGAGCAGAAATCAAGAGTCAGATGCTGAACCAGCTGAGCCACCCAGGAGCCCCCCAAGTCGTATCGACGTCTCGATGGGCAGTTCCTTTTTGTCCTGGACCCTTTTCACCTGCCAACAGGTTTGGGGTCTGAAGGGAGAGCAGTCACTGCAGAAAAGCAGATAAACAGCTTTTCAGAGTCTAGACCTGTGCAGCCTGTCACAGCAGCCGCTAGTCACGCTGGCCTAGGCGAACAGATGTCATGGTCGTTAAAATTCAGTTTCCCAGTCCCACGGGCCATATTCCAAGCGCTTGGCAACCATACGTGGCTGGTGGCCACCAAATTGGGCTTACCAGACGCAGCTCACCAGACGTTTCCGGCATTTCAGAAAGTGCAGTTGAATGGTGTCATTCTAGACTTTTTTTTTTTTAACTTTCCTCTCTTTATTCCAGCAAATGAACAATAAAAAATACATGAAATCATACTGTCAGCAAGTCCGAGAATAAACATCAAATGTGACGGTTCTCCCTTTTAAGACAGAACTAGGGGAAGAATTTTTTTTTTTTTTGAAGAGCACTATCAGTTAAATTGTATCTAAATACACATTACTACTTTAACACATCAAGACTTTGAAGGAGAAGGAGGGCTAGGTCTTCGTCAGTACATGAAGTGGCTCTTGCAGTCTGTTTGCCCAGAAGCCATCTTTTATCGCGCATCCTGTGGCTCGACTGTGCTGCTCTCTTAACGTTGATCGTGTGATCTGTATGGCTCTGGAATTGGAAACTGGGAAAACAGATCGATTTAGGGATGGAGAGTGTCTACAGACGAGGCATTTGCACTAACTGCAAAGACTTGGGCCTGTATTCCTTCCCTTTAATATGTCTGATAGGCGAACCCACCAAATTTGACTGAGTTATTCCCATTCGATGAGCACCGTCTGTAGTCCTGTGGGTCACACGGGGTCGAGCAGGTGAGTTTCCCATTTCAGGTGACCCTACGTTAGAGAATATTGGGGTGTAGCAAGAAACTTGATAAAAATACACAGTAGGAAAATAAGCATCGACCAAAGAGAAATTAATGATCAGTTATCAATATTTTAAGGCTGAGACCTAAGACGGTTACTAACGTATATTCCTTTTCCGAGTGTAATTGGCACACAGCACTCCTCTGTCTCAAGAGCACATCATTGTGTCTTGGCGTTTTCATACATTGAGGTGTGATCCCCCAGGGAACCCAAGCACTGCCTGTCACCCAACGGGGTTGTCACCTGTGGCCGTATTCCCTGGGCTGTGCCTTACTTCCCAGTGGCTCGTTTATTTATCTTGCAACTAGAAATTTGTACCTCTTGTTGTCATTGTTGTTCTTTGTTTTGTTTTAATCGTATGCATTTCTTTTTGTTTTAAAGTTTATTTTTATTTATTTCGAGAGCGGGGGAGGGGCAGAGAGAGAGAGGGAGAGACAGAATCCCAAGCAGGCTCCATGCTGTCAGCGCAGAGCCCGACGCGGGGCTGGATCTCATGAACTGTGAGATCATGATCAAGAGTCAGACACTTAACCGACTGAGCCACCCAGGCGCCCCTGGAAGTTTGTTCTTCTTAATCCGCTTCTCCTACTTTGCCTGCCCGCCCCCACTCTGGCAAGCAACAGTTTCCTTCCTGTGGTCTGTTCCTGTTTTGGTTTGTGTGTTTGTTTTGTGTTTTCAGAGTCTACATAGAAGTGAAACCGTATGGTATTTGTCTTTCTCTGTCTGACTGATTTCACTTACTGTAATGCCCCCTGAGCCCCTCGGTGTCGCTGCAGATGGTAGAATTCCCTTCTTTTTTACGGCTGAATAATATCCCCACGTGCCCGTGTGTACAGCATCTCGGTCCATTCAGCCATCGGCGGACAATTAGGTAGTCTCCCCGTCTTGGCTATCGTAAATAATGCTGCAGCACGCAGGGTTCCAGACAGCCTTTCAAATTAATGTTTTCTTCCTTCCTTCCTTCCTTTCTTCCTTCCTTCCTTCCTTCCCTCCTTCCTTCCTTCCTTCCTTCCTCTCTCCCTCCCTCCTCCCCCTTCTTTCTTTCTTTTAGACAAATACCTGAAAGTGAAATCACAGGTCACACGTTACTTCTATTTTTTTAAGTTTCCGAGGAACCTCCACACCGCTGTGCTAATTTGCATTCCCACCAACAGCGCACGAGGGAGGGTTCCTTTTCCTCCCCATCCTCACGGGCACCTGTTGCTGTTTGCATTTTTGCTTTCAGCCACTCTGACCGGCGCTCTGGATTTGCGTTTGCTCGGGGAGGGATGTGGAGTGACTTCTGTGCCTGCTGGCCATCTGTGTGTCTTCGGTGAAATGTCCGTTCAGGTCCCCTATCCACTTTCAAATCAGGTTAATTTTTTTTCTTAATAGTGAGTTGTCGGTGTTCTTTATGTAGTTTGGACACTAACCCCTGTCGGATGTCTGATTTGCATATAGCTTCTGGCAGGCGGTGCATTGCCTGGGTTGGTGGTTTCCCTGGCAGAGCGGAAACTTCCGTTTGCTGTAATCCTGCTTCTTAATTTTAGCTCTGTGGCCCTTGCCTGAGGAGACTGGCCTGAAAATGCATCGCCGAGACCAATGTCGGAGGAGTTAGTGCCTGCGCTCTCTCCCGGGCTCACGGGTAGGTCTTTTACCCGCCTGGAGCCGGGCTGTGCGTGCTGCGGGTAGGGGTCCCGCTCTATTCCTTGAACGCGGCTGTCTGTCCTGGACTTGGCTGAGTGGCAAGAGGCCCAAAGTAGAAATATACACGTCCCCAGTCTGGACGGGCTGAGGTTCTTCCGCAAAATAGGCCCTCAAATTAGAGTCAAGACAGTTATGGTCTGGGGAGGGAGAGCTGTCGGAAGGGAGAGTTACGATTGTTCCCGTTCCGCCGGATGGAGGGCGTGGACCTCAAGGGACTGATTTTCCTTCCGAAGCAGGAAGAATGGAGAGGGAGTGGTGGTCTTCTCTCGAGTCTGCCTGTCCTCCGAGGAGACACAGGAGCCAAAGGCCCAGCCGGCCCTGCACGTGCCCCGGACGGGACACCTGGGCCCCGTTCTCTCTCCCCTCGTAAAAACCGAGGTGACGGCCTCACCTTTGTCTTCTCTGCTCTCAGTGACCCAACGAGGACTCCCTTTCCTCCTGTGGTTGGCACCGGGAGAGAGTCAGGGTAGCTGCACCCGGGCGCCCTGCCCCCTCCGAAGCTGAGCCCTCTGCAGCAGCCCCCCATCCCCGGGGTCGCGCACGAGCCGCTTCTTTGGCAGCAACGTAAGGTGTGAGCTGCACGGCTGGGGCACGCCGGCCTGTCCCAGGACACGCTCGGCACCCAGCAGCTCAGAGGAGCAGTGACGGGCCTGCCTGGCCCTGGCCGCACACACTCTGGCCCCAGGGACGGCTCCGGGTGGGGCCGAACGCCTCCAGGGAGGGCCAGATGGAGACCCTCAGGCCTCCTGCGGTGACAGGCATCTCGGCTCCCAGCCAGGCCAGGGCACGCTTCCGCTTCTAGGGACACTTGCAGAGACTCCGAGGCACACCTGCTCTGCCCTCGCAGCCCGCGGTGTCAGCGGCTCCCATGTCCTGCGCCGGCTGTCACACCAGCCGGGGCTGGTGACCAACGTCTATAGTCCCCTGCCCACCGCCCCCTGGCCATGTTCTGGGAACCACACTTTGAGGACTTGGGTCCCCCTGCCCGGGCCTGGCAATAAGACCCCGGGTAGTCGGGCCTGGAAGCATCTCTGGAAAGGGCAGGAGCGGCTCCTCCACACGGGGGCCCCTCCTGAGCACCCGCAGGCCCTGTGTGTCCAGGGCCGGCCGAGCCTGTCCTCGCTTCCTTCTCTCTGATGAACGGACTGTATTTACGTATTTCAAATCATCGCTTGCCCCTTACGTGTGTACACTTTCCCACTGTTCCCCCGACATGCCTTTCCGAAGCGTAATTATACTCCGGAAAGTTCGCCCTTTCCAGGCGGTAGCTGCATGAGCTTGGCCACGTGTCTGTCGTCGTGTAAACCACCACGGCCAGCGGAAAGTCAGTTCCGACCGCCCGCGGGGTCTCCAGGTGTCTCCTCGAGGTCGGTGCATCCCCCACCCCCCCCCCCGGCCCCTGGCAAAGCCGATGTGTCTCTTGTCCCTGTGCGTCTTCCTTTCGAGAGTGCCGTACGCAGCCTTTTCCCCCTGGCTCCTTCCACCTGGAGGGCCTCGGGGATTCATCCGTGTTGGAGGGCGTGTCTGCGCTCGGCTCCTTTGACTAGCTCTCGCTGAATGGACGTACCACGGTTCGCATACCCCTCCTGCGAAGGAAGTTGGTTGTTTCGGTCTTGGGCGATTGTGACTCAGGCCTTGCGTGGGTGTAGTTTTTACTTAAGTAAATACCCGGGCGTGGGACGGGCAGGCCATTGTGCACCCTCCCCACCCCCACCAGCAGCGTGTGAGGGCGTCGGCGCTGCACGGCCTGGCCCGCGCCGGGGACTCCTCCGCTCTGTGGCGGGCGTTCCAGCCCCTCTGACGGGCGGGTCGTGCTGGCTCGTCGTGGCTTCCGTCTGCGACACCCTAACGAGCCCAGGCTTCCAAGGCACTTGTTTGCACAGGTGTATCTTCTTCGGTAAGACCGTGGTTCAGATCTTTTCCCCCAGGTTTTTTTGGGTTGTTTTTATTTTCTCACTGAGTTTTGAGAATTCCTCGTATATTCGAATTCTAGTCTTTATCACATACGTGTTCCGCAAACACGCCCTCTGAGCCTCCGGCTTGTCTTCTTATTCTCTTTAAATTTTTCTTTTCATGTTGATTTATTTTCGAGAGACGGAGTGAGAGAGAGAGAGAATGGGGGAGGGGCGGAGAGAGAGAGGGAGACACAGAATCGGAAGCAGGCTCCAGGCTCTGAGCCGTCAGCACAGAGCTCGATGTGGGGCTCGAACTCACGAACCGTGATCAGGACCTGAGCTCAAGTCGGATGCTCAACCGACTGAGCCCCCCAGGCGCCCCATGTCTACTTATTCTCTTCACAGTGTCATTGAAAGAGGAGGAGTTTTTAACTTCGATGAAGTGCTGGAGTCTGATGTATCATTTTTCGCTGGTACAGATCGTGCCTCTGGTAGTACAGCTACGGAGCCACCGCCCAACAAAGGCACCAAGATTTCTCCTATGTTTTTCCTGGGAGTTTTTAATTTTACGTCTCACATTCAGGTCTATGGTAGATTCTGAGTTGATTTTTGGTTAAGGTGAAAGGTGGGGACCAAGGCGTGTGTACTTGTCTACGTAACATGCGTTTATTTTTGCCCGTGGATGTCCGCTGGTTTCAAAACCATTGCTGAAAAGCTTCTTTCTCCATCGAACTGGCTTTGTACCTTTGTCAACAGCCAATCGGCCATGTCTGCGTGGGTCTGTTTCTGCCCCACCGGCCTCTGCGTCTGTTCTTCCCAATGCTGCAATCGGGACTGTTTTACCTTGAGAGTAATTCTTAAAATCAGGCAGCGTGAGTTTCCCAATTTTATTATGTTTTTTCCAAACAGCTTTGGATATGCTCTTAGCCTTACTTTGCTTTTCTGTGTAAATTTTAGAATCAACTTGTCACTTTCTATACTTAAAGATTCTACCAGAATTTGGACTGAGATTGCACTGAATCTATGGATCAGTTTGGGGCAAATTAACATTTAACAGTGTTAGGTGTCCCAGTCCACGAGCGAGCACAGTACGTCTCTCCGTTTGTTTATGTCTTGGTGGTTTTTTTCCGTCAGTGTTTTGTATTTTCAGCCAATAGACTTTTTGCATATTTTGTTAGATTACATTTAAATGTTTCGCATACTTTGATACACCCAGGGTAGATGGTGATTTTGACAATGATGGTGGTAGGGAGATGATGGTGATAACGGTGGTGATGGTGGTGATAGTGGTGGTGATGGTGATGGTGATGGTGATGATGATGGCGGTGGTGATGGCGATGATGGTGGTGATGGTGGTGATGGTGATGGTGGTGGTGATGATAACGGTGGTGATGGTGATGATGACGGTGATGGTGATGACGGTGATGGTGGTGGTGGTGATGATGATGGTGATGGTGATGATGACGGTGATGGTGATGGTGGTGGTGATGGTGGTGATGGTGGTGGTGATGGTGGTGGTGATGGTGGTGGTGATGGTGGTGGTGATGGTGATGGTGATGGTGATGGTGGTGGTGATGGTGGTGGTGATGGTGATGGTGGTGGTGATGGTGATGATGATGGTGATGGTGGTGGTGGTGATGGTGATGATGGTGATGGTGATGATGATGGTGATGGTGATGATGATGGTGATGGTGGTGGTGATGATGATGGTGATGATGATGGTGATGGTGATGATGATGGTGATGGTGGTGGTGATGATGATGGTGATGGTGATGGTGATGGTGATGGTGGTGGTGGTGGTGGTGATGGGGATGATGATGGTGGTGGGGATGATGGTGGCGATGGCAGGAGAGGGGAGGGTGGGGGTGGCAAAGCCTGGATTCACATCATCCCGACTCCAAAGCCCAAGCTCATTCCAGCACCACCTTTATCTGTGGCTTCCAAACCTTTTAATCTCAGGATACTTTCCCTTTAAAAAAAAATTAATGGGACCACAAAGAACATTTGCTTCTATAGATTAATTTGTCAATGTTTACTCGAATTAAAATATATATATAATGATTCTTTTAAAAATAACAATGCCAACCAATTATATTAGCATAAATAATGCATTATTTTAAAAATAAATAATGCATTATTGATGAACTCTATTTTCCAAAATAAAAGTAGTGGAAAGAGTGGTATCATTTTACGGTTTTTGAGGGTCTTTTTAATGTCTGGCTTCACGGAAGCCAGCGGGATTCTCACGTCTGAGCCCACGTTCCATCTACTGCAATGTCGCACGGCGGTGGCCTCCGGGAAACTCCCGTGAGCCGCAAGAGAAGGCCGAGTAATAAGCGTTTTCACGTTTCGGGGTTCCGGAACCGTCTCAGAGACCCGGGGGGCTCCAAGCCCACCCTTGGAGAACCGCCCCTCTAGGTCCTCCAAAGCGCGTGGAGACACTCTCGGTGGGGGGGGCGGGGGGGGTGGTCCTGGTGTTCCTGCAGGGACAGCAGCAGCAGCCCCGAGCGACACGTGACCGCGCCATCGCCCCTCCTCACGGTCTCTGTTACCTTTGCGTCAGGTCGCCGGGCTTCTCGGCTGCCTCTTGGCGCCCTGGTTCTGCCCGCGAACCAAACCCCGGCCCCGCCCGGAGAAGCCGTGTCCTGGCGAGGCGAGCAGCGTCTGAGACCACCGCCAGGCCCGCGGGGCGCACCCGCAGAGCCGCCCTCCCCGGGACGGGCGTCCACGTCCCCGGAATCAGCCCCCCTCTCGGGCACAGGCGCCCAGCAGCCGCCCTGCCCGCGGAGCCCCAACGGCAGAGCTTCGGAACCTCTTCTCTGCGTGCTCCCCATCCTCGGGTCTGAGCCGCAGCCCCAGCCCCCCCCCACAGTCCCCCGACGTGGAGGAGAGGATGTGCGGACCCCTCGGGGCTCTCCCCAAGGCAGGCTCTAGAAAGCCAGCTCTCGGCCCCAAAACGGGCTCCCCAGATCCCATGCCTTGGGACGTTGGGTGGCTCCAGGCCGGCCCGCGATCTCCAGACTGAGAGCGCGGACCCCAGGGGAGGCTCGGGCCTTCGGGGTTCCAGGAAAAGCCCTCCTGCCCGCTCTGTCCTCTCTCTAACGGGCAGGGAGGACGGGGAGGGGGGTGGGGGGGGGTGGGAGTCCTGCCTGGGTCTGCCAGAGTCCGTGGCTTCCAGGCCCCTGAGGCCGTGTCCTCAAGTGAAGACTCAGAACGAAAGCAATTTATTTATTTATTTATTTTTATTAAAAAAAAATTTTTTTTAATGTTTATTTATTTTTGAGAGAGAGAGAGAGAGAGAGAGAGAGAGCATGAGCAGAGGAGGGGCACAGATAGAGAGGGAGACACAGAATCCTAAGCAGGCTCCAGGCTCCGAGCTGTCAGCACAGAGCCCGACGCGGGGCTCGAACTCACAGACAGTGAGATCATGACCTGAGCTGAAGTCGGACAGTGAACCAACTGAGCCACCCAGACGCCCCTGTTTGTTTGTTTGTTTATTTATTTATTTATTTATTTATTTAGAGCACGTGTGTGCAGAGGAGGGCAGAGGGAGAGAGAGACACTCCCAAGCAGGCTCCATGCTCGGTGAGGAGCCGGACGGAGGGCTCGATCCCACCACCCTGGGATCCTGACCTGAGCCCCCCGGGGCCCCGTCAGAACAAAAGCATTTGGAAAAGCAAAGGCAGCCCCGTGCCAAGGACTGGCTCGCCAATACGAGCACCGCGGGGCTCCGCTGGGCCGACAAACGCCAGACGCCTGAGGTGGCCTCCTGTAGTGGGGCGACGTGTGTCCCCCAGGAAGACGGGTCCACGTGCAAAGCCAGCGCCGGGAACGTGAGCTTACTTAGACATAAGGTCTTCGCAGGTGCAGTGAAGTCAGGCGTTTCCAGACGAAGTCACTCCGGGTGATGTCGGCGGACCCTAAACCCCGTGACTGTGTCCTCGGGCGAGAAAGGAGAGGGAGATTCGGTACAGGGACCCAGGAGGGCGGGAGGTGGTGGGCCGACGGGCCGACACATCCACAGGCCAAGGAGCGCCGAGGACAGCCGGCACCTTTCCAGCCGGATCCGGCCTCGGAACACTGCTCTTTCCCGGAGGAGAGGTCGCCGACAGGCCGTGGACGCCCTGGCTAAGCTTCCGGGAGGGCGGGGGGCGAGCGAGCTGGCCCTGCTCCTCCAGGCGCCGTCCACCCTCGGGACGCTTTGTGGTGACCCCACGCATATCACCCGCCTCCCAGCTGCGCCCACCGTGGCCCTGTCCCCTTCTCGGTGTGCAGCGCTCTGGACGGTGCTGCGGGCCCCGACCCCACGCTGGGGGCCCGGACAGGGTCTGCCACCAGCCGGGGGTTCCACCGGCCAGAACCGACTCCGGACGCACGAGGACATCGGGCACGGGTACGCCAGCAAGTCCGACGGTGCTCCCACGCTGCTCCCGAGCCCCAAATGCCACGTCAGCCTCCCTGGAGTCTGGACATTTACGGTGGGTGTGGCCCTACAAATAGCACCCTCTCGAGAGCGCCTCCAGGTGGGAGAGCGGGGACCGCCACCGAGAGAGACGGGAAATTCCACGTCTTTATAACCAGCAGGTGTCTGCCTGCGTCAGGGGCTTCCATGTGTCCTTCTGGAGGACGGGTAGGCGACTAACGCAGGGACGGGCGGGGACGGAGGAGCAGGGGGCACGCGCGAGCGCCGCCCAGGCAGCAGCCTGCTCAGGACGTCCCCGCATGGTGGCGGCGCCAGCCGCCCGGGATTCCGCGGGCAGATCCCGCAGCTGGACCTCGCCGGTTTCCCCGAGAGAACGAGAGCGGCCGCTGCCCGGCCCCCACACGCGGCTCGGTGACTCAGCTCAGGAAGACAGCGATGTGGGGACACGGAGCCTCTCTGCCCCTCCCCAGGCCCCACCTCCCCTTCCCACCGTGGGAACAGAGCCCCAGACACGGTCCCGCCCAGTCCCACCCAGTCTCGCCCAGTCCCCAGAAGGAGAGGGAGAGCCCGCCTCCTGCCTCCTGCCCCGGGGGAAGGGCTCAGGCTCGGCTCCGAGGCAGGCTGGGCGGGGCCGACGTGTCGCCCCGCCTCAGCCCTTCCCAGCTGCCTGGTCCCCGGCTGACCTGACGGCCTGACCTCGCTGCCATGGTGACCCGCACCTACGGGGAGCCGGGATGTGGTGGGGTCACACTCGGAAAGCGGGGACACAGTGCCAGGCCCACGGGGAGGGATGGATAAACGCCGCGATGCTTTTTAGGATTAGCCGTTGTGTTCTGGAGAGCCCGTGGGCCTCGAGCTTCTCCTATCCGGAAGGCAGGTGTTAACTTCCACCCCACCGTGAGAGGGGGAAACTGAGGCTCGGGAGCGAAGGCTCTCACAGCAGAGCCGTTTCCAGAGCTGGCCCTGAGCAGCCCGAAAATTCTGCAGGCCATGCCCTTGGGGTGGCTTTGCCCTCGGGGCAGCAAGGGGGGTGGGGAGGGGCAGGCTCCCCGCCCTGGCCACCCCCCCCCCCGAGGTTGCCCTGCCACTGCCCAGTCTGGGCCCAGCCAGGAGGAGTAGGGGATCCTGCTTAAGTCCGGCTGCACCCTGACTATCTGGGCCTCGGTCTCCTCCCCCGAGAAATGGGAAGAAATCATTACTGCAGCCTCGGCTAGCTTGGACAGATCAGGCCTGGATGTGGCTGTCACAGCTCTCTCCTCCCCAGCGGCCCTCGGCCCACCGGTGCCTGGCCCTGCAGACACCCTCCCTGACAGGCCCAGGTGTGTCCCATCGTGTCCCGGCTGCCCCAGCCCTTGCCAGGGAGACAGCCGGTTGCGACGGAAAGGGCGGGGGCTTACGAGGGATGCTCTGGGGCCTGCGCTCTCCGTTAACTGGGCAACAGGGTGGAGAGCTCGGAGCGCGGCTCTGGAGCCGACGGCTGGGAGTGAATCCTCACTCGCCGCCGTGAGAACTTTCTTCCCTGCTCCGTGCCTCGGTTTCCCCATCTGTAAAACCGAGCCGACCGCAATAGCGCCTGCCTCCGAAGGCGGCTGGGTGGTTTAACCGAGTGGGTGTGTCTAGAGCCCCTCAGCGTGGAACGTGGGATAGGGCGGGGTACGGGGGGGCTGAGCAATCCCCAGGGACGGACTAAGGGCTGACCCCAACAGGTAAAAGTTTCTTTATTCTAGAGCAGGGTTTCTGAAACCAGACCGTACCCGTAACGGGAGGCAGTCCTGCGTGTCGATGGGCGTTTAGTTTCGTCCCTGGCCCCTGCCCACTAGATGCCAGCAGTGCCCCCTCCGGCGCCGACAACCCAAGACATCGCCGACGTTGCCTCGAGAGGAGAGGCCACGCGGCCCGCGGTGAGATGGCATCAGCCTCCGCCCTCCGCTGTGTTCCACCTGCTCAGGAGCAAAGGCCACATTTACGAAGAAGCTTTTAAAAATCTTGCGTCCCACGGGCAGATCTGGCTGAATTCTCGTAAGTTCGAGGTTGGTAAGAAGCCGGTGGCCGTTGTTCGGAGACAGGGCAAGCCCTCCCCCCGGTTCATCTTGGAAGAGTCCCGCTCTGGAGACTCTTGGCCGCTTGGAGCTGGGGCGGAGGGACAGCTGCTCTCGTCCCCGTTGCCAGGTGAGGACACCAGGGCGCCGAGGTGCCCGGACTTGCTCGAGCCCCAACAACTTGCTTGCTCTGCTCCTCTCTGAGCCTTGTCACAACCGTGTGTCCTGCTCTGACCGCCGAGTGCGGGCACTGCCTCCAGCTGACAGCCGGGGTTGCTGAGGCCCAGAGAACAGGTCACCTGCCCGGGGACTGAGCGGTGTCCCCTTTCTTCATACCGCCTCCCCCAAAACCAGGCGAGGGCGGAAGGGGGGCTCTCTGGAAGAGTCTAGTCCCGGCCGTGCAGCTGGACGGGGCACCTGACACCTGGTGCTGTGTCCGCGAGGTGGCACCCTCCTTGCTCCCCACGTGGCCGTCTGGCGACCCATCCCCTTGAGTGCCCAAACGTGCATTTCACCTTTTCATCTTAGGTTGCGTCTCTAGGGGCTAGACTCCACCCTCTGACCCACCCCCTTTGTCATCTTCGGGGGGGGTGGCTTCCCCCCCACCCCACCCACGCCCACCCCCATCCCCCCCTCCCCTCTTCTTGGCCAGGCATCCCTTTGACCTCTGCCCTCGCCAGCGTCATTTCGTGAAATCACGCTGGCTTCTAATAGCCAGCGTCTTCAGCGACTGGAAACTTTCCCTACTTTGGCTCCTGGGACCTCCACCCCTCGGGGAAATCAGCTTTGTTTTCTTCCTCAGTCCCCTGTGGATCGGCCCGGCAGCCAGCGATTTGCCAGGCTCCTGGCCACCACACCCCGGCTTTGTGCAGAGGCCTCGAAGAGTCGTCCCGGCTGGGCAGTCCCCGCAGCTCTGCGCTGCGCACCGAGCAGACCCTCTCCTGAAGCGGGGGGGTCCACCATGGCCCTGAGCATCTTGTCTGAGCAGTTCTGCGTGGGAAGGCCCTGCAAGGTGACCATGGGGATAGGAGCGGGCTGGCCGTGGGGGTGAGCCCAGAGCGGGCCACGGCCCCTCTGGTCACCATCGGTGATCAGTGCTTCTGCGCCCCGGGGGAACCAGCGCCCGCCCTGACGGCTGAGCATGGGGCTCGCGGGCTGGAAGGGATTCGGTCCCGGCCACCTGTCCTGGCGACGGGAGGCGCTCCTGGAGGGGAGTCCCCCAGTGCCTTCTACAGTCCCCGGACCTGAGAGGGGCCCCCGCGGGCAGCCCAATATCCCAGGCTTGTCTCACAGCCCTGCCCGGTGGCCTTGCAGCACCCCCCCTGACCTTCGGGCTGAGGGGCCACCCTTGAGGCACTCCTGAGCCAACCTAAGATGAAAAGGTGAAATGCACGTTTGGGCCAGCAGCTTCAGACGGTAAAGGAGGCTGAGGAAGGAGGCTGAAGGAGGCTGGAGCTCCGCCCAGGGTCCGCCTCTCCCCTTGGAAGGGAATAGATGAGGGTCTCTGCTTGGGAGAGGCTCTGTGCCCTTGCGTGTCCTGCCCGGGCGGGGGATGCCCAGGAGGGGCCCGGGTCAGCCAGTCTGCGTCTCTAGGGGCTAGATGGTATGGGAAGGCCCTGGCAGTTCAAGACCAAGGTTCTAGAGCGCCTCAGTCTGGGGGACCAGCGCTGGGGAGACCCCAGGGCCAGCAAGGAGCTCAGAGCACTTTGGGGCCTATGGGGGAGAGGCTGGGGAGGCCCCTGCCGCCTCAGCTCCCAGAATTAGATGGAGTTTTCTATACAAAAGGGCTTCAGGGTCTAATAAGGTCTCCGGGGCAGGAAGAATGATGGGGGGGGACACACAGAAGGAAATCTGCAGGAGGGGGTTCCTAGCAGGAGTTTGGGGCAAGGGGAGAGGTGCATTAGAAACATGGGGCGTGGCTCGGGGGGGGGGCCAGAGCACACATGTAGGACAAGGACAAAGGGCTCCAGTTTCCGGGGTTCCTCTTAGGTTCTAGCGGCTTCTGGGACTGGGACAAAAATGGTGACCATTTCTTGGGCTCAGGATGAGAGAGGGGGCACCCCGGACTCCGTGCTAGGGTGGGCTGGAGGCCTGCACGCCCTCTCCTGTCTCTGGGAGAGCCCTCCCAGGCCGCCCCACTCACCACCATCAACCCCGCCAGGCGGCCTGACCCGGGGCTGGGGACCTGCCTGGCAGCCGGAGAAAGGCTGGGGTCCCCGCACCCCACTCCAGCGCCGCCCATCGCGCCCTCCCCCTTACGGCTCCTCCTCCCTCCGGCCGCCCCCTCCCTCCTCCGCCCCGCTCCTCCCTTGCGCCTTCCTCCCGCTCCCTCCCTCCTCCCCGCCCCTCCCCTCCCGGCGCCCTCCTCCCGCCTCCCTCCGCCGCCGCTCCCTCCCCGGGCTCCGCGGCTGGATCAGTCCTCTGGCATTTCCTGCAGCCGGGCCGCGCCGCCAGCTGAGCCCCGCGCGCCCGGCCCGCCGGCTCCGAGTCGCTGGCACGGTAGGGGCGCGGCGGGCGGGGAGGGCCCGGGGAGGGGCCCGGCGGGGCCGCGGCCGAGAGGGCCCGGCGGCGTCCGGCGGGCCGGCCGCGGGGGGTCGGGGGCGCCCCGCGCCGCGGAGACCCGCGGGGCCCGGACGCCCAGACGCAGCCCCCGCGGGGATCCCGGCCCGGCGCGGAGGGGGAGCGCGCGGCGGGCGGGCGGGCGGGGCCCGGGCGTGGGGAGCGGCGCGCGCAGCCCGAGTCCCGCCCGGCGGGGGCCCGGGTGGCGGGGACGCGGGGCCGGGTTGGGGGGGCGGGTGGCGGCCGTGCGTGCCCCCAGCGCGGCCGGCCCTGGGGGGTCTGCGTGCGGCCGGCTGTGGGCGCGGGGCGGGGCAGGGGGGTGCCGCGTCTGGATCCGGCCGCGGTGGCATCGGAGCGGCGGGATGGCTCCGAGGGCGGCCGTGTGTGGGCCCCCGGAGGGAGGGGCTGTCTGGGCTGCCGGAGGACCCCTGCCTCAGCCACCCCCACCCCCAGCCACCATCGCTCTGCGGCTGGCCCCCTAAGACAGAGAGTCAGGAAGTGTCGTGGGGGGGAGGGCCCTGTGCACCTGAGGATTCTTGGGAGGGTGGGACATGTGGGGGGGCGGCTGTCAGCAGCCCCTGGTGGGCCACTCACCAACCTGGGCTCCCCGGCACCGCCAGGGCCCCCTCCCCCCTTGGCTGGGCTGTCTGCTGTCAGAAGCCAGCTGGGGTTAGGATTTTGAGCATCTGGGGGTGTGGACAGGGCCCTGGGGCGGGGGGCGGTGGCTCCTCTGCCCCCACACATCCTTGAGCAGGGCCGGCCTGGCCTTGCTGGAGCAGCTGCTTGGATTTCTGTTCTCTTGCCATCTTTGGGCTCACTAACTTGCTACTCTGTCTACACTAGACATAATTTCTATGGGTGTCCGCCCGTCTGCCTGAACCCCTTCAAAATGCCTTTTACAGGTGGACCTCTGTGATTGTCCCCCGGGTATAGGCGAGGGGCAGGCACCGGGCGTCACAGCTAGGGACGTGGGCACAGCCTGTGGGTTGGGTGTGCGTGTCCTTGGATCGTGTGCCCTGAACGGACCCAGGTCCCAGGCAGCAAAACCCTCGCCCTCAGCAGCAGCAGGCCGGGTGGTCTTTTGGCTGCATGTTCACCCCAGTTCCCTGGTTTTGCGGGGCCTTGCGGCTCCTTGAACTTGACAGGCTCTGCAAGCAGCACGCAGTTCAGGGGGGTCCGCGGATCCTATTGTCTGCCGGCTCGGCACGTGTGCGGGGCAGGGCCCGGGTGCCAGGGAGCCAGGCACCGGCGGGTCTGTCTGGCGTGTCTTGCCAGGCTGTGTTTAGGAAAGGTGACCGAACAGACGGGCCAGGCGAGGACCCTCTGACCCGCCTCTTCTTGGGGAGGCCCCTGTGCAGAAGTGGAAGCCTGGGCAGTGCGTCCCGGAGGCCAAGGGGAACCTCCTTCCTGGGCCCGGGGCGGGGAGTTCGGAGTGGGGCCACGAGTCTGTCGTCTTCGAAGGCCTGGGGCGGCTCCTTACGGAAAGCCGAACGCAGCCCCTCCCCCTTAGGAAGGATTGTATTTATTTACTGTGGTGAGAGCGTCCGGGTTCAATGTCTGTCCTGAAATCTCTCCTCCGGAAGCTTCCCGAGCTGGGAGAGTGACCTGACAGGCCGCGCTCGGGGAGGGGACGAACCCTCCGTGACAGACCGGAGGCTGTTATATGTCTTCCTCGGCAGCTGGGTTTTGGGGACTTGTGCTTTCTGCTGGTTCTGTGGCCGAGCCGGTGTGAGTGCGCCAGCACCCGTACACACGTACACACGGCAAGGTGACAGCAGCGTGCCCCGCCCCTTTCCCCGTTTGTTGTTCTAGCGACAGGTGTGCCGCCGCCCCTGCGAAACGGTGCGGAACCAGCTCCCAGTCGTATGGGGGAGGCCTGAACCCCGGGATGGGGCTGCAGGAGGCCGAGCGTGGGGGTGCACCATGCCCGGCGGAGGCCCCCCGACAGCCTGACATGAAGCAAACTGTCAGGTGCGGTTCCCACCGGGGGGTCCCTGGGCCGGGTGCCTGGCTCTGGGATGACAGGGCCGGCACTGTCGTTTGCTGGGGACCCGAGGGCGGGTGGTACCGAAGGACAGTGCCGTGGTCTCCCAACGGGGGCCAGGCCCACCGCCCTGGGAGGTCCTGGGGCTGCTCCCGGCTGTCGCCAAGGAGCAGGGTATCTCCCCGGGTGCCAGCTTCGCCCCATAACTTACGAAGCCCGCAGGCCAAGGAAGCAGAACTAAACGGCTGAGAGATGAGCCCCCTGAGGGATCGAAGCCGGCCTGGGGCGGGTCGTAACCCTCATGGTGCCGGCTGCTCATCTGGGGAGCTGTCTAGGCGGACCTGTGGAACTTCTGCAGGGGATGGTAGTGACGGCTGAATACGAGGAACATGGACTTTGGAGCGTCCGGTTCTCTTAGCCCTTCCCCGCCAGGGCCCCGGGAGCGCGTGCGGGTGGGCGGGCGTGGATTTGGCCGGGGCTGGCCTGGCGTCTCTGCCAAAGGCGAGGGAGCACCGGCCGTGTGCTCGAGACGTGGCCGACTGAAAATGAGGACTTGGGCCGGGACCGGGGACAGGGGCACAGCGACGGGTCCGGCCTAGAGTTCTTTGTCCAGCGAGGGAGCTGAGGAATGCTCTGCCCAGCACGGGGAGTGTTGCGGGCCCAAGACGTGGGGCAGCTGGGGAGAGCTTCAGGGATCCGCAGGGAGCAGACGGCAGTGCTGGGCACGCAGAGAGGGTGCGCGATGACCCCGGCAGGGCCCCGGAGCCGTCGGCCAGGCCCCCGGGGAGGCCCACGGCCACCGGAGGACCGCCAGCGTTATGTAGGCCATGGAGCGGGGGAGAGACAGTCCCCACCGCTCTGGACGCTGGCTGGTCGGCCGGCTCCAGGGGCCCCGGGATCCGCAGGAGGCCTTTGTCCCACATCCCCCAGCCAGTGCTTAGCTTAGCCTACCTGAGGTCCACTCTTCCGGGCAGGCCCGGCCTTGGCTGTCCTCCAGCGGCCTCCGGACCACGCCGGCCACCCAGCAGGTTCCTTTCTTGCCCTTCTGGTCCCTCTCCGGCCGGCAGCCAGCCTGATCTTGAAAAACCTAGACCACGTCACGCAGCTTCCCCGTTAGAGTCCCCCGTGATTCACACGCATCTCCGAAAAGTTCCAGACTCCTTCCTGAGCCACACAAGGCCCTGGCCGCCTCTGTTAGGTCTCCCCAGCCCCTCACCCATGCCCCACAGGGTCCGGCCCCAGACCCAGCCTCCGTCACTCCAGCGCCTTTGCCTCCTCCCCCCCACCCCACCCCCCGTACCGTCTGCCCAGGGTGCTGATTCAGGCCTCAGCTCAGGTGCCGTGTCTCCCTGAGACCCCCCCCATGATGGCACGCGAGGCTGGGGAACCGCGCTTGGTCCCCGGCAGGCCTGATCCGTGCTCCGTTCTCTCCGGTGTGCGTGGGTTTAATTTAATGACAAGATACGGAGAGAGCAGGTGGACCGGGGCCGGGCCCCCGGCGGGCACTCTTAGCACGTGGGGTCATTGTTCGTTTGTTGGCTGAGTGTGTGCTCCGGGCCTGGCACGCAGTAGGCGCTCTGCCCATGGGAAGCCGTGGGGTCGTCGCTGCCTGGGGGAGCCGGCGTCCTGACGCGATGCCCCCCGCTGTCCCCATCTCCCGTTCCTGTCCCCTGGCCTCATCGGTTGTGTTTGTTCTCAGGAGGCCAGCTTGCTGCCCTGTGACTGTCATTCCTGAGTTATAACTAGAGAGCCCACGGCGGCGTAGCTGGGAGGAACGCCTGACATTTTATTTGGCAAGCGACATGGCCTGACCTGTCCAAGCCCCCTCTGGTCCTGGATGGGGACGCAGGTCTCAAGGGGAAGATGAGGCCCCACGGCCGGTCGGCGCCCTCCGGTGACAAGGCTGTGTACGAGGCTTCATGAGACATGAGGAGGGGTCTGGGAATACCCCGTCCCACAGGTCAAGGCCAGGGGAGTTTGGAAGCCAGGCTCGGGCCACGCAGTCCCCAGGAAGCAGAGGCAGCAGCAGGCCTCCTGGTCTTCTGCCTGCCAGTGGGCAGGGTGGCGTCTTTGTCCCTCACCCACAGCCATACTGTGAATGACCTCTTCCACGAAAGGGCAGGCAGTCCAGGCCGAGGGGAGGGGGCCCCTGTGGTAGCTTCATCCTGCCGCCTGCGGCGGTAACTAGGCACCAGGAGGGTCGCTTAAAGGGACAGCTGCTCCTGGGGAGGAGTAGGGGGCAGGTTTCCTGCCCGCCTGTTGGGGCCAATATGGCAGAGAGCCGTTCAAAGGGCCTGCGGTTACACATCAGCTTCCCTGGACTGCTGCAGCCCCAGGGGACCAGGAGCGGCCCGACAGGAAAGCCAGGTCCGCCTCATGGGACGGACTCCACCCCTCTTGTCAGGAGGGCCCCCGAATCCAGAGCCCGCGCATGGACCTGACGGCCCCAGGCTCTGGTACGTGAACTATTGCCCGGAGCCCGCACTGCCCGTCGGCACCTGTCTGCCGGCACTCACGGGTGTCGGCGGGCTGTGGCTTTCTGTGCCTTGGCTGCTTTGCCTCGCCTGGGACCGGGTTTGCCACCACTGCTCAGCCACACTGGGGGCCGGGGAGGCCTTGGGACGCCCTTGCCCGCATGGCCCTCCTGTGGGCCGTAGGGGTGTGGGCTCCTCACCCCGAGCCTGGGAGACAGGGTTGGGGCGGCCCTCCACCTCCCGTGGCCTCTGGGTCAGCAGCGTAGCCCTGTCCTTCCCGGGGAGCCCTGGGGAGGGGAAGGAGGGGGGCCCTGGACCCCCGTCCCTTCTCCATCCCCCACCCTGCCCTGAGCTGCTGGGGCTGGGCTGAGCAGGGCAGGGAGGTGGCTCCGGAGTTTTGACCTGCAGCCACGGGGATGCCTGAGCCCGGCCCCCAGCGCCTGGCACAGACCTGGGGCTTCGGGTGCGGGAGAGGCCGGGCGGGGCCTGAGCGGTGGCTGGTGTCAGGGCTCAGGGTGGATTTGGAGGCCTGGCCAAGGATTCTTAACCCCAGGTGCTGGGACGGCGGTGTGTTTACCTCCGAACGCCACCTCTCCTGGGCTGTAAACGCGGCCGCAGCGGGCCCGTGAGAAGGCGGGAGGCGGCTCCCACGTCCGTGTTGGGTAAGCACCAGCCTCCGGTTGGTGGCTCTGGCCCAGCTCCTTGTGGGTTAGGAACCAGACGTCCGTGTTGACCCAAGGGCAGCTGCGCAGTAGGGCCTCGGGGGTGCTGGGGAGGGGCGGGGGACTTGGCATGAAGCCCAAAGCTGGGCCTTAGGCGCCGTGAGGGGGAAGGGGTGGGCCCTGTCCCCTGCGCCTCTCTGCCTTAGCATATGCCGTTCCCCTGCCCGGAGAGCTCTTCCACCCCTGCAACGGACCAGGTGTTGGGGGAGGCTCAGCCCTGGCCCGGCACCTTCTCTGTGGAGCCCGCAGTCTTCGGGGTGACCGCCCGCCCCTTCCCTTCCTGTGCGTCTGGTCCCGTGCCACCGGCCCGACTGCCTCAGGTCTGAGCCCCCGGCCCCCTCCTCGCACTTGCTGGGAAAATGCCGCTCGTCTTTTCCTGGCTGCTGGGGGAGCTGCTGCTTTTGTTCGATCGGTTTGGGTGTTTTGTTTTTACGCAGAGGTGGCCCGATGGAGCTCGTCAGGATGCCCCGATCTGTAAACGCCTCCCGTAGAAAGTGCTCCTGACTTCCCGCGGGGGGAGGCCCTGCGCAGCGACCCGTCGGACCGAGGGGATGAGGGCGCCTGGTCATTAGGACACAGGCTTGGCGGCCAGCAAAGCGGGCGCGAGTCCCTGCCCCTGGATCTGACACTTCGCCAGCCAGGGTGCCCTGGGCAAGCCCCTTAAGCTCCAGGCCTC
This sequence comes from Paguma larvata, assembly GCA_030068075.1. NCBI lineage: Eukaryota > Metazoa > Chordata > Mammalia > Carnivora > Viverridae > Paguma > Paguma larvata. The sequence goes on from JAINVK010000061.1 coordinate 364,551, forward strand.
GGTTTTCCCTTCTGTGAAATGGGCCGTCACGGCGGCGAGAGGGGTGTTGGAAGTGCAGAGCCTGGGTTGGGCGCCGCTTAGCCACGGGGCTCTTAGAACAGGGAGGGACGACCGGCTCTTGTCACCAATTAAAACTTTGATTAATGGTTAATGATTGTGAGATGTTTAAACACAGGAACCACACAAAAGGGTACAACCAATCCCCGCTCTGCCGCCCGGGTCTTAGCACCTGGCTCTGTTTGCTTCAAGTTGAAGGGCTGGGAGTTCCAGGAGGGGACGGGCCGACTGCCCGCCCTGGGCCCGCACGGGGCCCTGCTTCCCGAGGGTTTCCGAGCCGACCCTCCCAGGCGAGGTTTTGTGTTTTGACGGTGTGCGGAGGGTCGGCAGACAGACGCAGGCTCCTGGCTGGTGCCCTCTCTCGTTCCCTCTTCCTTCGGGGGGTGCGAGGAACTCCCATAAACGCTCGCTCGCACGCAGCCTTCCGCCCCTTCTTCTGAGTCTCGCAGCCGCGGCGATCGGTCCTCCCTCGTTCATTTTCTCTGCTTTGTTTTCCATTCTCCCGTCGAGGGGCATTCAGGTCGCTTCCGCTGGTTCCCGGGAGCGTGTTTGTGTCGGCGTCTCCTCGGGCGCCAGGCGGGAGCTGCTCCGGGGTGTCGGCCCAGCTGGGTGTGGACACATCCGCCGGGGACACCCCCGCACGTGTCAGGGGGAGTCGGCCTCTCCCCTGGAGCAGCCGGGGCGAAGGACGCATGGCACGTGCACCGCGGGAGTGAGGACGCCTCGGTCGTGTAGCGGGGGCTCCTCCCAGGGCCCAGGCCGGGGGCGCAGGGGCTGCGTCTGCGGGGAGGGCGGGGGGCCTGGGCCCTGGAGACACACTTCTTTAGCAAGTCCACTGACCTCCTGGCCTCGAGGCCCCACCTAGGCCCCCACCTGCCACATCCTGTCCCCGCGGGAAGACCACGGGCTTTCCCGCTACCTGCCCTGGGCCCCGGGCTGCAGGCTAAACGGCCCACCCGGCCCCCCCCCCCGGGGCACTCGCTACAAAGATGTTTGCCAGGCTCCCCAAAGGGTCTCAGTGACCAGCACGTTCCGTTCAGGACGGGCAGCAGAGACCTATAACATGATGACTCTGGTTGATAACACTATTGCGTAACCGAAGTCTGCGAAGAGAGGGGCGCCCGGGGGGCCCAGTCGGTGAAGCATCCGGCTCTCGATCGCAGCTCAGGTCGCCACCCCACAGTCCATGAGTTCGAGCCCCGCGTCGGGCTCTGTGGCGACCCTGCAAAGCCTGCTTGGATTTCTCTCCCTCCCTGGCTCTGTGCCCCTCCCCCACCGTGTGCTCATTCTCTCTCAAAATAAAGGAACTTAAAAAAGAAGAGAACTGTGTTAAGAGAGTAGAACTTAGATGTTTTCACCTCCGCGGAAAAGATAAATATCAAAGTGAGAGATGACTCCCTCGACGGGGGGTCCTTTCGCTCGTGCAGGGCCATGGGGTCAGCGTGATATCCGCCTTAAACTACCCTGACACGGTCCTTTGCTGGGAGCACCTGGATGAGGCTGGGGGCAGAAGTAGCCAGAGCCGGAGACGGCCGTGGTCCAGCTGGGGGTTCTGCCTCAAGCCGGTCAGAGCACAGAGGCCGCCGGTTTGAAACACAGGTGGCCGCCGTGCCAGAGGGGGGCGCCTAGGGGCGCGTGACGGCCACTCCCCAGGCCGCGGTGTTGCCACCCCCCCCCCAGCGGCTCTTTTGAGACCAAACACGGCCGTTCCCCCAGGCTGGTGTGGGCGCCGCGCCCGCTGACCTCGCTCCCCGGCGACCGCGTGCCGAGTCCCCAGAGCCCGCCAGCGCCTGCCTCCGCCCGGCCCTCTAGAACCCCGGCGGGGAGGGGGGCTTCCCAGGTCGCCCGCCCCTCCCGTTTTCACACCGGGCGGGTGGCGCCTGTGTGGCCTCCTTGGCCAGGCGGTGGCGTGGGGCCTGTGGGGACCTGCGCCCGCCCTCGAGCGGAGGAGGGGGAGGAGGGGACGAGCTCGGCCACCTTGGCCGTTGCTGTCAGAGCGCCCGGAGCAGCTAGCTGCGGGAAGAGCAGGTGACCGGGAGCACCGGGCGGGGCTGACCACCTGAGCTTCCGGGGGGGGGGGCTCTGCTCTCCGTGCTCCGCTCAGAACTCCAGGTCAGCACGGAGCGGGGAAGACTTCTTCCGGGCAAAGCGGACATGCGTGTGTCCCTCTTGGTGCAGCCAGGTGTCACCCTTGGTGTGGCTGGTGTCCGTGTCCTCTTGGTGCAGCCAGGTGTCACCCTTGGTGTGGCTGGGGTCCGTGTTCTCTTGGTGCGGCCAGGTGTCACCCTTGGTGCGGCCCGGTGTCCCCGTCACCCTTGGTGCAGCCGGGTGTCCCCATCCCCCTCGGTGTGGCCTGGTGTCCCTGTCACCTTTGGTGCAGCCAGTGTCCCTGTCCCCCTTGGTGTGGCTGGGTGTTCCCGTCCCCCTTGGTGTGGCCCAGTGTCCCTGTCCCCCTTGGTGTGGCCGGGCGGGTCCTTGTCCCCTCGGGACCACCCCGCTGTAGGGCGCCACCAGCTCGTACTCCCGCCTTCTGCCGAGGTTTCTAAACTGCGGTTTAAGGAATGGCAGGAGGAAGACACACAGGCCAATGACCGTCCTCCCAACCTGATCGTTATTTTGAACTGTGTCTGCTTTTTGGTTTATTTTTACATCTCGAGAGCGCGAGGAACATGCTGTTTGTCTGCGGCGTGCCGTTCTCCCCGCCGTGGCTGTTCGTCTCCTCCTGGGGCTGAGCCTGGAGCGCGGCGCCCCGGCCGCCCCGCTCTGCCCGCCAGAGCAGGAAGAACCCCGGACGATGCGTGGCCCTCGGGGACCCACTCCTTCGGGCCACATGGGGCTTTCGCGGGCGAGGGCGGCTCACATGCAGGAAGAACACATGCAGGGGGGGTCTTTCCACACCGAGTCACACCGCGGGCAGCCTTGCAACCTTAGGGACGGGCGAGGAATAACCACCCTTTCCCAACGGCCTTTCTTGTGGGATCGTTACAATGAACTGTCATGGTGATCGCGTTTTTCTGAAGGCTGCGGAATGAACTCTTTTCTTTCATCCCTTAAACAACCCTCCGCAGTAAGTCCTCACAGACGGGCACACCAAGACTCGGCGAGGTGCGTGACGCGGCCGGCAGGGGAACCGCCTCGCCGCGTGGCCTCCCCCCTCCCCCGGCCACGTGTCCACGTGCTAAATGGCCCCAGGCTCCTTTCCTTAGGCTTCTCGTTGGAGGGTTCTCGGGTCTTTTATTTCCTTCTCGAAAAAACTTGCTTCTGCCTCTGGTCCTCTCCCGTCGAGGCGACCGGGTCCGTGAGCTTGTCCAGAGCGTGTGCAGACCGAGCGTGAGCGCGTGCCGAGAGAGGCCCCGCGCTCGGTCAGGGAGTCGTGAGCGAGGCCGTGAACGGAGGGATCGTGGGGCGCCGGGTTGGCTGCTGAGCCTCGTTCTTCGCGTGTTGTTCATTCTCGCCCGGGTCCGGCGGGGACCCTCACGGAGGCGGGCCGCAGCCAGCGGGTGTGCCGCGCGCCCTCGAACCCAGACCTCCCGGGGCTTGGTCTGCTCTGTTCACGCTCAGGAAAGGCCGCGGGCTCCCGTGTGGTAGGAAGGTGTGAAGGTCCGAGCGGCAGCGCCAGGCTCGTCCGGAAGCTCAGCCGCCGGGACCTTCAGATAAATTGTGCGCCAGGGCGGGGACCGCGGCTCGGGGGCGTGGGAGGCGACTGTTTCCAAGCGGGCGGGCCTGGGGCTCGGACCCTACAGGTGCACCCCGGGCGGTGGGTCTGGTTGGACCGGCAGGGCGGGCGGGGCCCTGAGCGGGACGGGGGGGGGGGGGGGGGGGGGGGGGGGGGGGGGGGAGGACAGCTCCGGGTTCTGGCCCCATGACTGTGGAGGTCTAGAAAAGGCCACGACACCACACAGCTGTGTGGCTTTCAGTATTTACATTTTATTTTATGGCAAAACAGGCCGCTCTGGGAACAGGAAGCCGCGGCATCCGAGGCCTGGGCCTGCTGGGTCGAAGGAAGCACAGGGTCCCGCTGCCAGGCTGGGACCCACACACAGCAGCTTCTGGCCGTTTCAGGACCCAGCTTCCTGGCAGGGGGCGGGGGGGGGCCAGGGGGGGGTTGTGGCTTGGCTTTGTTCCCCGCAGCCTATACTGTTACTTTAAAACTTGGCTCTTTAAATCCTGCCTTATTTTTACATACATTTGTATCTAAAAAGAACAGTTGAGTTGCTGCTGCCGTTAGAAAACTGTCACCTTGTAATACACCGCAGGTGAATTCAAGACACGGGCACTTGGCCTGGGCGGAGCTAACCCCACGCCTTGCCTCTGGGGGCTCACGCCAGGCCACCCGCCCTTGGACCGAGGTCAGCACAGGAAACACCAGGCTCTCCTCCCTTGTCACGGTCAGGAGGCTGGGAAGGTCATTGAAAGAGAGGAACGCTGTCCCCAAGACCAGCGAGGATCAGTGCCTCCGCCGTCACCCAGCATTGTCTGCTCTCTGTCCACGTGTCGGGGACTGTAGGCGGCGTGGGTCTGGAGGCAGAGGGACCTTCAGTGGCCGGTTCCAGGGTCTTCCAGGAGCCGGCGGGTGGAACGGAGAGGCTGCTGCTGGGATGCTGGGAGGTGACCCCAGCCGTGGGGCCGCGGCATTGCCTGGAGACCCCTCCCCAGGGGACCGCTGGCGTCTGTGGAGTCTCGGCCGGTTTTCTGCCGGTCTAGTCTGGGATGGTGTCCTCGGCTGCAGGGGCTGGGAGGGGCGGGGCCGGGGCTGCTTTGGACGCGCCCCAGATGGGGAAGGGAAGACGGTCGGTCGTACTGGGGCAGAGCTGCTGGGGTCCGCCTGTTGTCCCTCCGCTGCTTCTTGGAGCTGTGTCTCTCCTCCGGTCTCAGCACCGTCCAGAGAAGGAGGGCCCTCCGCCTCATCCTCGGGACAGAGGAAGGGAGGACCCACCCACCTTGGATTCAGGCGGTTCTTGTTCACAGCTTTGACCTTGAACCAAGCGCCTGTGTCCTGGCAGGACAGGTGTGACAGGGGACCACACACTGGAGGGGGGCGGGGAGGGGCTAAAACCAAAGAAACATTCTCTCCTCGTTCCGGACCCGGAAGTCCAAAATCCCTCTCCTTCTGGAGGCTCTGGGGGAGGGTGCTTCCTGCCTCCTCCAGCTTCTGGGGTGCCAGCCTCTCCCCTGTCTTCTCCTGGCGCCTCCTGTGTCCCTCTGGCCCGTTCTCCTACAAGGACACAGTCATCAGATCAGGGCCCACCCTCCTGCGGTGTGGCCTCACCTCCATTTGGTCTGCAGAGACCCTCTTTCCAGCGATGGCTACACTCACAGGTCTCGGGGTCAGGATGTGGACATAGCTTTTAGGGGGGACACTATTCGACCCCCTGCACCAGGAGAGGGTGGCCACGGCGGGCAGCAGCCAGAGGCTAGCTGCAGAGATGAGACAGCCGGGCTCAGCTGACCGGGGTGGTGGCGAGGAGAGGGATGGGATTCTGGAAATCCAGAGGTGATGACACAGGTACAGACACCTCGTGTCCCCAGCCATCCTCACTGGGGGCCGGGCTGCCTTATTTACACGTAACGCCCTTGAGGCTTCTGGAGAGGCGAGGGGCCGCGCAGGTGCCCAGGGCTGAGCTCGGAGCGACAGCGGAGGTGCCCCGCTTCCCCTGCCCACGTGTGTCCCGTGAGCTTTCACGGCACCCACACCCGCCGGGCACCGGCTGCCCGCCCTGGCATCCCGGCAAAGGGAGACCGTGGCTTCCTGGCCCCTCGCCCCTCCAGCCCACGGTTCCCCGGGTCCTGCTAAAGCCGCCGGTCCCAAGGCCTGGGCGCATCGGGCATATCCAGGCAGGCGGCACAGCTCTGCCCCCGAGGGCCCCCGATTCTCCCTCTGGGAGGCTCTCTGCTGACGCCGGGCCCCGAGGAGAAAACCGGGCAGCTGCGACTACAGCCAATGCGTTTACCCGGGAACCACAGCACCGCCTTCGAAAAGAGCCGTCTCAGAAAAGGGGGAAAAACGAGCGTCTCCCTGGGACCCTGGGACCCTGGGACCCCGGTTCCTGGGAAGAACTCCCCAGTGCCCCTCTGCAGCGGGGGCTGGACCCTGGGACCCTGGGACCCCGGCTCCTGGGAAGAACTCCCCAGTGCCCCTCTGCAGCGGGGGCTGGACCCTGGGACCCTGGGACCCCGGCTCCTGGGAAGAACTCCCCAGTGCCCCTCTGCAGCGGGGGCTGGACCCTGGGACCCTGGGACCCCGGCTCCTGGGAAGAACTCCCCAGTGCCCCTCTGCAGCGGGGGCTGGACCCTGGGACCCTGGGACCCCTGCTCCTGGGAAGAACTCCCCAGTGCCCCTCTGCAGCGGGGGCTGTCCCCAGCATGTGCGGGCACGCTCGCAGTCCCGAGGGCCCTTCCTGCCCAGATCCGAGCGCTGACACCCGGGCCGCGGTGCCCTCTCGGAGGCCGGGCGACTCTAACCTGGAAACGGCAGCTTTAGGTCCAGATGCCTGGGTCACTCCTGGTTTGCCAAGGGTGTGCGCGCATGCGTGTCTGTGTCTGTGCGTAGGGGCATGTGTCTGTGTGGCTGTGCGTGCCCACGTGCCCGTGCCTGTGTGCGGCTATGTGTGTCTAGGGAAGAGTGGTGAGCACTCTGGGTGTAGGAGGGAGCACGGTGGCCTCAGCATCTGGCCCTCGGCGCACTGGTAGGTGCCCAAGGACCGGGCTGCCCTGCACCTCAAGGTGCTGGCACTTGGCCAGGACGGCAGCTGCCCTTTGACATGTCAGGTCAGGGAGAGGTTGTGGTCAAGGAGGAAGGAAGGAGGAGGCTGCCCGCGCCTTGGGGGAGCTCCTCCGTGAGCTGGGGCAGGGGCCTGGGGCCGTGGGGGGCGTTGGGAATCACACCTGCCCCGGGCAGTAGGGAAACCACGTGATGGGCTGGGGCCTTTGGAAGGGGCTGCTGCCAAGCTGAAGGCCCGGAGGGTCCGCAGGTGGCTCTGCAGCAGAGGGACAGGGGCCCCAGCCGGACCGAGCCCCAGCCGCCGGGGGTCCATGCTCTCGGGGGGCCGGGGGCCACCGAAGGCCAGGCCGCTGCCTCCCCTTCCCCCCCGCGTCGTCCGCCGGCTCTGGAGCTTAGTGGCTGTCCCTGTTTCGGGTCTGGAGCCTCCACCCAGCCGGCTGTCACCTGTTTGGCGCCCTCAGCGGTGCGTGGCTTCTTTTTAGTCTTTTCAAGCCTGAGCCTTCTGGGAGGATGGGACTCTCATGTGCCTCTTGCTGCTCTCGCTTGAAGGCTTTTGCAAAATTCTCCCTTTTCGTCTTCAAGAGGAAGCTTTAAGCCTCTGTGTTTTTACTGTATAGCATGGAAACTGCCAACTACACAGAGAGGCAGAGAGGAGGGTGGAGAGGAGGCCCCCCCGGCGCCCCGTGGTCGCGGACGCCAGCCCCAAAGGCGGCTGCATCTCATCTCCCTGAAGGCGGTTTAAAATAGCCCTCCGCGCTCACCTCCTGTTCTCCGCCCCGCCGTGCGCAGGCTGCCTTTGTAGCCGCCGGCAGGGAGGCGTGCGGAGGAGCGCGTGTCCCGGGAGGGGTGGGGATCGGCGGAGCGGGGCCTCCAAGGTTCCCTCCAGGTCTGCACAGGGTTCCCAGGACAGGGCCCCTCCGCCGTCCACACCTGCGTGCCAGCAAGGGCGGGGGGGGAGGGTTCTGGACGTGACGCCCCAGAGACCCCTCGTGACCTGGAAAGGAGCTCCCGGGGGGGTCTGGGCCGCTCTCCCGGAAGACGCCCAGGAGAGAGTCCAGGGCCCGTTTCCTCCGTCCCAGAGCGGCGGGCTTCTGGGGCGAGCGAGGGTCCCGGCTTCCCGCCCCCGCCGGGATCCCCCCAGTCTGTTCTGGGCCGCTCAGGCCCGCCCCCAAGGCGAGAGAGAGGCCAGTTCCGTCAGCTCAGTGCGGACACTAAGCACCTGATGTACACACCCCCCCCTGGCTTGGGCCCCCAGGAAGCGTTCGTTCGGTAACACCTGCTACTAGCCGAGTGCTGGCTGGGCGCCCAGCGGGCGGGACCCGGGCCTCCCGCACGCCAGCACCCTCCGGCCCCCCACCCCGCCCCTCTCCAGGCCTCCCCGCCCCCACGTCCCCCCAAGAACACAGCGCCTCCACTTCTCCTTACTTACTTTCAGCCTGGGGATGGCCGTGCGGGGGCGTCTTCCTACGGTAACGCCGCACACGCTCCTCGTGGGGCCCCGGCAGACGGTGCAGGCCCCTCGCCGCACACTCGGCTGCGCGCACACACAGGTCTCCATGGTCCCTGTCACCGAGCCCCGCCTCGGGCTGTGGCGCAGCCTGCTCCCGCGCTTGGCACCTTCCGAGCCCCTTGCTGCGCCGACGGGTGCCCCGTGGCCCTTGAGTGTCCACCGCAGGACGCTGCCTCCCCTGCCGGCACCTGCCCGCTGGCGGTGCCGTAAATAACACCGCAGAGGGCGTTCTCCACGATGTGTCGCCTGGATGGGATTTTACTCCCCAGAGTAAATCTCGGGGGGGGGGGGGTCACTGGCTTACAGGCTCCCGGGGCCTCGATGGTTTGACTCTCAGTTTCCAAACTGTCCTCCCTCTCTCCCTCCGTCCGGTCCGTCCATCCGTCCGTCTGTCTTCCGCCGGTCGCAAGGCCTGCTTCTGAGCTGGGCCCGCGTGGGGCCGCGTGTCGGCAGGATCCGCTGGGTGGCACGCAGGGTACACTGGAGGGATCCCCAAATCGGAGCGCTTCCCACCGACCAGAAGACCAGGGCCGTCACTCTGGTCTATGACCAGCCCCACCCGCTACCCGGGCAGCTCGAGGTCAAAGCAGCCCCACCCCAGGCCCTTTGGGGGCACACAGTGAGGGCTGTGGCTGAGCACCCCTCCTCCAGCCTCTGCCAGGCTCAGCGGGGCCCCGAGGACCCCCATCCGGCCCCAGACCGCGGCAGGCTGCCCAAGGCAGTGGCCAGGACACACCCACCCCCAGTGCCCTTGGGACTGTCACTCGGGTTGGTGCCAAAACCGCCTCCCCTGGGGTCCTCGGTCTTCCCCCTTTGGAGCTGGGAGGAAGATGCAAGCTCGAGTCCATGTGCCTGGGTGTGCCGTGGGGGGAAACCGAAGCCCCGGGGTGGGGTGAGTGGGCAGATCCCCGGGAGCCACGCTGGGGCCCAGACACGCCAGTCTCCCCCCGCCGCGCCCAGGCCACGCGCACCGTCCCTGCTCGGAGGAGGTGCTATCTAGACCGCTGTGGACGGTGCGGGGGCAGCTACGGTACCAAGACCCTCTGTCCTCGGCTGAGCCACGCACGTCCCAGCCCCCAGCCCCTCCACGCCGTGCGTGACGGGAGGAGCGTGAGAGGCCCGTGAGTAAGTAGGGGTGCCGCTCCTCCCCCCGCCTCCCGCCTCCACGCCGCCTGACCCTGGCGGTCTGTGCATCCGTCTCTGCCGGGCGCTGTTCTGGAGTCTGGAGACTCAGCACTTCCCGAGCCCCGCAGGTGCCCCCAGGCGCGTCCCTGCTCCCCCATCCCTGCCCGCTCCCAGGCACTTAGCAATCCTGCTGAAGACTGTAACCTAAAGCGCCATGGAAACCTGGGGCCGAAAGGGACGGCCAGAGCCTCCCGGGGTCCTTCCCCAGGGCCCAGCATCCGCGCCCCGGGGCCCTCCCGGCCCCCTCTGAGGCTGGAATCTCTCCTAGTGTTTTCTCCCACCGGCCCCCCAGGTCCTCGGGGAATCCACTCACAGGACCCCGTTTCCGCCCTCCCCCGAGAGCGTACTGGCTGCCCTCCCCTCGCCCCACGCGCTCCTGACGCAGCCCTGGCGGGCGGGCGGTGGGCCGAGACCGGTTTCCAGGAGCGGCCGCACCTGGGCCTGTGTTCAGAGCGCATTTCCTGACCGACCCGGGATGGCCCTCGGCCCGCTCGGACCCTCTGCGCGCACGGGCGAGTGGCGCGACCTTCCTCCAGTGATGAAACAGGTTGTACGGACCAGCACTCGTTCCGGGAGGGCCCTGCCGTCCCCAGCCCTCGTGCTCCCGTCCCTGAGATGCGCACCTTGTGGCGAGTGGCACTTGGCTCTTGCTGGTTCGGGTCTGAGCGCTAGAGTCCGATCCCTCCTCCAGCAGCGGGCCTCCCAGCACAGACCGCTGTTCCCGGCGGGCCCCGGGGATGGACGCGGTCGTTTCCAGCCTCAGGGTCCCGAGCCGGGCCTGGGCGGGAGGCAGATCCAGTCCTCTGTGGGCAGCTCAGCACACAGGGGACGTTGCTGGCTCGCCAGAAGTTTCCTTGGGGGGTGACGGCGAGTGGGTGCCGAGGGGGCTGCCCCCAGGTCTGGAGGGGGGTGTGGGCAGCAAGGAGGCCCCGCTGGTCCAGGCACGGGTGCGTGGAGGGGGATGTGTGCAGCTCCCTGGCTTTGGCCACCTGGGAAGGAGCAGGGCTCGGTGGTGCAGGGGCTCCGTGGTGCGGGGGGTGGGGGGCGCGGGCAGGTCTGAGGCCTCGTCCAGGGGGTGGAGCCCTGAGGAGCTTGGGCAAGGGGGTGAGAGGACCAAAGGTGGCTGTGCCGAGGGTGCTTGGGGCAGTGGGAGGAACTGGTAGCTCACTGGCCTCACCCCGGTGAGCGGGAGGGGCCTGAACAGGCAGAGGCGGAGGGGGTGAGGGGCAGGTGCGTGCCCGCAAGCCAAGGCGTGGACGCTGCCTACCTGCCGTGCTGGGCGCGTCACGGCAAGCCCCCTGCACCCCATCCCAGAGGTGTCCGTTGGGCTGGGTGACCCTTAAACCCTGCAGTGAGTTGAATAGTGACCCCCTCAAAGATATGTCATAGTGCTAGCCCCTGAGCCTGTGAACTTGACCTTGCTTGGAATTAGGAATTTATGGATGGAGGCGCTTGGTATGAGATCATCCATTAGGGTCTGGTGGACCCTAAATCCGGTGACCTTTAAGAGAAAGGAAAGGGACTCTAAGACAGACACACAGGGGGGAGGCTGCGTGACCGCAGAGGCTGGAGGGAAGCCGCCCCCCCCCCGGGACCCAGAACAGGCAGGAAGAAGTCTCCACAGAGAGTGGGGTCCTCCCCGCGCCTGGACTCTGCCTCCAGAACCGGGAGAGAATGAGTTTTTGCCGCCAGGTCACCCGGCGTGTGGCCGTCCGTCACGGTGGCCCCACCACGCGCACGCAGCCGCTCTCTGGGGAGACTCGTTCCTTCTCTCCAGAAAGCCTCAAGAGCCAGTGAAGCCCCCGCCCCCACCCGCCACCTGGGCGGCTTCTCACCTGGAGGAGGGAGGCGCCCACCGGCCTTCCGCCTGGCCTCCGCTGGCCACCGTTGGCTCGGGACGTCCTGCCCCGGTCAGAGAGCCTGGAGGGGGTGGCCGTGTGGTCTCAGGACATGATCCGGAAGTCCGACCCCATGTGGGCCGGGGACCCCTGGGGAGCTCCCCGAGCACCCCACTACCCCGGGGGCTGGGACAGGCTGTCCCTCGACCCGGAGATGAGGCTTCCCCAGGCTGACGCAGGTGCCCAGGGCAGGACCCCTGCTGGCAGGCTGGGTTCCCCGGGGCGTCCCGGAACGCAGGCGTCAATGAAGGGACAGCAGGCCGCCAGGACCTGACCCGGCAGGACAGGTGTCCGTCCCGACCCAGGAGGACATGTCACACCCAGGACCAGCTCTTTGTCAGTCTTGGTGGCAATTTTAGCTGTCCCCTGCTGCGCACAAGGCGCCTGCCACTGCTTTGTGCCTCGGAACCCATCATCTTGCAGCACGACCGCTGTGTCAGGGGCAGGCCCAGATGTAGGTCTCCCAGCATCGAGGACAGGCCTTCTCATCTCCCCAGGGCGGTCTCTCAGCCCTGACAGCTCGGGGGACTCAAACTCGGGGACCTGGGCCGTCGGGTCCCTCCTCCACGTCTCAGTGACTCCACTGGACGGCTCACGGGTGGCAGGACTCGGGGCGGGGGGACCGCTGCTGCAGTGTCTGTAAACCGGGCTCGGGCGTGCCAGCCAGGCTGCTGGAGAGAGGGTGAGGGGTCACGGGTCAGCGCTGCGCGGTGCGGGGTTTGCCGGAGTCCGGCGGGGACGACGCTCTGCCGAGATGCCATAAGCCATGGAAGTTTGACCTTTTAAGACAGAAGCCGCGCCCGCCTCCTGAAGTGGCGTCGGCCTTAAGCACAGTCCCTGGCGTGGGGGGGCCGCGGTGCACCCGTCCGTCCGCCGGCAGGTGCCCGGGCTGTCGGGAACACGTGTGCCCACGTCGCTGTGTGGACGTATGCCTTCGCTTCTCTTTTGGCCTCTTGGGGGACCCTCGGCGGGGCCCCCCGCGTTTCATGGGTCAGGGCAGCGTCTCCTGACCCGTTCTCACCGGGACACAGGGTGCCCTCACGTGGGGTTTGCTCAGGGCAGGGACCGGAGGTTCAGGGGTCCAGGGAGCCCGGGGGGCTGGTAGCGGGGCCTGGGGGCCTTTTGGTCACCGCATCCTCGAGATGTGACGTCGCCCTCCTGGACTGTCTCCACCGTGGCAGGACAGGAAGAGGGCGCTTGGCTCCGTGCCAGCGTGGTCCCACCTGACCGGCAGGGCCGCTTCCTCCGCCAGACACATGACTTCTGCCAGAACCAGTTTCCCCATAAGCCAGCAGGGCAGGGCTGGGGGAGGCCGGGACCAAGGGTGCCCACAGCCTGGCTTCGGGTCCCCAGGAACTTGCCATAGTTGGTTAGCCCAGAGCAGCCCAGAAAATGGGGCTCCTGCTCCCGCCCCCGTGGCTGCCTGTCCGGCAAGTCGGCGGGCGCATAAGGCCTCATCGGGAGGCCAAAGGGAGGGGGGCCTGGACCCCTGCGAGACCCCGTCGGCTGTACCTAAGTCAAGTGCAGACGGCTGCCAGCTGACAGACGGACACCTGCAGGGCCGGGCCGCACGGGGGGTGAGGGCGGCACGGCACACAGAGGGTGCTTGGTGAGCCGGGTGGTGGGAGTCAGCAGGGGTGGGCCCACTGTGTGCAGGCCCTGGAAAGGGGGGGGGCGGGGTGGCCTGTCCCTCCAGCAGAGGCCTGGGCTCTCACCCAGGGCCAGGAGGCTGGCGACGTGCAAACGGCAGACGGTCCCTCTCTGGGGTTCCAGTCCTGGTCCTCAGAACAGTCCCAGCAGAAGTGGGTGACTCGGGGGGCCTGGCACCGCCGGCCGCGGGGACGAGCTGGGAGCGGGGGTCTCCACGAACCGGCCGTGTGGCCCTGGGCGAGTCAGCTCATTCCCGGGGCCTCAGTGACTGCGTCTGGGAAATGGAGAGAAGGCATGGACAGGGAGCATTTGAACCCGTGGGTGTGTTTTTTTTTTCCACTTTCCAGACTTGGATCCTCCTAGCCCCTGGACAGAGTGGGAGGCAGAAGTGGGGGGGATCGTGCCTGCTGCCCACCTGCTGACTCATTCGGCATCCGGTGCCGCTGAGGATGCGGTGCAGGGGTGGCGAGCTCACGCTGGTGGCGCTCCTGCTGTGTGAGAACCGGCACCTGCCGGTGAGCCCGGGGTTTCCGGTTGATACGAGGATTCACTGTCCACGTCGGGGAAGCCAGGCCCCCCGGTGGCCCCTCCACGCCACAGAACCCCGTAAACCCTGTTCCCACCTCAGTGCTGTGCAAGCATGCGCCCGACCCCTTCTGGAGGCTGCAGTCTGAGGGGGACCCAGGAGCGGGATGGGGGGGCTGGACCGTGTAGGACGGGAGGGAGGCTGGGGTGCACGTCCCGCCCCGGGCAGGTCCTGGAGGAAGCCGGGTACCACCCGTTCCCAGGTGAGCAGGAGGCAGGGGGTTCTGTACTCTTGCACGTGGGCCGGGAGACACGCTCGACCACAGGCAGGGGCAGCCGCGGCTCCGGGTGGTGGTCTCACCTGTCACGGGGCCTTGGCGGCTCCTGCCAGCAGTGGTGGTGCAGCTGGGCCTTGCAGAGCCAAAGGCAGGAGAGGAAGCCAGGGGTGCTGCTGCTCCCCGCGCGGGCGGGCGTGGCTCACAGGACCCGGATTAAGGCCATTAGAGCCTCGGCGTCGTCCCCAGGGGCTCTGTTTCCCCTGCCTGCACTGAGGGGCAGAGGGGAGAGATTGGGGGGGGGGTCGGTCAGGGAGGAGGCTTCACCCTGACCCCGGGACCCGCGTGGCCTGGGAGTGGATTTGTGGAGTCCAGATCCCGGGGGGCATGAAGGAGGAGGCGATAGAATTGTCCACCGAACAGGCGGCCGTTTGCCACGTGTCTGCCATATCGTGTATTTGAGACAGTCACTTGTGGTTTGCCCCAGACTTCCGGTCACGCTGCTGTCTCAGCCCCCGCCCCCCGTGGCCGGACCACGGACGCCAACTGAAAGGTGCACGTGGAAGGAGCTCCCCACCGCCGGAGAGCGGGGAGCAGGGAAGGGAGGTGGAAACCCCACGTCGTTCAGAGGAAATTCCGCCCGGACCGTCCCCGAGGCTGGTTCTGGGACAGGACGAGAGCATGATCACTGCACGACATCCAGCAGCCCAAACACCCCCCCCCCGGGGCCGCGGAGCAAACCCGCCGAGGCGCCAGCCCAGGGGCCCCGCGTGCACACCCGACCTTCGCCTTTCGTGGGCACTGCTCGCAGTCACTCGGTCTCTCCTGTCCTGTCCGGAGCCCGCCTCCCAGCCTCATTCCACCCGGGGTGGGAGACGGCGCTGGTTCCTGCTGGCCCTGGGGCCACGCCGCCTCGGGACCCGCGTGTCCCCGTGCGCCTGAGACCCCAGGCTTGTTTCTTTAGGGCGTAGCGTGACCGACAGTGATACTCCCTGTCCCGGCAAGCAGTACACAGGCAGCCCTTCTCAGCCCTGTCTGAGTCTCGTCTGTTAGCTGCACAGCAACGCTTACGAGTCGGTACTGCCGTTGGCCTGTCACAGACGAGGGAACCACGGCACGGGGAAGCGGAGTGGCCGGTGTCCCCGCTACGGGGCTGCCTCCCTCCTGCTCGTCACACACCCTGTCAAAGATTGTGGCAAGAAGTGAGAACAGCCGCGTGTGTGTGTCTGGGTTTGGGTTCTCCTGTGCGTGTGTGTGGTGTGTGTGGCGTGTGTGTGCGCGGGCGTGGCGTGTGACGTGTGTCTGTGTGTACGCTGGTGTGCAGGCCCGGAGGATGGGAAGCCGGGAGCCCCAGCACTCCGCCCCTCGCTGACTTGATGCTGGGCGGCAGGCGTGTGGACACTGCCCATCCCCAGGGGTCCAGGCCGCCCCCCTTTCTGGCGCGGGGAGGCCCCAAGACCGGGCCGGGCTGGTGGGCGCCGTGCAGTGCTCACGCTCCAGGTGCGTCCGGGACAGCCTCGGGCCCTTCCCCGGGTGGGATTGACATCTGCACAAACCCACGTGCCCGGGAGCACGGGACCAGGGGCTGGGCGAAGGGGCTCCTTCAAGATCCGGGTGCCTCCCACCCAGCGCCGAGCAGCCCGGGGCCGGGCGGGCTGGCCTCGAAGACGACCCGCCACAGAGTCCGCGAAGGTGCCGTGTGAACGAGAACACCTTTCCTTGGAGAGAGGGACGGTTCGCCCGGGCGCCTCCCCGCGGGCCTCCCCTTCCTGAGACCCCCGGGGGAACTGGGGGCCCCGACCAGAGAGGGGGCCTGGGAACCACCCTCCTCCCTCCTGAGGGCTCGGCCTGCTGGTGGAGTCCGAGGTGGTGGCCGCTGTTGAGGGGCCCCCGGGCGGATTCCCCTCTGCAGAGGGAGAGCCACCTGGTGGCGTCCCTGCCTGCGCCCCCTCCCAGGGCCCCCCGAGGAGTGTGTTCCCAGCCCTCGGTTTCCCCCCTCCCCGGCCTGGGTTCCTCCTGTTTGCCGAGTCTCCAGGGAGGGACCAACACCTGCTGACCCCAGGGCCTCCTGAGCAGGAGTAGCTGCAGAGGGCCCCATGGGGGGTGCTGTGGAGGTGGGCAGTGGGGGAGACTGAGGCTGGAGGGGTCTGGAGGAGAGCGGAGGCTTGCCTGAGCCCCCGGGCTCCCCTGGGGCCGGCAGTGACATGTGCCCCCGCCCCCCCGCAGCCCCTGGGTCCCAGCCTCGGGGGGAGTGCGGCTCACTGCAGCCCGTGACCCACTGTCTCCGCTTTCTTGTCGGAGTTGTCAGCCCACACGCGAGGCTCCGGCCCCGTGATAAGGGGAGAGGAGCAGAGCCGGGCTCCAGGCGGCGGCCTCAGCCCTGTGTCCCCGCGGGGGCCACCTAGCTGCCGGTCTGTCAGCCCCGCTCCCAGGGCAGACGGCGGCCCGTGGGGCCTCCTCCCTGGGGGGAGAGCCAGGCGATGGGGCACAGCACCCCTGGCAGAGTCCCCCCGCTCTGCACCGTGTGTCAAGGGCTTCTAGACGGAGGCTGGGCCCCCCGCGTGAGTTGTAAGCATCTCTTCTAGAAGGAGGCGTGAGGCTCTGGGGCCCAAGCCCACCTCCCTGCTTCAGGTGTGGGAGGGCCCGATCGCCTAGCTGGGCTCCTGACACCCCCTCTTCCGCTGGCCCTCCCCACTGCACCCCTGCCCCAGAGAGCAGCAGCAGCGGGCTACAGTCTGCCTCTGAAAATCAGTCCCCTTTCGCTGGGACAGGATCTGGGAGGGACCCGGTGGGTCAGGGCTCCAGGGCACCGCACGGGGCTCCCCGGAACTGGGTGGGAGCGCGTGTGGGCGGTGCCCAGGCCAGCTGACCCTGGCGCTCAGCACGCAGTTGGCCCAGTGTGGGTCAGGAGGCCAGGTGGGCGGGTGCCAGAGCCCGGCCCGAACCCGCAGCCACGTGACCGGGCTGAGTCAGCCTGAGAACGCCCGGGCCAGCGGGGCGCTTCCCGTCCCCCGCCCCAGGTCTCATCCACACCCGGCAGCCTTGGCTGGGAAGGTCTCTCTGGGGAAGGCCCTGCTTCTGCTGACCGCCCCCTACCGGAGCCTGGGCCCCTCCCCTCCTTTCTGGCCCTGGCCTCAGCCCCCCAAAGTACAGAAGGGACTCAGGGCTTGAAGCTGGGCCACCAGAAAGGGCCTGGCTTATGCCACGGGGCCATACACTGGCCATTTTCCCTCTGGGGGCCTTGGTTTCTGCATCTTTCAAACAGGACATTGAGACTTGCTGCCCCCGCCTGTCGGGTGCCACAGCACCGCGTCCGATGGGACAGCACGTATGAAAGGGCCCAGGGGTGCCCTAGGGTCACCGGCACGCCAGATGGACTGGAAATGCCCCAGCTCCAAAGCCCCTTCGGCCCCGAACCAGAGACGTCAGGGAAGGGCGTCGGGAGACCCCGAGGACCAGCTCCCGCACACAAAAACGCATGCCGGGGTGCCCCGAAGAGGCTGCCGCTCTCCTGGGGGGCAGCTCGCCTTGCCCGGGTTGAGCCCGAGTGGTCGGCCCAGCCAGGGGACGGCAGCCCAGCCTGCTTCCGGAACCTCGTGCTGGTGTCAGCCCTTGCTGGGCTGGAGCGTGGGGTGGCCTCCGTGACGTGGCTCTGGACACCTGAGTGGTTTCCCCTCAGCAGGGTCCTCATGGTCACTAGCTTTGGGACCTTAGCAGGTTTCTGGAACTCAAGGGGTGTGTCGTTGACAGAGTGGCTGCTGTCTTTTAACTGACGGCTGCTGTCTTTTAACTGATGGCTGCTGTCCTTCCCCGGGCCGTGCCGACCTGTCCATTGGCTGTGAGGTTAGAGAAGCAAACAAATGGGCTTGTGTTGTTTCATCCTGAGCCTGTCTGTGATTTTGGAGCATTTTCCCCACAGCCTTTTACAATCCCCTGCGTTCAGGCGAAGGTACGAGCCCGGTCACATTGGTGGCAGTGGTGGTGGTGGCGGCCAGACCATGAGGCCCTGCCTCTCCGCTCCCATCGGTGACAGAGAGCCTCTGGTGCCTGAGCCTGTCTCCCCTGCCTGGGAACCTCTGCTCTTCCCTCCAGGACGGCTGGGTCCCATCACCCTGGCCCCCGGTCCGAGAGCTCACCAGGCCCCTGTGGGCACTGGGGGTGGCCTCACGCTTTGTTCTCTGTCTCGGCCTCTGTGGGCCCCTTCCTGGGCCCCTGTGGGCCTGGGGCTTCGCCCCCCTGCTCAGAAGAAACCTCCATTTGCAAATAGGGACTTGGAGACAAACGTGGCTAGCTGGGGCACGCGGCCTTCCGCGACGGGGCTGCCCCCTTCTCCCCAGCTCTGCGTGGTCGCCGGGCGTCTGTGGGGTGACGTGGGGAGTGCGATCGGGATCGTCCCCCGGCTGTGTGCCTGCCGGTGGGGTGGGGGCTGAGTCCGTTCTGCTGGTCCTGCCGGATTCTTTCTCGGTCTCGTGTCTTCCCACGGAGCGCCGAGGCGAGGCGGGCTTTGGCCCGAGAACCGGTCTGTGCGTCCCGCCTGCGGAGCCCTGCTAAGGCACCAGTGACCTTTCTTCATAAGGGTCCCATTATTCTGGCTCGAAGGTGGGCGTCTGGGTGCCGGGGGAGGAGTCAGTGCTCAGAGGCAAGAACTTGCCCAGAAGGCAGTTTCCAGCGGGGGCCGGGAGCGTGCGGGCGCCCGGGGTGGGGCCGGGGGTCGGCTCCGTGCCCACCCCCTGGGCCTTGCTGCTGGCCGTCGGCCTGGGCCCAGCATCCGAGAGCCTGTCACCTGGCAGGTGCCCAAACAAGTGTTTGAACTCAGGGAAGCCGGGCCGGCCTGGCCGGGGGCGGGGCCTGACCTGTACCTGCATGCTCAGGGCCAGCCCCGCGTTGGGACCCGTCGCCCACTGATGTTGGGAGGCTCTCGGGCCCCAGGTGAGAGACCAGAGGGAGCACCCCTGTGCCCTTGGGGAGCCAGACCCGGGGCCTGGGGAGCTCTCAGGCAGGCAGGCAGTGAGGGACAGAGGGGACAGCCGCCCACCGTGGGTGCGGCCCCAGCTTGGGGCTGGTCAGCTGGGAAGGCTCTGTGTCCTCACGCCCCCCGTTCCTCAGCCCCCTCTCCCTCCCTCGGGCTGCACGGAGGGCTGCCCTCCCAGGGCCCGGGACCCCTTCGCTTTCGTCTCCAGGAGGCCCCCACCTGCCAGCCTCCGGCTCATGGTCTTTGCAGCTGGCAGCCTCCCCGGGCCAGGTCCACCCCATTCCGCCGCTGCCCGCCAGCGCCCAGAGGGCAGGGCCACAGTCCTCTAGTGCTCACGCCACCGCTGGGCGGGCGGGGACAGGAACCTCTCCAGAGCCACCTGGAAATCTGCCCCAAACCCACCCTGCCGCCTCTCTGAGGACCTGCCCTGCCCTGGCGATAAGGAGGAAGGAGGCCCAGGGGCATCTGTCGATGGGCCTTCATTCTCCCCCGGCACCTCTGGGGCACCCGAGCCCTGAGCCGTGCTGCAGGTCCCGGCTCCTGGCGTGCGTGGGGTAGACGGTGAGCGGGACAGACAGACACCACCCCCTCTCCTAAGACCCGGGTCCTGTGGGAAAAGAGAGTTAGCAGAGACGAAAGGAACCCAGGGAGAAGGCTCTGGAACTCCAAGTGCTATGGGGAGAAGGTGCTTGTGTGAGGCGCGAGGGGCCAGCCCCCTGGGAAGTGGCACGGAAGCCGAGTGTGGGAAGGACCCCGCCAGGCGGAGATGTGGGCGAGGGCATTCCAGGGGCCACGTTCCAGAGCAGAGGCCCTCGGAATGGGCTCTGCATTTTCCGGGGACAGAAAGGGGCCCGTGTGGCCGGGAGAGTGGGAGGAAGGGCGGGGTCATGGAGGGGCTGGACGACCGGGCGAGGGGACCGAGGCCGGCCTATGTTCTCCAGGCCGGGAGCCACTGGGGAGGCGCGACCTGCATTCCCTTTGGCGGTGGACGAAACAGCGTCCCCTCCCCCACGCCTCACCCCCGCCTTGCCCACAGCAGAGATCGAGCACCCAGAGTCGACAGCAGCCAGGGGTGGGAAGACCAAGGGAGGTATGAGTTCCGAGACCCCTCCCCGCCCGCGGAGGTCAGAGGTGGCTTGCAGGGGCCCAAGCACTCGTCTGGGGTGTCAGGACGCAGAGGGGACATTCACTGGTGCACACCTGCGTTGCATTCGGATTGGAGGGTGTCCAGAGAGCAGTTATTATTCAAAAGTCACCTCTGATGTGCTGGGCTAATAAGACGGAAGTGGGGAGGAAAGGAGGACGACTCAGCTGACCGGCTGGGAAGATCCATGGAGGAGGGAGAGAGGGAGGGAGAGACAAGAGGGTGGGTGGACAGACTGTGGATAGATGGATAGATAAGAAAATGGGCAGATGGCTGGCTGGCTGGATAAATAATTGGATGGATGGATGGACGAATGGATGGATGGGTGGGCGGGTGGATGGATGGATGGACGGATGGATGAGTGGGTGGATAGGTGGTGGGTGGACGGATGGGTGGATGGGTGGGTGGGTGAATGGGTGCATGGACAGGTGGACGGATGGATGGATGGATAGACAGATAGATGGACAGATGGGTAGGTGGACAGGTGGATGTATGGATGGATGGACAGATGTATGTATGGATGGATGGGTGGATGGGTGGGTGGATGGATGGGTGCATGGACAGGAGGATGGATGGACGGATGGATGGATGGACGAATGGGTAGGTGGACAGGTGGATGGATGGGTGGATGGATGGATGTATGGTTGGATGGACGGATGGATGGATGGGTGGGTGGGTGGATGGGTGCATGGACGGATGGATGGATGGATGGATGGATGGATGGATGGATGGATGGGTGGATGGACGGATGGATGGATGGATGGGTAGGTGGACAGGTGGATGGATGGGTGGATGGACGGATGAATGGATAGATGGACGGATGGATACGTGGATGGATGGATGGACGGATGGATGGACAGATGGATGGACGGATAGATAGGTGGACAGGTGGACGGATGGGTGGATGGACAGATGGACAGGTGGACAGGTGGATGGATGAGTGGATGGATGGATGTATGGTTGGATGGACGGATTGATGGATGGGTGGGTGGGTGGATGGGTGCATGGACGGATGGATGGATGGATGGATGGATGGATGGACGGATGAATGGATGGATGGGTAGGTGGACAGGTGGATGGATGGGTGGATGGACGGATGGATGGATAGATGGATGGACGGATGATACGTGGATAGATGGATGGATGGATGGATGGACAGATGGATGGACGGATAGATAGGTGGACAGGTGGACGGATGGGTAGATGGACAGATGGACAGGTGGACAGATGGACAGATGGATGGGTAGGTGGACAGGTGGATGGGTGGGAGGGGAAGGGAAGGAGCATGGTGTACACGGGCGGAGGGAGGAGGCCCACTGGCCGTCAGCAGTGCAGGGAGCAGGGCCTGAGGAGGCAGCGGGACCCTCATGCACCCCCACTCTGCACTGGGTGGAGCCGGGCCAGCCGGGGAGCGGGGACGGAGCTGTGAGCCGGTCTCAGGCAGTGTGGGCAAGAGCCGCTCCACCCCTGCCAAGTGTGTAAGACTTAACCCCTAAGTCAGGTGAGGGAAGCCTGCCTGTGCCCTCCTCCCTCGCCGCTCTCCCCGGGGGCCCCTCCAGGTCAAGTTCACGTCTGACTCGTCGCGGCCACCAACCTGGGTGCTCGGAAAATCTCAGCCGATGAGTCCGTCAGCGGGGCCTCCTCTCCAGTGCGGCTCCCTGGCGGGCTGGAAGTGCCCCTGGACACTGACGGGCAGGGCTGGGCCACCCCATGCCTGCCCTTCTGGCCCAGCGGTGGGTTTGCTAGAAGCCAGGCTGAGGTAGTGGGAGCGTCGGCCAGGAGCAGGGTTCTAAATCAGTCCCAACTGGCTCAACCATGGGCCTTACAGTTATTAGCTGTGTGACCTTGGGCCCAAATCCCAACCTCTGTGAAGGCAGTTTCCCCATCTGTGAATCACCAAAGGTAACCTTAGCCAGGTGACAAGACGGCGGTTAGGAAGGGAGGGGCTGGGAGCCCCTCACTCTGACCCCCAGGCGGGGGGGCACAGAGGAGGTCCCGGGCCACCCCCCCCCACGCCTGAAGCCCTGCCCATTCCTGCCCTGAAAGCCCAGGGCCTTGGGGGGAAATGGGGCCTTTGTCCTGGGCTTGGCGGGAAGCTGCGGGCCCACCCGGAGAGGTGGCCTTGGCCCCAGACCCGGAGGAGAGATGGGTCGGTGGGCCTCCGTGGACCACGTCCTCGGGGAGTGGACGGAGCACAGGACCGGGAGTCAGAGTTCCTGCTCCGCCACCACCCTCCAGGCCATGACCCCAGGGCAAGGCCGGCAGCTCTCCAGCCTTGGTTTCTGCATCTATAAAATGGGCTGATGTTGTTGGGGACTTGGCGGCCCGCTGTCGACTGCTTGCCCCAGGCCTGTTCGTGAGTGGTGGGCCGGCAGTGCCTGGGGGGGAAGCTCATTCGGGAGGGCGGGGGCGAGTGTGGATCGGGCGCGGATCGGGCGCAGCTGGCTCTCCGCACACCTGCTCTCTCGCGGTGTGACCTTGTCGGGGCGCCCGCAGCAGAGACCCGGAGGAGGAGCCAGTACAGGGAGAGGACAGACGGAGGGAGTGAGGGACACAGGATTCGCAGGCGGGGCCAGCTGCCCCTGGCGCTCCGGGCTCTGGGCCGCCTGGCCCTTCTCTCTCGGCCGCCTCCCCTGAGCGTCAGCACTGTCTCCCCTCGAAGGGTTCCGTCACCGGGGAGGGCAGGTCCGGTGGCCCGGCATGGGCCCGCCACACGTCTCAGGTCCGCTTGGCTGCAGCCAGGGTCCTGCAGAGCCGACTGAGTGCTGGGCCTGGGGGCGCCGAGTCCCCACGGCAAGGTGTGTGCTGCACCTGGGAGGCCTCGCTTCGGCGGGGGGCTGGCCTGGAGTGGCCTTCCCCGGGGGGCCACCCCCTGCTGGCCAGTGGGCCCCCCAGGCCTACCTCTGCCACTTCTGAGACGCCCAAGTGAGGGCCCGGGTGTAAGACGGGGCGCCGCCCGCCCCTCACCCCCGACTCTGTGAAGCGTCTCTGCGCCCCTTGCTGGGCTGGGTGGTGCGAGGCCCGCCGGCCCCCGGGCTCCCCTGGGCTCCGCCTGAGGCGTGACCCTCTCCCCTCCTTCCTTCCAGAAGCCTCCCAGCACCCAGGCCATGAAGGAGGAGGCCTTCCTCAGGCGCCGCTTCTCCCTGTGCCCGCCTTCCTCCACGCCCCAGAAGGTCGAGCCCCGGGAGCTCCCGCGGAACCGGCTCTTCAGCGGAGAGAACGACCTCTACCCGCTCCCCCCAGGTCAGTGCCCGCGGCCGGGGCGGCTGCGGAGCCTGGGCCTCCCCGGCTTCGCGGCTCAGCTCCGCCACCTCTCTGCGCCAACCACGGGGCCGGGGGAGGTCATCGGGGGGCTCCCTCCCCTCGCTGGGGTTCCGGGGCGGCTCGTCCGTGGAGAGGCGGTGTGGTGTGGCGGTCCCAAACTGGCCTCCGGGGACGGGCCCCCGAGTCCCAGCCCCAGTTCTGGCTGGGTGACCCTGGGCCAGCTGCAGGACCTCCCTGGGGCTCGGTTTCTCCTCTGTGAAATGGGGGTGTGAGTACCTACTCCCAGTTAAAAGGAGTCCCGGGCCCCGAGAGGGAACAGTCCGGACCGGGTGCTCTCATGCCACCGGGGGGCAAAGCCCTGATCGAACCGAGCACGGGGTCGCCCGTAGCTGCCGGCGCTCTCCCGGCCCCAGGCCCACGCCGCCCCATCTCCTCGTTCCTCCTGGGCCGCCCGGCAGAGCCCAAGCTGAGTGCCGTCTGCGTGTCTGTGACTGCTGCCCCCAGAGGCACCATCCCGTCCTGGGAGACATCACCTCCTCCGGCCTGCCCGCCCACTGCCCACAGCCCGCCTGGGAGGGAGGAGGGAAGAGGGAGGAGAGGGGTCCCCGAGCTCTTCCCGGCTGCAGTGTCCGTTCTGTCCCTGGAGACGCCAGAGAGCCTCAGGCTGACACGCTGTCAGGACGTGAGGGGCTCCTGGGGACTTCCCGCCCAAAGGCTCACGAGCAGACGGGAACGGGCCACGTGGGGTCGCATGGGCCGGGGCACAGGATTTGGGAAACAAATTGGACATCCATTCTGTGCTGCCATGTCCTCGAGGGACGGGGGTGGGGGGGAGTGGGCGGAAAGGACAGGTCCTGGCTGGTGGCCCGTCTCAGGGGACTTTGGTCCCCGGAATGGCCGGCCCATGCAGAGCGGGACCCAGTAGGTGAAGACCTTCTCCCGGGAGGGGTGGGCAGGTCCTAGGGGCAGGGGTGAGGAGGTGGGTGTGGACGGAGAGGAGCCAGTTCCAAGAGGCACTCCCTTGAGCCAGGAGGATCCCCCAGCAGGTGTCACCCACCCCGGGAGGTAACCGATGCAGCGTGAGCCCCCCTTGAATCAAGGGGGCCGGGAGGAGAGGGCACCTCGGAAGTGGAGAGAGCCCTGCGCTCACCGCCCGGCCCGGGCTTCGGGGCAGGGGCGCGGGGAGCTTCGCGGAGCAGCAGCGGAGGCCGGGAGGCAGCCTCCCCGGCCGGGGTAGGAAGGCCGTGGCACCTTGCGTGGCCGCCGTTCTAGGGCCTTTCCTGCCCCAGGTGAACCTGGGCCCCCCAGGGCAGACGCGTTTCTGCAAGTGGCCGTAGTGGCTCTTCCGCAGGGCACGGCTCTCGGTCCCCAGCCCCCCAGCCCCCTCCCGGGGCTCTAGGAGGTGAGTCTGCAGAGACCCCCACCCGGGCTGGGTCCGAGGGTACCTGTCTCCCCGTCCCAGCGGGATGCTTCCCCCCAGCAGTCGCCGTCTCTGGTCCTCGGCACAGGGACCGGGCGGTAGGCCGGAGGGCGTGGCCGGCGGGCCTCCCGAGACCCCCCCCGCCCCCCCAAACCGCAGCTTCCGAAGCCCTCTTCACAGCAGATGGAGCCAGGGAGGGGCGGCCGCTTCCCCAGGATGGGGTCCCCACACCTCACGTCCCTCCCTCGTCCTCGACCAAGTGGACAGGAAAACGGGCACCTGCCAGGTCGGGGTATAGGAACGGTGTCCAGGCCACCTCCCCGCGAGAGTCCAGCTCCCGGGAGATCGTGGCGAGAGGGCAGGCCAGGCGCAGTCCGGGCGCCCGGAACCCACCGTGGGCCTCCGAGCCTGGACGCCGCGGTCCTCCTCTGAAAGCGGAGGCCCGGCCTTACGGACCTCGAAGGACATTCTGTGCCCGCGCCCGAGCCCTCACTCCGTCTGGCCACTCTCTTGCAGGGAAGGACGCGGAGCCCAATGGCCAGCTGCTGCCGAGGGATGAAGGGCCCCCGACCCCGAGCTCTGCCACCAAGGGGCCACCGGTAAGAGCCTGGCCGTGGGAAGAAGGGGGTGGCAGGGGGAGTGGCCCAGCCTGCCGTCCCCAGCCCATGCCTCGCGTCCCCAGCCCACGTGTTCCCGGAGCGGCAGCTCCCAACCCCAGCCTGCAGACCCGGGAAGGCTGGAACGAGGGACCGAGTCACACACCGAGCTTGTCGGCTGTGTTATCGAAGCTGCCTTCTTGGCAAAACATAGGCCGGGGGGGGGCCGGGGCTGGAGCAAGGCTGTGGGCTGCTCCGTGGCATTTGGGGACAGAAAATAAGAAAGCCACAGAGGCTTTCTGTCATAG
Source organism: Paguma larvata (assembly GCA_030068075.1). Classification (NCBI taxonomy): domain Eukaryota; kingdom Metazoa; phylum Chordata; class Mammalia; order Carnivora; family Viverridae; genus Paguma; species Paguma larvata. The sequence continues at coordinate 390,076 of JAINVK010000061.1, forward strand.
GGAAACCGCAGGTGTGGGCTTCCCCTTCCTCCGCCTCTGCCTCGCTGTTCCCTGCACCAGGCACACCCCTCTGCAGGGTGGCACTGAGTTCTGGAAACGCACCCGCGTCCCGTCATGACCAGAACTTTCCGTCTTCCGAATAGAAACTCCGTCCCATTAAAACACTACCCCCCACGCTCTCCCCCAGCCCTGACGCCCACTGTCTGCTTTCCGTCACTCTGAATGTGCGTCCTCCGAGGCCCTCGTCTGTCTGTCCTTCTGACCTGTTGCAGTCAGCATCACGTCCCCGGGTCCATCCATGTCGTAGTAGGTGTCAGAACCTCCTCCCTTTTTAGGGCTCAATACGATTCCATCGCACGTACGTTATTTATTTTTTCAAGGCATGAGTTGATGGCATAACAACGCTGAAAACACAGTTGCGTCTGTCTACAGGCCAATAAAACGTACAAACGCTGTCAGAAACACTTGGCTCGGTTCAAATTTCAGAGCCCGTCCATCCCGCGGTCGGGCCGGGGCGTCTCCTGAGCGGCGCCCGCTGCTGTGGGTCGGGCTCACGGGGAGAAGGAAGTCCTTCTCTCCCAGCGCGCTGTCCGGGCCGGGAAGACAGCGCCAGACAAGTCAAGTCCCCCCGCGACGCGTTGGCACTCGGGGGCGGGGGGAAGGAGAGCTGCTCCCGCCCCCGGATGCCCTGGGGCGACTTGGGGCTGCTTTGAGGACGCAGCTTGGGAAAAGATACCAGCGAATATAGACCTTATATATTTCGCGAGGCCAAGTTCAAAGATCATAAAACTAGCTGCATCAGGTGCACGGCTCGGTGGCGTTGAGTGCGTGCGCAGCGCTGTGTCCCGCCAAAACACCTCCGTCCCCCCCCAGACAGGAAACCCGTTAGCCTCTCCTGCTGTGTTGCTGGGCCTGATGGAAGGACTGGGGTGGTGTGGAATTCTAAAGCATCCTGCATGTAGCTCTTTGAGGACCTGCCGAGCGGGTTTCCGCAGCGTCTGCACCATCGTACGACCCCGCGGCAGCGGGAGGGCTGCCCTCTTCCCATCCTCAGCACACCTGTACTTCCGGGCCTTCCTGCATGGCGATCGTGGTGGTCCCAGTGCGTACGCGGCGGTGTCTCCCGGCGGCTCTGATTTGCGTGTCCCTAAGTGACTGATGATGACCTGTTGCTGGCTTCTTGACCAACCGGACGTCTCCCTGGAGAAACGTCTGTCGCGGTTCTCTGCCTGACTCTGAGTCGTGTTGTTTGTCTTTGTTGTTGAGTCGTAAGGGCTCTTTATATATGCCAGACCTCGGACTCTTGTCAGATACATGATTGCAAGTACTTCTGTTGTGCTCCATCCTGCCCACCACCCCCCGGTCCCCAGGCCCAGAACCTGCGTTCCTTCCTCTGTCACCTAAAGCCAGCGCCACTCCTTTGAGCCACATCTGGAGGAGAGCCGGGTGGCGGGTTCATTCATTCATTCCTTCCTTCATTCATTCACCCAGGATGCTTCCCAAACCCCCAGCTGCGGGGCCCGGCGTGCGCTGGGGTGGAACCGCCCTGGCAGGGGCTCTGGACCACAGACAGAACCGCCCGCGTGGCTGTAATTGTAAACGGCGCGGGGCCGGCCGGGGGCGGGCGGATCGGGTCTGATGCCGGCAGGGCGGCCAGAGCTGTCTTCCTTCTCGGGAGTGGCTCGGCGGGGCCTGAGGAAGGAGCAGGGGCTTCCCGGCGACGGGGAACAGCATTCCGGGCTGGGGGAACAGCACGTGCTAAGGGGGCTGGGGCCCCGTGCACGAGAGGCCCGGCTCCCCCGGAGGACCACCGGGGGCATCTGTGGGTCAGCCCTGGCCCCCAGAGGCTTGTCACCTGCCGTGTTGGCCTGCACGCCGGCCCTCCTGCTTCAGCTCCAAGACCACTCTAGAACAGAGGCCGCAGGCTCTCCGTCCTCCCCGCGACTCAGTCCCCGCTCGGCCCCTCGCGAGCTGCGTGACCCTGGGCGGGCTCGGAGCCTCTCTGTGCCACGGTCTCCGAGTCCGCAGGGTGTGGACGGTGACGCAATGACGCTGACCCCGGCTCTCACGGCTCCGTTCCTTGCGGGTCGTCTGCCCCTCCTTTCGACCCACAGGGCCCGAAGCCATGCCTGGCGCACGGTACTTTGGGGCCGGACGACCGGCTGGACAGTACAAGTCCCCCCTGCCACTTCCTGGCTCGCAGTCTCAGGAGTCACTATACCTCTCTGGGCCTCAGTTTCCCAGTCAGCGGAATGGGACGATAACTGGGCTTGTGCCATGGGCCCTGGTGAGAATTAGGTGAGCCGGTGCAGGCAGGGCCCCCGAAGGCCTGGTGCTGTCACCGCCCTTGCCTGGTGGCGGGAACACCCAGGGCGCTCAGCCCGGAGAGCTGGGCAGGGCCGGCACACGCTTTCCGGAAAGGACAGAGCCTGTCTTGGGGCTCGGCGGCCGCCCCAAGTGCGCGCGCTGCCATCGGAGAAGCAGCTACAAATCCTAGGATTTTCACGGCTCACGAAATACTATTCTCTGGACATTTGTCTCAGCCACTTAAAAATGTGAAACTGTTGTGCGCTCGCAGGCGGAACAGGCAGGCGGAGGCGGGACTCGCCGCGGGTTGCTCCGCCCCCGCCTCCAGCCTGTAGTCCAGGCTCTGTCTCCTGACCAGCCCTCCGCCCCCAGGGCCTCAGTGTCTCCATCTGTTAAAGGACTGTAGCCCCTTCCAGTCCCAGATCCCCGGGTGCCGCCCTCACCCCTGCAGCGTGTCCAGCGGGCCTGGCGGGCTGTGCCCCGCGCTCGGCTCCGGTCTGCCTGCCTCCCTGCAGCCGCAGGTGGGCTCAGAGGCCGGACACATGGCGGTGGCCAGGGCAGACGCTTCCCGGGCATCTCTGAGCTCGTGTCCGCACGCTGTCCTCGGCCTTCCGATTCCTCTAGCTCCGTACCCACGACCCCCACCATTGCCGGTGTATCGGGCGCATGTGGGGACAGAGCACCTTTCTCTGACCTCTCTGGCTTATAGTCTTGGCCTCCAGCCCACCTGGCTGCCCGCCCCCAGCCCTCTGCAGCCCCAGAGTGACCTGGCTGCCCACCCAGCCTTCTGCAGCCCAGAGTGACCTGGCTTCCCCTTCCAGCCCTCTGTAGCCCCAGAGTGACCTGGCTGCCCGCTCCAGCCCTCTGCAGCCCCAGAGTGACCTGGCTGCCCCCCCAGCCCTCTGCAGCCCCAGAGTGCCCTGGCTGCCCCCCCAGCCCTCTGCAGCCCCAGAGTGACCTGGCTGCCCCCCAGCCCTCTGCAGCCCCAGAGTGACCTGGCTGCCCCCCCAGCCCTCTGCAGCCCCAGAGTGACCTGGCTGCCCCCCCAGCCCTCTGCAGCCCCAGAGTGACCTGGCTGCCCCCCCCAGCCCTCTGCAGCCCCAGAGTGACCTGGCTGCCCCCCCCAGCCCTCTGCAGCCCCAGGGTGACCTGGCTGCCCGCTCCAGCCCTCTGCAGCCCCAGAGTGACCTGGCTGCCCCCCCCAGCCCTCTGCAGCCCCAGAGTGACCTGGCTGCCCGCTCCAGCCCTCTGCAGCCCCAGAGTGACCTGGCTGCCCCCCCAGCCCTCTGCAGCCCCAGAGTGCCCTGGCTGCCCCCCCAGCCCTCTGCAGCCCCAGAGTGACCTGGCTGCACCCCAGCCCTCTGCAGCCCCAGAGTGACCTGGCTGCCCCCCCCCAGCCCTCTGCAGCCCCAGAGTGACCTGGCTGCCCCCCCAGCCCTCTGCAGCCCCAGAGTGACCTGGCTGCCCGCTCCAGCCCTCTGCAGCCCCAGAGTGACCTGGCTGCCCCCCCAGCCCTCTGCAGCCCCAGAGTGACCTGGCTGCCCCCCCAGCCTTCTGCAGCCCAGAGTGACCTGGCTGCCCCCCCAGCCCTCTGCAGCCCCAGAGTGACCTGGCTGCCCCCCGCAGCCCTCTGCAGCCCCAGAGTGACCTGGCTGCCCCCCCAGCCCTCTGCAGCCCCAGAGTGACCTGGCTGCCCCCCCCAGCCCTCTGCAGCCCCAGAGTGACCTGGCTGCCCCCCCAGCCCTCTGCAGCCCCAGAGTGACCTGGCTGCCCCCCCCCAGCCCTCTGCAGCCCCAGAGTGACCTGGCTGCCCGCTCCAGCCCTCTGCAGCCCCAGAGTGACCTGGCTGCCCCCCCAGCCCTCTGCAGCCCCAGAGTGACCTGGCTGCCCCCCCAGCCCTCTGCAGCCCCAGAGTGACCTGGCTGCCCCCCCAGCCCTCTGCAGCCCCAGAGTGCCCTGGCTGCCCCCCCCCCAGCCCTCTGCAGCCCCAGGGTGACCTGGCGGCCCCCCCCAGCCCTCTGCAGCCCCAGAGTGACCTGGCTGCCCCCCCAGCCCTCTGCAGCCCCAGAGTGCCCTGGCTGCCCCCCCAGCCCTCTGCAGCCCCAGAGTGACCTGGTTGCCCCCCCAGCCCTCTGCAGCCCCAGAGTGCCCTGGCTGCCCCCCCCCAGCCCTCTGCAGCCCCAGGGTGACCTGGCTGCCCGCTCCAGCCCTCTGCAGCCCCAGAGTGACCTGGCTGCCCCCCCCAGCCCTCTGCAGCCCCAGAGTGACCTGGCTGCCCCCCCAGCCCTCTGCAGCCCCAGAGTGACCTGGCTGCCCCCCCCAGCCCTCTGCAGCCCCAGAGTGACCTGGCTGCCCCCCCCAGCCCTCTGCAGCCCCAGGGTGCATGCTGATGCCCCTTCTCCCCCCACCTGAATCTCTCTTGCAGGCAGAGTACAGGCTATACAATGGGTCCGACAAGGAATGTGTGTCCCCAACAGCCAAGGTCACCAAGAAGGAAGCTCTCAAGGTGGGCACGGGCCCAGGAAGGGGGGACACAAGTGTGTCACTTCCCAGATGGATGGGCCCCAGCCTGCCAGAGGGAGGGGGCAGGCCGCGCTCTGGCCGCCTCCCCGCCCCCACTTCTCCTCTCCCCGCCCCTGGAGAGTGGGGGCCCTGGTGGGCTGGCGGGAGGAGCTGGGGGTGGGGGGGCAGCTCAGAGCCTTTCTTGACCCGCCCGCCGGGTGCCGTGGGCCCAGGCGCAGAAGGAGAACTACCGGCAGGAGAAGAAGCGGGCCACGAAGCAGCTGTTCAGCGCGCTGACGGACCCCAGCGTGGTCATCATGGCTGACAGCCTGAAGGTAGGCCCGCCGGGCCGGCACGGGGTCCCATCCCAGGCCTTCCCAGGGGACACTGCAGGGTCACTCGGGCCTGTTTGTTACTGTGAGTCTGTATGTGCCCCGTGGGGCCCCCGCAAAGGACCACAGGCTGGGGGGTTAGAGATAGAAATGCATTCTCTCACGGCTCCAGAAGCCAGGGCCCCAAATCTGGTGTAGACGGGGCTGCGCCGCCTCCAGGGGCTCGAGGGGAGCGCTTTCCTGCCCCCCCACCCACAGCTTCTGGGGGCATCCAGGCAGCCCCGGGCTGTGGCCTCCTGACTCCAGCCTCTGCCTCTGTTTCACGCGGCCCCTCCTGTGTCTGTGTGTCTGTGTCCGAATGTCATTGAATCGGAGCCCACCCAGCTCCAATGTGGCCTCATCTTCACCAGCTTAAATCTGCAGGGACCCTATGTGTCGCTGAGGTGGGGGGCCTGGCTTGCGGGTGGGGGGCTTGGCCTGCGGATGGGGGTCCCTGGCCTGCGGATCGGGGGCCTGAGCCTGCGGATGGGGGTCCCAGGATGCCCATGGAGCCCTGTGCTGGGGCACGGGGAGGGGAGGCTGTATTACAGCTTCACTGATTGGGCTCAGAGTCCGTGTTTAAACCTCACGGAGGTGGTGGTAGTTCCCTGGGCTCCTGGGACTTATTTCTACCCGCCCCCTCAGGTGGGGGGAAAGCTGCTGAACCCAGGGTTGTCACCAAGGGCACACGAGACAGGTGTATCCACACCTGGTCATCTTCCTGAGCCTCACGCCCCCATGGGCCCCTTTAAGTGTTAAAGCGAATATTTATTTGGAATGAGAAAAGAATTGACACATTTCAAAATTTACAAAGCTGACGATTCTAACAGTCGCGCCTGCTGCTGGCTCCTCCTGGCGGGGGGGGGAGGGTGGGAGACTCTGATCTGGCCTCGAACCTCACCAGGAACCCTGTTCCTGGCCACAGTGTGTTTCTCTGGATTCGCGATCATTCATGAGCTCCTTGGCAAAGCTAAAGGACCCCGCCCACCGCCCGGCTCCGCCCCCAAGCTGTCCTGGTGCCCCTGGGGCCTCGCCCCCCCCCCACAGGCGTGCCCCTCCCCTTCCCCCGCAGATCCGGGGGACCCTGAAGAGCTGGACCAAACTGTGGTGCGTGCTGAAGCCGGGCGTCCTGCTCATCTACAAGACGCCCAAGGTGGGCCAGTGGGTGGGCACGGTCCTGCTGCACTGCTGCGAGCTCATCGAGCGGCCCTCCAAGAAAGACGGCTTCTGCTTCAAGCTCTTCCACCCGCTGGACCAGTCCGTCTGGGCCGTGAAGGTACCGCTGGGGGGTCCCAGGCCCCAGCAGGAGAGAGGCCCCGGGGGAGGGCCGTGTAAGAGACAGGCACTGAGGGGTGGCCAGGAGCCTGATCTCAGGTTCCCGAAGGGCCCATCGCCACCCAGCCGCCGGAGGCCGTGGGTTCAGTCTTCCGGTGGCTGGGGCTCAGAGGTGGTCCAGGCCAAGCACACGGTGGGGTCCACGGCCTGGTAACATGACGGGCAGAGGCCGAGGAACCCGGCCCTCCCTGCCCAGCCCAGGACCAGCTGGCGGCAGGTTGCCAGATAAAATCCAGACTGTCCAGTTAAATCAGGATTTCAGATGGACACCCGGAGAGTTTTTCTAGTATAAGTATGTCCCAAATATTGCATGGGATATACTTCTGCTGTAAAAAGTTACTCGTTCTCTTCTGAGATTTGAGTTTAGCTGAGCACCCTAAATTTGCATATGCTGAATCCGGCCACCCCGCGATGGGGAGCCTCAGAGCTAGAGACACCCCAGCTCCTTCTCCTCTTGCTGCCTGCTGTGTCCATGTGGCCGGGTGCTGACCCCACCTGGGGTCCTGAGACCACGTGTGTCCCAGTGTGCGTTTCTGCCCGTCCCTGGTGACGCCAGGTCTCTGTGTCTCCAGGGCCCCAAAGGCGAGAGTGTGGGCTCCATCACACAGCCGCTCCCCAGCAGCTACCTGATCTTCAGGGCCGCCTCCGAGTCGGATGGTGAGTCCGATGGCCGGAAGTGGGAGCCCGGGGGTAATTGCAAACCAGATGCACGGGGCCCCTGTTCAGACCCTTCCACCGCCACCCAAGAAGGACACAGCCAGACGTCACGGGACAACCCTGGGCTTGGGCCAGGCAGGCCTGCCACTCACTAGTTCCTCTCTGAGCCTCAGTTTCCGCAGGGCAAAACATAAACAGTGCCCAGCCACCCAATTGTAACGACAACCTAGCCACCTTATTTAAAGCAATCGGATCACAGCTACTGAGTGCCATGCACATGCCAGGTGCCATCGAATCAGTAGGTTCTACTGTTTTCACCCCCATTAACATATGAGGAAACTGAGGCACGGGCACACTGCCCCCAAGGAAGTGCTAAGGCCTGGATAGGGATGGAGCTTCCCAGGCTCCCAAATGCAGCGCACGTTGTTGGAGCGCCCTCCAGTGGCTGCCGGAGGAACTGCAGCTGCCCCTCTTCCAAGCCCTCAGGGCCCAGGGACAGGGAGGTGGGGTGCTGGTGGACATCGGTCCGGGTCCACACTCCAGCAGGGACCGCCCGCGCTCTCACGGAGCCTGTGGTCCCGGGGAGAAAAGCAGCTCACTGTCAATCAAAGCAGATGGGGCTAAAGCACGAGCCGTGTCCCTGATGGGCAGGAGGGGGGGGCATGAGCAGGGAGGAAGGGCGTCCACAGCCCCTGCGCGTATGAGGGTGGGCTTCCTAGAGGATGAGGAGGGGGCCTGGAAGTGGGCTTCGAAGGATGCATCGCATTCAGGGCGTCTAGTCCTTTGTGGCAACAGGGCGAGCCCCGCTCAGCAGGCCCAGGCGTCCCCGCTCTTTCCTGCCCCCAGGGCTGGGCGCTCCTGCACTGAAACCTGGAGGACCCCGGGTGCGAGACCCCGGGGTGTGAGAACGGGGGCCACTGTCCCTGCAAACCCTCGTCCCCCACCCATGCCCCAGCGATGCTCCCCAAAGGGAAGGGTTCTGTGGTTTTCGACGTAAGGGAATGAGAGTCATGGTCTCCAAGGGGTCACGCTTTAAAAGGCTCAGACGGGGCGTATCTTCACTGTCGTTAATCCCATGCCCCAGACCCCTGAAGCTTTTCTCGGAATAATACTTAATCATGTGCTATGTGGTTACAGACGCCCTTGTGAGTGGAACGGCCCCTGTTACTAGTCACACTAGGACACAGGGGGTCACCGTGGTGGACACGTGTCCCCACAGCTGTTAGGACCGCCTGGGACACGCGAGCGGTGCTGGTCTAACCCGCCGGCAGCTTCCACCAGGAAGGCGGATTGGGTCAGCTCTGCCTCGGGTCCACCCGCCACCCCCCTGGTCCTCCCGCCCTCCACCTCGGGCTGCCCCTCCGAGGCCCTGGCGCGCTCTCCTGGTACCAGGGAGGGGGCCTTCCCAGGCTCACCCCCTGCTCCCCGCAGGCCGCTGCTGGCTGGACGCCCTGGAGCTGGCTCTGCGCTGCTCCAGCCTCCTGCGGCTCGGCACGTGCAAGCAGGGCCGGGACGGGGAGCCCGGATCCTCGCCGGACGCATCGCCCCCCTCGCTCTGCGGGCTGCCCCCCTCGGCCACCGTCCACGACCAAGACCTGTGCCCGTGAGCAGGGGTGCAGCGGGCAGGGGTTGAGCCCAGGTCTCCTGCCTGCTGGGGACCCCAGGACCCTGGCTGTCACCGGGACTGACACGGGGATCTCCTTGCACGTGGCGGTGGGGGGGGGGCAGGCTCCTTCCCCCGAGGGACCCGGCGACCTCAGCCTCTTCATCCGCTCGCTCGCTCAGACCTCAGGATGTGGGTGCCGTGCCGGCAGCGAGTCGTGCCCTGGGTGGGGGCGCGCGGGCCGCACCCCCGACCTGGGACCCCAGGCACACCGTGCCCTTCCAGGCTGAACGGCTCCTCCCTGGAGAACGACGCTTTCTCGGACAAGTCGGAGAGAGAGAACGTCGAGGAGTCGGACAACGAGGCCCGGGACCACAGCGGAAAGACCGAGAGCGGGAGTGCCCAGTCGGAGACCCTGGAGGGCCCGGTGCCCAGGGGGACCACGTACGTGGAGCAGGTCCACGAGGAGTTTGGGGAGGTGAGAGCCCGCCCCGCCTGGGCAGCCGGCGTCACCCTGTCACCCGCCTCTCTGGAGAAGACAGAGGCCACAGGGCCTGGCCGCCCATGGTGGGGGAGATTGTAGTGCCCGGGGTGGGGGGGGCCGGGGGTGGGGGCTGGGGAACAGAAGATCAGGATGGTGTCCACAACTCAGAGAGGGCCAGGGGGCCGTGAGGACTCTGCTGAGCTTGTTGGGAAAACCCTGGGGGGGGGGAGGGGGATTAGGTGGGGGCCCGGCGAGGTCCCGGTGAGGCCTTTAGAAGGCCAAGGAGTGGAGTTAGAAGTCTAGACCCACTAGGGAGGGGCCGCTGTCAGGAGGCACACGAGGGCGCCTTGGCCCCGGGCAGCCATGGAGAAGGGCCAAGGCGGGGTGTTCAGGACACATCAGAGGCAGACGGGCAGGGCCCAGCCCGATGGCGACGGCAGCTGGGGGTAAGGACAGGCCATAACACTGGGGGAGAGGTGCACGTGAGGGTCCTGGGGCCGAGAGCGGGCAGCCCAAGGGACCCTTCAGAGGCCCGGCACAGATGAGGCCCGGCTCCGCAGAGGAACCTGGGAGACCTGGACGGGGGCCTCAGGACAGGTGCTAGCACAAAAAGGCAAAGCAGCTTGTCCAAGGCAGCCCAGCAGGGTGGAGACGGATACCCGTGCAGAATGGCAGCCGGCACCCCAGTCTCCTGCCTCACACCAGCCGTGTGAGCCTGGGCAAGTCACCTGTCCCCCTGTAAAGCAGGGATGACCACAGTGCTGGTGCTCAGGGGCCACTGTGAGGAGTCTGGGGAGAAGAGGGGGTGCAGGGGCACCCTGGGGCGCGGCCTGCCTTCTGTGTCCAAATCCAGCTCAGGGCCTCATCGGGGCTCAGAGGGGTAGGCGGTTGAGGGGACCGCCCCCAGCCGAGTCCAGACCCGCCCCAGGCCTGAGGCTGGGGCCACCGAGGCCCCCGAATCAATGGCTGGAAGACGGTGGGGTCCCCAGGGAGGGAAGATGGGCTGGACTTTTGCCCGGGCTTGGTGGGACTTCCTCCGTGTCCCGGCTGTACTGCCCTGTCCTGCGAGCGCCCCCATGGAGCTGGCCACCCCGCCGTGACCCTCTCTGAGCCTCTGCCTATCTGAGGGTTTGCTGGTTGGTGTGGACCTCAAGGCGGAGCCTCCCTACCCCGCTGCCAGACCCAGAGGGACAAAGCCCTGAGCCCCGCGGCTCTGTCTCCTCACGTGTGTTACCAGGAAAGATGGGGGGGGGCTAAGACTGGGGTGCCTGGTGTCCCTGGACAAGTGAGGGCCCCTTTTAAAGGAAGCGCAGGCCCAGAGTCCCCATGTCACCCATGCCACCAGGCCACTGGGAAGATTAAATGGGCTGGGGTGGGGGTCTCCCTGTACCCATGGTGCCTCCCGCCACGGTGTAGGGGTGGGTCCAGTCCAGTCCACCGCTGGGTTTCAGCAGCCAGGGTGGGCGAGCTCTACCCTGTGCGCACAAAGTTGGGGGTCACACAGACCAAGAGGAGGCCCAGGCCGGCCAGGCTGGCGAGGAGTGCAGGCAGACAGGAGCCGGCCTGGGCCAGCACGTGCCCCTGTGGGTCGGGGTCAGACATACGCCAGAGAGGGCAGGGGCCGGACTGGGGGACGCAGGCCGGCTAGGCTGCCCGGGGCCAGACGGAGGAAGCCCACGTCCCCCGGCCAGAGCCAGCCGCCGCTGTCCTGCACCCTCCCCCCCACCCCGTCCCCAATCCCCCGGGCAGCGGGCAGCAGCGTGGCCCTGGGAGCCTGACCACAGCCCCCCTGCCAGCAGCTGGGCCAGGCCTCCCAGGTGGAGACGGTGTCCGAGGAGAACAAGAGCCTGATGTGGCTCCTGCTGAGGCAGCTGCGGCCCGGCATGGACCTGTCCCGCGTGGTGCTGCCCACCTTTGTCCTGGAGCCCCGCTCCTTCCTCGACAAGCTCTCGGACTACTACTACCACGCCGACCTGCTGTCCAGGTGAGCCGGCAAGGGGGCGCCCTCCCGGCCGCGTGCGTGCGCCCAGACACCCCAGCCTCCCTCAGCCCCTGCCCCCTTCTCGGATGTTTCCGGAGGGGCCCCGGGCTCCGGGGCTGAGCTCAGCCTCTAGGGGACCCGGCGTCCAAGACCAGCTACCCAAGGAGCATGTTGAGAGGGAGGGTGGGGGTCAGGGCCGGAGCCATCGAAGGTGAGTGTGGGGTCAGCCCCCGAGCACCTTCCCTGTGTCCTGCGTTCTGGGCGTCGGTGCCCTCAAGGCAAGCTCTGCAGGCTGTAGAGGCCGGAAAGAGCTGGAGGCTAGGGAGCCCAGGTAGGGGAGTTGGGGGCAGGGCACCCCGGGGTGGCTTCCCAGAAGCAGAGGCGCCCTGCCAGCGCTGGGCCAGCAGCACTCCGTCTGCCCCAGCACCGCAGGCACCCCAGCACTTTCGGGTTAGGCGGAGAACCCGATTCCCTTCGGGAAGGGAAGGGGCGCCCTGGGGGCCTGTCTCCAGCCGAGTGGGTGGAAGGTGGACAAGGGGAGAGGGCGACCCGGGGATCCCGGCCTGGACTGAGGGGCCTCTCCCGTCCTGGCGCAGGGCTGCCCTGGAGGAGGACGCCTACACCCGCATCAAGCTTGTCCTGCGATGGTACCTATCTGGCTTCTATAAGAAACCCAAGGTAAGGCGGTCCGGCGGGGAGGGCGGAGCCTGGAGAGGCGGGGCCTGGGGTGGTGGGGCCTGGAGGAGGGCGGAGCCTTGGGAGGCGGGGCCCGGAGGAGGGCGGAGCCTGGAGAGGCGGGGCCCGGAGGAGGGCGGAGCCTGGGGTGGCGGGGCCTAGAGGAGGGCGGAGCCTGGGGTGGTGGGCCTGGAGGAGGGCGGGGCCTGGAGGAGGGCGGAGCCGCAGGCCCCTGCTGCCACTAGGATCCCAGTAGTCCCGCGCTCACCAGAGCCTGAGTTTTGGGTTCTCAAAAACGTTTCCATGACTCCAAGATGCATCATGAAAGCCAGGTCCTGGGGTTCCTTGAGGTACAAGGTTGACAGCCACCTCCCGGCACCGCCGTGTGGTCACTGTTTCTCCGAGATGTGGAGGCGTCCTGCTCGGGCCCTTCAAGGGATTCCGTGACAGTATGATTCTAGTTCCTCTTCTTCGTTGCACAGAAGGGGAAACTGAGGCCCCGGGGGAGGGGAGAGACGGCCCCAGAGTCACGCAGCAGATCCAAGCGCAGTCCGGCCTCTTAACAGCCTCGTGGCCCTCCGCAGGGCCAGGCGTGCACGCACTTAGCGGCCCCGGATGGGGCACTGCTGGGGCCGAGAAGGAGCCTCCGTCTGGAAGGCTGTCCCGGGGCAGGACGCGTGCTGCCGGGTCGGCTCCGAGGAGGATCTGGGAAGCTCGGCGGGAGAGGAGTGGACGGGAGGCTGCAGATGGGGTTCAGGGAGGCAGGGGCAGGCGTCCTTCAAGGGCACCTGGAACATTTACGGCTGGTAGAGCAGTCTCTAGGGGGAAGCATGGGCGAATGTGCACGCGCACACTCAGTGCAGGCAGTCACACTCACGTGCACACACGCACATGCACACCGGTGGCACACACACATGCACGCACATGCTCACAAGCACACATGTGCGTATGCTTATACACACACAGGTACCGGCACACACACTCACGCTCACATGTGCGCGCACACACTAACAGGCACACATACATGCACACTCACATGTGTGCACGCACACACATGCACACACGTACAAGCACACACAGGCTCACACGTGCATGCACACACACGTGCACACAGTCACACCGACGTGCACACGCACATACGCTCACATGCACACACACGCTTACACGTACAGACACACATGCTCACACGTGCATGCACACATGTGCTCACATGCACACACATGTGCACGCGCATGCGCTCACATGCACACGTACAGGCACGCACCGGCACACACGCACACTCACACGTGTGCACACACACATGCATGCACACACATACAGGCACACACTCACACACGCAGAGATCTGCTGGATGGCGTGAAGGGGGGGCAGCTGCTGCCGTCAGATGAGGGGGTCTGAGACCCAGAAGGAAGGTCTTTGACCGCTGCAGCGGGGACAAACTCGGGCCGTTTGTGGGAGCACAGAAAGGTGGTGAGCAGAGTTGGGGAGTCGGGGTTTTACTTAAAGGGTCATTAGAAGCCACGGGGGGCTTCGAACAGGTTGTGTGCCGGTTTCACCCAAAGTCCAGGGAGAGCGTGACCTGCTCAGGGTCTCAGGTCCCCCTCGGAGCCAAGAACTGGACAGGGCATCTCCTAGGCTGCCGCCCGGGATGTGAGCCACGGGCAAAGCATGTTCTCCCCAAGGCAGAAGCAGGGTGCTGGTGGCTCAGCAGGTCAGCCCTTGTGGAGCCGGGGTGGGCAGCGGGCAGCCCCCCAGGTCGTCCCTCGGTCCGCGCCCCGTCCCGCCTGGGCCTCACGTGGGCGTCTCGCCCGCAGGGGATCAAGAAGCCGTACAACCCCGTCCTGGGGGAGACCTTCCGCTGCCGCTGGCCCCACCCGCACACCGGCAGCCACACCTTCTACATCGCGGAGCAGGTAGGGCCCCGCGGCTCCCCGGCTGCACAGCCCCTCAGCGGGCCGTCCGACCCCGGGGCACGATCTTGGCGGCCCCCAGCGGCCGCGGGATTCTCCCGGGAGCTGCATACGGGCCCTGGCCCGGGGACAGCAGACAGTGTTTCCTCAGGAGGGGACGGCGCATCCTGCTGCCCTGGGCGCTCTGCCCCGACGCGGGGACTCCAGTCCGACGAGGCCGGGGACTCTGTCTCACTTCCCTGGGCAGCCGGACTGAGAGCCGGGAGTGGCCGGGGCGGGGCGGGGTGGGGGGCTGCGGTGGGGCAGGGGGACGGGGGCTGCCAGCAGCAATCCGGGCTCTGTCCTGCCCGGGCCCGGTCCAGAGCGCCTCTCTGCCTGCAGGTGTCCCACCACCCGCCGGTGTCTGCCTTCCACGTCAGCAACAGGAGGGACGGCTTCTGCCTCAGCGGCAGCATCACAGCCAAGTCCCGGTTTTATGGTGAGGGGGCTCCCCCGGGCCGTCCCGTCCGGGAGACGGAGGTCCCCGAGACCTCGCGTGGTGGCCGGGTTTATCTCCCTCCCCGAGTCTCCGGGGCAGGGGCCACGTGGGTGGTGAGGAGCTCAGGACCCGGAGTGACGCAGAGTCCGTGCAGAGCCCGGCCGCCCCTCAGCCGCAGGGAGGGCACCTCGGTGGGGATCCCGTGAGGGTCACGGGCAAGGCCCTGCATGAACGGGTGCCGTCTAGAGCCGTCCAGTGCGCCACCCCCCGCCACGTGTGGCTCTTTAAGTTTCGAGAGCGGCTCCTCGGTTGCCCTGGCCACAGTGCAAGTGCTCTGTGGCCACACGTGGCTCGTGGCTTCTGTCTCCACAAGACCCAAGCAGGGTAGGGGCGCCTGGGTGGCTCGGTCAGTTAAGCGTCCGACTCTTGACTTGGGCTCAGGTCACGATCTCCCGGTTGGTGAGCTCGAGCCCCGTGTCCGGCCACAGCCTGCCTGGGCTTCTTTGCTTCTCGCTCCCTCTCCCTCTGCCCCTCCCCGGCTCGTACACTCTCTCTCTCTCTCAAAATAAACAAACAAACATTAAAAAAAAAAAAAAAAAATCCAAGCAGGGGATTGGGCTAGTTTGCAAACGTTTGCTGCCTACACCCCGAAAATCCCCCCTCCGGTGGCCGAAACCACCATTAACGTGTGGCCCCCGGGTGAGGCTTGTCCAGAATCTGAGTCACAGAGAGGTTGAGGGCCCCACAGGTTTAGGGAGAGGCCCGGCTGTCCCACAGTCACACCACTGGAGGCACAGGGGCCTCTTGCCCCCTGCTGGAGGGGAGCTCGACCCTGTGACGTAGGGGGCGGGCCTCGGGGGTCCGGAGGGTCTGTCTCCACTCAAGGCTCCCCCGTCCCACCTCCGCAGGGAACTCCCTGTCGGCTCTGCTGGACGGCAAGGCCACGCTCACCTTCCTGAACCGGGCGGAAGATTACACGCTCACCATGCCCTACGCCCACTGCAAAGGTGAGGGGCTCGTGTGGCCCAGGAGGGCAGAGCCCAGGCTGGCTCCTCAGTGCGACACTCCCGTCCTTACTGTTGGTGGGTGGAGGGCGCACCTGGCCCCTCAGTGACTTCCTCGCGGGGCCTGGAGAACGCTTTTCGGCCCTAACACTCCGCTTGCTTTCCGGTCGGCTCCTGGGAGCCGGACGCTTCCTGCCGCAGCCGGACGAGCCAGGCCTTTCTGCAGGAAGCCAGGCTTCCTGCCAGTAGGAAACGGTGTTGCAGTATCGCGGCTGCAAGCCACGTCTGCCTTTCAGGAGTGAGTGCTTCGTCATTGTCCCTAGGACTTTCCAGTAACTAATCTCGGTTGTTTTTGAAGCATAAAACACATCACGAGTGTGTGTTTCCGCTCCAGGTCCTGTGGACCGGGCATCTGAAGCCCCTCGGTCCCCCTTGCCCGAAAGCCCCTTTCTAAGTGACATGGTCACTTTCCTTTTCCCCATCATGCACGCCCCTCAGAATAACGCTGACCACCCCGGCCCACAGGGTGGTGACCGAAAACGGTCTGTGGTTTCCCTGTCGCGATTGTTTTCGTCCTGAGCGTATGTCCCTGGGACCGGCAGACCCTCAGGACTAATTTTCCCGCAGGATCACGCCACCAGGAAAAGTCCCCCTTGGTTTCAGTTTCCTATTCCCTTTGCAAATTTCACTTTTTAAGTACTTGGGACATGTGATATTTACCTGGTTCTGAAGTCAAAGCCGTGTAAGTGGGCGCAGTCAGAGGTGGCTGGCGTGTCTCTCGGGGCCCCGTCCCCACCGGTGGAGAGGGGACCGCACACCCCGCTCTGCAGCCCCCCGCCCCGCTTCGTGCAGGGACGTCCTGGGCAGCACGCAGGCGAGCCCGGGCCTTCCGCTCAGTCCTTCCGTCCTGTGTGGCGGTAGGATTCGGGGTGTTTCCCGCTTTTCTGTTCCGATTGCCTTGTCTTTCTTTTCCCTTCCACTTTATGCCACGATCCAGGCGTTTTATAAGGGACACGACAGACCTCTTGTCTTTAATTAGGTGAAGTCCTCCGTAGGGCAAGAAGCAGTAGAGTCACTCATTCCTTTGTTCACTAAAGAATCCGCGTGTTAGTTGAAATAAACATGCCCGGCCGGGCGCAGCGGCACACAGGGAGGCCGTGGGAGCTCGTGTTGGGGCCCAGACCGCAGAGCAAGTGACAGATGGTGACGAGCATCTCACGGGGGCCCTGGGAGCCTGGAAAGGGGGGTCCTGGAGGAAGGAACCCAGCAAAGGGCGGGACATTCCCTGGACAGAGCAACTCTCGGGAGCAAAAGTCCTGGGCAGAGGCTCCGTTCCCTGGGGGCAGAGGGTCACTGGGGAACCAGGTGAGGCCGCGGGTAACGCTCCCCTGACCGGCTCCTCTCCGCCCCAGAGACTCCGCCCCCGGGGGGCTCCTGTCCTCCCCCCACACCCTGCTCCGGCTCCCCCTGCCGGGGTCCGACGCCTGCCTCCTTGGGGTCGGCGTGGCAGGGTCAGGACGAGGCAGGACCGAGCACGGATCGTGTTTCAGGAATCCTGTACGGCACCATGACCATGGAGCTGGGGGGCAGAGTGACCATCGAGTGTGAGAAGAACAACTTCCAGGCTGAGCTGGAATTCAAGCTCAAGGTAGCACTGGCCGCAGCGCCCTCAGCCACTCAGGGCAGGGAGGGGCCCTCTCGGTGCCCCAGGGGTGGTTTCTGGGCCGGGATTGAGGGCGGGGCTCCCGCAGGCCGCACGGTGGAGCCGGCACAGGCCCAGACCCCTTCCCCTCCGTGGGGCGCGCAGGCCCGGTATGCCCCCCCGGCCCCCCCCACCCCGGCATCCTCGAGCTGACGCTGAGGCGCGGGGCGAGTGTGGCCGCCTCCAGCTTTGGGTCCCATCCCAGCCTCCCCTGCCCTGGGGGCCGGGAGCCCGCACCCTCACCAAGAAAGACCCTCCTGCCCCCCAGCCCACCGAGGGGCGCCAGGGTCCTGGGGAGGCCGCCGAGCCCTTAGCGGCTCTGTTGCGGGGCGTCCCCGCAGCCTTTCTTTGGGGGCAGCGCCAGCATCAACCAGATCTCGGGGAAGATCACGTCCGGAGAGGAGGTCCTGGCGCGGCTCAGCGGACACTGGGTAAGGGGCTGGCGCGGCCGGGCCCCTGAGCGCGGGCGCCGCCGCGGGGCCGGCGCCTCTGACCTGGCCTGGCTCGTCCGGGACAGGACAGAGAAGTGTTCATCAAGGAGGAGGGCAGAGGGAGCACCGAGCTCTTCTGGAACCCGAGCGGGGAGGTCCGAGGGCAGAGGCTGAAGCGGCACACGGTGCTGTTCGAGGAGCAGACGGAGCTGGAGTCCGAGAGGTGAGGCCTGCCCGGCCCCTGCGAGAGCCCGGCCCCCGGCTCAGTGCGGCTGGGCGGGCAGGGCTACGGTGCTTCGAGCAATGGCCCGGGATGTCGCTGGCAGGGAGGGCGGACCAGAGCAGACCCCTGGGCAGGCGGTGGGGGAGGGAGTGAGGCCCGGGGGAGGAAGAGCAGGCTCAGGGGCCCGTCACTGCCCGAGGAGGACCACCAGCTCCACAGGGAGTGCCCTGCGGGAGGGAGGTATGAGCTCAGTGTAGGAAAGAACCATCTCATTGTGAGGAACGGCACCTAGGGGAGAGTGAGCTCCCTGTCACTGGAGGCAATCAAGTGGAGGTTGCCCTAAACCTCTCCTCTAAACCCAAGGGAGTGGGCCGGTCCAGGTCCCCTGGCTCTGAGCCAAGTGTCCTGGTCGCAGGCTCTGGCAGCATGTCACCAAGGCCATCGGTGAGGGTGACCAGCACAAGGCCACACGGGAGAAGTTTTCACTGGAGGAGGCACAGCGGCAGCGGACTCGCGAGCGCCAGCAGAACCTGACGGCCTGGAAACCACAGCTGTTCCACCTGGACCCCACCACCCAGGAGTGGCGCTACCTGCACGAGGAGTGAGTGCGGGCAGGCGGTGGCCGACTGCTCCCCTGGGGGAGGGAGGGTCCTCCCGGGGCTCCTCGGTCGGCCCTTGCCGCGGGCCCTGCACGCAGTCCTCGGCAATAGTCTCGCTCTGGGGCTCGGCTGGGAGACTGAGGCTGGGCCAGGATGGGGTCCCCTCCCCTCCCCGGGGCCACCTCCTCTGCCAACGGAGGCCCTCCGAACCCTCCAGCCGCAGCCCCTGGGACCCCCTGAGGGACGTCGCCCAGTTTGAGCAAGACGGGGTCTTGCACACCGTGCGGCGGGAGATCGAGGCCCACCGGACCACCTTCCTGGGCAGCCCGGGGCCCAGACACCAGGTCAGTTCCCCCAGCGTCCCTGCCCGGGGTCGACCTCAGCGGCTGGAGGGGACTGTCAGGCTGCGGGTGTGGCGGCCGCCCCCCGCCCTCACTCTTACCTGCCTGCCCCTCCCCCTTCGGTATCCCCACCCCCCGACACACACACTCGCCCCCTCCCAGCAGGGCCTCCTCTGTCCCCCGCCCGGCACGGCACCGGAAATGCCTGGCTTTGCAGGAGGCTGCGTTCACAGGGCAGCCGGACGTGCGGGGCGCCGTTCGGGGGGCTGCTGGCTCTGGCCCGCCGCTCCCTGGAGCTGCCCTGTGTGATGTTAACAGCAGATGAGGAAACTGAGGCCGAGGGCAGCCCGGGGGCTTGGGCAGGACGGAGAAGGAGGTGCCGAGGGAAAGCGGGGAGAGGAGGCAGGGAGGCTCCAGGAGGCAAGCGAGGGGTCCCCCGAGACGAACCCTGGGGCACAGCCGGTGAGGGGAGCCCGCGGTGTCCTCTGCAGTGCCACGTGGGTGGAGGCCACCAGGTGACACCACCCCACGTGCCGCAGCCTCTGGGGGCCAGCCGTCACATGGGCAGCGCGGGCATGCATGGCCCCAGTATCTCGCCGTCCACGTGACACACCTGCCATAGCCCCTCAGCCCTGACTCAGGTGGGGACCCCCACCCACCTCCTACGTCCACCCGGATGTCCCCTGGGCCCCCTCACTCTCCGCACCCCCTCCATTCGGCCACCCCTCAGCCACCCCTGTACTCTGGGGGAGTACCGGAGGCCAGCCCCTGGAGGTCCCTCTGGACGTGTCTCCCCAGTGTCGGGGGGTCCCCAGCTGTCAGCTCACACCGGACCCACGGGTCAGAACTGTCCATGGCCATTCCTTCTAGAACTGTCGCGGCATAAACGTGCCGCCACGTCCCCAACGCCGGGACGTCCGCAGCGGGTCCCCCGGGGCACAGCCGGAGCACGAGGCCAGCCTAGGGTGTGGTGGGGCTACAGCGGCTTCATCTTCCTCTAGGGGCCCGGCCCACACCGGCGGCTCCGCAAGGCCAGCGACCAGCCGTCCGGCCACAGCCAGGTCACCGAGAGCAGCTCCACGCCTGAGTCCTGCCCAGAGCTCTCTGACGAGGAGGACGAGGACGAGGACGAGGAGGAGGACGGTGATTTCATCCCCGGTGAGCCCTCCCGGCCGCTCTGCAGGGTGGGAGGGGTCAGAGAAGCCGCTTCCCCGGGCGGGTGTGCGGCCCACCCTGAGCGTCCTCCCAGGGGTCCTCCACACGCCTCCCTGAGCCCGGGAACAGCCGAGGGGCGCGGAGAGCAGTGGTGTCAGCCCTGGACTCAGAGGGTGAGGCGCCTCCCTTGGCTGGCGGGGAGCAGCGCGGGGGGCAGGGCTGGGCAGCGCCCATCCGTGTATGACCCTCTGGTTCTGCCCCTGTCTCTCCCCGACTTTGTCCCTGTCTCTGTAGAGGGTGAGCTGTGCCTCAGCCATTTCTGTCTCCCAGGGCTTGTTAAAGCCAGCCGAGCCTGGGGGTGGGGGTCCCCTCCTTGTCCGCCCTTCCGCCCCTTGTGTGGTTAGCTTCACCCGAGAGGTGGGGTGTGACCCCGGGACCCCCGTGCTGGCTCCCCGGACACGCCGGCTCATCTGTGATCCCCTCCACCCCGCCCCCCCCTTGGGTCCCGTGACGCGCGGCCCGCCCTCCCAGGCGGCGAGAGCCCGTGCCCTCGGTGCGGGAAGGAGGCGCGGCGGCTGCAGGCGCTGCAGGAGGCCGTGCTGTCCATCCGTGAGGCCCAGCAGGAGCTGCACAGGTAGGCCCCGCCCCCAGGGTCCTGGCGCCGGGGGCCTGGAGTCCGGGATGTCCCCGCAGTGCCAGAACCCTGGAGATTTGCGAAGGGTGTAGTGTCACGAGGATAGGACGAAGGCGCCCTGGGTTCTGCTTCCTGGGCTGTTTGGGGAGGGGGCACTGCAGGCGGTCCCCCTTCAATCGGATGAGCTGGCGATGCTTGGTAGCCCCTTCGCTCTGGGCTAAAAAATAAATAAACTGCTGCCTGACCCGGGGTGTGGGCCTGGAGACTGGGGGTGAGTCAGCCTGAGTCAGCGGAAGCTGCCCCTGGGGGCGGGCGGAGCCTGGAGCCAGCCTGGAGGCCAAGACGAGCCGGGAGCTCAGGGCCGCCCGAACAGGAGGCACGTAGCCAGGAGAATGGCCAGGAGTTTCCATAGACACACAGTGACATCCGAGTCAGGGTAGGGGTTTGGTGCCAGGGTCCCCCCCCCCCCAGGCCTCTCTCCTTGTGTGTGGACGGCCGTTCTCTCCCTGTGTCCTCACGGGGTCGTCCCTCTGTGCGTGTCTGTGTCCTGATCTCTTCTTACCAGGACCCCGGTCACGCGAGATCAGGGCCGGCCCGGTGACCCCGCGTCACCTTGATTACCTTTTGAAAGATTCCATCTCCAAAAAGAGTCACCTCTGAGGTGCCGGGCGTCGGGCTTTGGGGCAGGGCGAGGTGGCTCAGCCCGACAGCAGGATGGAAAGGGGTACAAGAGCCCCGGCTCCCCCAGCCGTGACCCCCTCCCCGTGGGATGTGCGCCCGGTGCGTCCGCTGTGCCCTGGGGCCCCCGTGTGGACGAGCCACCCACCGAGGGGAGGGAGAGGCCCCCCTCCGTCTGGGCCACCCCGGCTCAGCCTCCTTCCCCTGTTTGCAGGCACCTCTCGGCCATGCTGAGCTCCACGGCCCGGGCCAGGCAGGTGCCGGCCCCGGGCCTCCTACAGAGCCCCCGCTCCTGGTTCCTGCTCTGCGTGTTCCTGGCATGTCAGCTGCTCCTGAACTACGTCCTCAAATGAGAGCCCCTTGGGGGCAGCGTGGGCATCGCCCGCAGAACGGGGCGGCCCCAGCCCTCCCTCCCAGGCACCTAGCACTTTACGCCAGCCCGGGGGAGGCAGACAGACCCAGCAAGTGAGGCCACTGTGGCCGGAGGGGCCCGTGGCGGCAGGAGGACCGCAGGAAGGACCTGGGGGGCCACCCAGGCTCCTCCAGAGGAGGTGCTGACCTTTCCCGTGGGGCCCTCCACCCGGGGCCGGCCTTAACGCTACAGCCAAATGCCGCTTTTGCGCCCCCTGCTCACCTGGCCGGCTCGTTCCCCGTCCAGCGCCCGCTGGCCCCGTGAGAGTGACGGAGGCGGGGGACGGGGGCCCACCCAGGCTTCGCACGGTCACTCCCCAGCAGGGGTGAATAGGGAGCTCGTGCAGAGCCACCCGGCGCCCCCGAGGGTCCTGGGGCCTCCTGGGTCCTGCCGCACAGGCCCTTCCTTCCTGAGACCCCGCCTGCGTTGCCCGAGGCGCACCGAGGGGCGTCCCGTGGACTCGAGGGCAGGCCGGAGCCCCTCTGGAGAGAGCGCTTGGACGTCATTCAGTGCTTGTGCTGTTTGGACGGGACCCCACCTGTACATGCCAGTGGAACGGCCCCCCCCACCTCCCACAGCCTGGGGGAGCCAAGGGGGGCGGGCGCACCTGAGCGCAGGCGTGCACAGGCGTGCACAGGCGTGCGGGTGTGGGCTGCGGTGCACAGGGGCGGCTCCGCCGGCCCCACGTCCCTGGGTCGGGGACGCCCAGGTTCGCCACTTTGCTCAGACTGATGCACGGCCTTCCTGTTTTACACTTTTTTAATAAACGCAATATTTTAGGCAGGCTGCAAGCAGCGCCTGGCATCCTGCCTCTGTTCCTGTGTCGAGTGCCGCCGTGCGCGTGCGCGTGAGCATCTGCGCGTATAGATACACCCAGAGCCTTAAACTACATCGTGATGATGCCGTGGGGACTGCCGGTCTCATTTCCAGTTTGGGTCTGCAGGCTCTGGTCCCCACTCCCCTCCCCGCCGGTTTGGGGGTGTGTCTATACCCCTTACCTTGAAATAAACAGACACACCTATTCTGCGCTGTCTTCTTGGGGAACTTCCGGAAACATGGGGATCCTTCCCAGGAAGAGGCTCGGTGCCCGCGGGGGCTGCCTGGGGCTGGAGGTGCCCAGGAAGGGTCCCAGGCCATGAGGATGGAGAGGAGGGGGCCGGCAGAGGATGGGGTGCGGTTTGCAGGGAGCAAGTGCTGGGAGACGGGGGTCCTGCCCCCTGTCCGACAGGCCAGCTGAGGACATAAGCGGCACTGCCCCCCTAGGGAGCCGCTGGGACTGTGGGTGACCCTGAGGCCCATTTTGCCTGATCTCTGCCCCCCCCAACTAGCCCCTCCCCCACCCTGCTCTCCCCAGCCCAGTCCTTGCTTGGGCTCCACCGTGGCCACCGCCCCTGGTACACCCAGCCAAGAGGGCCAGAGCGAGTGGGCCGTGCCTTTGCTGGGATGGCCCAGGAGGCCCCTGAAGGAGGGTCTGGGTACAGCCAGCCACAGACCCCACCTGCCATGGGCAAGGGGGACTTGGCCCACCCCTAGGAGTACCCAGAGGGGACCGAGTGAAGGCGAGGGAGGGAGGCACTCCACCCTCCAAGCCTCTCCCTCCTTAGCTGCCAGGGTGGGGTGGGGCTGGGGCGGGGCTGAGGTGGCCTTACTGCCTGGTGTCCAGGACAGGGCGGGGCTCGGGTGGGGCTGAGGATGCCTGCCTCACCCGCCTGGTTGGATTGCCCCCCAGAGGGCAGCGCCCCCAGACTCGCGTGGAGGCCGCCCGCTGTGGGCGAGTCGGTCCCCTCGAGGTGGGCGCTTTCTGCATCTTGATGCCTTAGAGGGCAGGACAGACCCACCCGAGCACAGCCTGACTCTCCAGCTCCACCCGCCCCCCCCCGCATCCTCTGAACCCCCTCCAGAATTATTTCTGCGTCCTTGGTATGCCGAGAGTCATGCTAAATCAACAGGAAAGAAGCAAGACGGTGGACTAATCCACGGGGACAGCTGGTCCGAGGCCCACACGGGAGGTCACGAGGGCCACACGCAGCACCTCGCAACACCTGGACATCCTGATCTCTGGGTCCCTTGGGTTAACTCTGGGCGTAGAGAGGCCAGTGGTGACGTTCGAGCCCGATGTGGGGTCCGGAGCGGCAGCCGCCACCCCCGCCTCCTGCTCCGGACCCCCTTCCCGGCCTCCTTGAAAACGTGCCTGGCTTGGCTCCCGGGGCCTCTGCGCTCGAACCGGGGGCCTCGATCCGGAGGGTAGACTCGGGAGCATGCGGCTCCCCCCACCCCGGGCAACAGACGGGCCTCGCTTCCAGCCCTGCCCCCAGGGAACCCCAGGGCAGCGGGAGGAGACGTGGTTCCCCCTGTGACACAGGGACGGCCACCTTCCCGGCAGCGTTCATCTCCTTGGATACACCGGCAGCATCTTGTAGTAAAAAGAGCTCCAGATAGAACCTACTGGGGCAGGGCAGGACGGGGAGACCACTCCTCACCCCCCGCGGGCAGCCTCCAGTTCCCCTCCCGGAGGGGAGGGTCTCTTGTCCTGGACGGTTGTAGGAGGGTTAGGGGACCGAGGGGGATGGCGAGTGTAAGGGCCACATCCTGTTCCCCCCACAGAGAAAGGGTCCGGTTCCCACGAAAGAACCGCCACCGTCCCTAGTTGCACGGCGTCCACCCCACCAGCCCCCTCCCCACCTCAGCTCCCCGGTGCTGAGCGGAGAGGGCAGGAACCATGCCCGGACACGCGGCTGGGGGCGAGGGGGGAACCAGGCTGGCCGCAGTGCGCCTGCCCAGGAGGGGCTCCCTGTCACCTGTCACCTGTCACTGGAGAGCCTCAGACCTCACACAGTCCCATCGAGGCATCTCACGAGCAGCGTGACGTCCCTTGCTGTGCCCCCTGCCCACAGCCTCTCCCCATCGGCAGAGAGAGGTAGGAACGTTGACCCTACGGGACCATCAGGTTTTCGGTTTTAATTCTGGTTAGTGCACCTACGGTAAGTGCAACGTTGGCTTGGGGACTAGAAGTCAGGGACTCATCACTCGCATACGACAGCCAGCGCTCACCCCGACGAGCGTCCTCCTTGGTGCCCGGCCCCCACCCGCCTCTCTCTGTCACCCCTCGGTTTGTTCTCTATTCCGGAAAGTCTCCTGAGGTCTGTTTCCCTCTCTTCTCCCCGCCCCCCCCCTTCCCACATATTTATCTGTTTTGTTTCTTAAATTCCACACGTGAGTGAGATCCTATGGTATTTCTCTTTCTCTCTGGACCATCAGGTTTTGAACCCCGCCCCGGAGAATTCGGCGTGCCCCCCAAAGCTGCGCGCCCGTGCACCACCCCGGGTCCCCACCTTTAGAGAATGATTTGAAGATTGTTCATGAGTTGGAATCGCTTTTAAATTGTAAACCCGTCTGCTGTGAAAAGGAAACGCGTGTCCCCGCCGTCCCTGAGAAATCGGTCTCGGTGGCCCCAGAGAGAGCTGCCAGCCGAGGCCCGCTGGCTTCGCCCCTTCCGGGCCCGCCGAACACGTGTCTCCGTGTCGTCGCGCTGCCTTCCCTGTGGGTCATGGACCCTTTCAAAGTTCTGCGTTTGACCTCACAACCAGACCTCAGGACCGTTCGCCCCCAGGTCCGTGTTGTCACGTGGACGTCGGAGGCTACGCGAACTCCAGCTTCCAGAATGACCTTCGAGGCCATCGACAAGAGCACGCGGTGCCAAGAATGGGCGCCGAGGATTTGGGGGTCACGCCGCAGTGCAGCCGGCTCCCAGGGGGCCGGGCGTGGGGACGAGGGGGGGTGACTGCTGTTAGCACGCCGGTGCGTGGGCTCGGCTGGGTGGTGAGGTTCCTTTTTTTCCCAGCTGTACAACAGAATAAAGAGGCAAATAGGCATCTCACAGGGGAGGAGTTTCCCAGGGAGGCCTCAGCTCCTCTAGTTGCAGCACAGAGGCCGGCAGAGGGCCGATAAGGTGGGAAAGGCCCCGGGGAAAAAAAACTTCTGGAAGAAAGAACTGGCCTGCCCTTAGCAAATAGCAAGGGAAACTCACACCAGCCAAGACAGGTGGTCATTGGATGGGGAGCAGAACTCGCGTCTGATCTCAGGTGCCTTCGTCGTGCTCACGTGAGCCCCGAAGCCTCACGCACCCATCGCCTGCTCCCGTTTCCAACAGTTCGGGGGGGGGGTGATTTGGGCGGTGAGACCTGGCTGGGGGGGGGACTCAGCGCTGGGCTGTTGTCCCGGGTCTTCCACTGACCCTGGCCAGGTGGCTTCTCCCGCCTCGGCCCCCCCAGGCCCACGGAGCTGCACCCCCCCCCCGAGTATTTCTTCTTCGGACCAATTCTGTCTCACGCAGTTCTTTTTCTTCTTCCGACTTTTCCGATTTCTTCCTCCGTTTCACGCCTCACTTGCCTCTCTCATGCCTCACTTATTCTGAGTCATCCACCACCCTCTCTGTGCCTCCGTCATCCGTCACTTGTGTCCCAGCCTGACGCAACAACCTCACAGTCTGTTCCCAGCTGTTGGGGTGGGCTCTCCCCTCCCCGCCTTCCCGGGTCCTGCCCACCCCCTGCCACTTCGCGGCCTGCCCCTTCCTTCCGCTGAAGCGCACCCTCGGGGCGCAGCCTGGGAAGGGACGCAGGATTAGACCTTCGACGAAGGCCCTTATTCCGCCCTCGCGGCTGCTGACCGGCTGTGTGGGGCATTTCCGGTGGGAAGGTGGCCCTGCTCGGAATTCTGGGCCATCGCCCCTGTGTCCTCTGCCGCCTGAGTTGCTGACGACACGCCGGGTGCCTCACCCAGGGGTGCTGTGGCCTGGGGTGGAGGCAGGACTTACAGGCCGACTTCTCCAAGGCTGGGTTCAGTCCCAAGAAAGCAAAGCGACAGGCCGGCCAGGGCCTCAGGGCCATAAAAGATGCCGAGATTTCTCCAGCGGGCTTTTTCTTTTTTTTATTGCTGTCTGCATTCCCAGAAGCAGGTGGGGCGCCAGGCAATGGCGGGGACGTCACTTAGACCAACCACAGCCGGAGGCCGTCAGCCTGGTGCAGGGAGCCGAGGTGCGCTGGCGGGGTAGCGACTCAACCCTCGGTCTAAGGAAGCCTGCCTGTGACTTCAATATTGTGACAGTGCGCGGGGACGAACGGCTGCCCGGAACCTGCCCCGATTGGGAAGGAGCCCCTGAGGTCCCGAGCCGTTGTCAGAAGCAGGACAGATGCTGGTCCTCGGTCCGTGTGCCCGGAGCGCACGCAGGGCCGCGAACAGCGCACGGAGGAGGAGAGTGGGGACACTTGCCTCTGGATGAGCTGTCGCCGTGGTGTCTGAGGTGCTCACCGCGTCCCCAGTGCTCCCCGGATGTGGGCTGAGGGCGCACCCCTGCTGTGTACCGGGACTCTTTGGGCACCTCTGTTGGTGACCATGGGGACCAGGTGCCGGGCCAGAGTGGACATGGGGGAGGGACACTGAGGACGTCCCTCCCCCCTCAGGTGTGCCAAAGGGGACATCCCCAGAAATGCAACGTGACAGCGGACACGGTATGCGGCTTGGCCGGTGCCGGTAAGAGAGCGATTCTTTCTTAGTTATTTTATTTTGCAGTTTTTTAAGTTTATTTGTTTTAGAGAGAGAGAGAGAGAGAGTGTTTGCAGAGCGAGTTGGGGAGGAGCAGAGGGAGAGAGAGAGAGAAGATCCCAAGCAGGCTCCCCCCTGAGCCTGATGTGGGGCCCGATCTCCTGACCGTGGGATCACCACCTGAGCCGAAGTCAAGAGCCAGACGCTCAACCAACTGAGCCACCCAGGCAGCCCCTTGCCTCTTTTTAAAATACGTCTATTTTTTACTAAGGTGAAATTCACATAAAATAAAATTAACCATTTTAAAGTGAACAATTAGGGGCGCCTGGGGGGCTCAGTCAGCTGAGCGGCCGACTTCGGCTCAGGTCGTGATCTCACGGTTCGTGAGTTCGAGCCCCGCATCAGCACAGAGCCTGGAGCCTGCTTTGGATCCTGTGTCTCCTTCCCTCTGCCCCTGCCCCACTCACGCTCTCTCTCTCTCAAAAATAAAGCAACGTTAAAAAAATTTTTTTAATAAAGTGAACAATTTAGTCATGGTTAGCATAGTAGTTCCGAAGCATTTACATGACTCCCAAAAGGAATCTCCGTACTTGATAAACAGTAACCCCCATTCTCTCCTTCCCTCACCCCCTGCCGGCCAGGCACTGGTCCCCTTTCTGTCTACAGACATACAGTTTAAAACTCGCGTCACTTTCTGTCTCTCTTGGTCGTTACAGGCCTTACCCTTATCTCTTATCTGTGCCGAGGGAGAAGTGAAGGATTCTGGGTCCTGTCCCCTCCCCTCCCCACCCCCACCCCAGCGGTATGAAGGACCCGCGTGAGAACCGTTGCGGGCACGACCTGCTGGCTCAGTCGGCGAAGCGTCCGACTTCGGCTCAGGTCGTGATCTCACGGTTTGTGGGTCCGAGCCCCACATCGGGATCTGTGCTGGCAGCTCAGAGCCTGGAGCCTGCTTTGGATTCTGTGTCTCCCTCTCTCTCTGCCCTTCCCCTGCTCACACTCTGTCTCTCTCTGCCCCTCCCCGGCTCTCACTCTCTCTCTGTCTCTCGAAAATAAAGTTTAGAACCATTGCGGGCAGGTGCTGAGGGCCCCTGGGCTGACAGGGCCAGACCGTTCCTCATCGGTATCTGGTTCTTGTGAGCCAAGGCCCCTCCTCGCCCAGGTGAGCATCCGGAAAGGGCCGCACGCTCCTGGAAGTCACCCTAGGACCCAGCGACCTTACCGGGCCCCTCCCGCGTCTCTGTCGGCCGAGCGATAGGCCAGCTGGGTATTAGCTGGGGATTCGTGGAGACGTGAAATCACTTTCCTACTTGGTACCACACCTGCTTCAATGCCGCATGGGTTGGAGGTGTAAACAGTGATAAGCGTCCGCTCTTGATGTCGGCGCAGGTCACGATCTCGCGGTTTGTGAGTTTGGGCCCCGTGTCGGGCTCTGTGCCGGCAGCTCGGGGCCTGGAGCCTGCTTCCGATTCTGTGTCTCCCTCTCTGCCCCTCCCCCACTTGCACTCTGTCTCTCTCAAAAATAAGTCAACATTAAAAAAAATTAACTTAAGAAATGTAAATAATGAATATCGAAACCTTAAAGTTTCAAAGGAATATGTTGGAAAATATATCTACGAACTCAGGTGAGGAAAGATTTCTTAAATGAGGCAGAAAATTTCAATTCTATTAAAATTCAAAACTCCATGTTTTTTAGAGGTTCTTGAAGCCTGGCTCCTGGGGTTTCACCCTGAGGACAGCAAGAATCCCTAAAATTCAAAACTTCTAAATCTCCGAAAGATAATAAAAGGGCAAGTACACCGTTAACGCAACTAGTTAGGGACCAGGGGCGCTCTTGTCCACGTGAGCGACTGACGAAAGTTCTCTGTCTTTTCTGGTGTTTTATACACAGAAACCGTTGCATAAACTCACACACACACACACACACACACTTTCCCATCTGAGCTGCTTTTGAATTGTCTGTTTTTCATTAGCGTTTCCTATCATTTTCTTCATTTTTTTTAAGATTTCGATAGCGAATCTCTTGTCATTTCAGACATTGTGCAAATTCTCTTCCATGAAGCTTGGTCGGTGTGACTTCGGCAGCCAAGTGGGCAGAGGGCTCCGGACACCCAGTGTTGCCTGTGTGCGCTCAGGACAGTACGGTAACACGGTTAGCCCGTCTAGAATTAAAGTGGCGCCTGGGTGGCTCAGTCAGCCGAGCGGGGGTGGCTCCGTCTTGATCTCAGCTCAGGTCACCATCTCTCGGTTCCTGGGATCGAGCCCTGCGTTGGGCCCTGTGCTGACAGCGTGGAGCCTGCTTGGGATTCTTTCTCTCCCTCTCTCCATCTCTCTCAAAATAATAAACATTAAAAAAATTTTTCTAGATAAAGCTTGATTCTTACTTTAGCACGCAAATGTTGCCTCTATTCTATGAAACATTCATTTCTGTAAGAAGAGAAGTTATGTGTTGTTTTGTTTTGTTTTAATTTTTTTAATGTTTTATTTATTTTTGAGAGAAGCAGAGAGAGAAAGAGAAAGAGACACAGAATCCGAAGCAGGCTCCAGGCTCTGAGCTGTCAGCACGGAGCCCGATGCGGGGCTTGAACCCACAAACCGTGAGATCATGACCTGAGCCGAAGTCAGATGCTTAACTGACTGAGCCCCCCAGGCGCCCCTCTGATGAAGTGGGAGGGAAGGGCGGCCGGCCCGGGGGCCTGGGGGGCTCGCCTCAGCACGCCTTGCAGTGTCCGTACGCCGACAAGGGCCTCTGACCCCTGACCCTACTCGGTCCTCAGGGCCGGGCTACAGAAGTTTAAGTCACTTCCCCAAGTTTGTTAGTCAGACTGGACGAGACCGTACCCGGGGAACACACCCGGCCGTCTGGCAGGCTCCAGGATTCCTCTGCTCCACGCGGTGATGCGGGCATCCAGGCGGGCAGCGAGGTAGAGTCCGGGACCCGCGCCGCCCTTGAGTACCTTGGACCAGGAGTGACAGTCATCCCTTCCACTTGCT
Organism: Paguma larvata; assembly: GCA_030068075.1. Taxonomy (NCBI): domain Eukaryota; kingdom Metazoa; phylum Chordata; class Mammalia; order Carnivora; family Viverridae; genus Paguma; species Paguma larvata. The sequence goes on from JAINVK010000061.1 coordinate 420,093, forward strand.
CCTATCAGCCGGAGCTCATGCCGTCCCCACCCCGCAGCCTCAGGACCGCGTGGCTGGGATGAGTTGGGGGGGGGCTGGCCCAGGAGGGCGGCGTCTGCCACACCAGGGCTGGGCCCAGATGCCGGGGCTCGCTCGTACGTCATGTCCAGTGCCTCACAAGGCACACAGGTGGCCCTCTCATTCCGTTCCTTTGCAGCTCCCTCTAGATGCTACTGCCTTCCTGCGTCCTGGGTTCCAGAAAGCGGGCAGAAGCACTTGGCGGGCCCCCTTGCGCCCAGGCATGCGGAATGGAAACTGCGGTGCTTGAGAACGTAGGAAATGGGCCAGAAGAACCACAGATGAGGTTGGGCGACGGTGGGGACAATCGGAAGCAGCACCCAGCTTCCAATGAATGGCCGTCCACACAGAGTGAGATGGATTGAACCGTGTCCCGCTGACCCCCCGGCGCCTATGATTGGGACTCTATTTGGGAACAAAATGGCCTTTGCAGAGGACCGAGTGAAGAGGAGCTCGCTGGGGTGGCCCCTCATCCGACATGACCGACGTCCTCCTAAAACAGAGGGAAACTTGGACCCGGAGAGGGCACGCCTACGGGGACGTCCATGTGGGGACACGGGGAGGCGACGGCCATCTGCGTGCCAAGGGATGCCTGAGGCCGCCAGCGGCGGGGGACAGGCCTGGCACGGACTGTCCTCCCCAGCCTCAGGAGGGGCCAGCCCTGCCCGCATCTTGAATTTAGACCTTCCAGCCTCCAGGACTAAGAGCATCGAGGCCCGTTGTGTGGCGCCGCCCAATGCAAGGAACTTTGTTCCGGCCGCCTCGGGAAACGGATATGGCCCCTGTTTGCAAAATATCGTGGATGCGTTTTGGGGATGTCGACTGGTGCGGCCACCACAGAAAACCGTACGGCGATTCCTCAAAAAATTAAAAAGAGGAACCGATCATTAATTCCCTTTGTGGACATATATCCGACGAAACGAAATCATCCTGAGAGATACGTGCACTGCCAAGTTCACGGCAGCATTGTTCCTAACAGCCCAGACACGGGGACGACCCCAGTGCCCTTCCACAGACGGGCAAAGACAATGGAACACTATCCCGCTGGAAAACGAAGACTCTCCTGCCATCTGCGACCACGTGGTGAGATCCTGAGGGCATCGTTCTAAGTGAATAAGCCACAGAGACAAAGACCCATGTCCCAGAAACCCCCCGCCCAGGACAAGCCAGGGCGGCTGGCGTATTCGTTCCCGGGGCTGCCAGGATAAATGACCAGAAATAGGGCCGCTGAAACCACAGAAATTCGTTCTCTCCATTCTGGAGGTTCTAGAAGGAAATCCTGCCTGCCTCCGCCAGCTTCGAGGGGCTCCGGGCATCCCCAGACTTGCGGCTTCACCCCTGTAGCCTCCGCCTGTCTCCACCCAGCTCCTGCCCTACGTGTGTCCGGTTTGTCTGTGTTGCTTTTGCAAAGACGCCCGTCAGGGGACTTAGGGTCCATCTAGACCCACGGTGGTCTCATCTGAAGGTCCTGAATTATATCTGCAAAGACCTCTTTCCAACCAAGGCCACGTTCTCAGGTTCTGAGTACAAGGGCACGAATATAGCCTTCTGGGGGTCACCGGACAAGGTTTTCAAGGGCTGCACATTCGGTCTCTGGGTTCCGTGTTGTTCTGACTTAATTTGTGAAAAATATAAAGGAACGGCATTTTAAAAAAAATGGGGGTGGGGCAGGACAGCCACCTCCCTCAACCACAGAACCTTCAGGGAAACTGCGGGACTGTGGGCACGTACACGTAAGTCCTGCAACCAGGCCACGAGGTCACTAGCTAGGTGGCAGTGCGATCCGGGGGCAGTTGAGGGTGTGCGGCCCCTCCGTCTGCATCCCGTCCTTCTTGGCTGCTCGGGCACCTGCGGTCCAGCACCCCGGCCCCCTGGGCCGTGGCGGCCGTCTGGGCATCCGCTCCCCTGCGCCGTGGCCAGGCTCACCCTCGCGTCGCCCTGGCCTTCGCTGCTGCCCCTGCCAACGCCGGCAAAAACGGCCACTTGCTTGTTCTCAGATTATTTTGAGACAAGACGTTTTGCAGGATGCTTTCTCCAGAGAACTTTTAATAAAAGTGAGATTTGGAGAAAACCCCGAGGACCTGCCAACCTGCCCGCCCTTAATCAGCCAGCGCGCCCCAGCGGGACTCTCCGTGGGCCCGTGGGAGTCGGCGTCATTACCCGGCAGGAGCGTGGCGGGGGCGGCGGCGGCTTTAGGGACTGTTAACACGGAGGCTCCCGCCATCCGTCCGAGGAATCTGCCCTTCTCCTTGACGCTGGACACGGGCCGCGGCGTCGGCGGGCTCCAGGCTGCTTTGTGTGCGCATGGGCGCCGCCATCAGCCACGCAGGAAAGCCGGAGAGACTGCCGGGGTGGTCCGCGGCCCTGCCCGGCTGCCGCGCTATGATCCCCAGCTTCTGAGTTCGAGATGCTGGGCTTGGCCGGAAGCGGCAGCCCCCGGGGCCCAGAGAGCACACCCCCCTTCAGGACGCGCCGGGGCTCCGGGCTACCTCGGATCCTTGTAGCCCGTTTCAAATACGGCCGCTTTCCCCTAGACATTTTGTGTGGTTAAATGCTTCCCACGAACCTAAATAAGACCTAAGGAAATTAATAATAATAATAATAATAAGCTAGGTGTGCCTCACTCCCCGGATGCACCCGACCCCAGGGTGGGACCAACGCCCTGACTTCTGTCTGCGAGACGTCGGGCAGACCACATGCAGGAAGCGCAGACGGACTGCTGACTCGCAGACGGACTGCTGACTCGCAGACGCCACTGACGGCAAATGTGTGTGTTTTAAGAGGCGAGGTTTGTGGTCGAGTTCACGAGGTTGGTGCACGAGATCGCTGATAGAGAAAGGGGCCGACCTCGGGGCGTCTTGAGGGGACCCTGCCCCGGGGAGTGGTCCCCCCGCAGGAAGACCCAGACAGAGGTCCCTGAGAAGGCTTTCTGCCCCAGTCCAGGCTCCCAGCCAGCGCCAGCTGAGAGGGAGCGGCTCCCAGGGTGGGGGCCCCTCCTCCCCCTGCGCCCTCCCCTCGCTGCCACCGGAAGGCCCCCCTGCAGGAGGCCAGGTGGGCTCCGGGACGATCTTGACTAGGGCGTGGGTTGAAATTCTGAGACTAGATTGGATGGAACTCTTCATTATTCTTTTATAATGTGAAATTCACCATTTCAAATATTTGAAAGACAGAGGCGAATGACACACGGCTTTTAGTAGCTGTGCTGCCGTGTACATTCAGGACCCTCACTGAGTTCCAAAACACCTTCGTCCTGCCCCAAAGAAACCCTCATTCCACTCGACGGTCGGTCCCCATCCCTCCAATCCTGTCCCCTCACTCTGCGCCCCCCGACCCACCCCGCATCCAGGAAAATACAGGCCTTTTTTCTGTCTCCTCGGGTTTGCCTGTTTGGAGCATTTTACAGAAATGGAATCGAATGAGATGTGGCCTTTTGGGCTGGCTTCCTTTGCGTAGAGTGTCTTCGAGAGTCACCCATGTTGCGACAGGAGCCAGCACCTTGTTCCTTCTGTTAGAAGGGGGTGGGGGGACAGTAAAGTCTCCTCCCAGGCTGAGGAGGCACTTAAAAAAAAATTTTTTTAAGCTTTATTTGTTTATTTTTGAGAGAGAGAGAGAGAGAGAGAGAGAGAGAGAGAGAGAGCGGGGGAAGGGCAGACAGAGGGAGAGAGAGAATCCCAAGCAGGCTCTGAGCCATCGGCACAGAGCCCGATGCGGGGCTCGAACTCACAAACCGTGAGAACATACCCTGTGCCTAAACCGAGAGTCGGACACCTAACCGACTGAGCCATCACCCCTAACCACGTTCTTTTTTAGAGGGTTTTTTTTTTTGAAATCAAGAGATAGGGGAAAGTTTTTTTAAGCTTGACACTTTAGTTCGAACCTTAATTTAACCTCTGCAGAAGACAACACTTGTCAAGTCAGAACCCTTGAAAGTTACTCTGCGGTCGGCAAAGCAGAAACTGTGGTTATCTGATTACGCGCCCCCTGGGCCGGGGTTCAGAGCCGCCATGAGACAGCAAACCCCAAACTCCATCAAAACCTGTTTTTTGCTCCTTCTCCTGTTTCCATTCTTGCTAAGACCTGACCCCCATTTCACACACGCTTCCTAGTGCAAACGGCGGGTGTCCCCCTCCCCCACTCTGGTAAGGGACACGGAACTGGCGGTTTCTTTAGCGTCTTCCAGAACAATAGACAACATCAAGGAAGCACCTTCGAGAATGAGCGTGAAGCCTTCGTCCGCACATCCAGGCCACCCCGAGACCCCGGGCGCCGAGGAGCTGGTTTAGGAAGAACACTTGGGCCCGTGTGCTTGTTCTAACCGGTTCCCCGGGAGGACTTGCACACCAGACCATAACCGTGGATAAAAACCCCACACCCTGAGCAAAGAAGAGACCCCCTCCTTTCCTTCCCGAATCTCCCAGACACCGTCTACCTGCACTCTCTCTCTACCTGCAATAAATTCTGCTCACCTCCTGCCGGCTCACCTTTGATTTCCGTGCTGTCAGGTGCCAGGGCCCCTCTTGGCCTGCTTGCATCGACCAAATCCGACTCCGTGGGAAGCATCGAAGTCGCCCCGAAGCGGGTCCCTGGCAGCTGGAGTGCTGCACCGAAGATCGTGGTTAATTCCTTGAAAAGCATCACTATATTGTACAACCCAAACTAATGTGACACTGTATATTAAGCACACTGGAATTAAAGTAAGATAAAATAAAACAGTAAAAGCTGGGAGGGGCTCCTGGGGCGGCTCAGTTGGTTAAGCCTCTTGATCTTGATTTTGGCCCACGTCCTGATCTCGCGGTCCGTGGGTTGGAGAGAGCTGCTCCGTGCTGACAGGGTGGAGCCTGCTTGAGATTCTCTCTCTCTGCCCCTCCCCCATACGTGCACGCGCACACTCTTTCTCTCTCTCTCTCTCAAAAATAAATAAACTTAAAAAAAAAAAAAACTGGGGAAAGATGTCCTGTTCTCCTCCCTCCCACTTTGCTCCAGCTTGTCTGGACATTAGCCTTCTTTCGGAGGAAGCAAGCCCACTCTCGCCAGAGGTTGCCGGAGTTTTCCAGCCCGACCGACTCTGATTCTCGTTAGCATCCTCAGGAGCCAGGGGGCGGGAGGGATTTCTTCAGGACGAGCAACGCTTTCATGCCTTCAGGTTGTTGGATTTATTCAAGTGCCTGCGGGTGCTCCCGGGAGAGGGCCCCCCCCAACCTGCCTGGGCATCCTGGGAAGTCCCCACCTGGTCCACCTAGATCCCTACATCCCCCAGGGGCCCCGTCCCTGCCTCGTGGGGGAGTGCCCCCAAAGTGGGCTGCTCTCGAGGCTTCCCTCTGGGTGTGACGGTCCCACAGTGCTGTGCTCCAGAATCATCGTGTCCCTGTCTTGAGGAAAGACGGTCCATGCGATCAGCCTTCTGCCCAGAATTTGTATACTGCTTCTCAAGGATTGTTCCTCCTTTAGGGGAATTTCCAGGTTTTTCTGCGGTTAAGAGGATGTCCTCTGTGAACAGAGTTTCGCTTCTTCAGGTACAGTTCGGATGCCTTTTTTTTCTCTTGCCCACTCGTTCTGGCTGATATTTGGCCTTTTAAACAGGGAGTAGCGTTTCGACGATCCTTAGAGGAGGGGGGAGGATACAGAGACCCCCTTGGCAGGACCAGAAGCGGGGAGCCGACTCAGCCCCCAAAGTAAGGCTTAGTGACGTCTCTGTAGGAGTCTTCTGTGACCCGAGGCTTCGGCTCAGAACCGAGTATGTATTCTAGGAAAAAATCTGATTTGTAAGAACAGAAAAATGCTGACACATGTCGGAGGATCGAATCTAGCAGAAGTCTCTGTTCTCGTTCCGACTGAGCCCCGGGTGAGACTCGAGCGGGTGCATCAAGACCGAAGCTTGTTGAGCGGGATCCCGCTTCCTGAAGCTGGTGGTCGGGTGACAGTTCTCCCTCCTGCCCCTCCAGCCTGCGCGGTGAAAAGGGAGGGCTGGGTACTATACAGCTGCGAGTCTGTTTGGGATGACTTTTTTGTTTTTTGGGTTTTTTTTTTTTAATTTTTTAACGTTTATTTATTTTTGAGAGATAGAGCATGAGCAGGGGAAAGGCAGAGAGAGAGAGAGGCAGATGCAGAATCTGAAGCAGGCCCCAGGCTCTGAGCCATCAGCACAGAGCCCGATGCAGGGCTCGAACTCACAGACCGTGAGATCATGACCTGAGCCGAAGTCGGCCGCTTAACCAACTGAGCCACCCAGGCGCCCCTGTTTGTTTTTTTAATGATTTTCCTCTTACTGTGCTAAAATGCACATAAAAAAATTTCCCATCTTAACCAGCACTAAATGCACAACTCTGTAGCATCAAGTGTGTGCGTCTCGTCCTACACCCCATCCCCGCCATGCATCCCCATCTTCCCAAACTGAAACTCTGTTCCCCGAAACACCGGCCCCCATCCTGTCCCAGCCCCTGGCGCCCCGCGCCCCGCTTTGTGTATTTATGGACTCGATTCCTCCAGGCCCTTGTGGAGGTGGAATCGTACAGTTTGTCCCTTTCGCGACTGGCTACTTCACTCAGCGTCATGTCCTCAAGCTTTGGCCGCATGGCGGCAGGTGTCAGAATTTCCTTCCTTTTTCAAGTTGGATCGCAGTCCACCGCGTGGACGGACTTTAGTTCATCCGTGCGTCTCTCGACGGACCCTTCGATTACTTCTGCCTTCCGGCCCTCGTCAACGACGCTGCCGTGAACACGGGTGGGCAAATACTTCCTCATGGTCCTGCTTTCAAGTTTTCGGCATCTCGAGTGGACCAAGAAGCAGTGTGGCCATGGCAGGCCCTGCCAGGACCCCGGTGTCCTTGGGAAAGCGGCACCACCAAAGACCTGACAGGTGGAAATACCGGCTCATGCCCAGGGGACGGACCTGTGACGTGGAAGCCGAAAGGGTCTGAGCCTCGGCTCCAGCCACACCAGAACCAAGACTTCTCCCTCCTCCCAAGTCCCTTTCCTTGTCCGGCCCTTCCGCCTCTGGATTCCCCAGCAACGACCCAAGTGTCCGTGCTGGACGGGGACACGAAGCGTCGGTTACCCCCGAGGCTTGCGCGGCAGCCCTCGGCATTGTGCTGAGCGGTACGCAGGATCGATGACACATGCCAAGTGCTTGGAGTGGCGCCTGGCAGCCCGTTAGGGAGACGCGTTTGACCAAAGAGCGAAATGCTCCTTCAGGACTCATGGCTTCCGATCTGCCCCTGCTCCACGGGAGCTGCTTCCAGAGGTGCCTTTGTTTATTTATTTTTGAAAGAGAGAGAGAGAGACAGAGAGAGAGAGAGAGCATGAGCAGGGGAGGGGCAGAGAGAGAGGGAGACACGGAACGTGAAGCAGGCTCCAGGCTCGGAGCTGTCAGCCCAGAGCCCGACGCGGGGCTCGAACTCACCGACTTCCAGATCATGATCTGAGGCGAAGCCGGACGCTCAAGCGCACAGGCGCCCCCCGAGGTGTCTTCTGACGACTTTGCATCACAACCTCGTAACCTCATGGTATGAGGTGAATTTCGTCCCATTTCGGCACACATGCTGTGTGGCGGTCTAACCCGAGTGCCTCAGACTGGGGCCCCTATTTGGAAACAAGATGCGATTATCCCATTTGCAGTTGTCATGAGCTAGGACGAGGTCACAGTGGACCAGGCCGAGCCCTAATCCAACAAGCTTGGAATCCTCATAAAAAGGGGAAATTTGAAAACAAGGAAATCTGGCCGTTTGCAACAACGTGGATGGATCTAGAGGGGAAACGCTAAGTGAAATAGGTCCCTCCGAGAAAGACACACACCCCCCGGGCTCACTCATATGTGGCATTTGAGAAGTCAAACCAGTGAACAGGGAAAAAAAGAGACACGTCTCTTATCTAGAGAGCAGGAGGTCACCAGAGGGAGAGTGGGTGGGGGCACGGATCAACAAGGAGGGGGAGGGATGAGCGCCGGGGGATGGACGGCATTGGCGGCACTCCATCCAACACCGGAAGCTAACAACACCGCACGTTAACTGTACCAGAACTAAAACATGGGAAGATACAACAAATAAGAGGGGAAACTTGGACACAGGCATGCGCAGTGGGAGAACGACGAAGGCACAACCCGGAGATGCTTCCAGAAGCCGAGGAAGGCCCAGGTCTGCCGGCATCCACTGGAGGCTCGGCGAGAGCCTGGAACGGGGTCTCCGCCAGGGGCTCGCGGAAACCACCCTGCCGGCTTCTTGATCTTGGACTTTGGCTTCTAGAATGGGAGAGTCTGAATTTTCACCGCCCAAACCGGCCCGTGTCGGGCGGCCCGCCAGGTCCCTCCCCGGGGCATGCCACTTTCCACGGTGGGCCAATGTCTCTGCACGTCCCTAAAAGGAAAAGGCGCTCCAGGCTCTGACCACCTGATCTCCGGGCGCAGGGCCAGGTCGCGGGGCCCGTCGCCCCCGCCGTCAAGCCCCGCCCACCCCAGGGAAGGCGGGAAGGGACGTGACGTGACGCGGGCGGAGCTTCCAATCTGGTGACTTAGGTCGCTCTGTCGGTCGAGCGAGCTATTCCGCTAGTCGGGGCCATTCCTTTCCTGACCGAGGAGCCGACAGGATGGCCTCGGGGTGGGGAGCCCGGTGGCCGTGCGCACTGATGCTGCTGCTGCTGCTCGCGGAGGCCTGGGTGAGTAGGGCCAGGCGGCGGGGAGGGGGCGGGGGAGCGGAGGAGTCGGGGAGGGGTCCGGAGGCGGCTTGCCCCGGCGCGGAGGAGGGTCGGGGAGGGGTCCGGAGGCCGCGTGCCCGGGCGCGGAAGGGGAGCCGCGGAGAGGGGTCGGGGAAGGGTGCGGAGGCACAGGCATGCCCGGGCATGGGCGTCCTCGGGAGCGGACGCGAAGGCGAGCGCTCAGATTTGATGGGGTAGGGGGGTGGGGGGGCGGCGCGCCCAGGCCGGGGATGGGGTGGTGAGGGGCGGCGGGGAGGCGCCCGCGGGCCGAGGATGGGGGTGTGGGGGGCGGCGCGCGCGGGCCGGGGATGGGGTGGTAAGGGGCGGCGGGGAGGCGCGCGCGGGAGGCGCGCGGAGGGGGGCGGGAGGCGGTGTGTCTTCCCTGGGAAGGTGGCGGACCCGGGGCTTCCCCGGCGGCGGCGCGTGGTTAGTCGTGCCCGAGCGTGGGCCCTGGCCCGCGGTGCCGCATCCCGGTGGCGAGTTTGGGGCCGCCGTCCGGTGTGCCGGGCGATCGGCGAGCTGCCGGAGGAGCGCGCACGGATGCGGAAACGGCGGCGGTGGGAGGGATTCTCGAATTTTCTTTAGTAAGTGAGGTCTTTAATTCGGTGCGGATAACCTTGGCCGTGTTTTTTGGTACCTAGCTTCCACACAGAAATGGTTTGGTGCAGAACCTGTTTCAAGTGTTCTCCAGAAGCGGCTGGGTTTGGCGCCGCCGCAGGCGGAGGCTCTGATTTCTCTCTCCAGCCTCGCTCGGCGCGTTCGGCTCGGACGTGTGGCCGCTAGGGGCCCTCGCCCCGACGGCCTCCGAGTCCCGCGTCACTACCTGTCCGGGACCCGGGGAGGGGGCCGCAGGCTCTCCGCACCCAGTGCCTTGCTTGAAGCCGGTTTGGCTACAGCGCCGCTGTCTTCCTGCCCTGGAAAAGATGTCTTTTCTGATTTTAGTACTTTTGTTAAATAACGCTCAGTGCGTCAGCCAGAGGGCGTCGGTGAAGTGCCGGAGTTCAGTCCAGTCTCCGAGGTTTTCTGCCCGGGAGGGGGGGGGGTGTTTCATGCCTGACGCCGCCTCCCGAGCGCCCCCAGCCTCCCCATCCCGGAGGCTGGCACTGCTCCGCACTGGCCACAGGTGTAGGTCCGCGGTGCCCGGGCGTAGCTCCGGAGCAGCCAGAATGAGGTCTGCGGGGCACTGGCCTGCGTTTTCTCTGTGTATTTCTGCCCTCCGCACTGCTTGCTGGCCCCTTCTTTGCTTGGGACCATTTGTGCCCGTAGTAAGGCAGGCCTGTATGGCGATGTCTTCAGGACCTCTTGTAACAGCTGAAAAACCTCATCCAGAGAGCCTTTTCTGTTTTGTTCTTTTTTGTGTGGGAGTTTTTTTCTGTTTCTATAATGGTGGTTGACATAGCGCATTGTTAGTTTCGCGTGTAATGCAAGGCTCGGCATTCATGCCTATCACAAAGCCATCGGCCGCGGCCCTGTCTGGTCCCCGCGCTGCAGCTGCGTCCCCTGCTGGACTGTTCGTCCTGTGGATGGGTCTGTTTCTCCGTTTATCCTTTAGATCCCCCCTGGAGTGAAATCCTGACCGACTTCACTGGGCATGATAGCTCTGGGTCTGTCTGTGTTGTTGCAAACCGCAGGCCTTCCTTCTTTTTCATGGATCAGTAATCTACCCCTCTGCGTGTGTGTGTGTGCCCGTGCGCACACGGGCACACACCGCGTCTTCAGCCATCTATTGAGGGACACTGAGGCGTTCCACATTTGGCCGCGGTGGACGTGGGGGTGCAGATGTCTTTGAGAATTAGTGTTTTCATTTCTTCAGGTAAATACCCAAAAATAGAATTGCTGGATTATATGGTAGTTCTCCTTTTAGGCGTTTGAGGACCTCCGGACTGTTCTGCGGGGTAGCTGCCCTCGTCTGCGTTCCTGCCGGCAGCGCGCAGGCTCCCTTTTCTCTCCACACCGCCACCGCCATTTGTTATGTCTTGTCATTTTGATCCTAACCGTTCTGACGTGTCAGGACAGCTCACTGTGGTTTTGATTTGCATCTGCCCGACGAGGAGTGATGCTGAGCATCTTTCCGGCCCTCTGTCTTCGGTGGAGGACTGTCTACGCAAGTCCCCTCTCCGTTCTCGTTTGTCTTGTTACGGAGTTGCAGGAGTTCTTCGTGTCTTTGGATGTCAACCCGTTGTCGGTTGGGTCGTGTGCAAGCATCTTCTCCCGTTCAGCAGCTTGCCACTTCATTTCGTTGGTGGCTTTCTTCCCTGTGCAAAAGGAGAGAGCCTTTTATTCCAGCGGATTTGGCCTTGCATCGAAATGTGTTGGTTGGTGTTTGTTTCTTCCCGGGACTTCCCCGGCTTCTTGTCCTGTATGCTGAAGCTTCACTCTTTGGATTGCGTGCCTTCTAGAAGTCGAGTCAGCCTGCCTGCCTGCCTGCCTGCCTTCAGGGGTGCGGAGGAAAGGCCTCTCCTCCACGCGGCGGCATCATAGCCACCGGGCGCCACGTTCTCCAGACCCTCCAGCGCCTTTCCGCAGCAGGCAGCAGGCTGGGGCGGGGGTGGTTCCAGAGTCTTCGGCAGCCCCTCCCAGAACCTTCCGTTCCCGGAGGCTGGGGTCGCTGGGAAGATGCTCAGGTCCGTTGGGTGGCAGGTTCTCGTTAACTTAAATCCTTCGCTTCTTGCAGGCTCTTTAGGGGTCATCCCCTCGGGTGTCTTGGAGGCTCACAAATGCTGGTTGGTTGTGGTTCCCATGTGGCTTTGCGTGTCTGACGGGAAATTCTTCAGGGATTTCCTGACACAGAAATGAAGGGGTGGGAGTGGACTTGGAGCCCGAGGGGAGGGCAGAGAGGGGGGCTGCTGGAGCCGGGAGAGGGGCCCCTGGCTGGGGGGGGGAGTGCCACGGCGGGGGCGGGGGCGGAGAATGGGGAACCCTTGGTCATCTGCACGGCGCTCATGTCTGGTGTAACATTTACAACGGCACCGCAAAACTCAGGAAATGGGGTGAATAGTTTTTCGATGTGACTTTTTTGAAAAATGAAAGTCTAGGCAAAAGCGCCCTGAAATAGAAACAAAGACAGAAGGGATCCCGCACTTGACCTGAGCCTGCCCACCGCGCTCCCGGCCTAGTGTTCCAGCCCCTTAAAACTTCATTCACAAAAGCTGGCCGCACTTGGCTGATTTCATGTCTTAAAATATTGCATCACGCTGTGTTTACCTTGATGGCTGAATGGTGGGGGGAGGGGGCGGAGCTTGCATTTTGTCCCGCCCTCGTCCCGCCCCGGAGGTCACGGCGTGTACTGGGGGTCCCCAGAGCGCCGCCGCAGGTCCAGCTGAAACCGCCCCCGTCCAGCTGAAACCAACCCCGCTCCATCTGGGCGCGGTCGGGGGCGGCGATGGTGGGCAGGTGGGGCGGCGGCCTTGGTGGGGGCGCGGCTGGGGGCGGGACTCAAATTTCTTTCAGTTTTGTGAAGGGGGGGTGACGGGGGGAGGGTGTGTGGAAGCGGGGGGGAGGGGGGGCCTAGGGTGTGTGGAAGCGGGGGGGGGGGGTGTGTGGAAGCAGGGGGGGGTGTGTGGAAGCGGGGGGGAGGGGGGGCCTAGGGTGTGTGGAAGCGGGGGGGGGGGGGGGTGTGTGGAAGCAGGGGGGAGGGGGGGCCTAGGGTGTGTGGAAGCAGGGGGGGAGGGTGTATGGAAGCAGGGGGGAGGGGGGCCTAGGGTGTGTGGAAGCAGGGGGGAGGGGGTGGCGGACTGCCGACTGAGCTGGAAGTCTCAGCCAGGCAGGAAACCGCCTCCGTGTGTGGAAGCAGGTTGGAGGGGGAGGGTGTGTGTGGAAGCCGGGGAGGGGGGGAGGGGGGAGGGTGTGTGGAAGCAGGGGGGAGGGCGTGGCGGACTGCCCACGGGGCTGGAAGTCTCCCCCAGGCAGGAAACCGCCTCCTCTGTTCTTGAGCAGCAGACTTACAGAAAAGAAAGCTGCTTGTCGGGTTTTTTTCTTTCTTTTTAAAAAGCTTTTAAGTTTTCAGGTTTCCTCTTGAAATAACTTGGGACTTCTGACATTACGAGAGTAGATCGGGTGATCGTACATGAGTGCGAACGGGGGTCCCGGACTTACAAATGGTCACTCTTAGCGGTGCTGGGTGTGTCCGCCCCTCCATGAAAACAGGAAAATGGTACCCTGTGAAAAGAACCCCGAAAGAAAATGAAACAGCACCGGCGTCTGTGGCTGCCGCCCAGGCCGCCCAGCCCCCCCGGAGGGTGACGAGTGCGCCCTCATCACGGCCGCCGGGGGCCGTCACAGCGGGCGCCTTTGCCTTTGCTGTGCTCCCGAGGTACCGGGGCAGAGATTTCCTCGGTCCTATGTCTTCCATGACCCTAACGCCGTTGAACGGCGCCGACCCCTCGTGCCGCCGAATGTCGCTCGGGTTGGGTCCGTGTGGCGGCGTTTCGTGAATAAATTCTAGCTCGGCGCTTTGGGCAGAAATGCCGCAGAGGCGACTCGGTGTCTTTCCCGCCGCCTCGTCACCAAAGACTCATGACATGGATGTGTCCGTCCCCTCGCTGGTGACGCCGACTCTGGCGGCAGCGCAGGTGTCCGCCAGGTCTCTCTCCCGTAAAGTGAGTGTCTCCTCTCTAATCACCGAACTGTGGTCCCGCGTGAACCCGCTGCTTCCCACGTGCTTCTGCAGGCTTTCCCTGGTGGGTCGTTGGCCGAAATCGTGGTCACTGTGGCATTCGCACGCTGAATTTTCTTCCCGAAGCCTCTCTAAATGGTTTTTTGTTACTTCTTTTAAATATGAGAGAATCTAATCCATTTCCCAGTGCGGGGAAGGAAAAAGGATATGGAGATGGGGGGGGCGGATCAAGAAAGCAAAAGCCAGGGAAGAAGGGGGAAACAAGAATCGAGGAAAAGGTGGGGTATTAAAACCAGGGCCGAAGGGGCGGGAAGCGAGCGTGAGGACAGGGCTGGTGCGATGCGTACAAACAGGTTACGCTCATTTCGGAGGGATCGGGTCGGATTAGCCGGAAAAACCCGGCGAGGTGGGGGTCTTTAAGAGCCCCGCCTGCAGAGGGGTGCGACGAAGCCAGCGGGAAGCAGACGGGGCGACAGGAAGTGGTAGCCGAGGGACAGTGGGGGGGCGCCAGCACAGCCCGCGCAGGGGTCCTGCCGGGCTGCGTGTCTGAGGACCTGCCGCGAGTGGCAGCCCAGGGGTTACACGGAGAGGCAGGTTTGCAAGTGCAGAATTCGCAGATCCTTGGGGAGGTCCCAGCCCCGTGAGGCGCCGCGTGTCCTGGCGGAGGACGTGTGGGCTCCGTCCGTACCAGAGGCCCCTCTTGATCATGCCCGTCTCCCCCTTTCTGATTGAAGGTGGCCCCGGCACTCAGCGTGGCCCCGTGTGACCGGAACGAGTACCAACCGGAGGGCAGCAGCCTCTGCTGCCAGCTGTGCCCTGCTGGTGAGTCCCGGAGTACCTTCTGGAGCCTTGTGGGGCTGCCCGGGGGAGGGCGGGGGAGCCCCGCTGGCTGGCGTGACTGGACCTCTCCTGGGCGGCCGCAACCACCCCATCTTTGCCCGGGTGAGGCAGAAGCAGGCTGCAGGAAGGGTGGGGGTTGTGTGCCCTCCTGTCAGGGGGACCCTGGACGCCTGAGGAAGGGAGGTTCTGTCAGGGCTGGACCAGCACCATCCTCATGCCCGACCCGTCCCTGGAGCCTTAGTCACCTACACGAGGACGCCCTGCACGAGCCCCGTCAAGCAGACGGCGGGGCACAGGCTCCAAGTGCCTGCTCTGTCCTCACCCCATGTCACATCACCTCTTGCCTCGTCACAGCACCCGGGCCTCTGGGGACCCTGGTCAGCCTGCCGCCCCCATGCCTGCACCCACACCCACACCCACACACAGACAGGTGTGCGTGCATTGTCATTCAGAGGACCCTCTGGGAGGGGGCATCCACACACCTACGCCCGCCTCCGTGGGACCCTCTGCCGCTGCCGGGCTCCTGTTTCCGGGACCACACATCCACACCCGGGCCGTTCACACTGGTCTCTCCCACACACCTGTGCGGCCACGCCTGTGCGCACACGGACCCACGCACGCGCACAGCGCATCTGGGAATGAAGTGGACACACCTGGTCCAACTGGAGGCCTTGTGAACTCGGCCTGTGTGCAGAGCGAGGGCTGGGGCCTCCTCCCGGGAGCGTGCGGTTTGGCTCCTACTGCCTTCGCTCGGGGCAGGCGCTCGTCCAGAGGGCCCTTCTGGGACTGGTCTCTAGACCTCCGGCGTTTCCCTGTAAATGGGCCCGGGCCCCCAGGGGGCGAGGGGGCAGGGGCAGGCGACAGGCACCGTCAGGCTCTTGGGCCAGCGCAGCCTGTGGGTGCCAGGTCCCCGGCTCCTTGGACGCAGGTGGCCAAGTGTCCGTTCAGAATGTTCCAGGGAGGTAGTTGGTGAGGGCCGGTCCTCCTTGAGGGGAGGCCTCAGGGGCTGGCTTGGGTCTGCTCCGAGCCCCCCGCCTCACCTCAACGTCCTCCCCTTCACCCAGGTCACTACGTCTTCCGGCCTTGCAGTGAGAATCATACATCCAGCCAGTGTCAGATCTGTGAGCCCGGAGCTTTCCGCGCCTTCCCTAATGAGAATCCAGTTGCCAGCGCTGCAGCCAGTGCCGCCAGGGTAAGTGGGCTGCGGTCGGGCCCAGTGGGTCCTCGGCCTCTCGCCTCGGCCTGCGGGCCTCGCTCCGAGCGGATTGTTGGAGGCGAGCACGTGTTTCTATTAGGACGGGCGCACGCGTGGTTACGGAATCCGTCCACGCGGCGGCAGGGGTTAGAGACGTTGGTGCGAGCACCGTACACCAAGCCTGTCTGAGTTCCAATATATCAGCAACGCGCTATTTTAAAAGATGTAATATTTCAAAAGCTACCGTTTAGGTTAGCAGAGACAAAGAAAATAAGATCCTTTGAGGTAAATCTAGCAAAGGACGTATAAAACGTTAGCGTGGACGAACAACAGCTCAGCAAATCTAAGTACACAGAGGAACACTTGGCTGAGAGAGGGCTTCACGGTTTAAAGATTCGTCCGCGCTCCTCGGAGCGGTTCTCAGAGTCGGCGCGTTCCAGTGACCGTCCCAACAGGATGTAGCAACTCCTTACGCGTGCTGCATGCTTTAAATATACTATTTTTTATTTAAAAAAAAAATCCCCAACGAGGATTTTCATGGAATTTGATGAGCGGATGATTGCGGAAACCCTCCTGAAGGGCGGAACGCGTGGCGGGCTGTCCCTCGTGGTCACACTCGGAGGCGATGAAGACGCCGTGACACGCACGAAGGGGAAGACGGCCCCACGGATGTGGAAGGTGGCACGTGGCACCGTGACCGACGCAGCCACAGGAGGAAGGGTGGAATTTCGAACGATCGGTCCTTGGGTGCAGGACCGGAAGCTTCCGCCAGCCACACGAGTGGTTCCTGATGCATCACCGTCCGTAGGAACTTCCTTCCAGAGGAGTACGTAAGGAGTATTTAGGACCTCCAGGCAGCGACAGAACATTCTACGGGATTTCTAAAAACCCTAAGCCATGACCGAGAGGTGGGTGAACGTGGCTGCGTTCGAAATCGACCCAACTCCTGCTCGTCGTAAGGCACGAAAGTTAAGCCGCGAAGGAGGAGAACCATCTGCGGCACGGCCCACGCGGAAGTCACATCTAGAGCAAATGAATCATAAGGTCTGGGAAAGCGCTTCCAGTGGAGACAGACCTTCGTGGTGAGGGGGGTGGGGCACGGAGCCCAGTCGATGTGGTAAAACGCTGGGATGGATGGACGGACGGAGTTCCGCTGTGGACACCCAGCGTCCGTGGGGACCAAGAACCGCGAGTGCTCCCCTCCCAAGGGGGAAGCAGGGGTCGGCACACCCCGCTGCCGGGCCGGGCTGCCCACCTGCGGCGCGTCCCAGTCTGGCCCCGGACGAGCTCTGGCCCGTGTGTGGGGAGACGAGGGGAGGTTTGTAGCAACGTGAAGCCGGAAGCGACCCGAGCGCCTGCTGACCGAGAAGCGGGCGCCCGCAGGGGGAAGCCAGCCCGGCGTGTGCACGGCGGCATCCTGCCGGCCGCGCCGTGTCTTGCCAAACCCGTCCAGTTTCCGGAAATGGAAACCCCGGCATTGAGCCACGAGTGTGGCCGTGCTCAGCTTTCATCTCCATCTCGAGTACGGCTCTTGGACGCCAGCGCTGCGGAAGGCTCTGGAAGGGTGGTCATCAGCGTGGCCGCCGTGGTTCCTGCCGGCAGGGGGCGGGGGCCTTCTGTCTGGGCCGGCCTCTCCCTGGGGCTTTGCTCACGTGGCGTACGTGGTAGCTGTGTGCTTCTGTTTGTGGGGCAGGAGGAGGTGAAGGGGCCGGTGTGGGCTGTTTCTGAGGAGCGGGCCCGGCCCCTCGGCCCAGGCTGCAGGGGGGAGGGCCAGGCGTCAGCTCCTCTCCGCCCCTGCTTACAAGGGAGGGCAGGGACTTTCCTGTCCGCCGGTGCTGACCCTCGGCCCTCTCCCTTCAGGAGACCAGGAGGTGGTGGCCGAGTGCACCCCCACCAGCGACGCGCGGTGCCGCTGCAAGGAGGGGAGCTTCTACTGCAACTCCGTAAACTGTATTGAGAACTGTCTGCGATGCAAAAGGTCGGGGGGCACGGGGGTGCAGGGGCGGGCCCCTCCTGTCCTCCCGGGGTGATGGACCCCAAACCCCCAGCGGTGGCGGGCACAGTCCAGACGCGCAGGCGGCGAGGAGTCCGTGAGGGGCAGAGCGCCTGGGAGGGCACCGGTCTCTCAAGCAGAGGCCCGGTGAGGGGTGTAGGGAGCCCCAGAGGGTTCTGGGGGAAGAGCGGTCTAGGCAGATGGAACGGTAGGACCGCGAGAAGGCTGCCGTCCCCACGGGGGTCCTGTGGCCGCTGTAACAAAGCGCCACACCGGGTAGTTTCGAGAAGACCGACGGAAGTGTGTTCTTCTCCCAGCTCCGGACACTGGGAGTCTGCAGTCCGGGTGCCAGCGGGCCGTGCTGCCTCCGCGGGCTCTGGGGGAGGACCCGCCTCGCCTCTTCCAGCCTCTAACATGCCGGGCGCCCCTTGATGCTGCCTCACTCACCTTCCGTCTGCTTCTGTCTCTGCGAGGTCACCCTCTCACGCGCTGCGTCTCGGTGTCTGCTCACGGCCTCTCTCTGTCCCGGTGCGAGCTCCCTCCTCTGAGCACGCCAGTCCTTGCTGTGGGGCCGCTGTCGCATGACGCAGTCTCGTCGAAAAGGGGTTATACCTGCTGAGGCCCTGTTTCCAAATAGGGTCATCTTCTGAGGGCGTGCGTTTCGGGAGGACCTGCTGGGGGGACGCTGACCGCGGCGAAGCCTCCCAGAAAGTAGCTCCCGTTTCTGAGGCGCGATGTGAACTAGCGTGACCCCGGTGGCTGTGCCTGGCCAGTCCGAAGTAAGGACAGCTTTCCGGCCTGGTGCGATCTAGGCTCTGGCTTCTCTGGGTTCGCTTGCTCGTCCCCTTCTCCACCTGCTCCACCTTTGGGCTAGCTTCTCGCTCAGTGGGCGCGGGGCTCCAGCTGCACTAAGGCCGGTCCTCATAGCCGCACACCTCTGTCCAGGATCAGAGAGGGAGGCTCTTCCCCACGATGTCACAGAGCACGGGACACAGCTCTGCTCTCCGCGGTCCAGTTTGGGCCAGAGAGCCGGAGGTTTGCCTGAAGGCGGGTGGGCCATCGGCGCTGGGGCTCCTCCCCAGCCCCGACCTGTGGGTGGTGAGGAGGATGCCCCGTGCCGGGCCCAGGCAGGAGAAGTAATGCTCCGAGTTTCTTCACCCCTTCAGGTGTCCCGGCGCCGTCCTGTCACCTTGCAACGCTACCAGCAACACGGTTTGTGCCGGAGACACCAACCCAGGGCATCCAGGTGAGAAACTGGGCTCATCTCTTGAACCGAGGTCAGCAGACCTTTCCCACGCAGGTAAAAAGTGTCGGCTTCACGGGCCGAGCGGGCTCTGTTGTGACACCGCAACCCTGCCACCGTAGCAAGAGCCGGAGACGTTAAGTAAACAGATGGGCTCGGCCGGGAGCCGCTGGAAGCGGACTTGCAGACACAGGTCGTGGGCTGGGTTCCCACGGGCCCCGTTCACAGGCCTCGGTCTTGCGTAACGGAATCCTCGGCGACGAGCCGTGGTTTCGCCCCCTCGTGTGCGAGACTCGCGCCTGCTTCATACCGAGCCGCAGGCAGGTGTGTTTCTGATTTTTGAGCATCGGAGCTGACCCCTGCACAGCACGGGGTGAGGGGCGCTGATTCCCTGCAGTCGAAAATCCACGTAGAACTTTCGATCCCCGCCCCCCCCTCCCCGACAGCGTAATAACCACAAATGGCGTGCTGCTGAGCGGGAGCCTCAGTGCTGACACCAACAGTGACTCACTCCTGTTCTGTATGTCTTGTGTCTTTATCTGCTGCGTTTTCACCGTGAGGTAAATTGGGGTGAAGAAAAGAAAATGGCACTAAGAAAATTAGGGACATACGTTCACGGTATCGTGCCGTGTTTATAGAGACGGTCCCCACATACGAGGACCCCCGCGGTCGAAACCCGTGTTCCCGGCTCAACTCCATGTACACATGTTGGAAATTACGAAATTAGGGTACAAAAAAGGGACCCCTTTATGTTGGGAGTGTCCCCTCCCCGGCAGGGTGCCCTTTTAGGGGCTCAGGGGTCTCCCGATGGCCAGGCTCTTCATCGAACGAGGTCCTTTTGTCACCGTTTCCCGCGCAGTTGGCGCTCCTGTGCTCTGTGTGAGAGGTCTCTGCTCACCCCGAGAGACTCTCACGGGACCTGCCAGGAGCTGGGCACTTCCGCGTCCTGATCGTGCTCCGTGAGCCCGCGATGGGCGTTCCGCGTGCTGGGGGTCAGGGGGTCAAGATTTGATGTGTTTTTCCCACGTGCACACATGACCGACCCAGGGTTGTTTTTGCGAAAGACAGTCCCTCCCGCCTGCCGCAGCGGTACTGGGTGCCGGGTTGTGAAGGCCACGCCCTCCTCCCTTCGGGTCGGGTCGGGAGCCACGCCCACCTTCAGAGCAGGTCTCGCCGCCAGAGGCCCAGCGCCCCGGTCCTTCTCCGCACCGTCTTTGGCGTGTCGGTTCACGCCTCGGCGTGGGCTTGTCGGTTTCCCGCAGTGTGTGCTTTTAAAGGATATTTTAACACCGGGAAAAGAAGGAAAACTCAGGAAGGGCCTCATCTGAGAATGGAGACCATCTTTGAGTCGAACGGTGGCACACGCAAAAGTTTCGCCCCGTTGTCCGTCCTTCCCGGTACCGGCACCGGCACCGATGACGTCCGGTTGGCCTACCGGCCAGGGCTCTGACTGGTGTGCCCTGCCCCCCGAGTGCGTGTGTCCCTGAGTGCTGTCGGGGCTGCGATCTCACCGGGGTGAGACCGGGACACCCGAGCCGTCCTCCCAGTTGCCTCCCCAGGGTGGCCCTGCCCTGTCCCTCGGGCCACTGGGGGTGGGCTTTGCCCTAGGCAGGCCTGGCCGTCCTCCACCCCCTGCTGCCGGCCGTGACCGCTCACACCAGAGGCCCGGCCCGGGTACTGGGACCCCAGCACCTCTCTCGGCGCCGCACGCCTTGCTTTCAGCTCCCTACTCGGGGTCCCGTGTCCTCTGAGCCCAGGGTCCTTGTCCGTGACACAGGAAGCACGAGCCGCTCCTGCCTCCCGCTGGGGACGTTGGGGACGACGATCCTCGGGAGAGGGCCTGGGGACTTTCTGTAGCGTGTCACTCGAATGAGGAAGGCGTGCCTGACCGCCCACACCATCCTCTGTGTTGTCTCTTCCAGATAGCAAAGGCGGCTCTCAGTCCCTCCAACCGCACGTGAGCGGGATCGTCGCCGTCCTCGTCCTCCTCGTCCTCGGCCTCGTCAGTGTTTACTGCTATAAAAAGAGAGCAAAACTGGTGTCAGGTCAGTCCTGGACAGGCCAGCTCAGCAGGACCTCGGAGGTGGACCCTCGGGATTAAGAAGTTCCTGATGGGGCCTTCTTCATTTTTTTAAAAAGAAAAAAATTTTTTTTTTAATATTTGTTCGTGTGAGAAAGACAGAACACGAGCCGGGGAGGGGCAGAGAGAGAGAGGGAGACCCAGAATCCGAAGCAGGCTCCAGGCTCCGAGCCGTCAACACAGAGTCCGACGCGGGGCTTGAACTCACGAACTGTGAGATCATGACCTGAGCCGAAGTCCGACGCTTCACCCACAAGCCCCCCGGGCGGCCCGGGGGCTTGTTCATTTGGAGCCCGGCCGTGCTCGTTCTCCTGCTCGGGCTCTGGCAGGGGAGCCGCCTGCCGCCTGCCCCCTGGCACACGGGTCTTGAGGCCAGAATCTCGGGTCAGACGGCTGGCGGTGCCGTGTCTGGGGTGCCGCTGGCCGAGGAGCAGGGAGAGACGGGTGCTGTCAGCGGGGGGCTCCTGGAGGGAGAAGGGGGCGCCGGGTGCTGGCAAAGACCCCCAAGTGGTGCTCACATCCTGTGTTGTTGCCAGGTGTGCGGGCTGCTTACCAGTCGCTCGTCAGACTCCTGGACAAGAGTGAGTATGCTTTATCGGCGGTCTAAGGCGTTTCCTTTCCTCGCAGCAGTCATTGTCCCTGCCGTTACCAACTGTGGTCATTTCTCTTCTTTTTGGTCTTCAGGATGGTCGGACGGGTCAGACAGCCATGTGAGTATCGCCCTGGGGTTTGCCCGATGGTAGGGTCAGGGCTCGGCGGCAGCGGAGTCCCAGAAGATGCCGGGGAGGGGTGAGGGCGGGGGGGCCTCCCCCAGCTGCAGCCGTTCCGCCTTGTGCTGGGGCGTCCGCACGCGCCTCACTAGAGCCCCAGAGTGTGCTGGTCTGGACCAGAATGGAGGGACGTGAGGCACAGAGGGGCGAAGGGCCCCCTGTGTGTGTCCCGGGGCTGCCCACAGAGGTGCTCAAGGCAGGGCCGCCGCGAACCTTCATCTGGAAGGAATCATGCTTTGGGGCCCCCGGGGGCTCGGTCAGTGAAGCATGCCGCTCCGGATTTCGGCTCAGGTCGTCGAGCCCCGCATCGGGCTCTGCACTGACAGCGTGGAGCCTGCCTGGGATTCTCTCTCTCTCTCTCTCTCTCTCTCTCTCACTCACTCACTCCACTCCTCTACCTACTACTCTTTCGGAAAAAAAAAAAAGAGCTGTACCTGTGAAAGGCAGTAGAGTGAGCTATGCCTGTGTCTGCAGGGGGCCACCTTTCGGCCCCCCACAGGCCTGGGTTGGGGGTCTCCGGACCCCTCCCAGGCATCTGGTGGCAGAACGGGGAGCTCACCCGTGCGGTTTTCGCTAAAGCTGCTCGTTTCCTGCTTACTCGTCAGAGCGGTGGCGTGGGAAGCACCCGTGCAGCAGGCCTCTGTGACCGAGAGCAATGACTTTGTCCTTTAGGCATCAAGGAGCAATCTGCGGCTTGAGACCATGCGCCCTGAGGCGCCAGAAACCCGGCCTTCGGAGGAGGAGAGCGCGGCCCTGATGTTGGAGGCCGGGCCCCGCCCGGAGCCCTCGAGGGAGCCCGAGGAAAGCTTGGAGCTGCAGGTCGTGGTGGTCGGAGGAGACCCCGCGGCCCCAGGACAGGCACTGGAAACGGCCACTCCTGCGGCTCCCGCCGCTCCCGCTGCTCCGGGACCCCAGGATGGGACGCAGGCGCCCCTCTCGCTCAGAAACCTCGAGGAGGTGAGTGAAGTGTCTGCGGGCCCGGGCGGCGACCAGGCGCGTGCTTAGCGGGCACTCGCTGTGCACAGAGCTCAGCTCCGCGTTAAGTGCTCCCAGGCGTGCCCTCTCGGCCTCCTGGGAGGAGTGCCCCGGGGCAGGGGTGGCTGAAACCACAGATCCTGCCCACCTCCAGCCCCCGAGGCTGAGGTCCAAGGACGAGCCGCAGCAGGGCTGCCCCCCTTACCCCCTGCTGAGGCTTCGAGGGACGGTCTGGTCCAGGCCTCTTCCCCGGCTGCAGCCGGCTTCTGGCGGCCTTCGGGGTCCCTTGGCGTCGTCAAGCATCGCCCCGACCCCCGCCTCCTTCTTCACGTGGCGTCTCCCTGAGTACGAGTCCGTGTCCAACTTTCCCCCTTTCCTGAGGACCAAGGTCACGTTGGAGTAGGGCCCACCCTAATAACCCTGTCGTGACCTCATTGCCCACAACGACCCTGGTCCCAAACACAGTGCTTACAGGTTTGGACTCCCTGTTTTCAGTGCGGTGGGGGGGGGGAAGTCAGCCCATAACAGTCCCCGACCCAACCTGCCGTTCAAAGGGACTGTGACACGGAGGTGGGCACCGAGGCTCCGAGAGTGTCCTCGTCCAGGTACCATGGCAGAAAGGAGGAGGCCTGGCCCGCTGGTGCCACACACCAGGGCCTTCCGAGCGCATGCGTGTCTCCCGCTCAGCGCGCCGGCCCTGGGCCGAGCACCGCCCGTGTGCCGGCTGTGCGGTCGGGGTTGCGGGCCGTGGGAGGGAGGAGCGGGCTGCTCCGGGCGAAGCCGGCACCTCACCCCGGTGTGCTTCCCTCGGAGGACGGCACAGTCTCCATCCTCTGTTGCAGGGCCGAGGGGGCCAGAGCCAGTACTTCGGGGGTGACCAGGGTCTGTTTCTGAATCCTAAAGGAGTCGAGGGACAGGGTCCCTGGGAGGAGATCACGGGACTCTGGGCGGCTGTGGCGTTGGGCAGGGAGGTCGGGAACTCTCCCTCTGGAGTCTGGGTTCCTGGGGCGAGTCCCATTAGGCATCGTTTCAGGGACATAGTCTCTGACCTCAGATTCTCCCAGGGCCCCCAGGGGAGACAGGTACCCCACCCAGCTCTGCAGGCGGCCCAGGGGGGTCCCTCGGGCCGTGCCACAAGAGTGCACCTGTTCTCACCCTGTTGTACGGCTGAGCAGCCACCGGAGGGAGAGGGGTGTCCCATGCCGGACCAGCAGCGGGGGCAGCTGAGCTGGGGTCTGGAGGCGCGGGTGCCCGCAGCAGGTGGCTTGACACTGGACGGAAGCCTGGCCTTGTCCTCGGGAAAAGCGGGTGTCGAACCGCCTCTCTCGGGCCGGGCAGTCGGGCGCCTGTCCAGTGCCTGTGCCCGCCGCCATTGTCCGAGGCTGGGAAACTGCATGTACAGGTGTTCTTCTCTCTGTTAGCAGCATCCGGGGTGGAACAGGTCACCCCCAGGTGACATAGTTGAGCTATCCTCTGCCCGCCCCAGAGGGGCCTCCATGCCACAGCAACACAGTGCTGGCCCAGGGCCCAGGGCGTGGCACGTCCCGAGCCAGGGGACACCTCTGCCACCTGCTGGGAGCTGAGCCACACCTGCCCCCACCCTGCTGCCAGGTGCCACCCAACCACGTTGTGGTTCTGCCGCGGGCACAGCTTCTCCCCCCCGGGCTGATTTTCTTTTCTTCTCTTCGCAGCGATACAGAACGGAGTATTTTGTGAGGGATAACTCCCAGGACGGTATGTAACCCGAATTCCTCATTTATGGCGACCGCTCAGGCTTCTCCTTCTTTGGCATCGATGTCAGGGCCTCGTGCCCTTGTTTCTGGGGCACCTGCAGCACGACGCAGGGGGACCCTCTGTCAGCTCCCGGCAGGGTTTTTCACACCCACTGATGACGTCAGGGGAAACCGCATCTGTCAAACTCGAGTCTTGTGGGGTTCATCATACTTCGGTTTTGTGACCCATTCGTGTGTTTAAGGACGAGCGAATGGGAGGCAGGGATAGTGCCTAGAAGACCACGCCCCCCACTGGCTAGGAGACGTGCTGCATGTGAGCCCCTCCCTCCACCCCGTTGGCTGGGAGACATGCTGCATGCCACGTGCTTTTCTCCCCCCTTCGCTCACAGCCCCGCAAGATCACTTGTCTGACAAGTTGGAAAACATAACAGTCCGATACTCAGGTTACAAAACCCGCCCCGGGTCCCAGATCCTAACCGCGGTCCCCAGCTGACACCAGAGGCCTTCTCCTCCCAACTGTCCCGCAGCCTCTGTCTGGGTGTCGAGGGAGAGGAGGGCGGGCGAGCCACAGCCGACTGCGCGTCTCCACGCAGCTGCCAGCCTGGCCCGTCCTCGGCTCTTCCCGGGCTGGAGGAGCGAGCTGCCGGCAGGGCGAGAGCCGCGGTGGCAGAGGCGGTCCAGCCTCGGCCTCCCGGGCCCTGGCCCCGGCCGCTTCTGTGAGACCCCCGGGGTCGTCCGGGACCTCCCGCGTCCTGGGTGTGGTATGCCGGCCGGGTGCTCAGCCCCGGGGGAAGGGGTCGGTGGAGACGCCCGCGTGACCGTACTCCTGGGGCGCGGTGACAGCAGGGGCCGCACGGTCCTCCCGGAAACGTGACCGTCTTCGTGGTGTTGGTGTTTTCAGGTGTCACCGCCATGTGTTACGAATTTGTAAAGACGAATTTAGGGAACCACTGGAAGATGTTCGTGAGGTTGGTCGGTCTGGACGAGACGGACATCGACGCCTGCGAGTGCGAGAACCCCGGGAACTCGAGGGAGCAGCGACATCAGATGCTCCTCGCGTGGAGGAGGAAGCTGGGCAGAGACGCCACGGTGTTCAGGCTGCTGGCGGCGCTCCACAAGCTGGAGCTGCACATGTATTTGCAGAACATTATAAACAACCTGGTGGCCCAGGGGGTTTTAGGGAGGCACGTCGACAACCCCGAGACCTCCGATTAGAGCGGGGCGCTGGCGGATTACGCCTTTGGCCAGGACTCTTGCCCGGTTTCTGTCGTACTAGAAACTTGTTGAATCCGAGATGGCGTGATTCCCGAACCCACTTCTGCAGAACATGGCCACTGAGGAGGCGGTTCTACAGGCCGAGTGGGAGCGCTTCCCTGGGGAGCACTCCCCTGAGGGGAGCGGCGGGGACTGCCCGTGGGCACGCCCTCCTGTGACCTTGGTGCTGCACAGGGATCTGCTTCCCGTGCTGGGTTGATTTCTACCTCGGCCCTCTTCCTGGGTGCGGAGGCCCAGAGGATTTGACTTCTGCCGTGGCCTGCTCCTCCGTGTCCAGGTCGCCGTGATGTCCCCGTGACCTAGATGGGGTGGGAGTGTGACTGATGCTCCATAAATAAGTCTGAGGAACTCAGTGACTGGCACCCGGCCCGGCGGCCCGAATGAGCCTGTTGGGAGCCGTCTTGGGCTCATGGGTGACACGCCTCCCTGGGGCGAAACAGTCGCAGCAAAGCTCCTGCCCATCAAATGGCGCCCCGGCTCACCTCCTTGTAAATAACCAGTCGGGCCTGGATTTCTTGAGCTGCTCTCCTTGGCCCCAAGGAATGTAATGCCCTTTTGTTCTATGGTATTTAAAAAAAAAAAGGAAGGACCTGGAGCACGGTGCTTTGATGGAGGACCTCTGAATGAGAGTAGCCTGGCCAGGAGTCATCTTCAAGTTGCATCTCCTGGCTCTCTCATTCCTGTCGCCTGACCGTCCATCCTTTGGGGACCCCTGGACAGCCGGAGGAGGACTCCGTCATGAGACCATCCCCGGGGCCTTCAGCTGGGGGCCTAGACCCCAGCTTGCTTTTTTTAAAAAAAAATTTTTTAGGGGTGCCCGAGTGGCTCAGTCGACTGAGCGTCTTGACTTCGGCTCAGCGGTTCATGGGTTCAAGCCCTATACCGGGCTTCGTGCTGACAACTCGGAGCCGGGAGCCTGATTCAGGTTCCTCTCCTTTGCTCATACTCGCTTTGTAAGATATCTAAGACCAATTTTTTGTAGTATTGATATTAAAGATTTTCTTTACTTTTATTTAATAAAAGGTTTGTCTTAAAAAGCACTTCCTTTTTATTTCTGGTGGGTATGCGACCTTGGGAGGGGATGTCACGCACGGGGGAAGGAACGGACCCCAAGGATGTGGTTTGCCAGAGGGAGGGGCCTTGGAGATGTCAGTGGCCTCAGTGTGGGCTCCACCCTGCCCTCCTCACTCACCCCAGACCTCTCCAGATCAGCCTGCCCACTTTCATCCAGCACCAAGCATCTTCGACTTCCAGTTCATCAGTACATGCTGCAACCACTAAATCTGGAAACAGGTGTCCTCTCAGAGGTGGGATGCCGCCAGCTCTCGTCGCGCCCCCCCCCCCCCCCATGTCCCAGGGTCTGCTGTTTCCTGTCGCTCTCCCAGGCCTGCTGGCTCACCCTCCTGGTCCAGGCCACCGCTCACTCTCCTACACTGTTGAAAGGCCTCCGGTCTTGCTTTCTTCTAGCTCTCCTGGGTCCATTCCGCTAGCACAAGTACAGTCATGCCTGGTCCTGTCTAAGCCCTTTGGGGGGTCCCTGCCCTTCTTGACTTTGCTTACGAGATGCTTCAAAAACGTCCAAGCCTTGGCCTGTGCCTCAAGTCCCGCCTCTCGCCAGGGCTGCTCCAGTGACCCCTCTGCTAAGGCTCGAGTTCTCAGGGGCTTGCTTTCTGCTGGGTTCATGGGCAGGACAGTACCCTCTGTACTTGCCACGCATCCCGAATCCCATCTTCGAACTAGTCCTCCATCCAGGCCAGCACATTCCTGTCACGGGGAGAGGTGGGGGACGGGACCTGTCCCCACACTATTTGGTACAATGCCAACTTAAACAGGCATGCGTGAGATCGGTCTTTAAAGCCCGACTCCCGAGGCAGGACGGCAACATTCCTCCCCGTCCCCCAACCTCAACCCCAACCCCACACACACCTCTGCCAAGCCCCGCGCCCAGGCTGGTCCCCGGGCCTCGTCAAGGGTCCGGACACGGAACGTGTAGGTCCGGGGATGTCCGAGGACGCCGTGCGCGGCGCTGTAACAACTACAACTCCCGGCATGCCCTGAGACGGCGGCGTCCAGTGTCCGCGGCGGTTGCCTAGCGACCGGGCGTGTCCCGGAAGGTTGGCCGGAAGCTGGGCGGGACTTCCGGGGCGGTGGTTGCATCAGATTCTGGGAAGCCGGTGCCGCGGCTGCTGGTTTGCAATTCCTACGATGTCAGGTTCCTCCGGGGAGCAGGGTGAGTGCGCGCGGGGAGGCAAGAGGGGCGACTCCGGGCCTGAGGGGGCGGCGGTGTCCGGGGCTGGTGGGAAGCGACTCCGGACCTGAGGGCGGCGGGTTTCCGGAGCGGGTCCTGGAGGAGGGCAGGCGGGGGGCGACGGCGGGCCGGAGCGAGCCGGGTTCCCGGGGAGGGCAGGCGGGGGACGACCCCGGGCCCGAGGGAGGCAGGTCGCCGGGAAGGGCCGGGGCGGGGGGGACGACCCCAGGCCCGAGGGAGGCAGGTCCCCGGGGAGAGCAGGCGGGACGACCCCCGGCTTGGGCCTGCGCTGTCTGCACTTCGCCGGGACCCGACTCGGCTCCTGGCGGCCACCCCCTCCTCGGCCTCAGTCTCCTCCTCGGGCTGTGCCTGGGATGACCTCGCCCCCTCCAGCCCCAGCGGTGCCCGAGGGTGGTTGCGGTTTGCGCCCAGCAGCGCAGCCACGCGGGGGTGGGCGGCAGACGCCGGGGGTACGCGGACGCACACATGAAAGGTTGGGGTTTTACGAGGGCTTTCATCCGCGGCTCGCGAACAGCGGTCGTTGGCCTCTGCGTGGTCAGAGCGTCATGGCCCCACTTTATTGCCGCGGCGGAGGCTCCGGGAGCAGCTCTGGCTCTGCCCACCCGGGTCGCTGACGTCACCAGCGGGTGGACCTCCGGAGAGCGCCGCATCTTCTCCCACAGCCCCGCTCGCAAGGCTGTCGCTGCTGGCTAGGCCAGAGACTGTCACCGGGATTTCCTAAGTCGGAGCAGACTTCGGTCAGGAAGCCTTCTGAGTGCAGTGTTTATGCCCTCGGCTGGGGAAGTCACATGCCCGGCGGCCAGCCCGACCACAGTTCAGGCCGCGCGAGGCTTTCTGGGCACCCTGTGCCCCGCTTTGCTCCCGAGGCCTCTGGGGCTCTAAGTGGGTAACCCAGTGATGTGGGAGGCACCCGCGTGGCCCGGCTGCCCCCACGCTCGTACCCACATACCAGGCTCGCTGCATTTCACCCGACAGGTGTGCCTGGATTCCAGCGCTGTCCCCACCTGCCTTCAGCCACACAGCCCCGCAGCTCCCTTAAAGCAGCAGCACACAGAGCCGGTCTGGCCGGGCTGGGGTCCCAGCTGTGCCCTTTCTCACAGCACAGAGGGGTGACGCTGCTGCCTCAGGGGATGTGGACCCTGAAAGGGGTCGTTCCTCGGGAAGGATTCAGAACGGCGCCTGCCACAGATGGGCGCTGTATGTCTGGGTTGAAGCTGGAGCTGCTTTCTTGCCTTTTTTTTTTTTTTAAGTTTATTTTTGAGAGGTGGGGGAGGGGCAGAGAGCGAGGGAGAGAGAGCCCCAAGCGCGTGGGGCTTGATCTCACAGACCACAGGGGACTCCATCTCAAACCACGGGGATCACGACCTGAGCTGAAATCAAGGGTCGGATGCTTAACCGACTGAGCCACTCAGGCCCCCCCCCCCTTAATTCTTTTTTTTTTTAAATGAAACTGTGGTTTTGGTTCATATTTTAATGGCTTTAAAATTTGAGGTTTTTGGAGCCTTGGTAGGAATTGGCCAAGCCCCAGGATGCCTGGACAGCTGATAGATTTTTCTAGTCTTGTGCCTTGGGGCAACACCTCCCAGCCAGCGCTTGGCCCCAGGGCACAGCCCACCTGCTTTTCCTTTACTGCTGCCCCCTCCACACCTGTCCCCAGGCTCCCCCCAGAGACAACACCCTGAGACCGTCCTCTGAGGAAACAGGAGGTAAAATGAAATAGGAGAAGCTTTGTATTAGGTACTAGACTTGTAGGTGTGCTTAGTTCCAGTTCCTGAAAGTCTCCTATTCTGAAAGTTAGAGTCACCAAAAGTGACCATCCGCCCAGACTTTGGAAGGAGATCTTCATTTAGAACATTCTTCCCGCTTCAGATCCTCTTCCTTACGTTGATTCAGAACATCTCTTTGGTTTACAGCGTCTCCTTTGTGGCTTGAAGGGGGCTTCGCCCCCCCCCCCTTTCCAGGTTCCCCTTGGCTCCTCTCTGAGGACCCCGGGGGCCCGGAACTCCGCTGAGGCCGTGCCCCGCAGGCTCGCACTCTCTGGTGGCTTCGCGTTAGGTCACACTTGCTGTTTAATTTTTTACGCGGTGCGCGCCGAGGGTTTTCATGACCATCACGTAGCTCGCGTTGTTCTCAGCGTGCGTCGCTTCCAGGCCCTGGTCGGCCTGCACCTGTCATGGCCTTCAGGCCTCAGAGCGACTCTTCGTGGTAGATACTCCTCCGCCCGGACAGGCGAGACTCCTGAAGTTCTGGGAAGCGAAGGGATTTGGGGCGGGTCCCGCAGCCAGCCGGAGGCAGAGCCAGGCGTCTGTGGCCTAACTCCAACCGCAGCGGGGGTCTTAGCCACGACCCTGGGCTGTCTCTGGTGATAATCACAGACCGCGAGAGCGCCAGTTCCAGAGCGTGTCAGGCCGACGAGATAAAGGCAGCTCCGTGCCGTTTCCCAAAGAGACACGGACGTGTGCCCATAGATGACAGGTCTTAGCTCAGTGACGAACGCGTGTCTCCCGGTATTTGCTTTTTTAAAGTTGTAAGAGAGGGGCCCTTGGGCTAGAAACTAAGCCGTCCCCAGGGTTCCGGCGGCAGTGGTGCCGTCCGAGCACCCCCTTATCAGGGTAGCAGACCGTGGTTCTGGCCACCAAATGGTCCATGACATGCTCCGAGGGAGCCTTATATTTTCTGTTTCAGTGGAAGAGTGTCACTGAGCCGTTCGAGAAGATCTGGTCATTTCTTATTTACAACGCGGACGTGCGTCGAGCACCTGCTTTGCTAGGCGCTGCTGGGCCCCGGGGCTCTGAATGCGAGCAAGGGGCCATCTGCCTCAGCCTTTCCGGGGCCTTCCGTCCGGCACAGAGATGGGTGACCGCAGTGGAGGGCCAGGCCCGCCTGCCGCGGCGGCTCAGCGCGGGGGCGGGCTGGACCCGAGGACCTCACGGCCTCCCTCCCCGGTCCCTTCCCAGAGCGTGCGCTGCCTGGTGGGCCAAGACCGCGAGCTCGTCAGAGCGCGGGCTCCGTGGCTCTGCCAGCCGCAGGGCCCTTCTCTGCCAGCCGTCCCGCGGGCACGATGGAGTGTGGGGAACCCCGGGTGGCCCCGCCCGGAAGCAGCAGCAGCGGGCAGTGGCCGAGTGGGCCAGGCCCAGAACCTGGAGAAGGAGCACCGGGGGCCGGTGGACCCCTGGCACTCTGGTCCTGAGGAAGGACGGAGGCAAAGCCCAGAGGAAGGAGGAGCGAGCAGGTGGGCGGGCGTCCCGGCACCGCTTTCCCAGAAGCTCCTGAGGCCAAAGGGTGGAGGAGGGCCGGAGGTGGGCCGCAGGGCCAGCGGTGCGAGGGCCTTGGGCACATCTTTGGGATTCAGGTCTTACCTTGAGGTTTTGGAGAGACCCTCTGCCCCTCCCCCACGTGGAGGTGGGGCAGGAGGACAGCAGGGGCAGTGGCAGCGCTGGCCTGAGAGGTGGGCAGGGCTGGGGGACAGGGCTGGGGCCGGGTGTGGGCGGGGCAGGGGCTGAGGGCAGAGCGCCGGGCTGTGGCCCAGTAGGGGATGGTGGCCGTGCCCCGGGCTCTGGGACTGGCTGGCATCCCCCAGGTGGTGGAGGGCATGGTGCACGCACCTCTGCGCTCCCCGAGATTGGAATCTCGTGGAGAAGGGATGCGTTCTGACAGCTGCTTGGGCAGCTGAGCGTCCCGACGAGAGAGAGTGGAGGGGACCCAGGAGCAGGGGCGCCACAGGGTTCAGGCTGGCGACCCGGGGAGCCAGCGGAGTGTTTGCAGAAAGGGCTTGGTTTGTAGGGCAGTGGTGGGGGGGCGGTGCTGACCCCTGAGCCCAGGCCGATCTTGGAAACGCAGACAGGCCTGGCCCGGGAGCTCATGAGGAAGGCAGAGGGGGCCGCACAAGCTGTCTGGGGGTCTTCTTTGCACACCAAGGTCTGCAGACCCTGGGGCAGTGCGGGGGAGGTGGGTGGCGCCCCTGCCAGCCCGGCCCACCCCCCAGGTTCTAGTGGGCCGGGCAGGTACCCTTCCCGCGGCTCACAGGGAGGAGCTGGGCCACACGCGAGTCGTGGCTGGACCAGGAGCAGAGGAGGAGGCGGGAAGGACGCTGATGGCCAGGAGCCGGGGAGAGGCCGGGCGGGGGCGGGCGGTGGGGACTGCAGGTCAGCTCAGTCCCCGTGATGTTTGCCTTACTACCTACCTGTGCTGAGGGATTAGCTGGCTGTCGGGTTTGTGTGATCTCAGGAAATGTCTTCTAAAGACTTCGCTTTCTGCCTTGGAAAGAGTGGGTGTCTAACCTGGATGTCCGCCTAGTGACGTTGCCACGGTCAGCAGGGGGCTCCCGGAGGTGTGAGCGGAGCCGCAGCCCGACCCGGTGGCTGACGTCCCCTCCGGACGGTGGTCGCCGCGGTGAGCCTCAGGTGCGCCTCCTGCCCCGGAGCCTTCTCCCGTAATGTCAGCACCGAGGCTGCCAGCCAGGCCGCAGTCTGGCCCCACTCCAGGACCGCTTTGGTGCTGACCTGGTTTTCGCTCCTTTCCTCAGGATACACTCAAACGCAGCCACCGCGGTTACCACAGTGGCTGTGCCCCGGAAGCCCCATCCCACGGTGCGGCCCGGGCCCCGCGCCTGCTCGTCCTGAGAAGGTCCTTGCCCCGTGGCGGGTCCTTGCCCCAGGCTGCTCCGGACGGCAGACTTTTAGTGTGCGTCGTGTCTGGGGAGCCTCCTGGGGCCGTCGCAATCACAGCACAGGGGCGGTTTTAGCAGTAGTGATGGCAAACCAGTCGGGGACTGGCTGCGTGCCAGGCTGTTCTAGAAGGTTCGTGAGCGCAATGTTACTAACTCTCAGCGGCTTTACGAGGTGGGTGCTGTCCGAGCCTGGCCTCCGCCCCGCCGCACGCGTCCGAGCACTCCTGGCCGGGGCTTTGCAGCCAGCGTGGCGGGTAGGACCCTCGGCCTGTTTTTCTCACTTTAAGGGCCGTGCGTGCTTGTTGGAGGAAATGTGGGGAGCCTGCTTATCTGGGTCCCCGACTCCATGCTTGGCGAGGGCCTGGGTGGTCCTCGTTCGCTCAGAGACGTTACGAGCAAGAGAGGCCTGTCCCCGTGTGCTTGCTCTCAGGGGTGAGGCTGGGGGGGATCAGAGAGGCGCCGTCAGCCCCTCGTCCTCCCATCTGGGCGCTGGCCGGCGTTGGGAGGACAGCTTTCCAGCGACAGGCCCACCCGTCCGCACCCCCCCACCCTGGCTCCGCCCACACCTCTGGCAGGGGCTCTCGCTCTGAACTTAATCTTCTTTGTTATGAATAGAGCGTGCCAGCAGCCACGGAGCAGTGGGAGGACCGTGCAGGTGGCAGGAGGTTCCCTGGAAGGAAGATGCTGTACGGAAAAACGGTCCACCAGCCTGATGCTGAGAGGGGTTCCCTCAGGCAGGCGCTGCCTCGCCCTCCCTGGATTCCGTGTCCATCGGGAAGGGAGCACGTCTACACGGGTCCCCCTCCTGGACAGTCGCCCGCAGTGTCAGCGAGTTTCAGCAGCAGGGACAGGGGGTGGGGGAGGGCTGTGGCAGTAGGGAGAGCCCTCGGGCCAGGGTCCTCAGAGCCAGCTGCTCAGGGGGACGGAGGGGGAGCTGGGGGCACCTTCAGCGGGGGGCGCCCTCCGTTTCTCTTTGCTTTGACCATCCAGGAGCTGACGTGGCAGCGCTCCTGCTCCTTGTGGGTCAAGAGCAAGCAGAAGCAGCGCCCCCCGTAGGTGTGCACCCCTGGCAGCAGGCCCTTCGGGCTTAAAGGCAGCTTTAGACTCGGCCCGCCAGGTGCTGGTGGGGAGGCCCTGAGACCGCGGGCGACCCCCGGGCCGTCGCAGGCTTCTGCAGGGTGAGCGTGAATAGAGAGGTGAGCACAGCTCGGTGTCGTGGAGGAGGTGAAAAATCCCCAATGGCGGCAAGCGCCAAGGCCGTCGCGGCAGCCGCGTCTGCTGGCCGCTGGTGACCGAGTCAGGGTTCTGGCCTCCCACAGAGACAGGAGATGGGTCCCCCCGACGATTCCATTTGAGAGGGGCGGCCTTCAGCTGGTCGGCAGTCCCTTCTGGGTCGTAGGCCATGAACACCCCACATGCTGCTCTTTCAGTAACAGCTCCGAGGGAGGGCCGGCGGAGTCCGCCGGCAGGTTTGGCGTTTTGGGGGGCTGTGAGTCTCCCAGAAACACAGCCTTCAGCTGCCGGAGACCACGTGGTGCAGGGGCCTGGCCCAGGCTCGCCGCGTCCTCGCCCGCTCGGTGCCCATCGGGACTGGGCTGCGCAGCCCCCCCCCCCACGCCCAGACAGCAGGTGTGCACTGCAGAGAAGGGGCTGTGTGTGTGTTCAGTCCTTTTTCTTTAGTGGAGGTAAAATTCGTGTAACGTAAAATTCACCATTGAAATCACGTGGAAAGAGCAGAGTTCCGCGGTGTCTGGTGCGTTTACAGTGCCGTGCAACCGGCCCCTTTATCCATCCCCAAGGCGTTTCCATCCCCCGCAAACCGAAACCCTGTCAGTGACCCCGACTCCCCCTCGCCAGCCCCAGGAGACCACCGTCTGCTCCTGCGCTCCACGCCCGGGAGAGGGTCGGCAGGCAGGAGCCTCGTGTCTTTCCGGACTCGCGCCCGAGGCCCCGGCGCCCCGCTGACGCCCTGTGCCTCTGTCTTTGCAGCTCCCGCCTACAGGTCCATCCTGGGCATTAGTGACGAGGCCGCCAGGGTGCAGGCCCTGAACGAGCACCTCAGCACGCGTAGCTACGTCCAGGGGCACTCCCTGTCCCAGGCCGACGTGGACGTGTTCAGGCAGCTCTCGGCCCCTCCCACCGACACGCGCCTCTTCCACGTGGCTCGGTGGTTCAGGCACATAGACGCGATCCTGGGTGGCCCCTGCGGCAGAGGCGAGCCCTGTGGGCGCCAAGCAAGTGAGTAGCAAAGTCCCCGGCTGTTAGACCCTCTCCTGTCGGCGGCCACCTCCAAGGTCAGGGCCCCTGAGGTGAGCGGCGCTGGTCGGCCGCTGTGCCCTGAAGGGGCCCACAGGGCTGGCTCCTGGCACCGCATGCAGGCACGTGGCCTGTCGGGCCCGCCAGCACTCCCAGGGCGGGAGTTCAGACCCGCTATGCCGAGGAGGCAGCCCCTGCGACCAGGACCCCCGTGGTCGCGGTGCGGACCCTCGGTGAGAGCGGGCCGCCGGGCAGCCTGACCCTTCCAGCCAGTTCCCGGCCTGGCTCAGACTTGACTCGCTGCTTCTCCTCTGTCCCTCGCACGCGCTGCCGTGCGTGGGTGTCCACCAGACCCGGAGCAGCTCAGTCCTAAACCCGTGCTGACTGACGTCGGGCCGTTGGAGAATCGGAAAGCAGTCACTTCTCAGCTTTGGGCTGAGATCCGCCACAGAGCTCGAGCCCGGCCTGTGCGCGCTGACATGTCCGTGACCCTGTGATGCCGGTTGTTTTGGGGATGCTTTTCTGGAAAGTCTCAGGGGCTCAGGCCCTGCATGGTTTCTCTCCCGCCTTGCCCCCTAATCGCCCGATGCCCTCAAGCAGCTTGGCCACCCCGTGGCTTGGGGCACTCCTGCCGCTCTGTGGGAGGGGCGGGCCGCGTGCCTTCTTCGGTGGCCCCGCGGGCCGGGCAGCCTCCGGGGGCTTTTCCAGACCTTCAGGTGCTGCATCTGGAACATCGCAGCACGCCTGCGGCCCTGGCCTGGCCTGCGCCGGGCCCCCTGCTGCAGTGGGCAGCGGTGGGGGCGTCGTCCCTCTCAGAGCGAGGTGTGATGTGGGGTCCTCGACGAACCTGCAGCAAACGCCCCTTCCCCAGCACAGGGTGGGCGCTTGGTGTATCGTCTCCTCCCTGCGCGTCCGGCGCGGTGCCCCGGGGGAGGTCAGTGGTGTCAGCTGTGTTCCCTCCAAGGCTCAGGTGTCAGGTTGTCCCCTGGGTCCCAGCTCCCAGGACACAGCCCCAGAGGCAGAGGTCAGAGAGGGTCCGGGGCTCCCAGCCTTGGCAGTGGCCTGGCTTGTGCCCCGTCGAGGCCTCACTGAGAGGAAGGTGCAGGCACGCGTCGCCACGGACATCACGACGTAAAGACGGGCCTCTGCTCCTGCGGAGCCTTTCAATCCGCGGGGGGAGGGCCACTCAAGGCAGAGCGTCTCCCTGCGCGTTGACGGGCTGCTCGAGGCAGGCTCAGAGGTGGTGGGGATGGCACCCTGGACGGCACCCATGGTGTTTCCTGCCTCTGCCCCTTCCAGGTCCCGTTGTGTGAGCGCGGCTGGTCCCAGAACCCGTGGAGCCGGTGTCCTCTCCCACGTCCCCGGGGGCAGTAGCTGAGCACCGCTGCTCCCCTCGCTGCTGCCAGATTGTGCGCTGCTCCGTCCCCGAGGGCTCCGAAGCCCTGTCCTGGGCACTCGGCTCCTCTCCTGTCCCTCGCCCCTGGCCGCCATCCACACTCCCTCCAAGTCCGCTCTGCCAGCGCCTGTGACCTGGCTTGTCGCTCTGCTTGCTGCTAGCCCCATTCCGTCCTGGTGACTCACAGGCCATCTGCGTCCTTCCCCACGGCTGTGGGCCTCATTGGCCGAGCGTTCTCACGGGCACGGAGGGTGGGGCACGGGCCGCCTGGCCTCTGTTCCTCCTACCCCCTCCTAGCCTGTCAGCCTCCTCTCCACGGCTGCGGCATGGGGACCGCTCTGCCCAGGGCCTCGCCTGCTGCTTCCCCGAGTCTGGAGGGCTCCCCACCCAGCGTGGGACCCTGTCCCTTCTTCCAGGAGCCCTGTCTGCTGCTCCCGTCCCCCAGGCAGGACCCTTGGGGCGGGCAGAAAGGCCCCGTGACTTTGGGGACATCCCAGTGCAGAGTGGCTTCCGTGTCCCCGCCTCTGTGTCCCGGGGAAGGGGATTGAGCGTGGCACTGGGGGCCGACCGCCCCTGCTGGCGCACTCCGGCGACCTCCCTGTGGCCTCGGTCTTTGGTGTGTCTCACGGTGCAGCGTGTGGTTCTGTGGGGTCCGGGTTCGCTCCCACACGGCAGCCCCGGGCCCAGGACAGGGCTCGTGTTGGATGAACGAATGCGTGTTCCTTAGTTCAGGCGGACACCGAAACGGAGAATTGCGCCCAGCGCGGCCCCCGCCGAGCCAGAGAGCTGTGTGAAGCCAGGGAGACGCGGCTCGGCCTGGTCGGGCCGTGGCGTTCCGTGGCCGTGAGCCGACTCGGGAGGAGTGCCGCCGGGGAATTTTCTGCAGCAAATCCAGGGTCCTCGTGTGGCGGCTTCCAGTTGTCCCCTTTGGCGAGTTCCCGTCTGCAGAATGCCAGATTTCCTTGAACCCGCCACCCCGTGTGACCGAAGTGGCCCTTCGGGGCGTGGCCAGGCTCCCCGGGCTCCACCTTCGGCCGTGTCCTGCGGTGGCCCGTGGTCTTGGAAGCGCCTCCAGTGCCGCGAACCCCAAGCCTTCCTGCTTAGCAGTGCGAGTGCTACTGGTCCCCGGGTCACGTCGGTGTGTGCCGCAGCTCTGGCCGCTGGCCCCGTCATCCCGATGGCAGCGTTGGCTCTGTTTCGGGGGTCGGGGGTCGGGCGAGGGAGGAGATCGATGGTGTCGTTTGCAGCAGATCGAGTGTCCTCGAGCCACAGGCCGAGAGTTTCCTTCAGGGGCGTTCGCTGCATTTTAAATGAACCTACACGGCACGCACCTGACCTCACACTAAGCGCTGCTGTGCCGTCCAGGGGGTCTGTGGCCACCTCAGTTTGCTGGCACTTACCTGGAGTAAGGAGCACCCGTGGGGCACTGTCTCCTTCCTCCCGTCTGCCTGCTTCCCTCCCCGCTGTGCGCCCATGCACACGCACACGCTCAGACGCACATGTGCACACTCACACACATGCACGTGCACACCCACACACGTAATGCACACATGTGCACACACACAGGTGCACGCGCACAGTACTTGCACACATTCGCACATGCACACCCACGCGCGGGTATGTGCACACACTCACACATGCGCACACTTAGATGCACATGTGCGCACACATACGTGTACACACATTCACACATGTACATGCACACACACGCACACACGCACAGCAGCTGCCTTCCTCCTCCCCCTCCTCTGCCTGTCGGTTAAGTCAGCCTCTGTGTCGCTGACGTGTCATGTCGGGCAGACGGCCATGCCCAGGGCTGACTTCTCCGTGGGGCCCATCCTCTGCACCGTGGGCGAGGCGCCGAGCCGGCTCTGCGGGCGAGGGCTGGGGCAGACCGCCGGGTCGTCGTGTGGGGCGCTGGGTGCCCGAGATGCAGTCGCACCCTTCAGGCTCTCGGGGCACCGGCTGCATAAGCACGGGCCTGGGACACGGGCAGCAGGGGCAGCCCCCAAGACCGCGCCGAGGAGGGGACGGGGTCGTGGAAGGCAGTGAGGGGACGGAGCCGCCCACGCTGCTTCCAGAGCCGGTCAGGCACCGTGCGGAGCTCAAAGCCACACAAGTCTGTTTCGGGATCGAGTTGGGGGGCACCTCGCGTGTTTGGGGAGTGGGCCTGGAACTGAGGGGGGGCCGGCCGCTCGTTTGCCCCCGTCTGATGGAGACGGGGCTGGGGCAGGAGGCCGTCCTCTCTGGGTTTCTGCCAGGTCGGAGCGCGGAACGTGAGCAAAGGAGAAGGGGTCACGTTCGCATCATTTAGCCTCATCTCGAGGTCCGTCGAGAGCAACGCGGTGTTCTGTTGGAAAAGCCATGTGTTGGGTGTGGCGTGGTCTGCGGTCCCGTGACCCCTCTGTGCTCTCTGCCCCTGCAGGTAAAGGCCGGCGGGGGCAGCCTCAGTGGTCTCCTCCGGCGGGGTCTCCTCCGTGCAGGCTCCGCCTTTACAACAGCCTCACTCGGAACAAGGTGAGGAGGGGTCTCGAGGGAAGGGTGCAGGGAGGGTCCCGGGAGCCCCCGTGCCCTTGCAGAGCGCGCAGTTCACGCTGTGGCCTCGGGCTCTCCAGTAAACGCGTACGGGATCTGAGAGCGACCAGCCGCTTGCCCGGTGTCCTCCGAGCGGCCCGGGGACGGCTGTCCTCTGAGGGGACGCCTCGAGGGGAGGGCCGCCTGCTGGCCCTGCGGCACCCTGACCACTCACCTGGCCCAGGCGTAGACGCCCGCGGCCACTCAGAGCCAGGCCAGCGTTGGCCCGCTTGTGGAGAGGACGCGTGGTGGCAGCGGGTGCCGCGGCGCTAGCCGCGGTGGGCAGCCAGAGCGGCGGCCTCGTTGGTGTTGTTGGACGCCGACCAGGCTTCGAGAAGAAGGGGGGATTGGATCCCAGTCGAGTGGGGTTTGCTTGGTTCCGCTCAGCACGGCCCGTGCCTCCAGCCGAGGGCCGGTTAGAATTTCATCAGTGAGCGCGCTGGGACGTAGGGACACGGGGTCGCAGGGATTCCAGCCAGAGTAGCGGAGCTGTCCCGCCCCTGACACCTGTGGACTCTGTCAGCAAAACAGAGCGGTCCTGGATGAATCTCATACGAACGGGCGGTAGCGCCCCCTCCCCCACCCGGTGCTGGTCGGGGCGGCCGCGTGCGGAGCCGCTCACTCACTAGCGATGGCCGTTCCTTCGTCTCTAACACAGGACGTGTTTGTACCTCAAAACGGGAAGAAGGTGACATGGTACTGCTGCGGGCCCACCGTCTACGACGCGTCCCACATGGGGCACGCCAGGTAGGACCCGCCGTCGCGTCCGGTGGGGCGGGGCCCCTGCTGGGCGGCGGGGGGCATGGGCCTGCAGCGCTCTCTGCCACGGGGACCCCAGCTTTGGGAGGAAGATCAACCCTGGGCCTTTTTTATTTTTAAGATAAAATTTGCGTGCTGCCCGCGTGTAGACAGCTCGTCCCGCGTCTCTGGCAGCAGGCCGGGGCCCCCGTGGCGGTCACAGGCCCCGAGCGGGGCGGGGGGGGTGGCTGGCGGTTGGCAGGGTGGCCGCGGCCGGCCTGGGGGGCGCGGGCGGCCGCGGGAGAGCTCTGGCGGCGTGCTGCAGGTCCTACATCTCCTTCGACATCCTGAGGCGGGTGCTGCGGGACTACTTCGGGTTCCACGTCTTCTACTGCATGAACATCACCGACGTCGACGACAAGGTGGGGCTCCCGGGGGGCCGCTTCCGGCGCGGCAGGGGCGGGGCGGAGGGAGTGATGTCGGTGAGCCATACTCTGGGGGCCTCGGGCCTCCCGCACGTTGGCGAGTGAGCGTCGCGGTCCGTACGAACGACAGTCCATCTGCAGGCTCGAAGATGCCTCGAGGACCTGCGTGTCCGGACGCCCGGCTGGTGAAACGCCAGCCCGAGGCGCTTGGTGGCTCCAGGACTTCGAGTGGCACGTGATTTTGTGCGCGGCTACGTGGCGGGGAGGCGGGGGGAGGGCGCCGAGCGCCCGGAGATCAGAAAGGTCATGAAGGAGGGCGCGTTCCCGGCCACCTGGCGGGGCTCAGAGGCTGCCCGCTGCGGGGACAAGGGTGCGAACTCTGGGCGTGACCCCGTCCCCGTCCCTCTGTCCAGATCATCAAGAGGGCCCGGCAGAACTTCTTGTTCGAGCAGTACCGGGGGAAGCGGCCGCAGGCGGCGCAGCTCCTGGAGGACGTTCACGCCGCCCTGAAGGTGGGCCCCCCCCCCCACACCTCCTCCTTGCATCCTGACTGTCCGCGACCAAAGCCGGCGCCACCAGAGCCCCGGGGTTCTGGTCCGTGTGGTCCCCTGGCCTGTGGGAAGAGTGGCCAGGAAGGACACACTTGGACGGGGCGTGGAGCAAGGGGCTGTGCCTGCCGCCGACGGGAGGATGTCGGTTTGTCACGGCCATAACGTACACTTGCCCGTACAATGCCCCTCACTCTACCCCATCTTCCGTGCTGAGGTCACAGCTGCATCCCGTAACTCGGAGTGCCACGCGGAAGCTGTCCAAGCCTCTTAAGTGGGGGGGACTGGAAGTTTTCGGAATTATTTGCAGAAATTCTTTCCTATTTAATATTTAGAATAACAGCGTCGCAAAGTACGGTACTAACAGGTTAACGTTAGAATAAGTCATGGCATTCTAAGAGCAGTTATGATTTTGGTCACCGCAGCGGTGTCCTCTCTAGAAGAGAAAGCAAGAAGGAAGTTAGAGCTTAGCGGTCGTCGGCTGACACGGGCGGGCCACCAGGCCTTCGCACGGCTCTCGGAGGCCCCAGGGGGCACTCACGTGACCCGAGCACAGGCCTTTTACATCAGAGAAAAGGTCCGGGTCGGGCCTGTCCACTGCCGGCCTCACCCCTCCTTCGGGGAAGCCAGGGCCACACCCTGGGGACGCTCGCAGGGCAGCGGGAGGGACCCTCCTCTCGGCGAGGAGCCCCCCTGGGGACCCAGGGGCGGCGTCTGACGGCTCTGCCTCTCCTGTCCTTGCAGCCCTTTTCAGTCAAGTTACGCGAGACCACGGACCCCGACAGGAAGCAGATGCTGGAACGCATCCGGCACGCGGTGGAGCTGGCTGCAGAGCCTCTGGAGAGAGCCGTGCGCGGCGGCCTCCCGGCCGAGGAGGCCGCGCGCCGTGCCGAGGTGAGGTCTCCAGCGTGTCCCGCAGACCTCACCCTGAGGTGGCTCGCTGCTCACAGTTCAATCCCTTGGGTCTGCGCGCGGCACCTGGGCCTGGCCCCTGGGACCGAGTGGCCGTCCCCTCACCCCCCACCATGTCCTCCCGGGCGGGGGCCACATCGGAGCGTGCGAGGGGACCATTCCGGGCGTTTCTAGTGGACTCCCCCCGTTTCTGGGCGGCACCTGCAGAGAGCACAGAGAGGTTGGAGTTGAACGGGGCCGTGGGGCCCCGCGTGGGCTCCCAGCTGGACCTGGGGCCTCCCTGGCAGGCTCCTCCGCCCCCTGGAACGCGGTGGGGCGCTGGATGCACTGGGGCCTGGGAGGCTGTCCCTGCGGGCGGCGGCCAGCCTGGCCCTTCTCCTGCACGCTGGCGCCCCCTGCCGGCTGTCCTCCCCAGCCCTGGGCGGGCCGGAGACCGTCCTTCCCTGGGGACGCGGGGGACGGGAGCACCCACAGCCGGCCCAGCTCAGGCTTCGCTCTTACCTTCCTCTTCGCCCGGTCCACGCGGCGGGCGGGGCCTCGTGCCGAGCTTAGTGAGCCAGAGCCGGTGTACACGGACTTGCTTCCGCGTGGGCCTTCCTTTGGTGGCCACCTGCGCCCGCTGTTTCTCCCACTCCTGGGACGCCAGTCACGTTTCCTGGTGCGACTGGGAGTTTTTTCTGGATCGTTCCACTGATGCCCTTTTCATAGAAGAGGACGGCGAGACAAATGTAACGTAAAATTCACCGTCTTACCGACTATAGGCGCACAGCTCTGGGCACTGAGCACGGTCACGCTGTTGTGCAGCCGGCCCCACGCTCCGTGTCCAGAACTTTCCATCTTCCCAAACGGAACCTCCGTCCCCGTGAAACACAGACCCCCTTTGGTCTGTGATGAGTAGCGCAGCTCTGAACGGGGGTGTGGAGCATCCCCGCCAGCCCCGCAGTGGGGCTCCTCTGTGTGGGGACTCCGGATCGTTCCGCAGTTAGGTTTCAGGATTCCGAGAATCTGCCGCGGTACCCAGACTGCGGTTTCCGACCGTTCTCGCCAACACGGTTACTTCCGTTCTCCGTGCCGGTAGCCTTCCTGACGTGCGGG
Source organism: Paguma larvata (assembly GCA_030068075.1). NCBI lineage: Eukaryota > Metazoa > Chordata > Mammalia > Carnivora > Viverridae > Paguma > Paguma larvata. The sequence continues at coordinate 462,435 of JAINVK010000061.1, forward strand.
GGCCCGGGCCGTGGGGCGCGGGTTTGCCCTTCCCTGAGCGGTTTTCCACGAGCTGGGAGTCCTTTTCTGTGTGTGGACACACGTTTGCAAGAGTTCCTTTAGGCCGTTCGTCTGGGGCGGAGCTGCTGGGCTGCTGGCCCCGTGTGCTAGAACTGTCGGGTCCCCAGCACCAGCCACACGTCCGGCGACTCTCCGGAAGGACGCGCGGGACTCGGCGTGGACTTGTCCTCGCATCAAAGGGGCCTCACGGGGATGTGGCTGGAGGGGAGGCTCGGGCCGAGTCTAGAGGAATCCACGCACGGGCTGCCGTGAGCGGACTCGAGGCACGCCCTCCCCCCACCAGAAAACGCGAGGCCCCACTCGGGAGATGTTCGTGCTCGAGGAGCCCGTCAGACCCTCCGAGCCCACTCCCCACCGACCACGGCCCTCCCCCCGGCTCACGGCTCCAGAAGGGCACAGTGTTCGTTCTGTGTCAGCCACGCTGTTCGCAGGGACGGCTTGGAGCGGCCCGGTGTCCCCGCCTCTCCATGCAGACTCAGCGGGGGCAGGGAGGCAGCAGCCGGGGCCCGCGGTGCGTAGCGCTCCCCTGGTGTCTGTGACACACGTCCGCTGTTGTGCACCGGGACTCGGGGTCGCCGCGTTCCTTTGTTTTGCCGGTGGACGGAAGCCAGCGTGTGGCGTCGGAGTCATCGTGCTCGAATCCGCGTTTCTGCCCTCTTGTGCGACGGCCTTTCCACGCGCTCTCTGGACGGCGCGGTTCTGGCCACGGGTCTCGCCCCACTTTCCAACGGGCTCTTTGTCTCTTTCTCGCGGGTTTGTAAGCGTTCTTACTCCTGGACACGAATGCTTTGTCATTTACAAATGTTGCCAACACTTTCTCCCAATCTCTGGCTTTTCTCTTCGCTTTTATTTAATAACAGAGCGTCTTAGCTTGAACGTGGTCACCCTTGTCAGCTCACTCACTGCTCTCCTGTGTGCTGCGTCAGGTCCGAGCGTGCAGGCGCCCGGCTCCCCTTCTGCCGGCCACCCCGGGGACAGCCGCGGAGATGCTCGCCCGGGGCGGCCTGGGCTCGTCTGGCCCGCTTCTGCCCCTCGGGCCTGTCTTCAGTCCTCTGCTCGTCCAGGCCCGAGGGGGGCACGGGCGGGGGTTTTGCTGTCGTGCGGAAGTGTCATTTCAGACAGGTCGGTCCTTTGCATTCTGTCTTTCTGTTTCAGCCGTTTCTTTAAAAATCTGATTTTGAGAGCAGTTTCAGGTTCACAGCAAGGTTGAGAGGACGCACGGATGTTTCCCGGGGCCTGTCCCTCCCAGCCCCCGCCTCCACCGTCAGCACGCCCACCTGCGTAGACACGGCGTCATCCCTGAGACCGCATACCTGAGAACCTGTAGCCGACAGGAGCTCTGTCCTGGGGGGTGAGGGGGGGGTGTTCCGTGGGCGCGGACGGACTCGCAGTGGTGCGCGTCTGTTCCAGCGTCAGGCGGGCTGGTTTCCCCGCCTGGGGATGCCGTGCGCTGCCCGCTCGGCCCTCCCTGTCCCCGGCCCCTGGAAACCGCTCATCTCTCTGCTGCCTCCGTGCGTTTCCCTTCCCAGAACGCCACAGAGTTGGCATCGCAACCACGTGGCCTGCTCAAATTGGCTTCTGTCACTGAATCTACGTCCCCGAGTCCCCCACCGCTCTCCTGTCTCTCGGGTGCCAGAGGAGGCTCCGTCTGCTGGCCGCCCTCCTGCCGAGCGCACTTTGTGGCTTCCAAGCTTCGGCAGTTGTGAGGAAGCTGACAGACACGTCCCCGGGCGGTTTTCGCGGGACGTGAGTTTCCAGCTGCTCTGGGTAGATACCAGGAGCGTGGCTGCTGGACCGTGTGTGCACGCTCAGCTTCGCAGGACACCAGTGCGCCGTCTTCCGGAGCGGCTGCCCCGCCCGCGTTCCCGCCTGCAGCAAGAGAGAGCGAGTCCCCGCTGTCCTGGGTTCGCCTCGTGGGGTGCCGGCAGTGTGGACTTCGGCCGTTCTCATAGGCGTGTGAGGGCGTCTCCCTGCTGGGGTGCGCGTGCCCCCGACGGCAGCGGTGTGGAGCGCCTTCCCCTGTCCCGGTGTGCCATCTGCGGGCCGTCTTCGGTGAGGCGCTTGGCAAGGCCTTTGGCTCGTTCTTCACCGAGTCGTCGGTTTTCTCGGTGTCGAGTGCCCGCGTGTTGGGTGCCAGCCCTTCGTTGGTTGTGTCTTTGGCCAACATTCTCTCTGAGTCTGAGCCTGTCTTTCTGTGTTCTTGACCGTGACTTTCCCAGAGCAGAACTCTGTGATTTCAATGCCGTCGGTGCACCACTTTCCTTCCCGGACCTCGCTGTCGGGTCGTGGCTGGGTCAGCGCCACGTTCAAGCTCGGGAGGTCTGCTCCCGGAGACTTCCAGCTCGCAGCTCCCGCTTCACTCTCGGACGTGCGACCCTGCGAGTCCCCTTCTGCGAAGGGCGAGAGGCCCGGGTCTGGTTTCTTCCTTCTGCAAGTGGGCATCTCGTCGCTCCAGCGCCTTCTCTTTCTTTCTTTTGTTTTAAATGTTTATTTTTGAGACAGAGACAGAGGGAGAGAGGGAACGAGTGGGAGAGGGACAGAGAGAGGGACACACACAGAATCTGAAGCAGGCTCCAGGCTCTGAGCCATCAGCACAGTCGTGGGGCTTGAACCCACGAACTGTGAGATCCTGACCTGAGCCGAAGTTGGACACTCAGCCGACTGAGCCCCCAGGTGCCCCACTAATATTTTGTCAAGGATATTTGCATCTGTGGGAGATGGTGGTCTGCGGTTTTCTTTGCTTGCAACGTCTTTGTCTGTGTTTGTCATCAGGGTAACGCCATCCTTGTAGAATGAGTTAGGAAGCAGTCTCTCTGCTACTTTCCTCTGAAAAACTGTAGAAAATTTATAGAACTTGTTCCTTCAGTGCTTGGTAAAATTCACCAGTGAACCCACCTGGGCCAGGTGATGCCTATTTTGGAAAGTTAAAATTATTGATTAAATCTCTTTAATAGACATGAGATACAGTCTTCTTCAGATTGCGTGTATCATCTTGGGTGAGTTTTGGCAGCTTCTTTCTTTCAAAGAATTGGCCCATTAGTCCAAGTTATCAGATTTGGGGGCACAGAGTCGTACACAGTGTTCCTTTATTACGCTTGTGATTTTCGTGGGGTCTGTAGTGATGTCCCCTTCACTTGGGAGATGAGCATTGTGTCCTCTCTCTCTCCTTAGGTAGATTGGCTAGAGGCTTACCGGCTTTCTTCATTTTCCCAAAGAACCAGTTGTTGGTTTCGTGGAGTTTTCCTCTATTGATTCCCTGTTTTCTGCTTTAATTTTTATCATTTCTTTTCTCCCACTTTGGATTTAATTTGTTCTTCTTTTTCTAGTTTCTCGAGGTGGAAGCGTAGATGATTAATTTTAGACTTTTTTTTCCTTTCTAATCTATACACCAGTGTAACAGATTTCCTCCAAGCGCTGCTTTTGCTGCATCTCACAAATTTTGATGAGCTGCGTTTTCATTTAGTTCAGAAATTTTTAATTTTTTCACGGGATAACCTCCTTTGGCTCGTGGGTTCTTCAGACACGCGTTCTTCGATCCCCATGTGTTGTGGGGTCTCCCCGCTCTCTCCTCTTGCTGGGTCTAGTTCGGTGTCACGGTGGTCCGGCAGACACAATGTGTGGTTTCTGTTCTGAATTTGTGCGGCATGTTTTATAGCCCAGCTTGGGGTCTGTGCTGGCGAACCTTGTGTTCTGCCCGCTGCTGGGCGGAGCGGTCTGTGGATGTGCCTCAGGTCCAGCCGACTGCTGGTGCCGCTGGCTCCTTCCGGGTCCTTCCCCGTCTCCTGCTGCCGGGTCTGTCCCCTCCGGAGGGAGGCGTGTCGAGTCCCCAACCACCTCGCAGATTCATCTGTTTCTCCGCGCACTTGTGCTCGCTTCTGCCTCGTGGGGTGCGCCGCCCTGCCCTGGGCCCGCACGCTGTGAGCACGGTCGTCCTGGAGAACCGAGCCGTCTGTCTTGCCGTGTCCTTCTCCGTCCCCGACGACTGTCCTGGCTTCGGGGTCTGTCCGCTGTGTCTGACAGGAGCTGATCCCGCTTTATTCCCGCTTGTGGTGGCACGGTCCGTTTTCCTCCGTCCGCTTACTCTCGATTTGTCTTTTTATTTCAAGTGGCACCTTGGGGACAACTGAGAGCCGGGTCTTGTACTTCGATCCACCCTGACGGTCCCTTTTCATCGGTGCATTCAGACCCCTGACCTCAACGTGACTCTGGCGCGGTCGGATTCTCATCCGCGCTGTTTACCGTTTTGTTGCCCTCGTTCTTGTCCCGTTTTCTCTTCCACTCCGTTTCTGTCTTTCGTGCTTTTAATGAGCGTTTTCCCGATTCCATTTTCTCTCCTTCGTAGCGTGTCGGTTATACTTTTTTTTTTTTTTAGTGATTGCCCTAGAGTTTGCAGCGTACACTTACGACTAATCTAAGCCCACTTTCAAAAACGCTGTGCCCTTCGTGGTCGTAGGAGTGCCCCACCGTCACAAGATGACCCTGGTTCCTGCCTCCCGCCCTGCGTCGTGGCCGTCATCCGTCTTAGCAGTCTATAAACACGGAGGGCGCTGCGTCTCCTTACGTAGGTGCGTAAGTGTGCAGATCGATGCATCCCTGCGCCGTCGTTTTGAGCAGGCCGTTCTCTGTGAGATCGAGTAAGAGCGATAGCAGTTCCGGGGCGCCTGGGTGGCTCGGTCGGTTGAGCGGTCCGACTCAATGATTTCGGCTGAGATCATGATCCCAGGGTCATGGGATCGAGCCCCGTGTCTGGCTCTGCGCTGACAGTTTAGAGTCTGCTTGGGATTCTCTCTCCCCCCTCCTCTCCCCCGCTCTCCCCCCCTCCCCCTCCCCCCTCCCCCCTCTCTCTCCCTCTCTCCCCCCTCTCTCCCCCCTCCTCTCTCCCCCTCTCTCCCCCTCCCCTCTCTCCCCCTCCCCCCTCTCTCCCCCCTCCCTCCCCCCTCTCCCCCCTCTCTCCCCCCTCTCTCCCCCCTCCCCCCTCCTCTCCCCCCTCTCTCCCCCCTTCCCCCTCCTCTCCCCCCTCTCTCCCCCTCCTCCCCCTCTCTCCCCCCTCTCTCCCCCGTCCCCCCTCCTCTTCCCCCCTCCTCTCCCCCCTCCTTCCCCCCTCTCTCCCCCCTCCCCCTCCCCCCCTCCCCCCCTCCCCCTCCCCTGTTCTCTTGCGTGCTCTGTCTCTCCTCTCTCTAAAAATACAGTTTTTATTTAACCTGCACTTCTTCTTCTCCCACGTTCTTTCTCACGTAGCCCAAGTTGCCAACCTCTGTGACTTTCGTCCCCTCTAAAAAACTTCTTCGGACACGTCTTGCCGAGCAGGCCTGCCGGCAACAATCTCCCTCACGTTGTTTTCTGAGAGTCTTTGTTTCCCTTTGCTTTTGGAGGCCGACGGCACAGGGCACAGAATTCCAGGCCGGCAAGCGTTTTGTCTCCGCACCCGGATACGCCCTGTCCCTCCTCGCTCGCTCCCTGCGTGAGGACCGGTCAGCCGCAGTGCTCCCCCCGCTCCTCGGCAGGCGAGCTGTTTTCCTGCTTCTTCCAGGGCTGCGTCACCTTTGAGTCTGTGCGGCCTGAGCACGGCGCGCCTCTCCTGCCGGAGGTCCCGTGGGCCTCCTGTGCCTGTGGCTTAGCGTCTGACATGAGTGGGCGCCCTCGCTCGGTAGAGTTTCCGAGGTTTCTCCCTCCCTTTCCCTCTGCTGCCCCCGGGACGCACCTGTGGCCCGTCTGGGGCGGTCCGGGTCCCGGGCTGCTCCGTTCGGTTTCGTTCAGTCTTTGAGAACGAAGCCTTTCTGATGTTCGGTGTTGGGGGTTTCTCTTCCGTCGTCCTCGAGCCCCGCGATCCTTCCGTCGGCCGCGGCCCGTCTCCTGGTGACCCCGCCGGGGACAGTGTTCGTTTCCCTCCCGCCGTGGTCGTTCCCCGGCGCCTCCTGCCCGTTCTCCCAGGACCTCGTTCTCCCTGCCCACCTGGGCCCTCTGCGCTTGCGCGCGAGCGGCTGCGTCCCTCGGAGCCCTGAGTTTATGAGTCCCCGTAGTTTTAACCCCTGGGTCGGACCGCCGCGGTAGCCCTGCCGCTTCTGCCGTCGCCGCCGCCCTGTCTTCACATCCTGGCGCTGTTGTCTTCAGTCGATGGCACCGGACGGTCAGGGCGCCCCGGCCGTGAGACCGCCCTCCAGGACGGGGCCCCGCCGTCTCCGTGTCCCCGCTGTGGACGACCACGCCGTACGCGCTCCTGCGCTGGCCCGTGGCAGCAGCGGCTCCGCTGGTCGTCCCCAGGGCCACCCCGACCCTCCGACCGCCTGAGTCGGACCTCCTGAGCGTGCTGCGTCTCCGCACCTCGCGCTGACGGAGCCCAGTGTCTCCGTGCTGAGTCGTTGACACGGGCATCGGGGCCTCAGGGAGACGGCAGCTCTTTGTGGCCGGGGCTTCGCGCGGCACGTCCTCGAGTTCGGGGCCTCGGCTGAGGCAGACCAGCCGCCCGAGGGGCCGCCCCGTGAAATCGGGCGCGCGTGGACCCCGTCTCTCCGTCCCCAGGTGTTGTTGGAAGAAGCGAAAGATTTGCTTTCTGACTGGCTGGACTCCACGCTCGGCAGCGAGGTCACGGACAATTCTATCTTCTCCGAGCTGCCCAAGTTCTGGGAGGAGGAGTTCCACAGGGACATGGAGGCCCTGAACGTGAGTCTGCCGGGTGTCCCGCCCTCGCTCTCCGCCATCCGGACCGTCTTCGGTCAGGTTTAAAGTGAGGCCTGGGGGCCGGCGGGCCTCTTGGCAGGCGTTTGGCGCTGCTGCTCCCGGAGCCTGCCGTCCGAGACTGCCGCTCCAGGAGGAGGAGGGAGACTCGTTCTTCTCACCTGCAGGTCCTCCCTCCGGACGTGCTAACCCGGGTCAGCGAGTACGTGCCGGAGATCGTGAACTTTGTCCAGAAGATTGTGGACAACGGCTACGGGTAAGCGCGTGCCCTCCCCGTGGGAGCACGGCCTGCCAGGAAGGTTGTCCAGGGCAGGCGCCGGGGAGGGGAGCTCATGGCGCTGAGGGGCTGCGGCTGCCAAGCCCCTGCCGGCATGGCCTGCCCCAGCCGGCAGAGGGCGGGTTGTCGTCCGAGGGCCGTGCGGGAGGGGTCTATCCTGGCCCTGTCCCCGTCTGTCCTCGGCTGGCAGACCAAGGCCCTCCCGCTGCCCATTCATAGGCTGGTCTCCCTGCACATAGGCTGCTGGGGCTCCTCTTGGGCCCTCACCACCTCTTCTTACCCAGACACCCGCTTAGGGGTCACACAGGGTTAGGGCTGCCCCTGGTGGCCCCGCTTCGCTGATGTAAAGGCCCCGTTTCCAAATACCGTCCCGTTCTGAGCGGCTGCGGGCGAGCAGCGTAACACAGGAATTTGGGGAGGACGCCACGGAGCCCGGGACCTCACGACATGAGCACCCAACCCGTTTCCACGCCGCCCTCCCGGCAGGCCTCTTTGCTGGGGGCCGCCGGTCCTCAGCCTCAGGGCTGCTTTGTGAGAGATCGCTCTGGGTTTCGTGCTGGCGTCCAGCTGTGTTGGCGCCGTCTCTGTGTTCAGGGCAGGAGGGAGAAGCAGAGGGTGGCGTTGGCTGTACTCGGTCTGCCCCGAGCCCCCCACACGCTTGCCGGTGCAGCTCAGGGCCTGGCCTAGCATCTGGGGCCGACCCTGCCAAGCGGGGTGCGCGGGCGGCCCATGGCCTGCCCCGGGGCCTCGGCAAGGAAGGGGTGCTGCAGAGAGCGCCCGCAGGCCACCGGCACACCCGCGCTCAGACCGTGAGCACGGGGCCTGGGCTGGCGAGCGTGGGCCGTGCCGGGTGTCCGGGGGTGTCGTTCCCGCCGTGAGGCCAGTGAGAGCCCTGGTCCACAAGTCACCTCCCGATGAAGCATGTCCCTTGGGGCCCTCGGCCTTGGTCGTGCCCCTGGTCTCCCCTCCTGGCACCAGCTGATGTGCGAAACACTGAGTCTCTGGAGTTAGCGCTGTCGGAAATCACCGATGCTCAGAAACCTCCAGCGGGGCGCCGGGTCTGCGGTGCTGGGGGCCTGTTCGCTGCCCCCGCCCCGGAGAGCCCACCTCCGCCTCAGGGAGAGATGAGGTGTCACTGAGCGGAACGGGGAGAGTGGAAGAGCTGGTGTGGGGCCCGGAGCGGCACAGGCTTCTGGAAGTGGTGCCTCCTCTCTCCCCCCACCTGACCCGGTCGCCGCAGGGCGACACGCAGTTGTGTGCCAAACCAGGTGTCATGGGCAAGGCCAAGGTGAGAGAAGACAGATCGTTCCGGGCTGGAATAATCCGGAGTGTGTCTGGGAGGCCGAGAACCTTGGCAGAGCTGTGCGGGTGGGCACAGACAGAGTGAGGGCGGGGCACGCAGGAGTGTGCTGGCACCGAGGCGAGGGGCAGGGCGGGAGCCGCGTGGTCACAGGACATGAGGTGGAGGGTCTGCAGAGGGACGCGCTGCCCCGAGAGTGAGGCGCCGGCCTCTGTGACGAGGTGTGCGTGTCGGGCCCGCTGTGTACGGTGGCCGTGCTGTGAGCAGCTACATCGCGAGCCCGAGGGACGGCTGAGCCTGCCGCCCGTGTAGCCCTTTGGCGCTGCAGGTGGCCCTCCCGCGAGGGGCCCGGGCTGTCTGCGGGGCCATCTGCGGGGCTGTCACGCCCTCCCACAGCCTCGTTCTCATCTCCCAGCTATGCTTCCAACGGCTCCGTCTACTTCGACACCATGAAGTTCGCTTCCAGCGAGAAACACTCCTACGGGAAGCTGGTGCCCGAGGCCGTCGGGGACCAGAAGGCCCTGCAGGAAGGGGAAGGTAACGGGGCCGGGGTGGTGGGGGGGGGCTCCAGCCCAGGCAGCGCGGCCTCTACCCCACCCCCAGCCTGGCTCACCCGCCACCCGTGCCTGGGAGCTGCGTCTTGTTGTCTGAGGAGTTTGAGGCAGTTTCCATAAGAAACAAAGAAGCAAGTGTATCCGACACTGTCTGGAAAGTGTAGCTGATCCCACCCCGGGCGTGGATCCGGAGAGTCGGGGCGGTTGGTGGGACGCCCTACATGCCAGTGTGTCACAAAGGTGCAGGCTGTGACCTGCTGAATGAGGGGGCAGAAGCCACCCCCCCCCCCGTCAGCAGGTGGCCCCCTTGCACCCGAGCTCCCGTATTTGGGGAAGTGAAAACCCCAGGGCTGTTTTGATTGAAGGCACGGGTTCAGCACGCCCACACCGAGGAAGTGCGGTCCCGAGAGTTGGCACTGACAGGCTCTGGACGCCCACAGCAAGCCAGGGGAGGAGCGGCCCTCCGTCCAGGGGGAGCAGGCGACCGCGGCGAAGCAGGCCCTGGTGCTCGTAGGGCGGCTGGGGTGGCGGTCCCTGTCCTCTGTGGGCTTAGCTCCGTGTGGCTGTGTTAGAAGGTCCCCCGGACGAGCAAGGCAGGAACGTGGGGCTGGAATCGTCAGGTCCGGTCCTGTGGGAATGTTCCGATTCGGGGTGTGAGTGGGGTGTCACTGTTAAGTGTCCAGGCAGTGCCTTGGAGTCCCTGGTTTCTCTCTCTCTCTTTTTTGTTCTTTGGGGTTTATTTTAAGTTTATTTATTCACTTAGAGAGAGAGAGAGAGAGAGAGAATGCTTCTGTGCACACACGTGGGCGGGGTGTGGGGCAGAGAGAGAGAGAAGAGCCCGATGCGGGGCTGGAACTCATGAACTGTGAGATCGTGACCTGAGCCAAAACCGAGAGCCGGACAGTCAGCCGTCTGAGCCACCGGACACCCGAGGAGCACTGAAGGCATCTTGCAGAGGAAAGGAGGTGCCGTCACAGACTTGCGTGGACTGGCAGCGGGCCTCCGAGGCCGACGCAGCCTGGTGTGCAGGGGAGGCGCCATGCACGCCCCACAAGCGAGTGGCTCGGACGGGCTGAGACTCCCAAGACACGGGAGGATCGGGGCAGGCGGGGAGCGGGCCTTCGTTGGGCAGACGGGGCCTCGAGCCCGCGAACTGGGCAGGGCCCTCCCGCCAGCCCAGGTAGGGCCCGCGCCGGGCCGCAGGGGGAGGCAGCCCTCACGAGGACTGCGTGTTCTGCCCATGGCGCCCTGAGCTCGACGCCAGCCCCTGGGACGCCGACCGCATCCAGTCCCGCTTAAAGTCACGCTCCTGAGCGACTCGCGGAAAGAGCCGCGGTGAGGTCACTCGGGGCCGACACTGAACGGCGCAGGAGGGCCGCACGGTCCTCCCCGGCGGGGGCGGCACGCACCGGTTCCGGGCCGCCGAGGTGTTAAATGTCATCATGAAGGAGCGCAGCCCGAAAATGAGGGGGGCCAGCTGTCGGAAAGCCCAGAAAGGAGACGGAAATGGAAGTAATTTGAAGTCAACAGCTGGTTCTTTGCAAAGATTCGTGATGCAGAAAACCCACAGCCAGACCGATGCGTCAACACGGAAGATTCAAAAGTTCGTCCAGACCGGACTGTGCAGGACTCGAGACGGTGGCGTCTGTGAGAGCCAGGAGGACGGGACCTCACGGCGCGGGGGGCGGTGGCCCCCACGGTCGGGGGAGGAAGGGGCCGCGAGGCCTCACCGTCTCCCCTTTCTCTTTCTGTTCTTTTAAAAGCTCTTTTTTTTCCCCTTTCTTTTTCTTTTCTTCTCTTTTTCTCATTTTTCTTTTCCAGTAATCTCTACACCCAACACGAGGCTCGGACTCCCGACCCTGAGAACTAGAATCTGGTGCTCTTCCGACTGAGCCAGGCTCCCCGGGTTCTTCTCAAATATCACTTGTTCTTGGACTTTTTTTTTTTTTTTTTCCAGCCTGACGTTAGAGTCTGGGTTCCAGGGGCCAGAGTAGTAGTTCCAACAGCAAAGATAAAGGGACAAAGAGGGTCACGCCCTCCTTCAGGGACGGTTCACTTCCAGGGCCGTGGCGGTGGCCTGCGTGAGGCTCCTCGTCGCAGGGATGCTGGGGTGCGGGGCTCTAGTGGAGAAGGGGGCCGGGAGCCGTCTCGGGGAGCAGGACATCGGGCGGAGGCCGAAGCACGAACCCGATGTGCGGGGGTCACTGCGGGTGCCTCGGGAGGGAGACGAGAAGGGACACCGGGAGTGTGGCGGGGTCGTGTGGTCGGTTCCCCTGAGGAATCTAGAGCCAACAGCAGCTGTTCGCCGGTGGCGCTGGGCGAGGGCTGTGGGGAGGGGCGTGAGTGAAAGGGGGGTCCTCTTTGCTCTGTTGGAGAACTTTTCAAAGCCAGCTCTGGAAAGTCAGTAAGTACGTTCGTAGTAACGAGAGTTAAGAGCCCAGACGCGCAGATGTAGGCTGGCTAGCGGAATGCCGGGCGCCTCGTCACGGCGCCTTCCAGCAGTTGGTCGATGCGGTGACCGGCTCGGTGAGAAGGAGACGCGAGACCAGGGCGGGGTCCGTCCTGCCGCGTGCGGATGCGGGCTTCGTTGGCAGAGATTAGAACAACCCGCACGCCTGCAGACGGGGACTCCCGGGGACCGACAGTAAACACCCCTTTGCCTGTGACCGTGGCGTTGTTTTCCTGGTTTTCTCGTGGTTTCCGAGTATTCTACTTCTAGTGCCCGTGTGAGAGGCGTCAGGCCTGCTGTAGAAGCACCCTCAGCGCGCTCTCCCTCGGCTGTCTTCCGGGCGCACGTGGTTGCCTGTCCTGTCGCCTGAAAGGTGGTGGTCCTTGAGGTCGGCGGTGTCCTCGGCGGCGGGCGCTGGGCTGAGTCTGTCGTCCTGTTCCAGCGTTGTCCACGTGGGGGCGACAGCACCCGGGACGAGGCAGTGTCGCGACCACGCGTGGGGCCCGGGGCCATGCCCTTCGCCGGCCCCAGCACCTGGCCCCTGTGCGAGGGGACCGGCCGCGGATGGGCTCGATGGCTCCGTGGCTCCCGCGTGTGGCCCAGGGAAGTGTCCCTTGCTGCTGCAGTCTGTGCCTGTTGCTCCCGCCGCACCTAGGCTGGCCCGCACCCGTGCCCGGCCGTGCCCGGCTGCGTCTTCCTCTTGGGGGGCCTCGTCTGGGAGCCCAGCTTGGCCGCCTTCGGAGCCGCAGCCGGCATCTTTACTGGCTCTCAGACCCCCCCCTGAGCCACAGTTGGGAGCCGTGAGGGCCGCCGGTGCGAGACTGCTCACCGAGGGCGCCGCCATGCCCTGCCTCCCCCCTCAGACCAGAGCGCTGTGGCTCGCCCTGGACCTGGGCCACGGCCGTGAGGGGCGGGCGGGAGGAGGCTCTGAGGAGGCGGCTGGGGCGGTCCGGCCCGGGCAGTTGCCCTCAGACTACAGGGTGGCGCGGAAGTCTGGTCACAAAGCCGCGGCACCGCCCAGGGAATCAGTGGAAACTAGAAGTATTGGCGGTGGCTGCCGGTGGCCGTCCGGCAGCGACAGCGGTCCGCCCACCAGGCAGCACCGGGCGACCCGCCTCCCTCGTGTCCACAGGTGACCTGAGCGTCTCAGCGGACCGCCTGAGTGAGAAGCGCTCCCCCAATGACTTCGCCCTGTGGAAAGCCTCCAAGCCGGGCGAGCCGTCCTGGCCGTGCCCGTGGGGAAAGGTGGGCCCCCGAGAAGGGGTGGGCTGTGGTGGGGGTGGGACCCAGTCGCTGGTGGAGCCCCTTGCTGGTGCGACGCACACCTGTCCCGGGGACCCAGATGCCACAGAGCCTCGTGGGCCTTGGGGCATGAGGCGTCCCTTTTGGGACTCTTGCCCGGAGGATTGGACGACCTCCACGGCCCCTCTGTCCTGGGGGTCTTGGACTCTGAGTGTCACCCGCTCATGCAGAGGAGTCCACCGTCCGACATCCCCTGTGACAAGAGTCCCCATGGCCCCAGGCCGTGGGAAGCGGGTGTTGGTGTCTGCCTCTGGTCGAGTGCTGTGTGGCTCTGGGACTTACCTGAGCCTCAGCCCCACCTTGGCCTCCAAAGCCTGCCATGAACTTGGCAGCACGGGCTCCCTGGAGGTTTTCCTGCGTGGAACATAACGCCTGTTCCAATAAGGCTTGAGGCTCAGGGGTTTGGAGGCTCACGAACACTGGGGCAATTGAAGGCCCGGACGCAGAGGGTCGGCCGTCTGTCACCGGGTCACTTCGCTCCCCAGGGGCGGCCGGGATGGCACATCGAGTGCTCCGCCATGGCGGGCACGCTCCTGGGAGCCTCGATGGACATTCACGGAGGGGGCTTCGACCTCCGGTTCCCCCACCACGACAACGAGCTGGCCCAGTCAGAGGTAGGTGGTGGTGCAGGGGCGGGGGCGGAGGAAGCTGGGGCGCAGCCCCTCAGTGGGGTGCCGGGTGGAGCCCGATGCCCACGTCAGGGTCTTGCTGGTGGAGTTTGAACCCTGGTGGTTCCGTTCCGTCTGACTTCCCGCACGGACAGCCTGCCCTCTGACCGCAGACAAGCCTGGGGTGGACGCGGTGGACGCGGGCGTCACCTCTCGGGTCGGTGCTCCAGGCCCGTCCCTCGAGCTCCAGTTCCGACTGGAAAAGGCAGCCCTGTCGTCTGCATCGCGGGTGCGTGCCCCTGACCTCACCCCCCCCGCCCCCCCTGCGCAGGCCTACTTCGACAACGACTGCTGGGTGCGGTACTTCCTGCACGCGGGCCACCTCACCATCGCCGGCTGCAAGATGTCCAAGTCCCTCAAAAACTTCATCACCATTAAAGACGCCTTGAAGCAGCACTCAGGTAAACGGACCCTCCCACAGGCCCGAGCGTCCCTTCTCTCGGGGGCGCGGCGGCCCGGGGGCGTGGGGGACCGCTGTGCCGTCTCCTCCCGCAGCGCGGCAGCTGCGGCTCGCCTTCCTCATGCACTCGTGGAAAGACACGCTGGATTACTCGAGCAACACCATGGAGTCTGCGCTGCAGTACGAGAAGTTCATGAACGTGAGTGCCGCCTCCCCCCTCACCTCTCCGGGGCCCCGGCTCACCTCCCGCCTCGCCCCCGACGGAGAGCGGGAGGCTGGCGAAGGCAGCCTTGCTCGGGGCAGCCCAGCCCCAGGCCCCCTTCCCGAAGGCCCCAGTGCCCGCTAGCGTCGGGAGCGCGCAGACGGCTTGCCTCCGCGCGGCACGTCTCACTCAGACCCGTTCCGTCGGCAACCCCGCGCCTCAGGCTGAAACCGGGACACCCGGGCACGTTTTCATCTCGCGGGGAAGCCTTCCCCGGCCTTTGCCGCCGCCGCGGTGGTGTCGGTGCGCCGAGGCTCTCCAGACTGCTCCTAAAGGAGACGTGCTTCCCTCATACAGCCCCTCCTCAGCTCCCTCCGGGATGGAGACGTTTCTAGACGCAATTAAACTGAATTTTCTGACTTTAGGAGTTTTTCTTAAACGTGAAAGACATCCTTCGAGCTCCCGTTGATATAACCGGTCGGTTTGAAAAGTGGGAAGAGGAAGAATCGGAGCTGAACAAGAGGTGGGGGGGGAGACCTTCCCCCGGGGGCTGGGAGCGTGCCCGCGGCGCCGCCACTCCTGTTTGTACGAAGCTGCGCCCGGAGCGCGCCGCCCCCTCGGGGTCCGCGGCGGCGTGTCCCCGGCTGACTCCTGCTCCCTCCTTGCACGCAGCTTTTATGCCAAGAAGACAGCGGTTCACGAGGCCCTCTGTGATAACGTCGACACGCGCACCGCCCTGGAGGAAATGAGGGCCCTGGTCAGCCAGTGCAACCTGTACATGGCGGCCCGGAAGGCTGCGAGGAGGAGGCCCAACCGGGCTCTGCTGGAGGGCGTCGCCCTGTACCTCACCCACATGCTGAAGGTGAGCGGCGCCCCGCGGCCCAGCCAGGCCTGGGGTATGGAAGCGGGGCCCATTCGTCCTCCGTTCCTGCTGCGCTCCTGCGCCTTAGAGAGCACGGGCGTGCAGCTGCCCTCGTGCTGGCAGGTTCTGGGGTCGGCCTCCTCGCCCTTCTGGGCCCCCCCCTTTTTTTTTTTTTTTTTAATTTTATTTTTTAATGTTTATTCTTGAGAGGGCACAAGCCAGGGAGGGGCAGGGAAAGAGGGAGACACAGAATCCAAAGCAGGCTCAGGCTCTGAGCTGTCAGCACAGAGCCCGACACGGGGCTTGAACTCACGAACCACGAGATCATGACCTGAGCCGAAGCTGGACGCTGAACTGACTGAGCCACCCAGGCGCTCTCACTCTGGTCGCCTCTTGCTCAGTGGCCTCACTGAGAGTGAACTGGGGGGCTGGCATCTCCTTCCACCTAGTGAGGCCACTGGTCCCCCTGTCCCCACCGTCTGCAGCAGCGTGTCTCCTGACCCCGATCGCCGCAGGCTGCCTCCCGGGACCTCCTCACACACCCTTTCTGTGCGTCTGTTTCTCTGCCTAGGTCTTCGGGGCCATAGAAGAGGAAAGCTCCCTGGGGTTCCCAGTCAGAGGCCCTGGCAGCAGCCCGGACGTGAGTAAGGGTGCACCTGGCACAGAGGAGCCCCTCGGGTTGCCTCTCCCTTGGGTCGCCCTGTCCCTGGGAAGTGCGCCCATCGGAAGTGCGCTCCTGCCTTCCACACCTGCTCCGTCCCCTCCTCGTTCCTCTCCTCGGTCGACCCCGTGGACATTTGGAGACCCACAGTCAGGCCCCACCCGCAGCAGGCCTTCCAGGTTGAGCCCCGGGTCACTCCTGGACCCGGCTGGGGAAGTTGAACAGTCAGCTACCCCTGCGTGTGTGCAGGGGCAGCCAGGCCTTTGCTCCCGGCCGTTCGTCAGGGAGACTGTGCCGCCGCGCTGTCTGTGTGAGCCCGTCCGGGAGGGCCGGCCAGGCGGGACGGTGTCTGAATGAGTGGTGTCTGACCCCACGGCACGGTGCTCGGGCGCTCCCACCCTTGCTCACGTGGATCCACGCCTCTGATGGGGGCAAGGTCAGCGGCGGTGGCTGGCGTCACCGTCGTGGCCGGTAGCCCCGGCGGCACGGTGACCGTCGCTCTTGGCCTCTTGGCACGTATGCGTCCAGGCACACGTGAGACGTGCTTCCGCCCTCCGCCCCTGCTCCGGAACGATCTCTAACGGTGTGATTGGAATGCGTGTGTAAATATTTAAATGCCACTTGCTCAAATGAAAGCAGGAGCCAAGTACAAAGCAAACAGGCAAAACCTTTTGGAGAGTGCGGTAGCGGCCGGCGCGAAGAGCCCCCGCCTGCAGGGGGAGCCGAGAGGTGTGGCCCGGACATGTGACTTATGGGCAGACCCGGCTCGGCCTGGACGCAGGCTGCCTGAGCTCCGAGCCCACATCCCGGCGGCTCTCTTAGCCAGAGGCCAGCCACTCTGAGGGTCGTCACCTTCCTGGTGCTTTTCAGAAAAGGAAGCCGACGAGCTGCCTTGTTCTCTTGGGTCAGTGGTACCAGATCTTTCTTTTCCCAGAAAAAGAATGAAAAAAACCTTTCCTACATTAGAGACCATCCACTTCTGAACCGAAAAATACTTCTAGACACGGTGGTTGTGGGGGTGGCTTTTCCAGGTGACCTCAGTGGGCCCTTTGAGGGCAGCTCGTTGGGACGCGCAGCCCCAGGGAGCGGAACAGGCGAGCCTGCCAGGCCGCAGGGCGGGGCCTGCTCCTCACACCATGTGAAGGGGGCGGACCTGCTGCGAACCTGAGTCGTGGGAGCAGGGAAGACCGCTGGGGCCCACCTCCAGACAGACCCCCTGGGCGTGCTGGCCGAGGTCATCCCCCTGCCCCGAGGGTCACCACAGCTGCCTCCGGCGTGGTGGAGATAAAGACCTAACCCCTCAGAAGTCGGGGCCCCCCCACAGGATGGCAGCGCCCCAGCCCAGGTGCAGGAGTGGGCCGAGAGAGGCTGGGGCTCGTCAGCCTAGCCAGCTCGTGTGTTTACCGATTATTGCTTGGGGTACCGAGCCACCAAACGACTTAACTAGGAGGCAACGAGAGAGCCTGCCTAAAAGCCTGCTAGGAAAATAGGAAAGATGTTAGAGAAAGGCTTTTCAAAATCAGTGTTTCTCTGGCTTGGGTTCCGCCGTGTTTGGCTTCCCTTTCCTGGCAGACTGTGTCCCGTGGCCGCCTCCGACTTCCTGCGGGTCGCTAGCTGTGGAGTGGGTGCAAGCGTGCGTGGATGGTAGGCGGTTCCCGGGGGCTCTGGTTGATCTCCCACAGGTGCGCGTGTGGCTGCAGGTCCCAGCCCCGGGGGCGGTGGCCGCCTCTCCGAAGATAGCCCGTCCTGTAGACTCACCTTTGTGAACCGTTTCCCTGTGGCCGCAGGTGTCCTCTAGCCACCGTGCGTCTGGCCCGAGTGCGAGCTGCTCCCGCGAGCAGTCAGACAGTGCAGAACCCGTCTGGCTGGACTGGAGGGGAGGCTCTCCGCCTGTCCCTGGCTCCCGCTGTCCACGCGGGACCCGCATGCCTGGCGCAGACCAAGCGCTGGGGAGGAGCACGCGCCAGGGCCCCGGTCGCGGTGGCGGAGCCGCTGGAGTGTGCGCAGCGGTCCTGCTCTGTGGCGCGGGCCGAGCCCTGTCCTCGAGCGCAGGCTGAGCTGGTCTCTGAGCGAAACTTTCTTTCCACAGCTCGAGTCCACGGTCATGCCGTACCTGCAGGTGCTGTCGGAGTTCAGAGAAGGCGTGCGGAAGATCGCCCGGGAGCAGAAAGGTGAGGGGCCGCCCTGGGCGTGGCCGGGGGTTAGTGCCCGGCCCAGGGCAGCGCGTCTGCAGCGCCACCTCCACGTCCGACAGCCACGTTGTCTCTAGACCCCGAGTGTCCCCGAGGGGTAGGGCAGCTGGGCGAGGGCGGGGCCTCCTCGGAGCTGCCAGGCCGGGCGCCTGCCCTCTCGTCTGCTCGGGGCTCGTTTCCGGCCTTGCCGAACCGGCAGGCCAGGGCCCGGCACAGTGAGCGGGGGGAAGCCGGGACTGCCAGAACCGCCATGCGCTCGGGCGTGGCAGGTGACTGCCTTGCCCTTGAGGGGTCTCACCTGGGGATGCGACGTCCCCGAGGTCGGCCCCTGTCGCGTGTCCCCAGAATCTTCGAGAATGCTGCACCTGGACGGTCCGTGTCTCGGTTCAGCGTGTAAGAGCCGTGAAGACAGGAGGCGCACCTCTTCCCGGTGCTGGCCTTGCCGCCGACCGACACGTCCAGCTGGGAGCGTGCCAGGCCGCGCTGCCGGGCTCCACGCTCGCGCTGCCTGGCTCAGGGCTCAGCATTTCACAGAGCGGAAGGGGAAGTGTGAAAGTCTGAGCCTTGCCGGGGTCACGCTGGAGCCACTCACCGCAGACGGCCACCTGTCGCCTGCCGTGCTCCCTCCCCAGGCCTCTCTGTGCCGGGAAGGCACGCCTGATCTCATCCCCCACCCCTGCAGAGTGGGCCCAGCAGGGTCCCGTGGGTGGAGCGGGCAGGGGACCTCTGGAGGAGCAGGTGGGCCTGGGGCTGTGCCGGGGAGGGCAGGGCAGGGCAAGTCAAGACGGCAGGAGGCTCCGAGGCCGCGGGCCCCTCGGGGAGGAGCCCGGATCCGGCTGTGCTGTTGTGGGGAACAGGGGGCTTTAGGCCGGGGCCGCGGCGTTTGGACCAGCTTGGATAAGCTCGGCCCTCCGTCTCTGACACCTGGCCCTCGTGCCGTTTGAAAGCACCTGAAAAAGCCGGATGGACACTCAGGTCCTGTGCCGTCTGGGGGTTCTGGTCTTGGGGGGAGGGGGAATAGCGCCAGCATCTTGGGCCTGAGGGGGGCTGTTCTTGGGGGGAGGGGAGGCAGCCTGGGCATTTCTGCCCGGCTGACCCCCCCCCCACTGTCCCCCCGCATCCTTCCTGGCGGATGTTGGGGAACCAGGGCCGTCGGAGGCCGAGCACGGCAGCGCCGAGCAGCCGGAGCCCTGCTTGGGCCCTGAGGGCAGTGCTAGCCGACTGGCTGGGGGGGGGGGAGTTTGCTTCTGCTTCTCCTTGGCTCCCTTCTTCTTCCCTCTCTGTTGTGTGTGTTGCTGTGGCGAAACGACAAAGCCCAGTGGCCACGTCAGGGTGGTGGGGGTGATATCTGTGATACATTGTTTCGTCCACCTGCTGTGCGGCCTGCCCTGAGGCTCAGGTGCCAGAGAGGCCTCCTTACCCAGGCGACGACCTGAGACGCACAGGCCTGGGCCCTTCAGATGGGGAACCTTCCGTGAGCCAGAGTCCCGGGGCCTGTGGCCCTGGGCCCGCAGGTGGGGAGCGCCTCCCGGGCTGAAGGCGGCGTCACCCTGGTCTCCACCCCGTCTCCCTCCTGACCCGGCAGCAGCGGCAAGTAGTGAGCTTCTGTTTGTCTGGCACCTAGCTGTCGTGTGACCGTGGGCTGTTCACGGAGACAGAAAGAGCCAGAAGCTCAGGGTAGGCCCTGGTTCATTCATTCAGCCGAATTTCCCGGGTCCAGGCGCTCGCCTAACAGATGAGTAAGAGACAGTTTCGCCCGGCCAGGAAGGGTGTGTGTGGGGGTGTCTCGCTGGGGGAGGCTTGGGGAATCGGGAAGAAGTCAGAAGAGCAGGGACGTGCACGTCATCAGGATTTGGCGCGGGGGGGGGGGGGTGGTAGAGCCTTTTCCCCCTCGCGGTTTTGTTTTTGGCAAAAGGTACATAACGTAAGTTTTATCGTCTTAACTGTGTGCAGGGCGCCCCGCCCGGGGGCAGTAAGCAATTCATGCTGCACCCGTCCATCCCGACCTTCGTCTCCAGAACTTTCCATCCTCCCAGATCGACCCTCCATCCCATTAAACACTGACCTCCATCCTCCCTGCCAGCGTGTGCCCGCCGCTACGTCTTCCGTTTCTGTGACCTTGATCCCTTCTGGGGACCGCGTACGTGTAGAATCCTGCAGCGTTTGTCCCTCCGTGACCGGCACGTGTCACTGCCGGTGTCGCAGCAGACGGCACAATGCCAGGAGGCTGGGGGACGCCCCCCCGTGCGCTTGGGTCACATGGTGCCCGTTCACTCCTGGGTGGGTCCCCTCGGCCCTTGGGTCCCCTCCCGAGCCTGCCTGCAGCGAACTGACGGGTCTCCCGGTTCAGCGCCCGCTCTGCTTTCCTCCTGCCTCCAGCCCCGACGGCACCCCCTCCCTGCGCCCGGGCTCCGCGGCCTCTGCGAGCCCCGTGCCAGGCGGGCCGCGAGGGAAGCGCTGGTCGGGCGTCTCCGCCCTGGGTTCACACAAGATGCTTCTGAGCGGTTGCTCATTCGCAGTGGGCCGACCGCAGTGGAAACCCTTTCTAGAACCTGCTGCCGTCGGAGCCGCTTAGGGTGAACAGGGCCTCGAGGTCATGTGGCTGGCACACTTGGCTGCGGTGCCCCGGGGGGCCGTACCCAGGGAGGCCCGGCTTCCTGGGCCCCGTAGAGCTGTTTCCTCCTGGAAGAGCAGTGCCGGCGGCGGGGGCCCCAGCCCGCGGGGTCTCACCCTCGGCGGGCGGCCTCAGCTGTCCCGAGTCACAGCCCCGCCTCCCCGGCGCCCCTTCTCCACGTGACAGCCCTGCTCCGTTCGGGTTCCCACCCCGGGGACATTGCAGGCAGCTGCGTGGGCCCTGTCCCCGAGTCCCGGCTGCAGTGCTGTCCACGCCCCAGCCTCCCGCCAGCCCCCAGCCACCCTGGAGGCAAGCCCCCTCTCCGCTCCTCTCTGTGGACACCTGGGTGCTTCCACGCGTTCGAGAATGGATTATCGAGGGACCCCTGGGTGACCCAGTTAGTTGAGTGTCCCACTCTTGATTTTGGCTCAGGCCATGATCCGAGGGTCGTGAGATCGAGCTCCATGTTGGGCTCCGTGCTGAGTGTGGAGCCTGCTCGGGGTTCTCTGCCTCGCTCGCTCTCTGCACCCCTCTCCCCGCCTTGTACCCTCTCTCTAAAATTACAAAAACACCATTTTTTTCCTTAAAGAAAGGTTTATCGAATTCCACAAAAATATCCAACCAGACTGTAAAAAAAAAATAACTCACTGCGGGGAAACTCACACGAGTTACATTAGCGCTTGTTGAAGTGAACGAGCGGCTGGCGCTCAGCGGTTCGCGTGTTGTGCAACCACGGCCTCTTTCTGGTTCCCGGGCGTTCCCACCGTCCACAGGAGCAGCCGGGACCCGTGAGCCCCGGCACCCACCCCTGCGGCCTGACGCTTTCCAGGCCCCGCGTGTCCGTGCGGCCGTGCTGTGTGTGGCCTTTTGTGTCTGGCTTCTCTGGCCTCATGGGAAGTGCCCGGGGGTCCCCCACGGTGCAGCATGCGCCGGTGCTGCGTTCCTCGTCCGGGCGGGACGATGCTCTGCCGTGTACAGGCACCCACTGTCCGTTCAGCTGCTGGTGGGTTTCGGGGCTGTTCCCGCCTGTGGCTGCCAGGCACAGGGCTGCCCCGGACATACGGGTACAGGTGTCTGGTTTGGGGACGGACCTAGGAGGGGAGACATGGGGGTCCTGTGGCCGTTGCGTGTGGGACTTCCTAAGAAGCGGCAAGCTGTCTAAGCGGCCCCGCGGTTTCCCGTTTCCACCAGCCGTGTCTGGGGGGTGGGGTTCCAACATTTGTTGCCCCTGGCTGTGTGAAGGTGACGGTCCCCCATCCAGCCCTCCTAGCGGGGAGGTGCCGTCTCATGGGGACGGTTCCCTGAAGGTGCGTGACGCCGAGCATCTTTGCCCGGGCTTCCCGGCCTCGGCTGCACGTTCCCTGGGAGGCGTCCCTTCGGCCCTGCTCCCTCGTGTTTCTCATTGGGCCGTTGATCTTACCGTTGTCGACTTGTTGGACCTCCCTGTGGTGCACGCTGGGCCTGGTCGGTGCGTGACTCGGAAGAGGGTGGAGGGCGGTTCTGAACCGTGAGGATGGGGTAGGTCTCTCGCGGGGGTGACGGTCGCTGTCCTCTGCTTTGGGGAGCCCAGGGGACGGCATGGGCCTGGGGGCCCTGCCACCCGTCAGGGTGCTGGCGGTCTGCTGGTGGTGGTGAGCGCGGGCCCTGGCTTGCCCTCCTTCCAGTTCTGGTCAGCTTGGCTCAGCGCCTGCCCCAGGGTCAGCCCTCCCCGCAGTGCCAGGGCCGGGCGAGGCCCGGGAGCGAGCTTGAAGGCTGTGGTCCCGTCAGCCGTGTTGGGAAGGCTGAGCGGCTGTTCTCCGGGTGGCGTCGGGAAGGGGGAAGCTGCCTGGGGGTGGCTGTGCCACGGGCAGGGGGCCGGGAGGTCCGCTGAGAACACGTGAACCGCCATCCCGTGCGTCATCCCTCTGCTTGCCGGTGCGTGAGCCCGGGGGCCACGGCCAGCACGGCAGAGAGGGACGAGGTGGAGCACGAGGCCAGGGCGTGGGGGCCGGGGCTGCACGGATGGCACGGGCAGGCGTGGCGTGAGGGCGCCGGCATGTGGTCTCCAGCACAGGTGCTGGCGCGGGGCCGTGGCCGGGGCGCGCAGAACCGCTTGGGCCTTGTGGTGCGGGTGGGTGCCCGGGGGAGGGCTGAGGACGCGGCAGACGCCGGATATGGTGCGTCCACGGCAAGACGAGGCCGGGCCCCAGCACACCTGTCAGCCGACCTCGAAGGCCCTTGCTCTGTGGTCTGTCGCTGTTAACCCTTCCTGGACAGAGGAGCCCGTGTCAGCCCAGCGCTCACGCTGATTCCCGCAGGGGCACGTGGGGCGCGGGGTGGGCAGCCCGGGGACGGGCCAGCGTGGCGGCTGGGCCAGGCAGCCTTCTGGGAGCGTGAGCCGATCCGGTTTGAGACCTGGCTGCGAATGACAGCTGCACACAGGGTCCCGGTGCCACCAGACCCTGGGAGCTCGCAGGGATGGCGGCACCCCCGCCCCGCGGACGTGAACGCCGGCCCCCCAGGCAGGCGGCTCGCCCCAGCTCCCTGCTGACCCTCGGGGCTCCCAGTGCGGCTGCTGTCCTTCACGGAGGCCGGGTCCTCGTGGCCGAGCTCTGAGTGAGGCCTTCAGGGCCCGTTCATCCCCAGAGGCAGACGGCTGCCTCTCCCTGCCACCTCGTCCCCGGCGCTGAGCCTCCTGGGAACAGAGCCCGTCTGACCGCCAGGCCATTCCGCGGTTGCAGGAACCGTAAAGGCTCCCCAAGAGCTGCAGCCTTGACCGGCCTCAACCGGGTGCTGCCGGGTGTTGCCGGGTGTGTCCCCGGCCGGAACGGAGTGGGTCTGCGGTCATTGGCTTTGCCTCTGGGACTCAGACAGACAGTGACACGGAGGCTCGAGGACAGCCGAACCTGCAGGGACCGTCCAACCTCAGTCCGACGGCCGCCTCAGTGGCCACTTTGTCCCTCCCCACTCCGTCTGCTGGTTCTGGACGCGCGTGCTCTCTCTCGGAGGAGTGGCTTCAAAGCCAGTGGGACAGCCGGGCTCTGCACCTCCTCCCTGGCTTCCCAGGCCCCCTGCTCGCTCTCGTCCACACCTGGGGGTGGGCCGAGGCCTGGCCAGGAGCAGCATGCCCACGGCGGAGCCGGTGCCCGAGGCAGGCTCACCCGCATCCGTGCCTGCCCCCCAGGCCTCCTGCCCTCCCACACCCCTCGGTGGGGCCTCCTGCTTTGCCGAGAGATGCCGGCAGCTCTGGGGTTCACCCCAGTCTCCTGACCCTTTTCTGGCTCCTGCCAGTTGGTGTTGGGAACCTTGCAGGTCCTGGGCCTGGCTGCTTAGTCCCGAGGACATTCGGAGGACGGGGGATGCGTATGGACGGGAGCACGGTTCACCCTGAGAGCTGGGGGAGCCTGCAGCACTCGGGCGGGCTCCTGACAGACTCGTCGCCGCTGGGCTCGACCCTGGGCCAGGCGCGCCCGGTGCGGCATGGAGGGAGCCAGGAGCCTTTGCAGGAGGCGCGGGGGGGGGGGGGGGCTCCCAGCAAGCGTGGCCTCGGGTCCCTGGATCCTGGAGTGTGGAATACGGGGCCGGGCTGTGGGGGCTCAGCACTCCCAGACGCCCTCCCGGTTGGGACCAGGTGCTTTTCTGTGCAGGGAAACCTAGTTTCCCCGGACCAGCTGCCCACGCGGCCGGGGGCGGCCCTGACCGGTCCCTGCTCAGAGTCCCCGGGACCAGTCCGTGGGCGTCTTCAGACAGCACCTGCCTCGGAGCAGGGTCCTGGGGCGGGGCGCAGACCGTGGCCACCCTTGGGCGGCCGCGTTGTCAGGGCCCGGGCTCCGGCTCCCTCCGCGGCACCCAGGAAGACACACGTCCACTGTGTCCTGGGCGTGTCTGTGTCTGCGTGGACTGAG
This sequence comes from Paguma larvata, assembly GCA_030068075.1. Classification (NCBI taxonomy): domain Eukaryota; kingdom Metazoa; phylum Chordata; class Mammalia; order Carnivora; family Viverridae; genus Paguma; species Paguma larvata. The sequence goes on from JAINVK010000061.1 coordinate 486,535, forward strand.
CCGCTGTCCTTGTCCGCAGTGCCCGAGGTCCTGCAGCTCAGTGACACTCTGCGGGACGACATCCTGCCCGAGCTCGGGGTGCGGCTCGAAGATCATGAAGGTGGGTCCTCCCGGCCGCCCGCTTCTGGGGACCCGTCGTGAGGAGCTTCGGGTGTGGTGGGCAGGGAGGTGGAAGGAGGCTGGGGTCGGGGGTGGGGTCAGAGGACACCGGGATTTTATATGATGAGGGGTCCCGGCGTGGTACCCCCATGGCCCTGGGGGCTGGCCTTGTAGGTTTATGATTGTAGCCGTCGAGGACACCTCTGTGTGTGACTGGCCACCCCTGCTTGTGTCTGTCACTCGGGAGACAGCCTATAGGATTGCCCTTCGGTTTCGCTGGTGTCTTCTGACTTTGTGGGGGTTTGGGCTGCGTGGGAGATCGTTACATTTAAAATACTGAGGTGACCTGTCCCATTTTATGACCTCGGGGCTTTCTGTCGCAAGCGGCAAGGCCTCCCCACATTGCAGTTAACGTTGAAGCCGCGTGAGCAGCGAGGGGCGCGAGGGCCGCACGGGCGGGGTGGGGGCCGGGCGCCCCCTCACAGGCTTGGCTTTCCAGGGCTGCCGACCGTGGTCAAGCTGGGGGACAGAGAGACCTTGCTGAGGGAGAGAGAGGAGAAGAGACGGGTGAGTGGTGCCGACGGCTGCGTGCTCACGGGGACACGGCACCGGCGGCGTTCGCGTGCCTCCCCCTGCGACAGCTCCCGTGTTAAGGCCCGGCGTCCGGAAGTGTCAGGAGGAGACCTAACTGGATGTGACCGCAGGGCGATGCGGTGGCGGCAGAGGCTGGCTTCTGAGGAGGGCCCTCTTCTTAAAAATCTCCTCCCGGAGTTTCAGGGAGAAGAGGCCCCTTTCGTAAACCGCAGCTGACGGGCTGGGCTGCCCCTCGCTCTGTGGAAGTGCTGTCCCTTTGTCCCTGAGGTGGGACCTGCCAGTCACCCCTGCATCTGCCCGGGAAGCGTGGGGCAGGGTTCACGAGGCCAGGGGTCGAGGGAGGGTGGAGCCAGGGCGGGCACGCGACGGTCAGGGTTGAAGCCGGCCGTGGAGCCGGGGCCTCTCCGCTCCGCTCCGCCCGCGACCGCTCCGTCCGGCCGCCCGGCCTCGTGCCCTGTCCCCCCGCCGCGGGCCGGGCCAGAGAGCAAACACGTCAGCCTTTCGCTCTGCTCCGCTGGCGGCTCTGCCCGTGCCGGTGCTCGTGGGGCACGGAGAGTCGGGGGCTCTGCTGAGGGCGCGGCAGGGGAGCGGCCCTGCCCACCACGGGCCCCGCCCGCTGGCTCTCGTGCTGGCCGAGGTCCAAGGTGCGCCTTCCCATAGCTGCACCGGCCCTCCCCTGACCTCGCCCCGTCCCACGATTGCCTGCCCGGGCCCCCCCACCTCCTCTCTGGCCCCACCCCTGCCTTCACCCAGCTGCCCGCCTGAGAGCTTTGCTGACTGGGAAGCCCCAGAACCCAGAATTCCAAGCTGGTACCGTGACTCAGCTTCCAAAACCAGTCCTTCCTTCCTTCCCGTCGGTGGGGGCCCAGCTGGGGCCCTGCGCTGCCGTCACGGGCGCCACCCGACACCCAGGCCCAGGGATCCCCTCTCCGCCCCTGCCCCCAGGCCGCCCCCCTCAGCCCTGCCCTGACACAGGCTACGGGTGGGGGGCGGGCTCCTGCAGGTCCCCTTTACCCGTGCGGGCGACCCAGGCTCCTGCCCCGGCCCCGCGTCCCGGCACCTGCTGCCCCCCGCCCTCTCCCCACCCTCTCTGGGCCCTGCCGCCCCTGCTCACCCGCCTGACAGAGCCCCCCAGCCAGGCCCACTGCTCTGCTCCTGCGTCAGCACGGCCGCCCCCAGACCCCGTCTCGTGCGCTGGGCCTCTGCCCCGCACGTCCAGAGCGGCCCCTGAGAATCTCCGCAGAGGACGAATGAGGGTCCCCACTCCCTCCGCGGGGCGGGCCGGGGTTAGAGTCCAGGCGGTGGGGGGCAGCGGGCGCCTGCCTTATTCCACCTCCCACCCCCAGAGGCCCTGGGGCAGCCCTGGCTCACGGGGCCCCCGCTCCCCCCTAGGCTGAAGAAGAGAAGAGGAAGAAGAAGGAAGAGGCCGCCAGGAAGAAGCAGGAACAAGAGGTGCCAGTGCAGTCCGTGCGGGGCCCGAGCTCTCCGGGGCGGAAGGGCACACTCCGACCCCGCGCCCGCCCTCTGTGCCTCCCCGGGCGCAGCCGGCCCCTCTGCGCCCCCGCCCTCCCAGCTTCGCGCCGCGGTGATGGTTTGGAAGGACCTTCTGGACATTCCTGTAGAAAAACCTTGAAGCCTGGTGTTGGGTCGCCCCCCTTTGACTCGCCCTCCCCGCCTTCTGTCGCTCTCTGAACCCGGGGCCGGGTGGGAGGGACGCGAGGCCACGCCCTTCCCGCGTGGGCTTGGCCGCGGTGACCGAGGGTCTGTGTTGCAGGCGGCGAAACTGGCCAAGATGAAGATAGCGCCCAGCAAGATGTTCCTGTCGGAGACCGACAGGTACTCCAGGTTCGATGAGAACGTAAGCGGCTCTTTTCTTGCCAAAACCGCGTTAGGCCTCTAACGGGGGGGGGGGGGACTCCAACCTCGGGCAAGCGGCTGCTCTGTTTGGGGTGCAGTTTGGGGGAGCTGCTGCTCAGGGTGAGCCCCCTCCATGGCGGCGGCTGCACCAAGTCGTGGCCTGGCTGAACCGAGACCAGGTGTCCCTCCCAGCTGGCCGGGCGCGCAGCTCAGGAGACGAGGGTGCGGTCCCCAGGGCTCCTCCTCCCGCCCGGCTCGCCCACTCTGCCACTAGACCCTCGGGCCGGTCCCGTCAGGACTGAGCCACGTGGGCCCTCGAGGGAACAGCGGCCCTCACCCCGGGACTGGCTGCCGGGTTGGTGTGCCGTGGCGGGCACTTGCCCGCGAGCCCGGGGAGGGGAGTCCAGTGCGTGCCGGTGACTCCCCCGTGCTGTCCGTCCTCAGGGTCTGCCCACACATGACACGGAAGGCAAAGAGCTGAGCAAGGGGCAGGCCAAGAAGCTGAGGAAGCTCTTCGAAGCCCAGGAGAAGCTCCACAGGGAGTACCTGCAGATGGTTCAGAACGGGAACTTCGAGTGAGCCCGCAGGGCCGGCCGGCGAAGCCATCGCGGCCCCACGGCTTTCTGTCTGCACCCTAGCGACACTGCCCACGCCTGATCATGTTTACAGCGGCCCTCGGGTCCCCAGTTGGGAATTCTGTTCGCAGAGGCCCCCGCCGTCCTCGGCTCTGAGACTCCGTAATAAATGTTTCCAGACAGCGGGGCCGGCGTCCTCTGTGCCGTCGCCTGTCGCCCGCAGGCCCGGCCCCGGTGCGGAAGCGGCTCCGGCTGCTTGCTCAGCAGGCACCACTTGGCTGCTCCGCTCGGCCGCGAGATCTCTCCCCCCGCAGATCGCTATCGGCTGGCCTCTGTGCGGGCGCATTGGAAGGTATTTAAGCGGGAGAAAGGCAGGCTCAGACTGGCGAGCCCGCTGACGCCCCACACAAAGGCCGCTCGGTCGGCCCCTCTGGTTCTGCTGAGTAAACACACTGCCGCGTCTCCCACTGCAGCGACCGCAGCTCCGCTCTCGGGGCAGCCGAGGGCTGGCTCAGCAGGGCGGGCCCGGGCCCCTGCTGCCCCTGGTCCCCACCCCCGCCTGCCACCCCGGGGCTGGCCGTGGAGATAAGGGAGTGAGGGGGAGGGCAGCCGTTTGTCACCAGGTCCCAGCCGGGAAGCGGGACCGAGCCTCCCCGCCGGAACCCTGATGAGGATGCTGTGGGCAGAGCCAGCTCGGCTGCACACCCGCCAGGGCTGGGCACCCGCTCTGCCGGGCGGTCGGGTCGGGAAACGCCGTCTCACACGGCACTGATGGCGGCGCCAGGCATCGGGGCCCCCGTGGGGGGTTTGGCAACGTTGGCTTGTGGGCACCTTCAGCCCTTGCCCCGGCCTCGCTGCAGGAAACCCGAGAGACAGGCCTGTGTGCGTGCGGACGCCTGTGTGCTGCTCGCTGCAGCGTCCTCCACGGGGCCGACCGGGCCCCGGGCCCCTGCTGTGTCTCGGGGCACGGCAGTCACGGGGAGCACGGTGCTTCCGCGAGTCCGAGAGCCGCTCTGTCTGGAGATACCGGGCCCTCTGACCTTGTGTGCACCTTACATACAAGCAAAATTAATTCAGGAAGAAAAGGCCCCAAAACAAAGGTGGAACAAACTCGTTCCAGTTGTCTCCTGCCGCCAAACTGGCCCCAGAACTTGGTGGCGGAAAACAGCGGTCACCTCGTCACCATCTCTGGTGCTTCTGGGTTGACTGGGCTCAGCCAGGCAGTTCTCGGCCGGGGTCTCCTCACCGGGCGGCGTCAGCCAGGCAGCCACGGCCGCGACGGTGCGTGTCCTGAGAGAGAAGCCTGTGGCTTTTTGGATCTAACCGCAGAGGTCACACGGCGTGACTGCCGTCTTCCTCGAATGCGGGCCGTCCCCGAGGACCGCCACGCTCAAGGGCAGAGGGTGACACCTGCCCATGATGCAGTGGCAAGCCCCGGGACAGGGCGGGGGACTGGCCCGCAGTCACGGCGACTTGGGTCGGCGCGGCAACCGGCTGCCTTGCCGTGCTCTGCGGTGGGCACAGTCACGACCAAGTGCAGCGAAGTCCAGCTCCGCTCGGCTCTCGTCCTTCACGCGAACCGCAGCGGCGTTGCTGTTTTTAAGCGTATTGTGGGACAAAGCAAATACTCTTATTATCTCAGCAACCCAGACTCTAACGTCAGAGAAGAAACACGTGTGAACGCAAAAAGGTTCAGGGAAATCGCTCTCCTGCTAAATATGGGTTAGAAAAACAACATGAACTAACATTTGACTTTTAAACAGTGGGGATTTCCTGGCTGTGTAGACAGGGGGACAAACCTGGCTTCTGGGAGTCTCGCTGAGCCGGATTCGAGGCTCCGAATGCCACCCGGTCCTGGGAGAAGTGGCCCGTTCCAGGTCTAGGAGACCCTGAGCTATCTGTCCCCAAAGGGAAGCTTTCAGAGACCAACGGGGTCATGGCAGAAGGATACAGGGGACCAGCTAGTGACACATGACAGCCGGGTCTGTTTTGAGGGCTATGCCGAGCGGAAAAGCCCACAAAAGGGGGATCTAACCTCAAAGGTCACATGGCGTGACTGCCACCTTGACGTGCCAGAACCGTAGGGACAGTTTGGGGCCGCAGGGGAATCCCCCCGGTTCCTCCCAGCCAGGGCCCAAGAGGGGCCTGTGCAGAGCAGCTGCCGACGGGCGTGTCCGAGCTCAGAGCTGGGCAGAGGCAGAGTTAAGATGCGGGAAGACGCTGGGAAGCCCCGGGACAGCAGGGGCCTTGGGGACCTGTCCCTAGGGGTTCTGGCCCAGCCCTTCTCAGTCTTGGTTGCACTTAGCATCATCTGGGGCCTTTGAAAGAAACAGATGCCCACCCACCTGCCCCCATCCTGGGTTCGCTGGAGGGCGGTGGGGACGCTGGAAGGATGGTGAGCAGCAGCAGAGTGGCATGGGCAGAGCTTGCCAGCGTGCTGGTGGACAGCGTGGAGGGTGGGAGTGGCCGGGCGCCCTGGGGACCCCCCCCCCCCCCGCAGGAGGACTGGCCGTGACCTCAAGCCAGGGGCACGAAGGGGTCTTAGCTGGTGGAGGGGAGGGATCCTCCGGCCCAGAGGAGATCCGCTTGCGGGTGCGTCTGCCACCCGGGGTAGAATCAGAAAGGACTGTGTCCACCGAGGAACCAGGAGACCTCGGAACGGGATCTGGGTCGGCAAAACTCGAGTGTGCCCCCCTTCACCCAGCCTTGGTCCCCGAGCCTAATGAGGCCCACGAGGCCTTTTCCAGCTCCGGGACCTTTTGGGAATGTTCCTGCCCCCCTGGAACGGCCGCCTGCTTTCTGTTTTGACACCCCCGGCTAGACCCAGGGGCCAAAATCACGAGACCTCGGCACAAACCTCGCAAGATCTTGGGCGCCGTGAGGTGGGCACTCGGCAAGAGCCGAAACTCTCGAGTGGCACCCACGTTCCTGGAGGCGGAGGCGCCCCGGTACGGCCTTTCCCGGCTTCAGGACGTTTGGGAACACATGCCCCCCCCCTCTCCCCCCCGTCCCTTGGAGCGGCCGCCTGGCTTCTGTTTTCACACACCGGGCATTGCCCGCAGGTGAATCTTGCCAGATGTCCACCAAATCGCCTGAGATGTTGGGTGCCAACTGGCAGGCCCGTGGCAAGAGCAGGGACGGAGGAGGCAAGCGGGCTGCTCAGAATGAAAGTGTCTCAAGGGCAGTGGTGGGGCCTCGTCCTGCCTTCCGGGAATGGGTGGGAAATGGAACCCGCATTCAGTCGGGGCTCTCAGGAAGCCTCTTGGATCCCCAAAGCCTGTGGTCCAGGGCGGGGCGGTGCCTTCGGACACAAGACTCCACATGCCGGGAGCCCTTTAAAGCAGAGGTGGTGAGACAGGGAGTGCACTGCCCCGGGGCGGCTGGGGGGACCGGGTGTCTCGGTCCAGGTCCCTGGGGACCAGAAGGGTGAGGGCGGATCCCTGAGCGGAGGTGGGCAGCGGCAGGCCCCCCTCCAGCAGTGAGCTGGGCCTCGGCCCCTCAGCCCTGACACAGAGGCGGCTCCAGAAACCCAAGGGCCTGGAGCAGTTGCCCCGCTGGGAAGAGAGGGAGACCACCCTGCAGGGGCTGCTTCCGGCTAGCTGGACAGCTGGCACGGGAAGTGCTGGGGTTCCCAGGAGGGAGGTCCTGGGTCGAGGAGTATCCCCGCCTCCCCCACGCCCCACACCACCGCCTCAAGGTTCATGTCCACCCAGAACTCCTCAAACGGAGCGCATCTGGAGAAAGAGCCTTGGCAGGTGTAATTAATTAGATTCAAATGAGGGGACCCTGGGGTTGGGGGGCCCTAAGTGTACCACGGCTGGTGTCTTTATGAGAGCAGAGGCCCAGACACGGACGGCCACGTGATGACCGGCAGAGACAGGAGCGACCTGGCCACAAGTCCAGGGCCACCTGGAGCCCCAGAGGCCGGAAGCGGCAGGGAGGACCCTCCCCTAAGGCCTCTGGAGGGAGCACGGCCCCGCCCACACCTGGATTTCAGACTTCTACCGTCCAGACCTGGGAGAGAAGGCGTGGCCGTGTGTCAGCCACCCGGTTCAGGGAACTTCGTAGTGGCAGCCCCAGGAAGCCACCAGACGCATCCGTTCCTGTACCTCTGTTCTCTTTAACAGAAAAATACAGTTACTGTGACAATGCTTCATGTAAGGAAGTCCATTCAGGGCATAACGGGGCACAAAATGTAGTCACGGAGCAGGCAGGCGGAGAATGTCGTCTCATTTCACAAGAGACATGCAGGACGTTCTGCATGTTCCAGAGCCGCTCCTCATGAGGTAAAGTGTATGGGACTCTGACTCCTGGTGCCCGAGATCTGAGAACAGGTCAGAGCCAGGCAGAGCGCGTGGGATGGCAACGTCGTCTGGTGTCACTCTGAGCCTGGAGCCCTTCCCGTCACTCTCCCTGGCAGGTGACAGACACAGTGCATCCTGCCCCCCACATCACCCAGCCCCCAAATCCCTGCCGTGCAAATGTGTGCGCCTGCCCAGGGCTCACCTCCCATGGGGATCTCACGTGACATCTTTAGGGACAAGAGCCACCCTAAGCTACGTGTAGGTCCTGGAGTGCACTGTGTAGACAGGGCCTTCCCTGCTGGCCCACTCTTCCCGGCTCCTGGGTATCGGTTGGGGCACTGTTTCCCCCTGGAAGCCTGCTCGACACTTCCTTCTAACGGTGGGACGGGGGGGGGGGGGGGGGAGGAGGTGTGCGTGTAATCGGGTGCACGTGCATCGGAGCGGCTGGAAACGGGTACCGTGATGGAAATAAAGGAGGGGGAGGTGACAGCAGCCAGGAGGGTGTTCAAGGCCAGCCTCTCAGAGGAGGTGACTGTCCAGCTGGACTCGATGACGGGCAGGAGCTGACAAGGAAAATGTGAACAGAGAGGATTTTGGTATCATTCACAACCCCCAAAAAGCAGCCTAAAGGACAGGCCAGTGGGTGTGGACAACTGCAGGTGTGGACAGATGGACTCGACCGTCCCCCACCTGGTCTGCTTTCTCCAAGCAGTATCCGGGCCACCAGTGGGCCCAGGAGCCAGCTCTTCTGGCCCCTCAAAGGGTGGCTCAGCATACAGGCTCCACGGTGGCCGCCCCTGGTCAGTTGGAGCCCCAGAGCCTGTGCAGGACCAGATGTCATCTGGAGCGTGGTGCAGGCTAAGCCACTCAGAGGACAAACTTCTTAGGAGAGCCTCAGGTAACAAGCCCAGGGGCCAGCTCTAAGATGCCCCCCCTTGTTCTCAGGCTTGGTCCCCTCCCCTGGCCAGGGTGAGTGGTGTCAAAAGAACAGCTGACACCTGCATTGAGCTGTTTCCCTGCGTTGTTCCAACTCCCCGCTAGCTTTATGAAGCTGGTACTCCAAGTGCCCGTGATTGACAGATGGGGAAACTGGGGCACGGGGTCTCTGACAGCTAGAATTGGGAAGATCAGGGATTTGGCGCAGGGGTCTGACCCAGGAACGCCCACCCACCCTTGTACTCCTGCTGTCCACTGCACAGCCCAGTGGCCAGTACGACTGGCAGGACGCACCTTCTCGTGTGCTGCCTGCCGAACGGCAGCCCCCAAGAGGATCAACCCCTAACCCCTCGTACCTGTGCACTTGACATTTGGAAATAGGGTCTTTGCAGATGTTAAAATGAGGCTTTTAGGGTAGCCCTAATGGAGTGACTGCAGAGGACACACAGGGACACAGGAGGGCCCGGGTGAAGGTGCAAAGATTGGGGGGGGGGGGTTGTGGCTGCAACCCAAGATGACCTGCAGCTCCAAAAGCTGGAAGAGGCAAGGAAGGACCCTCCCCTGCCTGCCCATCGGCACTGCTGAACCAACAACCATTTCTGAAAAAACGGACAAAATAACCGCGACCCCCAACTGCAGGTGTAGCCCCTTAATGAAGAGTCTCTGGAGCCCTGGCCTGGGGCACACGGCTCTCCAGACGCACTGTCCTCTTACTCGTTGTTAGGTCAGTGCTGTTCTACAAACTGCCACGTGGAGACCCCGTTGTTGGGACCCCAGCCCGACAGCAGGGCCGGCTCCCCTGGGCCTCCTGGGACGGGGGTGTGGGGTGTGGGGGGGCAGTGCCCGGCTGTCAGCCACCGTGCGCGCGGACGCAGGGCCTTGAGAAACAGGGAACCCCAAGTGCGAATCCCCGAGGCAGGGCGAGCCCTGGGACTTGAGGAGGGGACGGGAATGGACGACGGGGTCGCCGGGGGTCTGCGGGGTCCGCGCGCGCGTTGTTGGAGATGGCACTGAACTGGAGGGATATGGCGGCTTCGGACGGGACTGGCCGGGGACTGGCGGCCGGCGGCCGGCAACGGGCCGCGGCAGGTGCCCTCCACGCGTCCTCCGCGCGCCCCAGCCCCTTAAACAGGCGGAAGGAAGGCGGACGCGCGCCGCCGCAGACGACACACACTTCATTTGCATACGGCTGGCGGGTCTGAGAGCGACGCAGCGCGCCGCCCCGCCCCGCGGCCTCTGATTGGTAGTCGCCGGCGGCCCCGGAGCGTCGTTGACTTGCGCCGAGACCGCCCAACCACAGCCCGCCTTGCTTGAGGAGGGCGGGGCCAGAAGCCTCGGCCAATGGGAGGCGGTGTTGTTGGCGGCCACGGCGGCGCAGCCCCTGGAGCGAGCGAGGCCACCGCCGCCGCCACTGCCGCAGCAGCAGGAGGCGTGAGAGGCAGACGCGAGGCGCTCGGCTGGGTAACGGCGCGCTGGGACTGCCGGCGGGTGGCCGGGGCCAGGACCGCTGGGGGTAGGGGCGGCAGGGCGGGGTCCGGGGCCGCCGGGTGGACAGGCCGCGGCGGCAGGGGCGGGGCGGCGGCCGGGACGGCGGGAAGGCCGGGGCGGGCGGCGGCGGCGGGGAGCGGGCGGCGGGGAGGGCGGGGAGGCCGAGCGGGCGGCGGCGGGGAGCGGGCGGACGCGGGTGACCCGCCCCGGCGCGGCCCTGAAGGTCAGGAGGCGCTTTGTTCCCGCGCGGCCCGCGCGGTGACCCCGAGGGGAGCGGCGGGCGCGCGTCCGCGGGGCCCCTTTGTTTTCGGGGCGCGGGCCGCCCGGCGGGGTGGTGTCTGCTGCGGGGCCGGGAGCGCCTGCGGCTGCGGGAAGTCGCCCTTCGGCACGGGGACAGGGACGGGACACCTCCCCAGTGGACGGCAAAGTTCCGAGCCTCTCTTCCAGCGTCTGTGCGTTTTTACCCGGCTCCCCGGGGCTCCCTTTTCCGAACGCGCTCGGTCCGTGCCAGCGCAGGACTGTGTGGTCGCGGTAAGACGCCGGCGCCCGCGGGTCCCCCCGGTCCGCAGGTCCAGCGTCCGCGCCAGAGGGCAGCGCGAGGTCGCGGGCCATCTGCGGGGCGGGGGTCCTCGCCGGCCCGCTCCGCTGTGCCCGGCAGCCCCTGCTTAGGCTCGCTGCGGCTGTGCGCGGTGCAGCATGTGCGGGCGGGCGGATGTGAAAGTTAGAAAGTCGTTTGTGAGTCGCCGGCTTCCCGCACAACTGCCGGTAGCTCTAGGTGACTACTAATGGCTGTTGCCACACAGCGGGGCCGCGTCTGACCTCGTTGCACGTGTTAACTCATTTCATAATAATCCGCTTGGTTGGGAGGTGCCGCTGCGCGCCCGGGTTGCTGCTAGGGACACTCCGGGCCCTGGGAGGTCAGAGGCAGTGGCTCCAACGAGGTGACAGCCTGGCTTGACGCTGGTTCCCGCCTCTGGAGGCGGTGGAGAAGTTTAAGGAGGAATCGGGTTTTCGTGATTGCGCGAGCCCCGCCGCAGTCCGGTCGGTGCGGGTTTGGGCCGGTTGACGGTTTCCAGCGAGCTCTCCGGGGTCCTGACGGTGGCCTCCTCTGCCCCTGCTGGGGTCTGCACGCGATTTCGGGCGCCGTTCGCTGGGCTAGTGCTGTGACCACTGCGGACGCGAGGGAGGCGGCCGGGGGGCAGGTAGCCGCTCCAGGGGCATCTGTCCCGGATGCGCTGGGCCGTTCTCTCGTGGTGCTTCGCCTGCTGCGGTGCAGTCGCGGGGGGAAGAAGCCCCAGAACGTCAATTTTCTCAATTTACCAGTTGCTTTTTTTACTCGTTTGGGGATAAGGAATTTTTTTCCTTTCCTCTTGAGGTAAAGTGTTGTATTTCTTCCGAGATTGCAAAGGGTCTATTGAAGGGGAGACCTTTTTGGTCAGTAGAGATACTGTTGCAGAAGTTACTTTGTTACAAGGTTATGGTGACAGAGGGGACTCGTTTTATGGATAAAGTAGGTGTGGGGATTGTGACCTTCCCAGATTTTCTTAGGGACATTCAGGCCTAGGATCGAGGATTTTAAGGCCTCTTCTCCGGGCTTGATGAAGATAATTGTTCTGAAGATGGTTCTTTATGTAAAATGGTAGTTCCGTCTACAGCATGGTGCTGTCTTAAATACCTGTTATTACACGTGTTATTTGCAGTCTTTTTCCTGGTTTACCGGTGATACTGATTCAGGATGGTGGCGGTCGTCTGCGTCTCTGTATCAGAAAGTAACATCTAAACACATCTGTGAACGTGGCATTGTTTTTCAAAAGGAACCTAGGATGGTGGTTGGAGAGATGGAATTCTTCGTAATAGCTACTTTAGTCATTTTTGTTTGGATGATGTCGGTAGGCTGAATTGTGGAAAGATTACTTATGCTTTAGGGACATTGTCTTCTAAATACATAAGGGCGTTTTTTAGTTTTGTGAACTGGCCGTTTAGATTAGCAGACTTTCTGTGGTATTTAGAGTTCGGAGGTTTTTATCTGCAGGAGGTGGCTCGTAGTTTTATGGAGACGAAGTACTGGAGTTGGGGCGTGTTCGTCAATGCATCGCAGCCTGTGAACTTGCACTGGAGCCTTTAATTACAGTGTTTCAGTCAGCCTGGCAGAGTTTGAGCAGCCTCTTGGCGCCCAGAGCCTCTTGGTTGCCCGCGTGCAGTTCTGACCGCCAGTGGACGGATCGAGACCTTCAGCCTCTTTCCACTTTTGAACGGTCGGCAGTCTTCTAGTATCAGGGGGAGGTGACCTCAAATATAAGTGTGTAAGTGGCTCAATAGAGTTCAGAATTACTTCCCAAATTTTTTTTTTTCTTTCTGTTCATCGTTGACAGTTTTTAAATGTTTTAAAACTGTTTTCTGGGGCACCCGGGTGGCTCAGTTGGTTTAAGCATTTGACTCTTGATTTTGGCTCAGGTCAAGATCTCATGATTTGTGAGATCAAGCCCCACGCTGGGCTCCAGGTTCCTTGCCGGTCATGGAGCCTGCTTAAGATTCGCTCTCTCTTTCTCTCTCTCTCTCTGTCTCCCCCTCACCCCTCTCTTTCTCTCCCTCTCTTTTAAAAAAAAAATAACAAAACAAACCCCCCAAATTTTCATAAGCTAATATTGTACTGCCAAAAATTTTGTCCGACAACCTAAATGTTTTTGGTGTGTTTTGGAACAATAGTGTAGTGTCTGTGGGCAGGAGGGTGATTTAAATTCCCGAAGGCCGAGGAGCTGTCAGCTGTGCGAAGCGGACGAACACCCGGACTGCCCTGAACCAGTGCTCGCGACGGCCCGATCCGCACCCCGAGGCAGCTGGGAGGAGCCTGTGGGGAGTGTGGCCTGCAAGTGCCGTCTGACGGGTGCTCACGTTAGTGGGGAAGGAGTTTGGGCATCCGTGGCCAGAGGCTGGCGGTCACCGAGCTTGGCTCTTCCGCCGCCGGAGGTGTGCGAGGTGCCGGGTGCAGAAGCCCCGCAGGAAGTCCTCGCCACGTGACCTTCGCTTACACTGAGCGCAGGCGCGGAGGCCCTGGTCGAGGGTGGTGGAGAGTTTCGTGTGCAGCTGCTAGGAGACCTTCAAGTAGATCGTGATGATGCGGGTCGTTTCCATTGGACAGCCATCCGGTTCCTCGCTGCCCTCTTCCCAGAGGCGGGGCTGCGTTACTTTCCATTGAACTTTAGTAACGGGAGAGGTATTGGTGTAGCGAGATGACTTGCACGAGAGGTCAGTGTGTGATCTGTACCTTTTGGTCTTGACCACTCATCTGGAGCCTTAAATTTCCTCTTCCTGGTATTCCCTGTCAGCTGCTGGGACGAAATGTGCTTCCGTTCTGGGTTCATTATGACTTTTTTTTTAATGTAGTGTGCATTTTAACATTATCCAAAAGACGTGTTGTTCAAACAAGCTGAGATGGTTTCAGTTAAACAGTCACGCGGTAGAGAGATCGGCTGTACAGCCGGACATCTGCGTACAAAGGTTGTAAGAATGAAACTGTAAATATCGCGCTGTCAAACATTGTGTATCGAGGCGCCCAGGTCGTGATCACACAGTTCGTGAGTTCAAGCCCCGCACCAGGCTGTCTGCTGTCAGCACAGAGCCTGCTTCAGATCTCTGTCCGCCTCTCGCTGCCCCTGCCCTGCTCGCTCGCTCGCTCTCTTTCAAAACTAAACATTAAAAAAATATATCACGTGTGTAGGAAAATAGCTTTCAGTGCCTCGTATCCATCCATTCATTCGTGAGCCTCTTCTGTGTGCTGAACACTGTCCTGGGTACCGGGGTCTCGCACTGAGCAAAACAGAGCGGCCTTGCCTTCATGTTTCTGAAGTGGGAGATGCATAAACAAGTAGGTGCTTTGGAGAAGAAAAATAGAAAAGGAGTAGGGACTTGGGTCTCTGTGGTTTCTAAGTGGGGCGGGAAGGGAAGGCCTGACAAAGTGACAAGACTTTTATATTCTGGATTAAGGAAAACTTTGAGAGGTTTCCCTCCAGTAGTCCTCTACTAATGATTTGCAGAGAAAAGAGAGTGAAGAGGAAATCGGAGCTATAGTAACGAAGAACCACATTACCCTGAGTAAAAATAGAGTGTTTGGTTAAGGAAAGGAAATGTTTCTTACTTTCTTCCGGAAAAGTGAGGGTTTGGTTTCTAGCAAGTTTTTGAAGACATGGTCCACTGTTGTCTGCTGGCAGTTAGATCTCCCAAGCAGACATAACTTCCTGTGTCTGCAGACGCTCCTTCGAGTCCCAGATGCCGCGCTGTGTGCCGGTAGCGCCGCGGTGGTGAGTGAAGCAGAGACGGCTTGGCCAACACCGTTACCTTCTAATGGCAAGGAATGCAGTGGCAGGCTAGATAAAAAACTCAGGGCAATGTGCGTGAGGCCTGGACGAGGCCGGGGCTTCATCTGTTGGCCAGGGATTGTGGGCAGAGGCTGGGGTTTCTTGCAGGCGGACGCTGCTTGCTTCTCAGACTAGATGGTTCCATTTTCCTTTCTGCTGTAGGCTAAGCCAGAACATGCTCTGAATACTCCTGGAGGACCTGGACTTGGGCCTCGGGCTGGCCAGACTCCACCCCAGGCTGATCGCGGAGGATCACCGTCCCTTAGACTTACGGGAACCGCGTGATTAGGAAGCATTATAGGCTAGAATGAAATTCTAAAGTCTTACAGAAGCATCGGTCACATTTAACTTAATTTTAGTTGTTCAGTTATTTCATGGGAAGACCCTGAGGACCTTTGGCTTGATCTCAGATAGATAGTGTATAGAACTTGTGGTATGGGAAGGGTGACCGTATTCCCCAGCTTACTCCTTTGTCTCTCAAAAGTGGCCCGGTTTGAAATTATGTGAGTGCGCTTAGCTGACTAAGTGTTTGAAAAGTTAGGAACTTGGGGCACCTGGGTGGCTCAGTCAGTTAAGTGTCCCAACACTTGGCATCAGTTCAGGTTGTGATCTCTCAGTTCTCGGGATGGAGCCTCGTGGGCGCTGTGCCGACACCCCAGAGCCTGATTGGATTTCTGTCTCTCCCTCTCTCTGTTCCACCCCTGCTTGCACTCTCTTTCTCAAAATAGGTGATACAGATAAACATTTTAAAAAAATTCACTTTCCTTCAACTCTGAGTTCTCATTCTAATGAGAAAGAATAATTGAGGGGGGCAGAATGGGACATCACCACTAAGAAAAAATTTTTTAAAATAGGAATTTAGTTATAGTGGATAATTCGCCACAAGAACTAAGAATTTTTTCCCTGTGAAAACAATTTTTTTGTTTAGGGTTAAAAATCCATAAATAGGATTATCAGGTATCTTACATAAATAAAAGCAAAACATTCATTTGTATAGCCATAGAAACTTGCATGCCTATCCAATTTTAGAATCTTAGACTCAGTTAAAGTTTTAGCCCTAGAAGGGATCTGAAATGCTGTATTCTTTTGAAATTTTAGAATATTCTTTTGCCTGGGGACCCTTTCATGTTTTAATATGATTGCCTTCTAGACATAGGAGAACCTTCAGATGAGGTCGAAGGTTCTCCGCAGGAGGCTTGAGACTGTAATCTTGACGTTAGACTAAGCGTCCCAACATTTAAAACCAATGGAAATTTCTCAAACCTGCAGAGTTGGTAGTTCCTTGTGACTTTGTATCTTTTTTTATATAAGCATTTTTTAAAATTTATTTTTGAGAGAGAGACAGAGCACAAGTGGGGGAGGGGCAGAGAGAGAGGGAGACGGAATCCGAAGCAGGCTCCAGGCTCTGAGCTGTCAGCACAGAGCCCGACGCGGGGCTGGAATCCATGAACCGCGAGATCATGACCTGAGCTGAAGTTGGACGCTTAACCGCCCGAGCCACCCAGGCGCCCCGTGACTTTGTATTTTAACTAGTTGGGATTGCTGAACAGAGTGAATCACTTTGAATCGTCCCGTTTCTAGCCGGTGACAACTGACAAACTCTAGCTCGCTTACACCACCAGCCCTAGATCATGTTTCCTTATGTGAGGGGAAGGATGTCGGGAAGGACGTGATTTGTTGGTCTCCTGTCAAGCACGTTGCAGTCGTAGACGCTGAGGGAGACCTGACTGGGTCGCACACTGGGCGCTGCACGTGCACGTAATTCCGTCCTCTCGCCAGCCTTTCCGTCAGCGCTGTCTAGGTTATGGGCGTCGAAACCCAACTTGCACAGCTAGGAGACGGTAAGGATGGAGTTCAGAACCAGATCGCTGTGTGTCTGCATTGTTCTAGATGTTGAGTTCTGGCCTTACTGTTGAGTCCTCCAAAATCGTTTCTTTCCCATTGTTGAAACTTACCGTTTTGTTCTTCTGTCCTTGATTTAGCACTTCATGTGTGTGTGCACGCACGGGCAAGTGTTGTGTCAGGCTGAACATAGGTGCTTTGTCATCATGACACCAAAAAGTATTAAATAGCGCACGGCTTCACATAGGTGAAAATAAAGCGGATCGTTGCATCTCGGAATCTGTGGATTTGACGTGGCGTCGTTCTGTAGGAAAGGTGAAGCTCCTGGGCCTGCGTCCTACAGCAGGACGTATAGTCCCTCAATGGCTACGTCTCTGCTAGACGCCGACTCGGGCCCAAGGACCATGTAGTGAGAGCGTGGGAGGAGTGTTTTACTTTTTCGTTTCTAGACGTGTCGTGTGGTGGGAACGTGGCCGCACTGCCCGATTCTGACTCGGACTCTGAGCTGCTGATGTCCTCTCCCGGCGGCAGCAGCAGCAGCAGCAGCAGCAGCAATCTCGAGTCAAGCAGGCAGAAGTGGCAGCAGGAAGTGAAGTGGTCAGTGGTGGTAGGGAAGTTCAGCAGGGTCTAAATTTCGGATGTGCACAGATGTTAATCTGAAGTGGAACCGATGGGGTGCCTGGGTGGCTCGGTTGGTTAAGTGGCCGACTTCAGCTCAGGTCATGATCTCACTGTCTGTGAGTTCGAGCCCCACGTCGGGCTCTGTGCTGACGGCTCAGAGCCTGGAGCCTGCTTCCGATTCTGTGTCTCCCTCTCTCTCTGCCCTTCCCCTGTTCACGCTGTGCCTCTATGTCTCTCAAAAATAAATAAACATTTAAAAAAATAATAAATAAATAAATAAACGTTAAAAAATGTATTAATAAATAAATAAATAAAATAAAGTGGAACCGAAGGAAATGAAGTGGAGAAATCTCATACGCACGGTCTCAGAAAAAATCAGACTTAAAACAAACTCTTGATTTACAGAAGATCAGAACTCATTCTACAACTAATGAGTGTCCGCCAGGAATCTCTCGAATGTGAAATTTTCAAGTCAGCGAACTCACTGCATGACACTTTAACTGGATTTTCCCCCTTGTACTCTGCCCATGAAAGCAACCTGCCGTAAACCTTCATTGGAGCCCTCTGTAGCTCGCCACAGTCTGCATGTCCTGAATTGCAGCTCTTCTGCTATTCCCGAATAAACTCAGTGTCTGGCGTCTTGAGCGTGTCCTCCTCTCTTTTAGGTTCACGTTGCATGGTGTCAGAAGTGGGATCTGAAGGAGCCAGCCGCGGGGGAGCTACGACTCCTGCGATCGAGGGAGGTACCCACGTTTGAGCCCTCTGTGCTCTTTGCTTCTACGAGTCACCATAACTTTCCGTTCGGTGAGTCTCCTTCGATGTCAACTCTCTTCTTCTGGTTGAACTCTCAGACTTTGTTCAGGATTTGTCAGTACTCTTATTCTTAACTGATAATGGAATCCCAGTGATCTGAATGTTCTAGGAGTGGCCCCCTCTCAGGAACCCTGGCCAGTTTTATGTTGAAACGGGTCGGTCCTTCCTCACCCCCATTATTGACTGTATGGGCCAGCCTTACTAAGAAAGGTAACCTAGAGCTTTGACGGCCATTCTGGGAAACCGTTGGTCTCTTCAGACTTGTCTTTCTCCTAACTGAGTTAGAAGTCCGTGGCTACAAAATTAAACAGTCCAAATGGGGTAGTTATTTTCGTTGGCATCTGGAGGTTTCTCAACGTGTTCAGGATTCTAAAATTGCGTCTTTACAAAATATTGTTTCCAAAGTGACGGAAGCAAATTAACAACTAAACGTGGGTAAAAATAAAGTGTTAGAAGCTTCTTTCTTGGTGCTGGCCAAGGTTCCCTCCTACCTGCCCCCACGGCCCCCTCCTTCTCCATCCCTCTTTGCCTATCTGAACTTACCTTCTTTTCTGTCTCTCTAGCCAAACCCATTAAAACCTTTCCTTTGAAAAGTAGACTTTGTGAGGATGCTGCTAAACCACCCCAAATTTCCTGCACCCCATGGACAGAAAGCTAAGCTTAGGCCTATAAGCTAGGCCTGTCTCAGGGTAACTGAGGGTCTTCATAGATGGTGGAGGAGTTCACCAGCCTGGTCTGTGGTCTGCCGTCCGTTAGTCCACGTGCCTGTTGGAGAAGGTCAAGGCCAGTGCTGGACACACGCTGCCAGTTGGAAAAGCCCCCAGCAGTCTCCAGGGTTTAAACTGGACCAGCCGCCAGCCCTTTCACATGGCCAGGCGTGCAGTGTAGCCACGAGGCCTCATGAAGTCATCCCTCGGCCCAGCCCGTGGGCCGGAGTAAGATTCAGACATGCACCCGGAATCCAGCTGAACCTACCCGTGACGCTAAGTTGTTTCCAGGGAAATTCCAGGCTTCCCATGGGTGTTGAGTCCGCCCGTTGGGGTTTAATTCCCTGTTTGTAACCGGGACTGAGCAAGGACTTAAAACCGTTGATCAGAGTAAGCGGTACAGGATGGGCACGGAGCGGGCCATAGACGGAGGCGCCGCCGCCAGCGTGCCTGCAGGGCCACGTCAGCACTGCAGACGGTCTGCCCACTGGAAAAAGGGTTGCTCTAATCTGAAATCCAAGCAGTTGTAGCCCGCTGAGGAGCAATGGCCGAAACCACGCCAGCGAGGGGACTCCGGGGCCACGCGGGATCATTCCCCAGCCTCGTGGGAGGGAAATTAGATAGGATGGGAAGACTGCTTTCCGGACTGGGGGAGGTTTTCTCACTGTGTCAGTTGACACAGGAACTGCTCTGTCAGTGCTCAACCCCAAATTAAACCGTCTTCTCCTCGGAGCAAAACATATGTTCAAATCGTGGGGCTCTCAGGTGAGCTCCCGACATGTTCCTGTTTCTCAGCCCATAGTCTTTTAGCCGGGACCTTTGCAAGACAGCCAGCCCTTTCTCGTCAGCGACTCAGCTCCCGTGACCTAGGATGAGATTTCCTAGAGATACCATTGCATTTTCTTTTCCTTCCCGAAGGGGGAATATTCTTTGAGTTCAAATCCAGCACTCAGGAAAATTCAGCGCCCTTCGTTGCACTCGACAAACCAAAGACCGAACTTTGGTCTACATCCCCTGGTCTCCCCACTTTTTGGGCAAAACTCTCAACAGAGACAGAATTCATAATGCTGCCTTTAATAATCCAGACTGACCTCTCAAAACCTCTTCCAAGAATAAGTCATCATCCTATAAATAATAAGAGGCCTGGGGCACTTGGGTGCCTCAGTCGGTTGAGTGTCCGACTTCGGCTCAGGTCATGATCTCACGGTCTGTGAGTTCAAGCCCCGCGTTGGGCTCTGTGCTGACAGCTCGGAGCCTGGAGCCTGCTTCGGACTCTGTATCTCCCTCTCTCTCTCCCCCTCCGCTGCTCATGCACTCCCTGTCAAAAATAAACATTAAAAAAAATTATAAGAGGTCTTATCAGAGTATAAGGCTTATCATAGAAAATTATAAGAATTTGTTATCCTTTGTACTAGTTCTTGTAATATCCCTCTTTTACCTATAAAAAGCTCGCTGGCCAAGGACGGAGACCTGCCCGGCCCGCTACGGCCGTGAACACGAACTGCTTCACCCTGTTGTCTCTGATCCATACACGCTGTTGGTAGAAATTGGATTCCAGACTTTTTTTTTTTTAATGCTTATTATTTTTGAGAAGCAGAGAATGAGGGGGGGGGTCGAAGAGAGGGGGACAGGGGATTTGAAGCGGGCTCTGCACTGACAGCATAGAGCCCAATGTGGAGCTCGAACTCATGAACTGTGAGATCATGACCTGAGCCGAAGTCAGATCCTAAACCGACTGAGCTACCCAGGCCTCCCTGGATTCCAGACTTCTTAACGGTCCGTGTATGCCATACCAGAGAACCCCAGACCTGATCCCGCTGTTCGGGATGGCCAGTGTAGCTTTTTTAAGGTTTCAAAGGAAGCAAATGAGTCCACCTACACTTGGACACCCAAGTTACCAGCTACGCTTTTTCTTTTTTGTGTATGAGAAGGAAGGGGATGCCCTCAGGCTGCTGACCCAAAACGGGGAGCCGTCACAGACTTCTGGGCTCCTACAGCCAGTAGTTCTGTGCACTGCCTGAGGATGTCCCCGCGGCCTCAAAGCTCTGCCACCACCATTCTTTGTAAAGTCCACTGCAGAGGTGGACAGGGGCCTTCCTCCACTCTTCTCCAGGCTGGGGAGGCTCTCCTGGGTTCACACCGCCCTGAGTGCCTTGCAGCCAGCTCTTCCCTCCTGGGAAACCCTCTTAATAACCACCCCTCCTGTCACTCTTGTGCACTGGATCCGTCCCAACCCTGCTTCCCCTTCTCGCTCCTCCCCTGGTGAAACTCCCCCTGATTCTGACTGGACGAATCACCCGTTGACCCCCTGTGAGGTGTTACGAGAAGCCTCTTTGACAAACGTTGACCTTTCCTGGCTGACCGATGACTGTTACCTAAGCCGTGAACATGCTGTATTCTAAGCAGGGCGTGTGATGACAGTTTTGAGGTTGTAAAGTCTCCACCCGTTACCTTTGGCCCCTTGAGCTAAACAAGCTGAATCGCATGCCTTCACTTGAACATGCGTGTTGTAGCCGAAAGCAAGACAGCAAACATTTGATACTGATGCCCAACATGCCTCTGGAGTGGCCCATGACCTTGGAATGTTAGGGAAACAACAGGGCTTCCTCACCTCCAGTGGAAGTAAAGAATGGCTCTTATTCCAGTGAAGAAATAGGCAAAAGAAGACCTCCAGACGGCCAGCAGACACATGAAAAAATGTTCCACGTCACTCATCATCCGGGAAATACAAATCAAAACCACACCGAGACACCACCTCACGCCTGTCAGGACGGCTAACATCAACAACTCAGGCGACAACAGAGGCTGGCGCGGATGCGGAGGAAGAGGATCGCTTTAGCACCGCTGGGGGGACGCAGACTGGGGCAGCCGCTCTGGAAAACGGTGTGGAGGGTCCTCAAAAGATTAAAACCAGAACTACCTACGACCCAGCAATTGCACTACTAGGTACTGATCCAAGGGACACAGGTGTGCTCTTTCGAAGGGACACATGCGCCCCAATGTTTACAGCAGCACTATCGACCACAGCCAACGTACGGAAAGAGCCCAAATGTCCACGGCTGGATGGATGGATAAAGAAGACGTGGTGTGTATATATATATATACAATGGAGTATTACTCGGCAATCAGAAGGAAGGAAATCCTGCCATTTGCAACTATGTGGATGGGACTAGAGGGTATTATGCTAAGTGAAATTAGTCAGAGAAAGACAAATATCATATGATTTTATTCATAGGAGGACTTTCAGATACAAAACAGATGAACATAAGGGAAGGGAAGCAAAAATAACATACAAACAGGGAGGGGAGAGACTCTTAAATATGGAGAACAAACGGGGGGTCGCTCGAGGGGCTGTGGGCGGGGGGTGAGCTACATGGACAAGGGGCACTAGGGAGGACACTCGCTGGAATGAGCACCGGGTGTTTTGTGCAGGGGATGAATCACTGGATTCTACTCCTGAAATCACTATTGCACCATGTGCTACCCTAGATGGAAAAAAAAAAAAGAAGTCTACCTCACTGACGCTCCCGTGAGAAATGCCACCCTCCTGAGCTCCGCCGACCGCACCTCTGGCACAGAAGGGAACCCCCGGCAGGGACCTGAAGTGCGAGGCAGGGGAGCACAGCAGCCGGCTCCGAAGGGGAAAAGCGGAGTTGGAAGTCAGAGGCCGTGGGCACCTCCAGGAAGAGGGGCTCTGGTTTGGGCCGGCGGTAAGCTGGCCCTTGAGAAAGTCTAAAGTTCTCCTTTTTGACCCCTGTGCCTGAGTTGGACCATTGGTCCCCCGAGAAGTGGTAACATCTGTGGGTCACTGTTGGTGGGAAGCAGCAGCAGGGCCACAGGAAGGGCTGTCTTGCTTGTTCCACCCGGCCCCGAGCTCGGCACGGGGAAGCCTGGCGGCACGGCCCCGGGAAGTGGAATGTACCCGCCGGACGGCCTGACGGGTGAATTTCATACACCTGCCCCGCCCCACGGAACAGACACGTTCTAGAGAGAGTTCGCCTCTTCACGTTGGATGAAACACTTTCGTGTGGAAAAATGACTGCCTCTTCTGTAGCTGAAGTCCTTTTACCAAAAATCATTCCCGCTTGGGGAGCGCCGTGCTGGCAGGGACCAGGGGCCTGCTTCACCAGACAAGCACCCGGACAGGTGTGTGCCGTCGGCCCGTTCTGCAGCGTTTCCACTGGGTTAATCTCAGGCTTCAGGGCCGGTCCAGCGCACAGAAGAGTAAGCATCCAGGTCGCTGATTGTTGAGACCCCCCACGACCTCGGCCCGAAGTACTGTTGCCAGGTCTTCCAGATCTCAGATCTGCTGCGTCCGATGCTCGTCAACTCTCGCCCTCCGAAATCATCACGGGGCAGACCAGGCATTTAGCTTCCGCTTCCTGTGGCCCACAGCTAAAGAAAGGGCACGTGCTTTGGTTTTGTGAGCGTCTAATTCAGTCCACCGAGAATAACCATGTTTGTGGTAGGACAGTCTTTCCACAGCAAGCTCCCTAGAGACGAGACGTCACACGTCACGCTGTACAGCCAGGCGAATCCATCCCCAGAAGAGTCACTCCAGCCTCATTGGAAGCGCGCCTACCGGGTGTTACGGACGAACCCCTGTGCCACCAGTTCCGGGACAGAGTCCTGGAGTCACACGTGCCATCTAGAAAAGCCTGTGTGGACCCGCACCCCAATGGGTGATTTAAAGCTGAAAACCTGCCAGGACCGAAGCATAGGACGCTGGAAGTAGACAGCCGTCCCCAGATGCGGGGGCCAGGCCTGTAGAGCCTGCCCTGTCACAGTAATCTGTTCGGCAGCTGAATCCTCCTGCTCGGAGTCGTCGTCGTCCTTTCGCTGGCCTGCTCGCCACCCCCTCCTCTGCCGGGAGCACATCCCTTCGTTCTCCCCTCACAGAAACTCTGTTCCCACCGACCCTCTGGTTGTTGGATTTGCCCCGGACTTGACCCTGGCGGTAAACCTGAATGGGCGGCCCGGCCGTTTTCCTCAGAAGGATGGCTGCAGCTTGCTAGCAGAGATTCAGGTTTGCTGGTGGGCTCTTTGGGCTGTACATATTCTCCCTTCTGGAAACGGGCACCGGACATGACAGCATTCCGTTGGGCGCTCCTCACCCGCACAGGAATACCCTTCACTCAGGCCCATGCGTTTACCCAAGATCTTTCTCTTGTAAACAGTAACAGGACTAGCAGACCTCGAGGCCACCTCCCAGTAAACTGGTAACCGCACGCTGGTGCGTGACCCGGAGATTGTGAGTACGTCCCTCACCGGAATCTGAAGGACTCCGAGGTCTGCTCCGTTAGCGTGTCTCTGTGGTGGGGCACTGGGAGCAGGAAGCCGACCCGTCTTCTTTCAGCGGGACCGCTTGGGGAGTCGACCAGAAATCTAGCTAATGGGGGGAACTTAATTCAGCGTGCCTTCCCCCCGGGAGACCCCCCGGCCTCCGTCAGAACCACCCCCACAGCCAGCGTCCTCACTTGTTTGTTCATCTGCTTGTGTCGACATTGAAGACATTCCAGCAGCCATTTCCACGGTGCCAACCGGTTGTCCGGTGGTGTGTGTAAGCAATTGTTTTTGGTCACGAGGTCTCCGTTTTCATTCCGGGGAAGAGAGTCTAGCATCAGGATCTATCTAATGCTCTGTCTTTAGAAAACACTAGTTACTTCTTTTTATGCGGCCGCCGCTCTATTCCGCGCTTCTCCTGGAAAGGCCGCTGTGGCGTCCGTGCCGCCGCCGCAGTGAGGAGTATCCTTCTGTCTACACCCCTGCATCCACTCTGGGTCTTTCTCCTGGCTTGTTTTTTTTTGTTTTTTCCCTCTCCTCCTGTCTTAAAAGAGCACACGGGAACAGGGGTGGGTACAGTTTTAGGTATATGCCCACAAATACCCCAGTAGTAGATAGAGAGGGATTTGGACGTGCCGTTGGAGGAGCGGAACTTACGAAGGCAGTTCGGGATCTGCGGTCATGCTCCTGCCTTTACTGCTCCCGTCGGTGCTTCTGAGCGTCAGCAAACCGGACAGACAGCCGCAGAGGTAGCCCTGAGCCGTCTCCTGTGGCCAGGAGGGTCCGGTGCCCCGCTGCAGGGAGAACACTGTTTTCACGTTCACAAATTGAGGGAAATAGCTCAAAAACTAAAAACAATGAAATGTAATACCAAACTGTGAACCTGAAACAAGTGGGGCCCTGGGGACCCAGGATGTTTTATCAGATAACGGGCAGCAGGGGAAACTGGTTTTCCAGCCGGTAGCCGCGAGTGGACTTCAGGCCCTGGGTATAAGCCTCGCAGTTAAATGTGTGCTGTCTAGTATCCGGCAGGGGAATTCCTCCCAGACGTGGGTACAAACTAGACTCTTCCTTTCCAAGACTTAGCCTGAAGCTCAACTGGGAGGAACATGGCTCAGATTCCCCATTTCTTGACTGTATGTTTTTTAAAAATTTTTTTTTAATGTTTATTTATTTTTGAGACAGAGCATGAGTGGGGGAGGGGCAGAGAGAGAGGGAGACACAGAATCCGAAGCAGGCTCCAGGCTCTGAGCTGTCAGCACAGAGCCCAATGCGGGGCTCGAACCCACGGACCATGAGTTCATGACCTGAGCTGAAGTCGGACGCTCAACCGACTGAGCCACCCAGGCGCCCCTCTTGGCTGTATTTTGTTCAAATGGGGCATAGTGTTCTCTTGCCACGTCCCTCCTGTGAGGACAGACATCTCGGGACGGTCCTCCTCGGTTCTGATGGGCACTGTCTGCTCACAGCTAAGGGCGTCTCTGACGGAACAAGACACCCCTGCAGGTCGGATCATCAGGCTCGCCTTCTGTGGAAGAGGTGGATCACGGGGAGGTCGGACGGACTGTGCTCTGAGGCAGGAGCGAAGGCTTTGAGACCGAGTCCCCTGTGCGCCCTCAGAGAGATGGACCTAAGGACCGCCAGGCTGCCTGCCTCTAACCTCTCGGTTTACAGAACTTGGAAACGGTCTCCCACCGGCGAGTGGCCACCAAGAATCTCTCCCCATCTCGAGCCGTTCGAACGGGCTGCATGGCTCCTAACTCGGTTTTCCTCTTCGTCCTCGGCCCGTGGAAGCAGGCGCCCTGGGCCTTCGGTGGACTCCCCCGTGCTCTGGAATTAGTTCCTCTGCTTCCCCAAGTGGGCTCTCTCTCTGGTTACGGAGCTTGCCTCGGTTCGCCTCCTTCCTTCCAGGCTGACAAGCCTGAGTCCACGTCCTGCCAGCCGGGGGACCTCGGGTCGGGCGGTCCACCTTCCACAGCCTCAGGGTCCGCTCCTGCACTCTGGGGGCGCTCGCTCCCGGCAGAGTTGGTGTCGGGTGTGAGACGTAGGAAAGTGCCTGTCACTCGGGGCATCAGGTGCCACTCTGCGGTCTTCCCTGTCCCGTGGGCGGCACGTAGAGGGTGTGGGAGCGCGGAACGGAAGCCCTGGGCCCTGCACCGGCGGCCAGGCGCTTGTAGCGAGCTGCGGGGAGCAGGAGCTGGGATGCAGGGTCGCCGTTGATGGCTAGGAAGGACGGGGATTCACGTTTCCGTGCGGAGCGACTGGACTCTGCAGAAGGTGGTGGGGACCACGGAAGCGTCTTTAAACCCCTTGCTAATGTGGGGGCCGTGAGGCGAGGAGCGTGTGGCCAGCCCCGTAGCACCCGGTGAGTTCCTTCTGCTCTGCATCTGCAAAAACAAAATCCCCTAAGGAAAACGCAGTGGAGTTCGATACTAAACACTTGTATTTTTCTTAAATACAAAGCGTTCTCTTGCTGTTCTGTTTTACCCCGAAGCATTGTGACTCGGGCTCTGGCTTTGCTCTGGGGCCTGAGAACAAAACACTGACAGGTTGCTGGCCGGGCGCAAGTCTCTCTCTCTCTCTCCTCTCTACTCTCTCGGCTCCGAAGCGTGTTTACTGTGTCTGAGATTAAGGAACGTCACCACCTCCTCTTAGCTGTGTATGGAAGGGTTTTGAAATTTTATTAACACCGGGTTCTTTTTAAGGAGTGAACGTCCTGGAAGCCAGCTTTAATACTTCTAGGTAGAAAGTCACCCGATTTGAAGACATCCTTTTCTGTACGTGTCTGCTGAAAGTGGGGTCGGGCTGAGGATGTTCTGTCCTGCTTTTACACAGGCAGTACCGTCTTCAGTGGGGGAGGAATGGAACGTACAAAATAAAGTTTAAAAATCGCCCTGTGACTTAGAGTGTACAGGACAGTATAAACACCAGCAAACGCTTTGGTTCCAGAATGATTGGCTTAGCGTAAATACATGTCCTCGTTGCCAAAGCTAATTACAGCGAAGAGGCAGATGGGGGCCAATCAGTCTTACTCTGAAGTCTGGTCATCGTAGCACCGAAGAGAAATCTCTCTGAGTAAGACGTGCCTGCGCGGGAGCGCAAGGACCCTGAGCGTGCGACGTGAGGAGTCGGACGGGCGCTCATGTCTACGAAACCAACCCCCCCATTCCAGACCTGGGCCGTTGCCGTCACCCCTGAGAGCCCTCCTGCCCCCCTAGAGCCTCACCCCCACAGACGGCCGCTGTGACAGGCACCCTGGAAAGTTCTCTGTGAATATTGGATGTTAATTGTTACAACTCTTTTTCAATCCGTAGGCGGTGAGCGCATTCAGATGGCGGATAACAGGTAAGCCGAGCCGGACTTGGCCGGGATTTTGGTTTCAGGTGAGGAGCGCGAGCCGAGCCGCCGGTCCGAGAACGCCGTCAGCAGCTCTCGCTGGCGGCCCCTTCCCCCGTGTGTTTGGGCCCGTGAAAACTTGCCTCATGCGTGGGAAGTGGGCATTTTGCTCTCTCGGCCTTCACACCTCCCACGTGAAGTCCCGTGATTAACTGGCTGCCATCGTCCCGCCGTACGGCCTCCAGCGGCCAAGCGGAGGGTTCTGTCACGTGGCTCGTTGTGAAGGTCTTGTGCGGTGTTGGCCGCAGCTTAGTGTTGGCGAGGGAGCTGTGGCCGGGTGCCTGTGAGGACCGCTCCCCCTGTTTTGGGGGAGGTTTGATTGTTTGCGGAGACTTCCTGAGGCTTACACAGCCACGAGGGCAGCGGGTCCTGAACGCTCGGTAAGGTGGCTCTTCTTCGGCCCCTTCAGCGGCCAGCCGAGCTGTAAGCAGGCATGCTGCTTGGCCGGTGGGTTTAGATTGAGGGCGGGGAGCAGGTTTTGCCGGGAAAGAAGCTGTAGAAGTGAAGACGAAGAAGCTTTGGCCGGGGTCGGGAAACAGAACTCCAGGGTGTGGCGTGCGGAGGCTGGGGTGTTCAGAGGAAGGATTTTTTCTAATAAGAGGAAAGCATCTCGTGGAGAGTAGCTGTGCGTCCGTAGTTGTTTCCCGGCCCGGTCCTTGCAGAGACCCCTCCTCATACGTTAAGAGAAAAACACCCTGCACTGTTTGTCTCTGGAACTTTCTCAGTAATAATCCTCGTTACCTGTGCCGCCTTAGTTTTTCAGATGGTGTTCCTTCAGACACCTTGGAGGCTGCTAAAAATGCGAGTAACACAGGTCAGTGCCCCAGCCGTGGAGAAGGTGGCCGTCGGAGAGCCGTATGCAGAGCAGAGCCTGTTCTGCTCTTGGACCTTTTATCGCGATCATACGGGCAGAACAAGGGTACTGTGCTTCAGAGATGCGGGGGAGCTAGAGTAATTAAAGTGGAAATTGGTACTTCATTTACTTTATTTTTCTAAGTTTATTTATTTTGAGAGAGAGAGCAGGGGAGGGGCAGAGAGAGAGGGACAGAGAACCCCAAGCAGGCTCTGAGCTGCCAGCGCAGAGCCCGATGCGGGGCTGGAACTCACGAACCGAGAGATCGTGACCTGAGCCAAAGCCAAGAGTCGGACGCTTAGCTGACTGAGCCACCCAGGAGCCCTGAAAATCAGTACTTCGTTTAAAATCTTCTTCCGATCGGAACTCCAGGCTTCCCAGAAGTGAGGTGACCCGCACGGTGCTTCTCGGTGCCTGCTGCCACTCAGTGCTGGCTCCGGTCAACCAGGGACCGGTCTTTCCGCCTGTGTCCTTTCTTCTTTCCCCTGATTGTTCTGGAGCAAACCCCAGACTCCATCACTTCATTCAGTCCGTAAAGTAATAGATGTGTTTTCTCCTCCATTTAAAAATTTCTGTATCTGTACTTTTTTCCCCTTAAACTCTTTTAAAGCAAGTTGTAGATAACCTGACTCTTTTCTCCTAGAACAGTTTTATGTAAATTCCCTAAAGAGCCGGCCGAACAGTCTCACCGTGGTGGCGTTACCACAACTGAGAGATGCAGGGTCAACGGGCACGATCGGCTGACCGTCCGGTCCTGTTCCCTTGTCCCTGGGCTTTTCAGCAGCTCTGTGCCGACGGCCGCCCGCACCCGAGTTCGAGACTGGCCAGGGGTCCCGTCTCGAATTTACTTCTGTCTCCCCCATTCCAGAGCTGCCCTCCCTGCAGTGACGCACCAGCAGGTCACACCAGTGTCGTGTGCTCTGGGCAGGTCAGGCAGTTTCCTCCCCGTTAGATGCAGACTGCCACATGGGGAACGCGGGGCGGGGAGGTGCCCTTGGGCCGCGACTGGAGTCAGTGCTGAGATCGAGGACTCGGTTACGGCAGTGCCTGGCGGCTTTCCGTGTCGTGAGGGTCCTGTTAGGGAGGGACCCGTTGCTTCTCCTGCGGGTGCCGTGTTCTCCACGAGTCGTGGTCATGATCCTTGTGAAATCAAGAATGACATCAGTAGTTGCAAAAAGGTGTTTCTCTAAGTCCTGCTGTGCGTTACACCTGTCCAAGACGGTTGGGACACCCGGGGGCTCAGTCGGGGACGCGTCCGACTTCAGCTCAGATCATGATCTCCCAGTTCGTGAGTTTGGGCCCCGTAGAGCCTGGAGCCTGCTTCCGAGCCCCTCTCTCTCTCTCTCTCTCTCTCTCTCTCTCTCTCTCTCTCTCTCCCTCTCTCCCTCCCTCTCTCTCTCTCTCCCTCTCCCCCTCTCTCCCTCTCTCCCTCTCTCCCTCTCTCTCTCCCTCTCTCCCTCTCTCCCTCTCTCCCTCTCTCGCTCTCTCTTCTCTCTCTCTCTCTCTCTCTCTCTCTCTGCCCTTCCCTTGCTTGTGTTCTTTCTCTCAAAAATAAATAAATATGAAGATGAAAAAAAGTAAACAGAATATAGATGCTAGGTGTCACTGTTTCCAGGCCTTTCGGTGGCCAGAGCCAGAGCAGGTGTGTGTGTGTGTGTGCATGTAGCGTTTACGCATCGTACACGTGTACAGTGTTACATGCACACAGTCATGTACGTTAAGTACACGTACACTGTCTCATGGGGGCAGGTGTTTAGAATTTAGATACTAAAACTCAGTTGCCTCCTTGGTGTCTTGCTTGCCCACAGCACTCGCTCATAAAGAGGGGAGCCTGGCCAGCCCAGTGGGTGGAGCGTGTGACTCTATCTCAGCGTCGTGAGATCCAGGCCCATGTTGGGTGTAGAGATCACTTAAATCTTAAAACGGGTGGGGGGCGGGGTGCAGGGAGAGCTCCCGGGTACGGACCACCTTTCGAGTCAGGTGACTGTGGTCGTTAGGGTCCCAGCGCCGTGTCAGTGAGAGGGCACCGGCTCGGCAGACTCTGAGAGTGCCACTCCGCGGTCACAGCCGGGTGAAAGACCCTTCCCGCCACCTCAGTGTCTTGTTTCTTTGTTCGGAAAGAGTACAGATGGGCGTGAGGCGTTAGGTCAGTGTGGTGGAGGAGGCCGGTGAGTGTTCGGAGGGTGGGCAGGAGTGCTGCGTGGAGGAGGTGGGTTTGGGCAGAGCAGTGTAGGTGAGGGTAGGGTCCGAACGCTCGGAGCTTTCCTGGGCCTTGGGCCGGACCGCAAGTGCGCGCTGGTGTTCTCTCAGGGACAGTCGCCTCATCCTTGTCCTTGACGTCCCCTCAGGACGGCGGGCGGGAGTGGTTGGCGAGGTGGCAGGAGACGGGTCCCTAAACTAGGAAGCGACTCTGCCCTCGTTTGGGAGATTTGGGCCTTAGACGGCTAGAGCGAGAGCCAGGACTCTCCAGGTGCCCTTCCGTGGGTTTCTAACCACCCGGATAGTTAACAGGGCGTCCAACACCTTTAAAACAAACGTTAAGTACTTTCAACACAAGCGCTTAAGAAGCCACTTGCTGCATTTAGAAATTGAAGTAAACAAGCAAAGCCAAGTAGACGTGTGCTGATGAGTTTTGACTCTCGGCGGCTCTGTGGGGGGCATATTTTGAATTTTTTGGCCTTGCTTTTACCCCTTAATAGAAAAGCTCACGGATCAGGTAATGCAGAACCCTCAGGTTTTGGCAGCTCTGCAGGAACGGCTTGACAATGTCTCCCACACGCCTTCCAGTTACATCGAGACGTAAGTACGCCGTGCGCGGGCCCTCGGTACAGCTCGAAGAAAGGGAAAAGGACCGATTTCCCGGTTCCTTAGGATAGGCCTGCGTGTCTTTCTCCGTGAGCGGACTTTGGGTGCTGGGAGCCAGGCACCGGGTTCCAAAGCGGGGCGCCTGGGCTCGGCGTGCGCTACACTGCAGGCCTGTGGGGTGGTGCGGCAGGGGAGCGGGGGCGCTGCCTCGGCCCGGCGGGCCAGGCCCAGGGCGGGCGCCGTCTCTCCCTGCGGGCTCCTCCCTGCCCTCCGCAGATGGACGTAGTGCTGCCGCCTGGGAGGAGGCGGCCTGAGGAGGCTGGAGGTCTCTGGTTTTCCAGCTAGCCTCCGGCGGGTGGGCTGGCGTTCACGCAGAGGAGGTGCCGGGGAAGGAGCAAGGTGTCGGGGACCGGAATTAGTGCCACGTTGGCCGTGCCGCGTAGAAAGTGCCTGCTGGGGGGACGGCGCGGAGTTACTGTGACTGGGGGGAGGACAGCTGGACGTACGATGTCCGGGTCCAGCCAGGAAGGTTCGGGAAGCTGAAAATAAATGTAGTCGTGTGACTGTGGCACAAAAGAGGAGCGCCCGGGGGGCTCCGTCAGCGAAGCGTCCGGCTTCGGCTCAGGTCGTGGTCTCACAGTTCGTGAGTTCGAGCCCCGCGTCGGACTCCGTGCTGAGAGCTCAGAGCCTGGAGCCTGCTTCGATTCTGTGTCTGTCCTCTCTGCCCCTCCCCTAAAAAGTTTTTTATCTAAAAAATTCTAAACGCACAAAAGAAACACAGGCGTTTATGTGCCATCTCAGTCGGTCCTCACGGGGCTGCCTCCTTGCCGTCCTGCCCGCAGAAGTCCTAGGAGGGGGACTGGAGTTGGGAGTCTCAGTGAGGGACCTTGACCCTGAGGTGGCTGTGGGGATGGTGGCAGGGGATGCTGCAGTACTTTCTAAACAGCGCTGTGCACGGGAGCAGCCGGGACTGTTCTTTCTGCGCCTTTCTGGAGGAAGGGTGGAGTGCCCGGGCTCGTGGCAGCCCCGCATGAGGGCTCGGCCCAGGTGGACGCCGTCCAGGCGGCTGGGTGGGCCTGCAGTCAGGCCCTGAGACCTGCTCTCTTGCGAATGGGGACCAAGAGCTTCAGGCTCAACATGACTTTGATGGGTTAAAGAGGGGCTGCGTGCTGTTTTGAACTTGTGTATAATAATTAGTGCGTGTGGATGGAAGTATTTGTAGAATATAGAAAGATATCAGGAGGCAAAGAGGCTCAGAGTTACCCGACTCTGGACGGGAACCGAGCCCGTTTGTGTCGTGTCTGGGATTTCCCTCAGTGTGTGAGGGTCACCGTTCGCTCGGTGCTGACCGTCGTGTGAGAGCGTGACTGTGGGCACGCTGCGCTGTAATCCTTCTCGGCTCGTCCTTACTCTCCTAACTTTGCACTTCGGCAAGTAGGGCCTCGGCGGACATATCTGCACGCGAGTGTTCTCATAGTCCCTCGGGGCGAGCTCCTGGCAGTAGAGGTCCCGGCCGACAGCGCTCGGGGTGCTGGGCTCCTTTCAGGAAGAGGAGGCGGAGGGTTTCTTTGCCCTCGGGCTCCTCAAACCCAGGAGCCATGTTGTTTTTGGTTTTCGTTTTTAATGGCTGATGAGGGAAGAAAAGACAGCAGTTCTTCTGGCTTAACTTTTTTCAGATACTTTGTGGGGCGGGCCTTCCGTCCGCGTGTGAGTGTTTGTGGTTGTTTCCGTTGCAGATTATCTGTCCCTCGTCCACCCACCCGCCTTTCTTTCGCCTGGGACGTGTGTCCTTTTAATGGTCCTTGGGAGCCCTTTTCTGTAGCAAGGGTGTTAATTCTGTGGTAATTGAAAAGCATTCTGCCTTATTTCGCAGGCGTGAGGATGTTTTATTTTTTTACCCCGCCTCAGTTTACCCAAAGCGGTGAAGAGAAGGATCAATGCGCTGAAGCAGCTGCAGGTGCGGTGCGCCCACATCGAGGCCAAGTTCTACGAGGAGGTGCACGACCTGGAGCGGAAGTACGCCGCGCTCTACCAGCCTCTCTTCGACAAGGTGGGCGGCTCGCCCTGCGCGCCACCCACGGGTTTCGAGTCTGCGTTTGGGAAAAACACCCACGTTCACCTAGTGATGGGTCCTCGAACGTTACTCGTGAAGCCCGAAAACTTAGAATCTTGTCATTTTTTTACCGTTCATTTATTCGAGAGAGAGAGACAGACAGCAGGGAAGGGGACAGAGAGAATCCCAAGCAGGCTCCGCGCTGACAGCACAGAGCCTAATGTCGGGCTCGAACCCACAAACCGTGAGATCATGACCTGAGCCCAAACCAAGAGCCAGACTCCACTCAACCAGCCGAGTCCCCAGGCGCCCCTGGAGTCCTAAGTCCTAAAAGCCTTCGGTTTTCACGGGTTTTCACAGCTGTTATTTACAAACTTAACTCTTGAGTTCCCAAATGACTTGGTGCAACTCTAAGAAGGTGTCGCTTTTACTTACAGAGAAGGGAGTTCATCACTGGGGACGTCGAGCCGACCGACGCGGAGTCAGAGTGGCACAGTGACGACGAAGAGGAGGATAAATTGGCCGTGAGTGCTCTAACACGCGCGTCCTGTCGCCTCAGCGCCGCTAGACCTGAGACGCCCCTGTGAGCGGCGCTCAGTCCTCGGTGTGACGCCACCGAGAAAGAGCTGCTCGCGGCAGTAGGCCGGTCGTTTGGGTTTCTCTGTGGCGGTGAGCACCAGACACGGTCTCCCTTCCCGGTCGTGGAAGCCGCTGGCACAGCAGTGCACGGAGCCGTGGGGCCGGTGGACGGAAACCCAAACAGTCAGCAAAAGTCTTGGTCAAGAGAAAAGCCCAGTCCCACGAGGGAGAGGGGCCCCCGGGCGCTGGAGGCCAGTCGACTGCGGGCGTCGCTCCTCCCTGGCTCCCAGCCCTCTGGGACAGGCCCCGTTCCAGTGTGACCGAAAGTCCCAGCGCCACACGGCTGACTTCGTCCGCCTGACCGTGTTTGGAAAACAAGTCTCTTTTATCTGCGGTGTTGGTTTTTGAGGAACCGTGTTGACATGTATGTTAGTCTTAACAGCCTTATGTTTTCGATCTCTCAAATCCAGCGTAGGAGCCGGCCTGGTTGAAGCCGCGGCTACAGACAAGTGTAGTCATGAGTCGCTTCCCTGCTCTCCAGGAGAACCTGCTTCTGTTACTTTAAAAAGCCCCTGGTGACTGTTCCCCTAGGAAGGATTTGCACTTTCCGGTGGCTCCATTTCATGCTGTGCTCGACCCCCCAGGCCTGCCCTCACCCTGGGCCACGGCGTTCGGAGACTCCCCGCCAGGTTGCACGTAGCCTGGCCCGTCGCCTCCCTGACGCTTGCGTGGAGTTTCCGTCCCGATGTTCATGGCCACCTCCTTACCGTTGGACGTAGACGCTGCTTGGCCGTACCTTGTTGCTGGGGGGCCCGGGGTCTCTATCTGGTGGTGGGTGGTTGTCCCAAGCTGGACGTCCCCTGGGGCCGGTGCTGGGCGGCCTGTCCTACGCTTGAGGACGTTGTGTGTGTTATAAATTCTGTCCTGGAATCACATCTGAGGGCGGTGCCCTGAGCGCTTTGTTCCCTAGAGACGTTTAGCACTGCGGCCTGCACAGCGGCCTGGGAGACGCGGGTTCCAAGACAGCTTCTGATAGAAGTTTGTGCAGGCTTCTGGAATTTACCTTCTGCGTTAAGCTGTTGGATCCTTTCTAAGTTTGTTGCTTTGCAGTAAGTGTTGTTTGCATGTTTGGTTTTATAGGGAGACGTGAAAAATAAAGTAGTCATCGCCGAGAAAGAAGCAGCCACGGCAGAGGAACCGAACCCCAAAGGAATTCCAGAGTTCTGGTTTACCATCTTCAGAAACGTAGACATGCTAAGTGAGTTAGTCCAGGTGAGCAGGTCTCCACCTGACAGAGGGCTTCTGGTCTAAACGCTGTTCACTTGGGCACCGCCTGAGTCCTCGTGGCTGTCCGCGGTGGGCGGGAAGGCCTTTTCTGTGAGCAGCAACTCGTGCGGGTGGTCTTGACCTCACGGAGCGGGGGGTGTCACTGCTGGGCCCTCCCCCCCCTTCCTCTGCGGTGCTGCCGGGAAGGCCTGCAGCTCTGGGGCAAGACCTGTGATCTCCTTCCCTCTGTGATGGCCTGCTGCCTCAGCCCAGAACACCGTTCCCAGGCTCCTGCCCCTGTCCCTTGTCCTGGGAGTGCTTGAGCGGGGAGCTGTGCGGCCAGGAGGCCAGGAGGCCAGGAGGCCGGCCAGCAGAGGCAGTAGCTGCCCTAGGCATTTCTTCTGGTTCCCTCTTTGGAGGCGTGCGGACCGGCAGTCTCGGTCGACACCTGCACACAGCGGCAGCTGCCGGAGCGCACGAGCAGTGGGCCCTGGCCCTTCCCGCCTGGCATCGATGGCTCCCAGTGCCCCATGCTGGAGACGGGCGGCCTCTGCTTGCCGTCGCTGAGACCCAGGGTCGGTGAACAGATTGGGAGGCTTCCTGGGAGTCCCTGCTTGATAAGCACCGAGCCCACTGGGGGCCCAGCGTCCGGGGCAGTGCGCAGCAGCGGCTTAAAGACACGTGTGATGCTGCTTTGAAAAGACCCTCTAGAAAGTTCTTTCTGTTCTCGTTATGGCTAGGAGTACGACGAGCCGATCTTGAAGCACCTGCAGGATATTAAAGTGAAGTTTTCAGACCCCGGGCAGCCTATGGTGAGTACTGACTGCGCTCCTACTGGGCATCAGGAGGGGTCAGGCCGCTGAGGGAGAGGGGCTCGGAGCGGGGGCCGGGGATCCAGACCTGGCCACCCACTGGCAGGGGGGTCCTGAGTGAGACGGTCTTCAAGAACTAGAAGGTTCTCCCGCAGCCTTCCTGGGCCTCGCCTGGCAGTGCCACACAGCCTGACAGGCCACTCAGGCCAGCGGCTGCTTGTGGTGGGTGCGGGGGTCCGAGGCAGGACTGGATTCTTGGCCGTGGTGTCTGCCGTGCCGTGTGCTGCTCCCTGAGCCAGCCTGTCCCCTGCCAGGGGGCGCAGTGTCTTTCCCTGAGCGTCTCCCAGGTTCGGGAGGCTCTGAGGTGTGGCAAGGATGGTAGGTGTGTCCTCAGATACGGCAACACTGTCCTAGAAACCCCAGATGCTGACGCCTGGAAGACCTTGCAGGTGGACTGCACCAAACAGTGACCCCTGCCCTGACCGCCACGAGACAGCTTTTCCCAGCACACTTGTCGCGGTGTGAGTGGAGTCTGAGGCCGGCCGTGGCCTCTTTGTGGCCTCTTAGCCTGGCCGTGGCCGTCGGGCTCTGCTCTGGAGCCATAGCAGCCCCAGCGGCGCATGACTGACGGACTTGTGGCTCAGTTTCAGGTTCTGGGGACATAGCCTGGAGCTGTGGGTCTGGGGGAAGGTGCAAGGGGCCTGGGACCCGGGGCCTGGCTCTTCTCCATCCCTGTCACAGAATGCTGGCCCCAGGCCACGGACGAGGGCCAGTGTCACTTTGTGGGATTTCTCTCCCTGGCCCTGCAGGTGCCTTGCTGGAGGCGAGGGGCAGGGGGACACGCTGCACCTGTCTCCTCTACTTTTCCCGCCCGTCTCCCTCCGAGAAGTGGCCTTCAGCTCTCCCTCGGCAGGTCGGGGGCGCCGGCTGGAGTGAAGCCTGCTCCCAGGCTGTGGGGCACCCCTTTCCTACTGCACCGCGTTAACCTGGTTACCCCCGAGCCTTTCTTCGGCCCGTGGGGAAGCTTGGCCACAGCGCCCCCGGATCTGTGCGACCCCACCCCCCACCTCCCTGTGGGGTGCGAGCGGGCCGTCTTAAGAGTCTGCGTCCGCTTTCTCCTAACACTTCTTTCTCGCCTGTGAGTCATCCTGACTCTGTTAATTTTTTAATGATTATTTGTTTGGGGAGAGAAGGAGGGAGGGGCAGAGAGAGAATCCTAAGCAGGCTCAGTGCTGAGCCCGGTGTGAGGCTTGAACTCGTGAACCCTGAGATCATGACCTGAGCTGAAATCTAGAGTCTGGCGCTTCACCGCCCGAGCCGCCCGGTGCACCCGGACTCCCGTTAGTTACCTTTTCTTCTCAGGATCAGTTCTTCTCTTTGTTCTTACTCGACACTGGCTTGGTGATTTCCTGGGCCCGATGTTTCTCTTCGTCTCTTACAGTGGTTTACAGACACATGCGAGCCCTAGTTTTGGTAGACCGTGAGCCAGTCTGTTTTCCCTTGTTACTTCCCCCAATCGTGGAAAACTTAGGAAATACGGAAAAGCATTAAGTTCTCTGTCTCGTGCAAGTAGCTCAGCTGTGAATGCAGTTTCACAGTTTTAAAAATAATTATAAAGTATCTTAGACGTTAAAGTTAGAGAAATAAAAACCGTCCAGCCTCAGAATGAAGCTCGGCCAGTGTGTTTGCCGCTCCTCACGACCTCCTCCCGTGCCCTCCTCCCCCCCACCCTGCAGCAGAGGGGGAGTGCGTGGACGGGGTCATGCAGGTGCCACTGCAGTGGGGGGCCCTACTCAAGACTGCTTCTGAGGGCTGCGGAGCCCTGCCGCCACCCCGCTGCATTAGGGTCAGCGTACTGGGACCCGGGTCTTCCGCTGAAATTCTCGATGATTTCCTCAGTGTAGACGCGTCTCTGTGCAGTTTTGCTGGGTCAGGAGAGGAACGTTTACGAGGCTCAGAGGCGGTTCACTTTACCTTTCTGCTGGCGGTATTTTTTTACATATTCTCTTCTGTAGCCCTCGTGCTTACGTGTCTCTGTTCTGAAAGGATCGCCAGCTCAGAGCAGAGTCGCGACGGCGGTTCGGAGCTCCCCACACCGGCTCCGCAGACGGGAGCCCCCTGCCGGGCCGGCGCAGGCCGTGCGGGTGCGGCCCACTCTGCGCATCCCTGTGGGAGCACTGGGCAGGCTCGAGGTCTGACCGCGCTTGGGTGCGAGTGTGATCGGGCATCTGCTGTGTGTTTACGGCTGACTTGGCCGTAGGGTTGTGTGTGTCATTGACGTGGCCTCGTCTTTGGGCCCTTTTCTGTCGGGCCGTTGAACCCTTTCCTGGTTCATCCCAATCGTGGGTTATGGTGGACTGCAGAGCGGCCTAGGGGGAGGAGGACCTGGGGACGGGAAGCCGTACTCTTGGTCTGGAGAGTCGGCAGGAAAGGAGATGGCAGAGAACGAAGAGGAATACCGTGGTCCGTGCGAAAGTAGGGAGTCACGAGGGAGCCCCACGTGGCGTGCCGCCCACCAGGTCTGCCCGTCCCGGCTGCCTGTCCTGCCGGTGGTGCTTGTGGCCCTGCCCCCCACCCCGGCAGACCCCGAGTGACAGATCTCGGCCTCCTAACTGGGGGCTCCCCTTCCATCTTTAGGGTGGTGCTTTCAGCCCCCGGGGCTGGGCCACATGGGGGGGGATTCCGTTTGATGCTCTTGCTACGCTTCACTCCCCAGACCAGTGACTCCTGCTCTGGATGGTCAGGGTTTCACTTCTCCCCTAGTGGAAATGGTTTGATCTTAGTTTTTTTTTGAAGATTTTACTTTTGTATTTAAAGTAATCTCTGTACCCATCGTGGGCCACGAACTCACAGCCCCAGGGTTAGGAGTCTCACGCTCCACGAGCCAGGAGCCAGGAGCTCCCAGTCTTAGTCTTTTTATTTTTTAATTTGTTTTTTCTCCAGTTGATAAGTATGCCATTGTACTTAAAATTGAAATAGCCAACATGTAGCAAGCATTGCGTATAAACTCTGTTTTAGTCAACTCGGGGAGAGCGAGGATCGTTACGTCCGTTTTATAGATGAGGAAACAAAGGCACAGAGACCCTGAGTGGCTTCCCCAGACCGTGCGGCACTCAGAGGTGGAAGTGCTCTGTGCCCCGTGTCCGTCCCATGAACCGTCTCTGTGACCGACCTGACCAGAGCCGTCCTCCTTCCCTTACGGTGGCGCCGAGTGTCCAAACTGTCGTGTCCTTGCGGGTGTCTTTCTAAATGGAGTAAGTTCCTTGAAATAGAATGGCTGGGTCAGATTATTTTATTTTGCTTTATTAACTTTTCGATCTCGCCGGACGGTCCTTCGTGAAGCGGTTCCTAGAGTGCGAGTGCGCCTGCTTTCCCAGAGCGCGTGCCAGCCCGCCGTGTTCCTGCGGACCCTCGGCCACTTGACTCCATTTGTGACTGCTCTTTCGTGCACACCTCGTGTCCGTTTTTCCTCTCAGGTTACAGAGTGCTTTGTGAACAGAGGATGGATTTGTCCCTGGCGCGGTTTGAGGAGGCCCAGTCGGTGCCCCCGCGCCCCACAGGGTCTGGCCCCTTTGCGCGGCAGAGAGAGGGGTGCTGGGCTGCCGCCGCCTGGCTTCCCCGCCCACACCCCCACCTTAGCGGGGTGGGCCAGGGGCGGCAGACAGAAGCTGGGATCCCTCAGGAGAGCGTGGGCCCCACTGGGGAGGGGGCCTCTCGGGGCGCATGCGTTCTGCTGGGGCTGGTGTGCGGCAGGTCGTCCCCCGCCTGCCATTTGTTTTAACTCTGTGCTGGTGTGTTTAGTAACAGAAGTTTTTCTTGCGTGTGTGACGTCACGCTCTGAGCGGAGCGGGTTTTCAGGACTCACCACGCGTGCCGTGAGATCCGTCACCGGTTACTTGTCCTGCTCGGCGGTACTCACCCCGAGTTTTTGTTTTCAGTCTTTTGTCTTAGAGTTCCACTTCGAGCCCAACGACTACTTCACCAACTCGGTCCTGACAAAAACGTACAAGATGAAGTCCGAGCCGGACAAGGCGGACCCCTTCTCCTTCGAAGGCCCTGAGATAGTCGACTGTGACGGGTAAGGAGTCGCTGCCCCGGCTGCGTTCCCTGAAACAAGCAGGTGATTTTAGAGCTTCGAGAGGGAGAGAAACTAGGAATAAAGCAGAAAGTCTTTAATCTTCTTAAAAGCCCAGTAGACAGGTTTAAGTTAAGTAGTCTTTCCGTTGGGGCCTGTGCTGGGATTTGTGGCGTTCGTGAGGTCACGTGTGCCAGCGTGTAGGGCGAGTGGCCTGGTTTGCTCATCGGAGGAGGGCCTGGCCTCTGTAGTTTCTGACAACGCTGTCATCGCCGAACTGATCAGTCACCCTCAGCAGATGTCTGTGCGGCGGCCGAACGAGTCTGTGCAGTGTTGCTTCTTCGGACGTTGGTGGAGCGTCGAATTGTTTGAGTCAGGGCCGAGCCTCTTGGTGATTCCGGGCGGGATCACCAGGAAGACTGTGGTTCGGAGTTCATTCCTCTTGGTCTGTTCTGTCGTGGAGTCGAAACCATGACTGTCATTCACTGAAAGCAGGTGCTCATCCCGAACCTCCCCCGTGACCGTGCTGAGCCTCACGAAAACCCTGCCGGGCTCAGACGGCGACGGCGACTTCGTCAGATCGTTTCCCGGGGCCAGGCTGTCATGGTGGAAGCGGTGTCCTGAGCAGACACTAGTCACATACTGCCAGGGGTTGTCTGTTGAGCCACAGTGGTTGAAAGATGAGAGAGCCGGCCGGGCCCGCCCCCAGCCCCCAGCAGGGCCCGTCCAGCAGCCCGTGGCCAGCGTGCTTTGCCCTGGTCATTAATACTTGCAGCGGTCACCTGCTGCCTTCGGCCTGCGTGTCCTGCTTGCTTAGCTGCCTTGAGAACTCGGGTGCGTGAACGAGTTAGTTCAGCTGTGCTCTGGGGTCAAGAGGCATGGGGTGACAACTCGTGAGCCTGACGTGGGCACCTTAGCCCAGTGTCGACTGGGCGTGGTCACAGAAAACAGTGCAGAATGCCTCGGGGAAGCGCCTAACACTCAAGGCAGGGCTGCCAGCCCGGGCGGGGCAGACCACCCGTTCGGCCATTCCCCTTACTCGGACCTTCTGATGCCCTTGGGTGGGCGGGGCCGGCGGGTTGCCGGGACGGAGCCGCCCAGGTGAGACCCGCAGCCGCGCTTGCGTGGGCTCTTCCCCGGCAGGCGCACGTGTGCGTGATGGCCGTCTGTCTCCGTAGGTGTGTTATCGACTGGAAGAAAGGAAAAAATGTCACAGTCAAAACCATCAAGAAAAAGCAGAAACATAAGGGCCGAGGCACGGTGAGGACGATCACCAAACAGGTCCCCAACGACTCGTTTTTCAACTTCTTCAGCCCGCTGAAAGGTGAGTGGGCTGTGCCGAGAGCATACGTGCAGCCGAGCGTACCTCGGCCTCAGAGGCCTGTCTGGGACCTACTTAAAAAACCAAAAAACCGTTTTCTCTCTGTTTTGCACGAGCACACACCATGGGGAGGGGGGTGCAGGGGTCAGGTGCGCGGCAGGCGCGAGGGCTGCTCTGGGCTCTGCCTTTGCCGCTCGGCCCATTCTCTTTCTGGGGTTTGTCTCCGAGCCTCCGGGATGCCGGTGTGTGCTGGTTCCGGGTACGAACAGCCATAAATTCGGCTGCTACGTTTCCTTGTTTGGGAAAACCCCCTTTGGAGCCTCGTGTCTGTGGCGGTGGCCACCTGCTCGCGCTCAGCGTGAAGTAGAGGGCTCCGGCTCTGGGCGGCAGCGAGTTTGCCGGAAGTCTTCTTAAAACTGGGTTGTAAGTAATCGAGTCAAGTTAAAATGAGATTAAGTGGACTCCGTTGGGCAGGGGACCTGTGGGGCTCTAAACCCATTGTCGGGGTCGTGTCGCTCTGCACACGGGCCAGGGGTCACGGAGCCGTGCGCCTGAAGTTTGTGGTAGATGAACGACACGTTCCACGGCTGCTTCTTATTTATTTATTTCTTAAATGGTTGTTTGTTTTTGAGACACAGCGTGAGTGGGGGGAGGGTGGAGAGAGGGAGGGGGTACAGAGTGTTTCAGGCCGGCTCCGTGCTGACCGAGGCGAGCCCGACGTGGGGCTCGAACTCACGGATCATGAAATCATGACCTGAGCTAAAGCTGGACACTGAACCAGACGAGCCCCCCAGGCGCCCCGCCTGCAGCCATTTTTAGGGCAGTCAGATAAGCGGGATGCGCTGGACCGAGCGGTGAACTCCGGGAGACAAGGAGGAGGAGACTGGGGTGCTGAGAGGTGGTGGGGAAAAAGTATCAAAACTGGCGAAACGCTCTTGGAGATGGAGGAAACCTCAGAGCCCTTTTGTCCTCGAATCTAGGAAACAGGCCCCAAAGTCACGGAGCAAAGCCCCGGCCCCCAGGCCAGAGCCCCCAGACCCGAAGCTCAGCCCGTGGGGTGCTTACATGCGGGGGCGGGGGTGGCTTGGGGCCGAGGGGCTGGTGTCTGCCTGCCGGGCCCCAGCCCCCGCCCCGCGGTAAGCCTTCGCCTCCTGGCGAGACCGGGCCTCGAACGAGGGCTTCTGAAGTCGGGGTCTGAACGGCGCTGTCCGGCTTTCAGCCCATCTTTCCCGTCGCGCCTGGCTGCTGGGCCGGGTGCCAGCTTGGCGCCACTGTCGGGGCGGCCGTGTGTGTGTGTGTGTGTGTGTGTGTGCCAAGTGGCACGTCAGCGAGGCTTGCGCTGCTCCCCCCGCCCGCAGGGAGTCTTTTTGTTTAGCAGGAAGGGCGCCGCGTGGACCCAGCCGAGGGGTGTGGGTGCGAACTCCACGTACAGCGTCAAGATGCGGAATGCCACAGCGTGCGGCCCCGCGGTGGGCCTTTCCACCTGTTAACTGTGGCCTTCCTGCGTGGCTTCCCCTGGCCCTTAGCGCAGGTCTGCGGGCGGCGCGCAGAGAGGCGCAGGGCCGGGCTGTGGGCATCCGCACTTGGCCTGGCCGCCGGGCCGCCCGCGGGGCTTACAGGGGTTCTGGCTGTCCTTGTGACACTCACGATGCTTTGTCTCTCTTTTCTAGCATCTGGGGATGGAGAGTCACTGGTAAGATCCGCGTCGTCGTCAGAGTCTGTTACATTCTTTGTGTCTGGAGTCCTCGCCTGCCTTCCCCTTAGTCCCTGCTTCCTCCTCCCTGAGCCCTGGGGCGCACCTCTGCCCACCACACCGCGGGGCAGGGCTGGAACGCGGGTCCCATGTCCCTTCCGCCAGGCTGCCCAAGCGCGGGCGTGGGTGTGAGGGGTGGGAGGGCGTGGCGCTCGTCCCTCAGAAACGCGTTCACAGCGAAGGTTTCCCTCTCAGGATGAAGACTCGGAATTCACGTTAGCCTCCGACTTCGAAATTGGACATTTCTTTCGCGAGCGGATAGTCCCGCGGGCCGTGCTCTACTTCACGGGCGAGGCCATAGAGGATGACGACAACGTACGTGGGCGGGGGTGCCCTCGGGGGCGGCTGGGGGCGGGGGCGGGGCAGGGTCCTGGGGGCTCTTAGAGCAGAGTGCCCCCCCCCCCACCCCGGTCCTTGGAAGGCCCCGGGTGCTCGCCGAGTCCTGCTTCACGTCCCTGAGCTTCGGGTAACTGAAACGGGAGGAAACGTCCTTTACGGAGGTCCGGCCACGGCAGGCGGGCCTCCGAGGAGCTGCCCCTGCTGGCCTGTGGCGTACCGGCCCCAGGGAGCTGGAGCCCGTGCTGCAGAGCAGGCTGCACAGGCCACCTCTCTCTCGCTTGAGCACAGCCTGGCAAGCTGTCCTGTGTCACCTGAGACGGTTCTCCCATCGGAGCCGAATTCCAGGTCGCTGTGTCTTCCTGAGTTATGGCGATACAGCTTCGTAGCGTCCTGCCGGACGTATCGTAGGCGGCATTTATTCCCTTGCTTTCAGAGCTCCTGGGTTGTCCACGTGGTTCCGGGTGTCCTTTCTGAGAGGCCTGCCGAGGCCTTGGACAGGGCAGTCGGAGCTGGGCAGATTTCAGGTGCTCGGTGCCCAGGGGCAGTGCAGGCCCGCTTCCCACGCTGCTTTTCTGAGCTCACGGTTGGCGGTCGGGGGACGGGGGGACGGTGCTCAGCCGGTCGTCTGAGACGGTTGAGACGACCTCACTTCATCCCGGGCTGGGGCCGGGAGGTGGCCGTGGGGTAGTGTCGTGTCGGGGGTGTGAGCACTCGAGGAACCGCTACGGCGGAGGTTTATACAGCACGCGGTAGACCCAGTCTGGCGGAAGTTTCCATGACGGTGGAGCTGTGCTCCCCCACCCGCGCCGTCCGCCTCAGTAGGCCCAGCCGATGCGATGCGTGCAGACCGCAGATGAGGTGGCCGGCAGCCGAGGAGCTAACCGAGCGTTCAGTCAGGAATTTAGCCCAACAGCCCAGCGGCTGCGTGCGTCGGAGAGCCCGTCCCCAGGCCGGCGGTCCCCAGACTTGTTTGACCACAGGCCCGCGCGTTTTCAAACCCGAGTGTGCGGCTCCCGCAGTTACTTCCTTCACACGCAGGCACCGCGGACGGCGCTCGCCTTCTGCTGGACGCCCCGAGTGCAGGCGCGGCTGCTGAGCCCTGCGGCGTAGCGCTCCGGGGGGGGGGTGGGGGGGGTGGGGGGGAGCCCCGCCCCGGACCGCTTAGACCAGGGTCCCGGCTTCACTCAGCAGCCATAGCGCCTCTGCTGCCGGGTCCGCCTATGACAGTGCGGTTAAGGGTGGTGACCCTGGTGAGCCGTCCAGCTCTGAGAAGAGCGCCTGTTGGCACCGTTACTTTGTGCGTGTTGCTGGGACAAGGTTAACTTGCGGTGTCCGAGGCGCCGGGAGCCTCGCACACGCACTGCGCGTTGTCCCGGGAGGGACCAGATACAGGGGCGCCGCCTGGTTTTCTACACTCTCCCGGCTCAGCACGCTTGTCCCGTGGGCCCTGCACCCCCACCTGAGAGCCGCGGCTCCTCAGGAGCGTGAGGCGTGCTCCAGCAGGACCCCAGGCCCCTCCAGGTTCGGAGTGCGACGGTCTGCCTGGAACCTCAGGAGGGCCACGCTCGGCTTGTTCGAGGCCCGTTCCAGCGTGAGCTAAAACTCGAGGAGCTGCCAGGCCCCAAACCTAGGGCTCCCCCTGCCAGAGGCTGGTCGGGGCGCGTGCGGGGGGAGGGCGCTGGGGCCCCCCGGCCCCAAGTGCTGCGTGTGCCGTCACTGAGGATACGTGTGCCGGCTCCAGCAGAGACGGTGTAGGTGAGAAGAAGCCTCCTAAATGTGTCCCTTGTGCCGTGCAGGCGGTAGCGGGAAGGTCTGTTCTTTTTTGTGTTCAATTCTGTTCTGAGTCTGATGTTCGGAGCTTGACTGAGAGCCTGACCAGTGACGTCTCTGGACTGGGAAGAAATTCATCCAAGCCCAGCCAGCTGCGGTGTTGGGGGTCTCTCTTCCACACGCCTTAGTTCTGACTTCTTGTAGACGCTAAGCACCGAGGTTTCACCTTACAGCTAACGCGTCAGCGTCTGCCTTCGTGTGAGACGTAGAGCGCGGTGGGCGTCCGCGGGTCCCGGCAGGGACCTCCCGCTGCTGGCTCTCGTAGGTCAGCTGGTCTCCCGGGTGAACCCAGCCCGTTCTCCTGCCAACCGGC
This sequence comes from Paguma larvata, assembly GCA_030068075.1. NCBI lineage: Eukaryota > Metazoa > Chordata > Mammalia > Carnivora > Viverridae > Paguma > Paguma larvata. The sequence continues at coordinate 531,404 of JAINVK010000061.1, forward strand.
CCCTGCTGGCACCCTCCCGTCCTCAGGCCTCATCTCGAGTGGTGCTCAGCCACCCGGCGTCCTGTGGGTGCAGTGGGCCTTGTGAGCAGCGGCCCTGCAGCGCCGGCCGCAGCCCCGCCCCCAGGCCTGAGGCCGCGTGCCCGGCGGCAGACCCTCCCTTCCCCGACCGGCGGGGGCACTTGACGGGCGACTGTGTCCGGGTCAGGGCACCCTCCTGCTCCAGAGACCTAAAAACGTGTCTCCTTTCTCTTCTTTCAGTTTGAAGAGGGTGAGGAAGGAGAAGAGGAGGTAAGACATGGTGCTCGTGGGGCCTCCTTTCCCCGCGGCCGCGCTGGGCGGCCTCCGCTCGAGGGCACGGGGGTCACGAAGCTCAAGACCAGTTACAGCCGGCCTGTGCGGAGCTGCCTCCGAGGGCTCCACGCTGTTACGACTCCGGGGACGCAGGCACTGCCCCAGGGTCCGGTGTCGGCCCCGTGTTTTCAGCTATTCAGGAAAGTCCGTCATCCGTGCTGTCCGGAGGAAGTGACGTGGTCGGTCACGGAGGGTGGGCGTTGACTTCCCTCTGAATCCAAGGGTGGTTCGGTTGGTGTGCGGCGAGCGGATCCCGGAGAGGTTAAGTCCTGTCCGTTCAGCTCCTCTCACTCTCTCGTGCAGGAGCTAGACGGCGACGAGGAGGGAGAAGATGAGGACGATGCCGAATCAACCCCAAGGTCAGTTGTCTGGGGGCCGCCCGCCCCTGCGAGCGCGGGGCTGTGCGCTCAGACGGCCCCCCACGAGGGGGCGGCGTGGGCGCGGGGCGCGTGCGTCCTCCCGTCAGTCCTGAGAGCGGAGCAGAAAGCTCTTGAACGGGGTCTCTTCAGAAACCTCTGGTGTGGTTTCGTGTTAGGTGAAAATACCCAGTATGTGCTGTTCCGGCTCCTTCTCGAGCGGCCAGCTCTTTCCACGAACTGGTTCAGGAGAGGAGCTTTCTTTTCTAAAAACCAACACAGAGCAGCACAGAGCAGCACAGAGCAGCTGAGGAGAGCGGGCGGCTCCACTGGTTTTATCTGTGGATCTGAATCCGGACTTCAGGCCTGGGCTCAGCCTGCGTGAAGGCCCTTTGCCACATGACGCAGCCTTTGAACCCAGAACCGCTTTGGTGCAGCCCGAGGCTGCCCCAGGGACGTGTTTGCGAGCGTGAGATTAGAGTTAATCGTGGAGGGTGTGCTGACTGGATCTCGGCGCGACCAGACACTGTCCGTCCGTCCGTCCGTCCGTCCGTCCCCCGTTTTTGCCCAGAGTGGAGTGTGCGTCAACTCTCAGTGTGATAACCCAGCTTTGTCAGTGGTTTGTTTCTTAACCCCACGTGTGTCTGCGAATGCCCGCTCCCAGCACTCGCTGCTCCGAGGGAAGGGTGGGAGGGAGGCGGCAGGCTTTCAGAAACGCGCACGTGACTTCTCCTCCGGGAGTGGGCTCACGGCGACGTTCGTCGTTGCAGAGCCGGCCCGGGCACCACCTCGGGACTGCCTCGCAGACGCCCGCGCTCGGCTCCGAGACGCCGGGCCCCGCCTCGAGTGGCCCTGCCTGCTCTCTTGCCGGCCCGCACGCTCACGGTTTGGGTTCTAGAGCAGGGACCGAAGACGGTTTGCAGGGACGGCTTCCATACTCGGGGCCCGGCGGCCTGAAGGCTGCTCGTGTTGCCGACAGCGGGAGCTTCGTCGTTGCTTCCTTGTCACTTCCTTCTGTCGTCTGTCTCTTCTCTGTCTTTGCTGAGCATCTGTCTCCTGCCACGTCTGTTTTCTTGAGAGCGTCCCCTCACAGGTCACCTGACACCGGGGAGGTGCTCAGGACAGCGCTCCGGGGTCTCCGTCTGTGGTGTCAGTCGGAGGAGGGAGAGTGGTGGCGAGACGAGTAGTGTCACCAGCCTGAGGCCCCAGGCCCGCCAGGCCCGCGCAGCCAGGAGGGCCGAGTCTGGTCCCCGGAGGGGGTTGTCTCCTCAGGGCCTGCACAAGCGGAGGCAGACGAGGGGCAGGGCTGTTTGGGCGTTAAGGGGACAGGTGCGATGGGAGGGGAGGGGCGGTTCCTCTCGGGCTCGAGACCGTGCAGCCAAGTGTGTCATTGAGAAAGCGGCTGTTTCCGTCTGTATGATGTCGTGCAATTTATTTTCCTTTCTGCTGACAGTTCCTTTCAATTTTTTCCCCATTTAGGTGTGATTTTTGTCTGTTAATCATTCATGCGTTTCTAGGTAAGGCAGAATTCCATTCATTCCTAATCCAGTCTTCCGATCTGGGCTTCATGACAGTGCCTCACTGTGACTTTGTGGACAGAGAGGGGGCCGCCGGCCGGGACGTCCTGGGGGTGCTGGGCTGAGCGCGCGGCTCTCTGGCGGGCAGTGCTTCTGCTCGGGGGTCTGTTGTGTGTGCTGCTTTTTTGTTTTCGTTTTTGGTTGTTTTTTTTTTTTTTTTTGGTTTTAAAGTTTTTATTTTATTTTTGAGAGACATAGTGGGAGCAAGGGAAGGGCAGAGAGAGAGAGGGAGATACCGAATCTGAAGCAGGCTCCAGGCTCTGAGCCGTCAGCACAGAGCCCGACGCGGGGCTCGAACTCACAGACCGTGAGATCATGACCTGAGCCAAAGTCGGACGCTCAACCAACTGAGCCACTCAGGCGCCCCTCGTTTTTGTTTTTTTAAGTAGCCTTCATATCCAGCGCGGAGCCCAATGCGGGGCTTGAACTCACAACTGTGAGATCAAGGGTCGGACCCTTAACCACCCGAGCCTCCCTGGCGCCCCTGTCGGGTGTACCTCTAAAACCGCCCGTCAGGAGCTACATCTGGCTCCTGCTGGCCGAGCCCGGTGTCCATTTCTGACCACGTAGCACAGGTGTGACGGGTGTGGCATTTTGGCAGGACCGCCTTCCAGGAGGAGGAGAGCGTGTGAGGGCCCCGGGGGCCGCGCCAGGACCAACCGCACCGCTTACAGTAGGAAGGAGCCCGTTGCTTTCCGTGTCTCTAGTGACTGCTCACACTTCCTGATCCGGTGTGGTGCAGACCTGTAGGTCCCAAAGGGCTGGCTGAACTCCGTGCCAGAAGTTTTGTGCCCAGAGCTGTGGTTTGTTTGGCGTGGTGTTAGTAGCAGGTGCTGGCGCGGCCGCACAGGGTTCTGAGCGGATGAGAGCCGGCAGCGGTCTCCTGGGGGCTGCGCGCCCCACCCCATCCCCTACGGCGCCGGCCATCGCAGCTCTGTTCCGTCAGCTCCCTGCCCCCGGGGGACCCCGTCCTCACCTTGCGGGGCTGGGGAGGGAGACGGCACGGGAGACAGGTGCGGCGGTGTTCGTTCCCAGGGACAGACGGGGCTCCTGCCCGCGCGCCGAGCAGCAGCAGCCGGTCCGTACAGCAGAGCCTGCGAGCTGGAACTTGAGCTTCCTGCCGCAGGTGACGAGCTGAGCCTGACAGTCATTTAGACCAAGCACCGCTGGGAGCCTGTCTGCATTGCCTTCCTGTCGCACTCGCGGGGGCTCCTTCTCACAGACGGCAGGGAGAGAGTGCAGCTGCCTTTTGGCCAAGTGAACTCCTGGCTAGCGGGGACGGACGGACTTGGGTCCTGCGTGTTCGAAGGGCCCAGTCTGGTTCCTGACGAGCACAGGTGCCAGCGCACGACTGCTCGGCTCCTGCCGCCCCGCTCGTCCGAAGGACCAGCAGCCAGGCTTGCTGCCCCCGAGCCCGGCTCCTCGCACCCCGCCAGTCACTTGGGAGCATCCCCAACCCAGCAGCCTGTGTGTCTAGGACAGAGGGACCCTCTTGGGGCGTGGCCACCCCGGGTGACGCTGGCGCACCTCGGCCGTACTGGCGGGCCTGCGGTGAGGGCATCAGGTTCTCCTCGGGGTCCCAGCTTCTCCGGGGCGGGGAGGCCGTTCCCTCCATAGTCGGGTGGCTCTTGGGCCCCGGGACCGTGGCCCCTATGACACAGAGCTGCCCAGCTGTGTGCTTAGTGACCCGTTTCCACTCCTCCCAGAAGGCGGTTGTCGTCTGTGAAAACTTGTCTTTTAGATGGTTCTGAGACAGGCAGGGTTTTTGGGCCCTTAGATCGCACCTTCGAAACCCCTGCCTCCTCTCCCTTGACAGTCGGTGGCCTTGAGTGACTGAGCCTTCCTCGGACTCCGTGACGTGGGACAGGGTGCTGCGGTTCTGTGCAGTTCTGTTTTGGCCTGTGTCACGGGTTGAAAACCATTGATGTCTCACTGATAAAATTCACGTCAGAAGCTTCGGGATTCTTGTCAACTTTACAGGCTGGGAGCCGTGTCCCTGCGGGGGCCGTCCCACAGGTGGGGCCGGCCTGGGGAGCCACCAGCTCCCCTCCGGGTCTCGGCTGTTCTGAGGCCCTACTGCCTCCAACAGTCTTCATCACTTGAGCTACTGAATGTATTTTAAGTAAGTAGCTAGTACGTTCTCCAGGGTAAAACCCGTAACTACGTATACGTAGTATACCCACGTAGGCAATCACTCAGACCGCGTAGCACAGGTCGTGTCCTGCCCAGTGTTGTAAAACACTGTGTATGTGGAACCCTTCGTGCGCAGGAAGGGATAGAAGTCCCTCCTGCCCTGTGCCGCCCGCCGCTGTCCCCGCCCTGTCCCCTACACAGCCACCTCCTCGGCTCCATCTCCTCTGACCCACTTCTTTTTGCAAATGCTGTCGTGGAAACACACGCCCTCCCCACCTGCACAGACAGCTGTCTGCGGCCCTCCACCTCCTGCTGGCTGCACCCAAGGAGAGCCGGCGGCCCGGGGCCTGGGCCGCAGTCTGGGCCTCCCAGGCGTGCGGAGTGGGACTTTGACCTTTTCCAGGCCAGATTTGTGGTCAAGTGTGTTTTGTTTTGGCGCCTGGGCTCTCCAGCGGTGTTTCAGATGGACGTGTGGCGGGTGGGCGGGTGCCAGGACCCCCCTTGTGCCCCCCCAGAGTGGCCCCACTGCTGGGCAGTGCCGGGCAGATTGCCGGGGCCCGGCCTGGTCCCCGTGCTGGCTCCACTCCGCTTTCATGGGTCAGATCTTGAACATGATTTTCCGGAGAACGAGCTGGAGCTTCAAGCATAGCAGGTGTCGTCCCAGAAGTTTCTTCCGAACCACGTGGTGCAGGGCGTCTAGCCTCCACAGGCTTGCCAGACCGTACTCCCAGCACCTTGTAACCTCGGCAGCCAAGAACTCCAGGCTGCCGACTCGTGAATTTACACTTCGAGGGTGCTCAGGGGCCTCGCGCTGTGTCGGGCGGTTGGTGGCCTCCCCGCAAAATGCCCGGGTTTGCTAGACGTGCTGCCGAAGGTGGGGGTGGAGCACGCTGAGGGGAGTGTGCCGCTCTGTGCCGGGGGACGCGCCTTCTCCCTGGCCCCTTTTCTGGAAGGGCGGGGTTCCCGCTTGGGGAGGGGCTGGGGGTCCGGCGGTGCGGGGAGAGTCCCAGGGGCCGCCCAGCGTCAGGTGCGCTCTCAGCCGCCTCAGGCCCACGCCGGGCTGGCCCCTGTCCCGTCTCTGGTGGCGGCAACAGAAAGGGGGAGCCTGCTGCTGTTTCACGATGTGGGGTTCGGGGGCTCGAGGGGCCACTCGAAGGTTCAACGCTGCCTTGCAGCTTTGCAGCACTGGTTCCCTACATGCGTGTGTGCGCCGTCTCTACGGCCCTGGCGGGCCCTCCTCCTGAGCGCACGCGCTGCGATTAGACTCCAGGGCGTGGCTTGAAACAGAAAAGGCTGCCCTGCCGAGGTTGTTTCTGGGAAGTTGACTTACTTTTTGTTACCATTTAAAAATCTAATAAAAAAATTTTTTTCTTAATATTAGAGAGAGAGGGCAAATGGGGGAGGGGCAGAGAGAGGGAGACACAGAATCCGAAGCAGGCTCCAGGCTCTGAGCCGTCAGCACAGAGCCCGATGTGGGGCTCGAACTCACAGACTGCGAGATCATGACATGGGCTGAATTCGGACACTTAACCGACTGAGCCACCCAGGCGCCTCACCATTTAAAATTATTTTTTAAGTTTGTTTATTTTGAAAGAGAGTGATCGAGCAAGCAGGGGAGAGGCAGAGAGAGAGAGAGAGAGAGAGAGAATCCCAAGCAGGCACAGAGCCCTATCTATGTAGGGCTTGATCCCACAACCCTGGGATCACGACCTGAGCCTAAATCAGGAGTCGACGCCTCACTGCCTGAGCCCCCGGCGCCCCTCGTTCCTGTCTGAAAAGCGTGTTTGCAGGAACCGTTTTTCAGTAGGAATGACCGCAGTCGTTGAGTCTCTGTTTTCGTTGTTGGTTGGAGACGCCTGGCTGCTGAGAGCGGGTCCCGACAAGTGCTGTGTTCTCTCGTTGACAGAAGGAGCCCAGCCAGCCCTCCGAGTGCAAACAGCAGTGAGAAGACGGCGCCGAGACCCGTCGCGGCCGCGCTGGCGGCGCTCGCATCTAACTTGTTTTCAAGTGCATGATTTTGACGTTAACGTTCCCTTTATCCTTATTTTGCTTAACCTGTACAGCGGCAACTTAAATGCATTTCAGAAGTAGGAGGTTTGATTCCAGCACCCTCTGCGGCCTTGGGCGCAGCCCAGCGGACTTCCCGGGCCCTGCCTTGGGTTGGGGGGGGGCGGTGGAAGGTCAGTCGAGGCCAAGGGCAGGTGTCTGCGGGCGTGGTTCCGGGGCCTAGAACCAGCAACTCCACTGCACGCTCGGACTGGCTCCTTCTTTCACTTGGAGAAACTCTCACGCTGTGTCCCCCGCCACCTGGCCTCTGTGCTCTCCCTGTGCCCCAGGAACTGGTGGAGTCGAGTCCTGTTCTTCTTAGCGCGTTCTCTCCTGGGTTCTCTCTTCCTCGGGGTGGCGTAGGGGGTGCGCACCCCGCCCCGAGGCGCGAGTGTCTGTGGTTCATCCTCGTATTTATTTATTCTTTCCTGCTCTCGAGGGCTCGGGGCGCCTGCCGTCGCTCGTCCGTACAGTCTCGAGCCTGCGTGTGCGACTGGTGACATGGTGACTCCCCGGGGGGTGTGGCGGCGGGGGGCGCCTGTGGGGGGCCCGCTTCTCCTGGTGTGTGCGTGTCGGGGCCCGCTTCCTCAGCAGCCCCTGTCTCTCGGCACTGTGCTCATCTCGTCAAAGCCCTGGGGTCAGAGCCGCCTGCTCTTGGCTGGCGTGTGAGGGTTCCGAGTGTGCGACCACGGCCTCCGGCAGCCGGGACGCCGTGTCCACACTGTGACCAGGCCTGTAGAGTGCTCAGCCTTACTTATAAGACATTTGTAACTGAATACGGTGTTTTCAATTTGTACAGAATAGTTAGAATATTCTATTAAAGTTGTGAAACGCGAATCCATCGCTGTGTGGTGTCTTCTGTGGGAGCAACGGGGGGGAGGGGCGGGCGAGGGCGCCGCGGCCACGCACCCACGTGACTGTGTCTGTAGAGCCCTGGGGGGTGGGCAGACCCGGGGCTTCAGGCCTTCTCCGTGTTGTCTTTGGGGCTCTTCCAGCCGGTTCTCAGGAGGAGGCTGCGTTTAGTTGGCCCGAGAGGCCTCCAGGCCTGCTTCTCTGTGCGGGTGGGCCCTGGGCCGCCACGGGGAAGGGCCTGCTCTCCCCCAGGGGTGCCGTTTCCCAGAGCGTGTGGGGCTGTGCCTTCCAGATGCAGAAGTTCCTGGGAGGGATGGTTCCTGCATGAGGGCCACACACCCTGAAACACCGCCTCGCAGGCTCCTGCTCGGGACCTGACCCCCGTGGGGGTGTCTGTCTGCCTTTCGAGAAGGGACCGTGCCGGGAGAAGGCAACACGCAGCCTGCTCCTCAGCGCAGCCCGGGAGCCGGTGTCTGACGCGTCCCGCCCGTGGCTGCCTGGGGGGCTGGCTTCCCCGGGGAGCGGCCGGGAGGGAGAAAGCAGCCACGAGACAGAGTGCCCCAGACAGCTGGAGCCAGAATGGTTTTGGTTCGTGAAGTGCCCAGGGGGGCTGGGGCTCAGACTCCCGAGCAGGGGTGGCCCCCCACCCCTTCCCTGAGAGGCCTGAGGTGCCAGGCCTGCCTTCTTCCCGCTGACACGCAGTGAGAACCCCATCCCGAGGATGGTCCGCAGAGGGGACGCCCGTGTGCTGCTCCCCGACCCCCGGCTGGGCGCACCCTCCGAGGACAGGCTCCTGGGCCTGTGGGGTGGCCACTGTCCCCGCAGACCCTGACTGGTCCAGGCTCCCCAAGGACTCCGAGTGGCACGTTCCCCCGGGGCCTCCGGAATGCACCTGTTCCCAAACCTGTGGCTTCAGGTAACCGCGGGAGCTGGACGACTGGCCGACACCCTGTGTCTGGGTGACGTGCAGGAAGCTCACAGGGACGGCCCCGGCTCGGGGAGCATCCCATCCCGCCGGCCCAGGGGGCGCGCTCCCGAGCGTGACCTTTCAGAGAAGCCTCCCTCCCGCCGGCTCCTGATGGACCCACGCTCACTGTGGGCACCAGCACCGCTCAGCCTGGGGGGCGCCGGGCCTCGTGGGAGAAACGCAGGTCACGAGGGAGGAGGCTTAGATCGGCGCAGCGCCACACGCGGGGGGCGGGCTCCGGCAGAGCCCCCTGCCCGGCTGCGCCTCAGCCTTCAAAAGAGTAGGTACCCGTCCCGTGGGCGGGAGTCCACACCCAGCGTGCACAGAGCGTGTGGTCCGCGTGCGCCCAGCAGTCTGGAATGAGACTGTCGGGGAACCCATCCCTTTGGAGACTGGCTGTGCCCGTGCCCATCCGCCCACGGTGGACCGCATAGCCACCAAGGACAGGGGTGTCCATGTGCGCGCACACCTGTGCGTGCGTGTGCGCGGCGGTCACCCCTGGAGGCTGAGCTGAGCGGGCAGCTGGAGAGAGCAGGCGGACGGGGCCCCGGGCTTGCCGGCCGGCCGTGCCGAGCGGCGCCGTGCGGCCGGTAGCAGGCGCGTGCGTCAGCACTGACGGCCGCGGCAGGGGTGTGTGGATGGTGGCCGTGTCCGGACGCCGGGTCTTATTTCCCGTTTCCCTGCGGCAGAAGAAGAGTGTGCGAGCCCGCCACCCCTCCCGCGCGCGGGCTCAGTCACGGAGCTGGGTGCCCGCGGCCTCAGGGTGGCGCCGGTGGTCCCAAACGTATCCGGGCGGCAACTCCAGCTCGAAGCCCTGAGTGGCTGTGCCTTCGCCACCCGTCTGCCGTGGCCCTGCCTCCTGGCCTGCCCACACAGCTGCTCTCTGACCTCACCCCTGCGCAGTCCCGGGAAAGGGAGGGCAGGGCCTTTGCCGGCCCCCAGCACCTCAGGGAAACCGCAGAGACTCCATGGGGTCCCTTGGTCCTTGCTGCCTGTACCGGAAAGTTCCAGAGTGGCCAGGAGGCAGCAACTCTGGGGGCTTGCTGGCTCTGCAGGGGCTAGGCTGCTGCCGCCTCGGGGCCCCAGTACTGCCCGCCTGGCCGCTCCTAGACCTCTGTCCCCACTGACCCCCTGAACTGCTTCGAGCCAGGCCCACCTGGCCCCTCTTTGGGACCCCCTTGTGGGCCGGGCCATGGACGCTTCTATCAGAGAGTTCAGGTGAGTGTCCAGGACCACCTCCTGTCATCGTGGCCTCTGCTGCCCCTGCCCTCCCTCCATCATCCCTCCCCCCCTCCCTCCCTCCTTAGACTGTCCCCGGGGCACCCTGGTTCTGTTTGAGGCTACGGGCCTGATCTCTGTCACACAAGGCCATGCCCGCTCAGACGTTCTCAGAACTGAGCGGCCGCCTCTGCTCAGCCGCCGTCTCTGAGCTCCGTCCCGCCCCGGCCTCTGTGCCGAGGTCCCTGGGCCTGCTTGGCTCTGCCCCAGGCCGTTCCCGTGTTTCCACAGGTGTCTGGAGTTCAAGGTGGGGTCCCAGCGTGGGGGCCTTGGGGCCACAAGGGGGTTGTGTGGGTGACCGATTTCTGTGGCTTCTGGAGGCCATGCAGGGACTGCGACCGCTGTTGCGTGGGCGAGGGGGTGTGACCAGGGGACTGCTGGGCGGCAGCAGCTCGTGGATGCCCCTCAGCGAGCGTGCTTTTTCAGACGGGCCCCCGAGTTGGGGTCAGTCCACCCGAAATCCTGGCTTTTCCCCCATGATGAGTGGGGAATTGTGGCCACCCAGGGCCAGGCGGGGGGCCGAGGTCGCCCATGCCCCTGTCCATGCTTACGGTCTGTCAGTCTGCCGGATGGGCTCAGGGCCCCCGTTTCGTGGGGCTGGGGGCCAAGCGGAGGCCTGACCCACCCCCTCCAGAACCAGGCCGAGTCAGCCGGATGGCTCCCCCTCCCACAGGGCTTAGCCCTGGGGGCCTCCGCCAGGACTCGCCCGGCAGGGAGGCCTGGCCTGGGCGCGGGGAGGCGGCCCTCTGCCTCAGCCCACCGGTCCCGGTGACACTGCCGGCCTCGGCCTGCCCTCCACGTGAGGACCCGTCTTCCCATCTCCTGTGCCTGTGAGTGCCCAGTGGGGGACAGGGAGCGAGGCCACATGGGCTGCAGAGCAGGTCCTGGGGCCAGCGGTGGGACAGGTGCCCTTTGACCTTCAGCTCCCAGCACCAGCCAACCCCCCGCCCAAGAAGAGGCTGCGGTGCATGGTGGCCGGGGGACTCTGCTGCAGCGCTGTCCCCGGCCTGGGCCGCCCTCGGCTCCTTGCCAGCCGGCCCAGCCTTCAGGCACACCTGAGCTTCCCGGCTGCTCGGCTCCAGCCTCAGAGCGCCTAGCCGCTTCGGGTGGGGGGACCTGAGGGACCCCAGGCCCAGCCGTTCGGCCTCCCGTCTGCCGGGAGGTACTGGCCGGGAGTAAGCCCCCGACGACAGCAGAGGCCCCAGGACTGTCCTCGGCTGAACGCCCCCCGCTCCGGCTCAACTTTCGTTCTTCAGAATTCGCGGGCGCCTTGTCTGCCTGGGGCCGTCCTCGGAGCTCCGAGCCCCGGGGAGCAGGAGCCACCACCCCGGAGAGCACGGTGGCCCGCGAAAGCCTGGGTTCCCACCAGACCCCGACCCTGGCCACCTGGAGGGTGAGGCCCAGACATACCTCCTTGAGGCCAAGTCACCTCGGGGCACCTGGGCGGAGCCCTTGCCCGCCCCCAAGATGCCGCGCTGACTCAGCTCCGTGAGGGCGGAGACCGGATGTTACTTTCTCTGACACCCAGACAGGCGCAGCCGGGCCTCTTAGGGTCTCTGACCCAGGACCTTCTGCACAGACCCCACGCACGCGTCCTCCCCCCTGGGCCGGGGGCTTCCGGAAGTCCGGGAGTGTCTGTTGAGTCTCCACACCTCCCTGGGTCTCGGCTTTGGCATCTGGGACACGGAGAGAACCGTCACTTCCCTGGCACAGGCCGGGGAAGCCCGGTGTTCACGGGCACAGCCACCGTCCTTTCCAAACCCACGGTCCAGGCAGGGCTGCCCGTGCCCGCCCTCCCCAGCGCCTGCCGGCTTGGGGAGGGCCTGGGAGGACAGGGGGCGAGCGCCTTTGGGGACGGGAAGGTCTGTGGGACATAGGCGCAGATCAGTGTAGCTTGGGCCCTTCCGCCCCAGGCCAGCAGGGGGGGCCCTGGGTCTCGGCCTGCCCCCATTTCCGGCAGAGGCTGGAAGGTAGCAGTGGGGCTGCCCCTCCCTGAGAGGTTGCACCTCGACCCCAACTTTGCAGCGGAGGTGGAGGTGGAGGCGGGGGGCTGTGAGATGCACCCCCAGGCCCGGTCCTGGAAGGAGATGGGCCCCTGGGTCCCGGCAGGGGGCGCTGAGGGTCCCAGGCCAGGCTGGGGGACAGAGCGTGTCTCCATGCCTTTGCTTGGGGACGGCATCCTGATGTGAAGAACTACTCATCCTTGAAACCCCAGCTTAAAAGTCACCAGCTAATGCCATCACTCCGGTCTCCATCTGCCACCAGACCGTGTGGCAGGCCGAGGGGAGGGCTGGCCCCAGGCCACCTGGGGCTGTCTGCGGGTCTGGGGTGGTCATGACAGATGAACACAGACGGGGCGCTTCGAGCAGAAGTCGGCGCTATTTGGGTTCCGGAGGCCAGGTGTGGGCGGGGCCGTGCTCCGTCCAGCGGCTCTGGGGGAGGGTCCCTCCTGCCTCCAGCTTGCCCCCCAGCCTCTGCCTCCGTGGTCACGTGCCCCACCCGCCCCCCGTGTGTCTCGGAAGGACACTGTGATGGCATTCAGGGCCTACTCAGGGAATCCGGGATGACTCGAACCCCAGGTCCCGAATCTCCTCTTTCGTCCCCTTAGGTAACATTCACTCTCACCACATAAAGTCACATTCACTGGTTCCACGGAGACGACACTCTGGGTTTTGGGCTCCGGACTGGGGAGCAGTGACAGAAGTGCAGAGTGCCCGTTGGAGGGCCAGCGGTAGGGGCACGGGCGCCCGGCACACGCAGGGGGCGCTGCCTGCAAACCGGCCGGCAGGCGGGCGGTCTCGTCGGAGCCGCCACACCCTCACTGCGACAGCTCTCCATCCTGCCGCCCGCCCCAGTGAAGTTCGGGGACGGTCATGCGGCATCGCTTACGATAACCGCAGAAGGCTGGGCGCAGCCCGAGTGTCACGGGAGGTGATGAAATCCCGGAGTGCTTCCCGGGAAGGGGGGCAGATTCGTGGGGGACACGCAGGACACAGACGGAACAACACATACGTCGTGTCTCCCTTCTGTGAAACCCACAAGCTCCAACGGTCGTGCGTGCGGATTCGCGTGTGGATAGTCCTACCTTGTGGCAAAGTACTCGTCGTGTTACCATCAGCCATTTTCAGGTGCACAGCCTGGTGAGCACTGTCACACTGTTGTACGGCTGTTCCCACCCTCCGTCCGTCTCCAGAACCTTCCGTCTTCCCAAACGGAAACTCCGTCCCCGTGAAGCACGGACCCCCGGCCCCTCCCCCAGCGCCGGCGCCCACCGTCCACTCTCTGCCTCGGGGAATCTGGAGACTCGGGGGGCCTCGTGTGAGCGGATCGCACGTGAGCAGCACGTCCCCCGGGTCCATCCACGTCGCGGCAGGTGTCAGAGTGTCCCTCCCGGTCAGGGCCGAGCCACAGTCCCGGGCGAGGACGGACCACGTGCCTCCATTGGTCTGTCTTTGGACACGAGGTGGCTTCCCGTTCGGGGACCAGTCCCTCTGCCTGGGGGCAGGCTCCACGTGAACCCTGGCCGTGACCCTTGGGTAAACATCGGTGAACAGTCCACCTCCGGGCGGCGGCGAGTCCGGGTGGACCCAGACGCGGGCTTACTGGGTCACGTGGTAATTCGATTTTTCACGTTGGGGGAAAATGCATCTTAAAAGGGATGAAAGTTCACTCGTGACAGCAAGTGTGGGCCCAGGGCGGGGCGTGAGGACACTTGGAATCGTTTCAGCCTTTTTTGCTTTTTATATCGACAGTTACTGTTTTGGTAATTTTTTGTTTTTTTCTTTTTTTTTTTTAATTTTTTTTTTAACATTTCATTTTATTTTTGAGACATAGAGTGAGCAGGAGAAGGGCAGAGAGAGGGAGACACAGAATCCGAAGCAGGCTCCAGGCTCTGAGCTATCAGCACAGAGCCCGACGCGGGGCTCAAACTCACAGACCGCGAGATCATGACCTGAGCCGAAGTCGGCCGCCTAACCTACTGAGCCACCCAGGCGCCCCTGTTTTTTTCTTTTTTAAAGTTTATGTATTTTTTGTTTTGAGAGAGAATGAGAGAGAGGTGGGGGTGGAGAGAGAGAACCCCAAGCAGGCTCTGCGCTGTGATCGCAGAGCCCGACACGGGGCTTGAACCCATGAACCGTGAGATCATGACCGGAGCCGAAATCAAGAATCGGACGCTTACCCGAATGAGCCGCCCAGGCGCCCTAATTTTGGTAATTTTTTAAAGTAGGAAAGGACTTGATTAAAATGTGTGCGTCGGGGCCCTGCTGCGCGAGAGCGGGGGGGCAGGGGCAGAGCCCGTGTGTCTTGTGCGGACGCCGCGTGTCCCGGCTGCAAGGGCCGACCGCCGTCCACAGGGTGGCAGCCGAGCCCCGTCACGTCTGCGCCGTCTCCCTCCCTGTATTTCCTTCATCCATATTCATTCCTGCACTCAGGCCTCCGAGAGGTCCCGTGTCCCGTGAGCTGAGCCCTGGGCGGTCTCCGCCACGTGACGGGAATGCCCCCTGGCTCCCCCTCCCCGCTCCCACCCCGGACCCCGTGCCTGAGATTCTGGTTTTGCGGCCTCCACACAGGCACTGTCTCTAATCGCATCTCCTGGTCAGGGAGGTAGGTGCCTTTTAGGTCCACGTGTTTCCAGAAACATCCCCCCAGGGCCTGGGCCGGGCCCTGGGGGCCCCGCAGACCGAGCCATCCCTGCATTCCAGGAGCCGAGAGTGACCTCTGAACAAGGTAGCGCGGGATGGACAGGGGGCTCGCCAGGGGCCAAGGAGGAGACAGGCGTTCTGGGCCCTTTCTCTGGATCCTTAGTGTCTCGTGAGGCAGGCCCTACAGTGAGACTCCAGCCCAGGGGCTCGGAGAACCAGACGGGAGGGACAAGGGACACAGGTCTGAGGGGCCGGAGCCAGGCTGGCAGTGAAACCCGGCTCCTGCCCTCGGGCCTGTCACTTTTCCCAGGCTGCGGCAATAAGGAGAGGGATCCAGGGCAGGCCTGAGTCACAGGCCGAGGTCGCCCGGCCGGGCCAGATGCAGGTCGGGTGGCATCAGGCCACCTCTCTGGCGCTGTGACTCCAGGCATCATGGACCTCCCCCGCCCGCCTGAGGGTCACGCTGGAGCAGTCTCGGGACCCTCGAGGCCCAGCAGTTATGAAGCTGGTGGGAGCAGTCCTTGGGGCGTGCCCCGCCCGGCAACCCGAGGGGGCTTCCCGGAGGAGGCCAGGGAAGCAGAGGAGAGGGTTGTCCCAGCAGGGTAAGCAGGGAACCCCAGGTCGGGCTGTCCCTGAGCACCGCCTCCCACAGGAAGACGGGAGTATCGAGCCCCAGGCGCACGGGCCAGCCGTGACACACGGCTTCCTCACAGGCTGCTGTTCCCAGGGCCGGTTGGGCAAGAGCATCCAGCTCCCTGGCCTCTCGCTGCCGTGGGCATGACCTCACGAGAGGCCTTTTGGAGAGGCGCCCCATTCTGTCTGGGACAGGACAGCGAGTGACCTCGGCCGGAAGTTTGGAGACCGGTCTGTTCCTGGGGGGAAGCAGGGGGTGTCCCCTTGGGCAGGCTCTGCGTGAATTCCGGATGCGACCCTTGGGTAAATATTAGTAAACTTGGCTCTGACCCACACTGTCTGACGCCACAGACCAGAGGCAAAGCCCGGCACGGCCCCTCCCCCTCCATCTGGGTGGGGCTGCTTCCTGCCCCCAGGCCTCGGGGCGCAGAGGACGGATTGGGTTTGAACCCCACTGGCTGGCAGTATGACGTCAGCGGAGTCGCCGACTTCTCTGAGACCCCCGCTGCATTCCCTGCAGATTCAAGAGAGCAACCCCAACAGCCCCCACCCAGTCAGGGGACCATCAGGGACGACGAGGGCGCTGGGCCCCTGTCTCCCCCTGAGGTCACCCGCCCGGCCTAGAAGCGTGCTGAGCCCCAGCTCCCCCTGAGGTGCAGCCCAGGTCCGCACCGGGGTCCCCAGGACCCGGCGGGCAGGTGTCCCGGTGGGGCCTCTGTGGATGGGGGTCTCGGGCCCCAGGCCGGGGGCCCCACTTGTCACCCACCCACTCGGGCTGTCCTGTCCCAGGGTCTCCCTGCCAAGGTCAGAGCCAAGGCTCTCCGCCTGCCCTCCGAGCACCCTCCGGCGCACGCCTGTCAGAGCGCCCCCGGGTCCCTGACCCGCCAACGCTCCCCAGAGAGGCCCTGCCAGCGGGCGCCAAAGAGAGAAGCACTGCCCGGCGGGAGGCGGCCTCGCCCGGCCTCACCGCTCCCTCTCCCTCGCCCTGGCCTTCCGCACCCCCCCACCCCGCCACCCAGGTGGGGACCGCCGGGCAACTGACACCTGAGGCCATTGGCACAGGCCTGGCCCAAGCCCTTCGTGCGAGCCAGTGGTGCCCTGTTCCTCACGGCGAGCCTGAAGAGCCGCCCTCCGAGAGGTTAGGGGACTTCCCGAGGCCGCGCAGTGAGCGTGGGTGGGGCAGTGGCCGTCGCAGGGCCAGCTCCACGGAGCCGCACCTGGAAGCACGGTCCTGCATTCGGTCTCGTGCTCCACTGTCACCAGTTCGAGAACGTTAGTACTTTCTGGACGGGGGACCTGATTCTGGTTTGTACTGCCCCGCAGGTGTGGGGCCGGCAGTGCTGGTCACCGCCCCCAGGGGACTCGGTCCTTCCCTGTTCTGTGAGCAGTCCTTTCCCGGTCACAGCAGGGTAGGGGGGTGTTGGGAGGTGGGTGCTCTGGAGTGTCCTGGCCCCCAGAGACCCCTTCTGAGGGGCGGCGAGGACCCAGCGATCACTCCTGCTCCTGTAAACCCTTCGGAGGGAGGGAGGAGGGAAGATACATGACCCAGCCGCCCGCTGCCGTCTCCAGGCGACCCTCCAGCGCGGCGGCAGCTAGGACGTCTCCGCCTTGGGCTGTGCAGGCGGGCGGTGGGAGTCGTCCTCTGCCCGGACGCCAGGAGGACCCAGGGAGGAGGACAGGGCCCCACAGACTGCTGTTCTAGCACTTTCCACGTGTTCCCTAATGTAACAGAAGTGTTGTCGTCTCCATTTCACAGAAGAGAGAGCCAGCTCAGAGCACCTCCTCTCCGGGTGGGCCGGCCCTGGTGGGCGAGGGAAGGTTCCCGCCAGGCGCGACCCGGGGGGAGGGTGGGGGTGGGGGGTAGGTGGGAGAGAAGGCCGGGCAGGGCCGTGGGCAGGTCTCTCCGGGAAGGGCCCCCGAGGCGCGGGGGGCGTCCGCCGCGAGCCCTGGAGCGGCAGGACTGGCCGCCGGAGCGCCGGGAAGGTGAGGGTCCGGGCCCCGCCGACAGCCCGTCCTAGGCCGGCTCTGTTCCCGGTGCTTCCCGGGGCTCCGGGCGGTGAGTCACCGCGGGCAGGGCCGGCCGCGCGCATTCCTCCGCGGGGCCGGCGTCCGGGGCGGGGTCAGGGGGAACCACGAGTCACCCCACTGGGCCGGGAGCCGGGCGTCGGGGGAACGGGCGGGGCGCGGGCAGTCCGCACCTCCGGCGGTCCGGGACGGGGGGCGTGGCCGGGCCCGGAGGGGCGGGGCCTGCGCGGGCGGGGCGGGACCGCGGCCTCGAGGGGGCGGGGCCGGGCGCAGGCGGGGCTCCATAAAGACCGCGCCGGGCCGGCCGGGGCTCATCGCCTGCGCCGCCGCCGCCGCCCGAGCGCTTGCAACCCGCCGCCGCCGCCGCCGCCGCCATGAGGACGCCCGGCGAGGTGCTGCGCGAGGGCGAGCTGGAGAAGCGCAGCGACAGCCTGTTCCAGCTGTGGAAGAAGAAGCGCGGCGTGCTCACCCCCGACCGCCTGCGCCTGTTCCCCGCCGGGCCCGGCGCGCGCGCCAAGGAGCTGCGCTTCCACTCCATCCTCAAGGTGGACTGCGTGGAGCGCACCGGCAAGTACGTCTACTTCACCATCGTCACCACCGACCGCAAGGAGATCGACTTCCGCTGCGCCGGCGAGAGCTGCTGGAACGCGGCCATCACGCTGGCGCTCATCGACTTCCAGAACCGCCGCGCCCTGCAGGACTTCCGCAGCCGCCAGGAGCGCGCCGCGCCCGCTGCGCCCCCGGAGTCCCGGCCGGCCCGCGCGCCCTGAGCGCCGCCGCGGTGAGTGCGGCCGGCGGGGCGGCGGGGGTGGGGTGGGGGGGGAGGCCGCGCCCCGGCTTGGGGGCGCCGTCCGCGGGGGGCGCCGCGCCGTCGAGGGGTCCCGGGGGCGCGCGGGCCGGGGCCGTCGCTCTCTTTTCCCGCGTCCGGGACCTGGGGGTTGGGGGTCCCACAGGCCGGCCCCGAGCCGCCCGCTCCCTAACCCTCCTCCTTCCCCCCCCTACAGGAGCCTCGCACTCGACGACGAGTCGGGCCCGACGCGGGGGCCGCTCTCCCGCCGCCCACAGTGAGGACAGAGGCCGAGAGCCATGTCCCAGCCCCACAGAGAAGGACCTTCCCGTGCGGAGCCACCGAGCCTTGGCCCGCTGAGCGGGCGCGTTAAATTATCAGACTATCTATGTATTTATTTTGATGGTTATTCGTGGAACCGTCTGTCTTAATATAGTGTTTGCATCAGTACGTTCATTCCAAATAAACTACTTGACCTGTTGGCTTTTCTACCAGCCGCTGTGGTGCCGTGTGAGCTTTCTGCGGGAGGGTTGGCGGCCCTTTCGGTGCGGGTGCGGGTGGGGGTGGGGAGAGCCGCCACCCTGGCGTCGGAAGGGCCCGGCCAGGAACCACACTTTGAATGAACACGGTGTCATCCGCCGGCCGGGTCCACGCCCTCCTTGCCTGCCAAGCAGCCTCTCCAGAGGCTGGGAAGTGCCCTGAGGTTTGGCCCTGGCTGACTTATGCTCCTGGGCGTGTGTCCGGAAGGACCGGGCCTGGGTTTCGTTCAGGGAGGTCGCTCGCACACTGTCCCGCTGAGGTCAGGGCACCCCCGGCATCTGAGCTGCCCCTGCACTCAGTGGGTGCTGGCTCCACCTGCAGCCCACACGGCACCTGTGCCCCCAACTCCCCCAACTCCCCCCCCACCGAAGGGAGCCCTCGCCTGCCGCCCTGCTGTGCGCCCCTTGACCCCAGCCCTGGTGGGGCCCGGCTGCTCCCCACAGCCCCCTGCCCGGCCCTGCTGGCCCGCGTTCACAGCGCCGGACCGGCGAGGTGGCAGAGGGAGGCCCCTACCCTTCCCGACTCCTCTGGAAGACGGGGGCGGGCTGCGACCGTGTGTCCGGCGCTGCCCGCCGGGGAGGACGTTCCTGCGCCCGAAAAGGGCAGTGGCAGCGAGCAAGCCAGGGCGCACCACAGGACCCCGACCTTGGCCTGCTGAGGCCTCGCTGGGGGGACCTTTCTGGCGGGAAGGATGATGCCATGTGGGGGGGGCAGTGGCGTGGGGAGTGAATGACCAACCATCGGGCCTAACGTCTGTCACTCACACCGTCTCGGGACAAGGGGAGCCCCGCAGGCCTCCGCACTGGGTTCCCAGGTTCAGACTGGGGAGGTTTGTCCCTTTGCTGGGAAGCCCGAGGAAACCATTTCCTGCAAGGAATTTTCTCCCAAACAATGTTACGAAGTCCCTGAGCCAGTGGGGGAGGGGAGGGGAGGGAGGGCCTGCAGCCCCAGGGCCCGCGCTAGCCCCTGCTGGACCCCGTCCTGCCCTTCCCTGGATACTCGCCCAGACCCCCATCGGGACAAAGGGTGAAAGTCAAGGTGAGAACCCCCCCATCCCCGGTGGGGTTCACACGGAAGCCGGTCTGGGCCAGGAGGGTGGACGGACCTCTGCCTTCTCGGGCCCTTCTGGCTGGACCATGGAATCCTGGGGTTGGGGGTCGCAGGCAGCCGGTGGGGAGGTGGAGAGTGGCCTTCATGGTCTCGGGTCACCTGCCGGGACCGTTCGCTCCACATTGGTCACGCTGGCTTCCCCATGCCCCAGTGCCTTTCTCCCTACAGCTGGGGCGGGGGTGGGGGGGTGGGGCTCCCCAGGCCTGGGTCCACCCGCCCGGCCATTTCCCGGACCTCTTTGCAAGCCTCAGACTCCTCATCTTTGAAAACAACCTGTTTCCGTTCACGCGAGGTGACTGACAAGGGCAAGCGAGGGGGCAGCGTGCTGAGCCGGCGGTGGACTGGGGGCGGGGAGACAGCTCCGGGCTCTGGGGGTTTGAGCAGAGCTGTCTGGGTGGCAGCAGCGGCCGGGGGGGGGGGTGGCGGGGTAGGTCTCTAAGTGGGGATGGACCCTGGGGGGGGAGGGCCCACCGCACAAGGACAACTTAGGTGACCGGGCTCTCTCTAGAGCCCTGGGGCCCGGCTGTGTCCCCCCCTTCCAGGAAGCTCTCCAGGATCTGACCCTCCGTCCCTCCATCGCTCGCCCCCAGCTCCCCTGTTCAGCCCGCAAGAGTTTGCAGAAATCAGGCTGGAAGAGTTTATTGCCCATCTGTGGCCTGAGGCCATTGGTCACCAGGCTCAGTCGTTCTTCTGGGCCATCGGCTGTCTCCAGAGCACCAGGAGGACAAGGAAGTTGGTGGCAAACTGCACGTAGCCGAAGACGGGGACCCCAAAGCTGCGGTACAGGAGGCCGCCCAGGGTGGGCCCCAGGGTCTGAGTCAAGGGCTGCACGGTGGCGCAGAGGCCCAGTATGGTCCCTGGAGGGTGGGGGCGGGAGGCGCGTCAGGCCCGAGCTCGGGGTCCCTCAGCATTCGTGCTCTGCCACCGGCTTCCTGGACACAGCCGAGGCCTGCGCCGTCCGCCGCCCCCACCCCTGTCTGCTCTCTGCCTCCCCCCCCCCCCCCCGCTCCCTCCACCAGACTGCTCTTTTCAGGCCACCCAGCCACTCGGGAGGAGCCCAGAGCGGAGCCACAGGTCACGGCCAGGCCCCGCCCCCTCAGGCCGGCAAGCCCAGAGAGGGAGCGAGGGCCGGGGCTGGGGCGCAGGCCGTGCCCCCGCCGGTATCGCCCCCACAGCCTCCGCCCCCCTCCTCGGGACCGGGGAGGGGTTCTGGGGACACACAAGGGGCCGCCCACCTGCCGCCCTGCGCCCACTTCTTCCCAGGATTGCCTGGCCGCCTCTGCCACCGGCCACCCGACCTCCCCGTCGCCAGGCCCCTCCGGGCAGCTGTGTCCCGTGCGGGCGAACGAGTGCATGCGTGTATTGTCAATAAGCCGTGCCCGGCGGGTCCCCCGCTCCAGGGGCTCAGAGTCCCGGCTCGGGGAGCAGGAGAGCCCGTCGGGTCAGCTGGGAGCGGCCCGGCCAGGCCCCGCCTGGGCTCAGGGCCCGGCGTGGGGGAGATTTAAGAGCGACTTCTCCTCTGCGCCCACACGCCCTGCAGACACCGGGGAGCAATTACCGCCCCCTCTGTGGTCTCGGGTTCCCAGGCTGCTGCTGGGAACCGGCCGCCTGCTCCTTCCGAGGGGTGGTGCCCCAGGGGCAGCGTGGCCCTCCTCCCGGCCAGGCCCTGCCCCCGTCTCTCCACGCTCCATTCCCCTGCCTCCTCCTGGCCTCTCCTGGGTGCCGGTCCACCACTCCGGGAAGCCCTCCGGGCCCGGCCTGGCCTCCCCGGAACAGGAGCAGCCCTGAGATGAGATCTCGCCCTTCAGGCTCCTGGTTCCCACTGGGCCTCTGGAGCTCAGTCTGCCCCTCACCCCTCGGCAGACAGGTGGATGGAGGGAGGGGGGTGGTGGGGTCCGGTCGGCTTTCTAGCTTGCAGGGGGCGGCGTTCTTCAACCCCAACCCACCACAGAAGCCCGTGAGCTCCTCCTGCACCATGCCCCCGGGGCAGGGCAGAGGCAGGGAGCTGAATCTGGACTGGAGTCTTGCAGGCTTTAGAAAGAAAGCTGGGTGCAGTGAGGGCTGGCAGATGGCTGTCTGGGGACGTCAGTGTCCTACGGTGTGAGGGGGCCTGGGGGCTTTCTGGGTTTAACCAGCCATGTGCCTTCACCCTCTGACTCAGGACGCCCGTGCTGGGGGGGGGACAGAAGACCAGCAGCTCCTGCCTCCCGGCCTCGCAGGCAAGCCCGTCCCTATGCTGACAGGGCTCGGCCCCGCTGGGCTGTCTTCCCAACTGGCCTCTGCTGGAGCCTCTCTGTTCCACCCCCCCCACCTCTGCCCAGCTGGGTCCTGACCTGGAATGCCACTTTCCATTCCTCCTTTATAGCGAGATCCTGCCCCTGCTTCAGAGCCCAGCCAGACACCACCTCCGGGAAGCCCTCTTTCCATCCCCCAGGCCCAGCCCAGCCTGGGTGGCGGCCAGAATTCCCACCTGAGCCATCTTGCAGCCCGCCGCCCCCACCCTGCCCGCTGGGACCCCGGGCCGCCCACCCCACTCGGTACTCACTGGGTCTGGGCAGACCCAGCCTGAAGTCGGGGGGAGCCGCTCCGCCCAAAACTGCCCAGAGAGCTTTCCCAGAGAGGAGGCCCAGGTCTCCCCGGCCCCTGGCCGGCTCACCTGTGTCTGAGGCGGGGACGGCCTTGGTCAGCATGCTGTCGGTGATGACGCCGAGGGCGCACAGGCTGAAGACCAGGCCGGGCATCAGGAGGCAGAAGTGGAGGATGCTGGACATCAGCGCCTGGCAAGGGGCAGGGAGGCCGTGGCGACTGGGGGGGCCGCACGGGATCGGGGGGCGGGCCCATCCCCGAAGCCCCACAGAGGCGGCCCAGCGTGGGGGCGGCGGGGAGGGGCCCTGGGGCTCAGATGCACACCAGGCGCGTGCAGACGGCTGGGGCGACGGGCCTGGAACCCCGCTCTCGGTGGGGCGCGCCCCGAGGGAAGTACTCACCATGCCCAGTCCCACCAGGACGAAGCCCAGCACGCTGGCCCGGAGCAGGGCCCTCTCCGAGAAGCGGGTGCTCAGCCGCCCGATGACCAGGCCCTGCGTGACCTGGGGAGACAGACGGAGGGTCTGGGTGGGGGCAGCCCCCCTCCCAGCCCTAGCAGCCACCGGGCCAGAGGGGAAGGGTGGGCCCTGAACTATTGTGTCAGTGGCGAGGTCCCTGGGAGCCGGGGTGGCCCGGGCACCCCACGCCGGCACCAGCACACTCCGACAGTCGTCACCGAAACTCATCCTGTGTCCTTAATTTCAGGAGTGACGAGCACCTTTTCATCAAGGGAGGGCCGGCGAACTGCTCACAGGCGGGTTGGGGGTGGGCAGTGGCTCGTGGGGTAAAAAGCCTTGGGTATCACGTGGCCCTGACTTGAAAGCCTGGGGACACTGTGGCCCTGTGAAGCCCTGTCCAGTGTCACCTGGCCCCTATGTGCCCCTCCCTGCCAACCACTCTTCCTCAGCCCAGCCCCCCCCTCCTTAGCTCTTGCATCCGGGAGGTCGGGCGCAGGGAGGTGGTGGGGCAGGGACTCGAGCCCGGTGCCCGGGGGCCCGGGGGGGGGGGTGTCCTCTCAGCCGGCCCGCGGAGGCCTGGGCTCAGCAGGCACCTCGGCTGCCGTCCACCAGGCCAGCGGCTCTTCGTCCTCACGGTGCCCCAGGTACAGCTGGGTAAACCGAGGCCCCGGGTGACGGATGGTGGAACCCCAGTGCCCACAAGTGCCAGGGAAGGGCAGGGCTTCTGCTCGGTGCCCAGCGCTCCCGGGGGCCGGGGGTCTGCTGGGGGCCGGCGCCCTGGGCGCTCGGGCAGCCCGCGTGTCCCGGGTCGGCCCCAGCCCGGCCCTGCAGAACGGGGTCGCCCGTTCCCCTCACTGCCTGCCCGGAAACCGCTTCCAACCAGAGCCATCGACGTCCCGTAGAAACTCCTGCTTTCGGACTCGCTTTAAGTTTTTTGTTTGTTTGCTGGTTCCTGGAGAGGAAGTCTGTCTGGCGAGTCCTGCGGTGCGTCCCGCAGGGAGAAGTCTGGCCTCGGCACTCACACGAACACCCAGACCACAGCCCCGACGCAGGGCTACTGTGCCTTGGTTTCCCCGTTCACTCAAAAAAAGGCTTAACTTCCGTGCCCAACAGGGTATTTATTACACGAAACCAGAAGTTAACAAACCAGCCGGTCCTCTCGTGCCTCTCCCAGGGCGAACGAGGGCCACACACGTTCCATACACCCCCTCTGTAGCGGCACCCAGAGCTGTGGGGGCCTCATATGACCGTGTCCAGCGTCTGCGTGGAGCCTCTCCACAGCCCCCACCCCCGTCTGAGTAAATCCAGGTCCTTCCTGGCCCTGCAGACCCCCCACGTATCCTCAGAGCCCAGTCTGCTGCCTCAGCCAGCTCAGCAGCTGTGTGCTCCCCACCCCAGGGCCTTTGCACTCGCAGCCCCTCCCAATTCCCACCCCCCACCCACCCCCCCAACCGACCGCCCCGTCGAAAATCGCAGCTCTGCCCTTCTGAGGACGCTTACTCTCCTGAGTGCTGGTCACCCCAGCACGGGAGATGAGGTGGTTGGGGGCTTGTCTCTGTCTCCCCCCAGCTCCGTATGAGGGAAGCCTCCCACCACTGTGGTGGCACGGTCCTGGGGTGTAGGTGAAGGCCACCTGGGGGCTCTCACAGGATGGTCTCCGACAGGGATGGTGACACCATCTGTCGGTGAGGACTGGCTGGGCTGTCCCTCCCCCCAGCCCCCAACCCCAGTGCCTCCCCACGAGATCAGGCCG
Source organism: Paguma larvata (assembly GCA_030068075.1). NCBI lineage: Eukaryota > Metazoa > Chordata > Mammalia > Carnivora > Viverridae > Paguma > Paguma larvata. The sequence continues at coordinate 555,499 of JAINVK010000061.1, forward strand.
TGGCAGACACACTTCCAGGTGGGGCAGGAAGTGGTTTGCTGGTATGGGGGGGCAGCAGGTGGGACTCCGCTGTGGGGGCCCAGGCTGCCTCTCCAGACTCTCTGTGACCAGCCCTGCCCCTCGGGGCTGGGAGCTGGGAGGTGCCTGTCGGAGGGAGCCTCAGGCCTCTCCCTGTAGACACAAGCCCCCCCCCCCCCCCGCCCACAGAGGTTCCAGACACAGCTGGGGCCCCCAGCTGCACCCGGGGCTCGGCCGCCATCCTTGCGGGTGCTGGAGCCCCAGGCCCGTCTCAGGAGGGGTCACCCCCGGGGACCTTGCCCCTGACCAGGCCGGATCTGCCAGTGTCTGTCCCTGAGGCTCTTAGGGGTCCGCTGGCTGCAGCAGAGGCCCCGGCCCGATCTCCTGGGTCTGGAAGTCTCCAGGGCAGAGCCCGGCAGGCCGGAGCGCCCGTTTGGAAGCTGCGGCCCCCGGCTCTGGGGTATTAGCACCTTGGTTTTCTGTCTGCGGCCCCCTGGGCTGGCCCCTCCAGCCCGCGGCGGCGCTGAGACCTTCCTGCCCTGTGGTGGCCGCTGTTTCGCACCAGGGGTGACACCAGTCCTGGGCCCAGAGGCGTGGGGAGCAGATGGCCTGGAGGTGCCGGGAATGTCACACACTTCCGAAGACTTCCAGAGCTCCCTCCCCTTCAGACGGTCCCAGAATAGCCCCTCCCGCACTCTGGCTGTCCACCGCGCGTCACCACCTGTCCCCGAGTCCTGGGGCCGAGGAGCAGACAGCCCCCGTCCCACCGGCTGCCAGCCTCAGGGCATCTGGCAAGGATGGAGTGACCGTCCCTCGGGCGTGGGCTTCCCAAGGTGCCCGGCCTCTTCTAAGCACTATGTGCACAAGCTCAGGCAATCCGCCCAACGACCCCACAAGGGCCACTGGGCTTTGCCTCACTCGATGGGCAAGGAGACAGAGGTTCCGAGAGCTCGAGGAGCCCGCCTGCTCTCGGGTGCGGGCCCTGCCGGCCGGGCTCTGTCCCGCCCTGTCCTTCGCCGAGGGGCACCCAGCTGCACACCCGGAGGACCGTGGACCCTCGCCCGCTTCCAGACGGGTGGCCAAGGGCTCGCGGGGTTCGTGGGCGCCAGCCTCTTCCTTCTCCTCTCTGGGGCAGACAGGGGTGCAGACTGGCCGTAGGCCCACGGGCAGTGTGGCGGCCTGGGCGCAGGCCCGGCGGCGGCCGGCTGGAGCAGGGAGGGGAGGGCGCGCTCCCGGGGCCCGAGGGCAGCTGGAAGCTCACGGCACAGAACGGCGCTGCGGGAGAAACAGAGGCAGGCCCGCCCTGCGCGCCCGGCACCCACTCACCATCTGGAGAACCCCGAAGAAGGCCGTGAGGTAGCCGGCCTGCGCGGCGTCCAGCCGGAAGAAGTCCATGGAGATGATGGGGAACGTGACCATGAAGAGCCCTGCGGAGGGGGGCGGGGAGGGCGGGTGACCGCGGCGCTGCGGCAGCCTGCCCTGCGGTCTGGTGGCTCTCGGGCGCGGGAGGCGGGGCCGCGTCCCCATCTTCCTGCCTCCCCGCCCCTGCAGCCACTCGACAGAAACCAGGGGGCCGTCCCCTTCTCTGGGACACGGTGAGAGGCGACTGCACGGGGCATCGTGCGGCCTGGGACACAGGGCGGAGGAGGGGGCGCCCCGACCGCAGGCCTCCTCGCACGGCCCCCCGCTGTCAGCCGCACTGGGTCCCGGACTCACCGAACGGGAGGCCGGACACCACCTTGACAAGGAACACGGGCAGGACCTCCGATCGCAGCAGCAGGCGGGCGACGGCCTTCAGGTCAAACACGTCGGCCTGGGGTCTGCCTGGGGGGCCCGGAGAGGCCTGTCAGGCCCTCAGATAGCCCAGCCCCAGCTCCCCGCCCTGGTCTCAGCCAGGCTGCAGGGCAGGGGCGCGGGCTGCGGGGGCGGGGGGAGTCCCCTCTGTTGAACCTGGCGTCCCGCACGACGCTCCTCCCTGGCCTGCAGCACCTGCTCGTGGGCCCGGGAGCCCACAACTCCCAGCACCCCCTCTCCGCTGGCCCCTCTGCAGACACTGGGCAGCCCGTCATGCTCCTAGGGCTGGGCCCTCAGCCGCCACCAGCCCTGGGGTCCCCGAATTCTGGGAGGCGCTCGGGAAACACAGCGCCTTTGCCATCAGGCAAGCGAGCCTGGCCCTTGCGTCCCTGGCCCCTGTGACCAGGGCAGTGGCCTACCCGGAGGGGCGTCCCGGGTGGGGTTTACCTGGCAGTGCATCCCGGGCGTGGGCACCAGCCCCTTTCGTGCTGACGGGGATACAGGTGAAGCTGAGGACAGCTCCCACGAGGTTGGCCGCAAGAGCCACGGTCGCTGGACACTGCATCCTGGGGGTGACGGCAGTGGTTACGCGGGACTCGGGTCCCAGGGTGTGGGCACCACATGCAGCCATAGCTGAGGTCTCACCAGCCACACCCCTGCAGCCTGTGACCCGGAGGGAGGGGATGGGACCCTCGGGGCATACTCATTAGGCGAGAGAACGGAGGAGCAGAGGAAGCTGGGACCATGTCCGATGGTCACACTATAGCTGCAGCTTTCGGCATCCACAGCCCGCGGGCCCCGGGGCCCCGAGCGCGGGTGATGGCACGAGCCGGGGAGGTGAGCCCTGGCGGGCTGCGGCGGGTTCTCCCAGGAGATGCCCGGGGACAGGAAGGCTCCCGGTGTGTGCACCTGCTGCCCCCGGCCCGGCCGGGGGCGTTGGGCACCTGGGGGCCCGCGTCTCAGCTCCAGGCTGTGTCTCCCAATGCAGGGGGAGCTCCCTGCCCAGCCCCGGGTGGAGTGGGCGGTCCTGGGGTCTGCCCATCTTAGGAAGGAGCAAACTGAGGTTCCCAGAGGAAGGGACCCGCCTCCCTCTGCGGATACTGGACGGGCCTCCTGGGGTGCGGGACCGCTAGACTGTTCCTTTAGGCGATGCTTCTCTGGCCCTTGGGACTGACAGGGAGACACACGTCAGGTGGCCCCGGGGCCAGGGGGCCAGGAGCGAGTGCCCATGACCTCGAGGCACAGGGGCGGACAGGTGCTGGGGTCTGCACCTCGGCCTCACCTTCATGGAAGACCGGGGCCCTCCACGGCCTCAGCTGTGTCCTGGAGACCAGGGTGCCCCCCCTTTGCTCCTGCTCCCCTGAGGACGCCCCCCCACCCCCCGCCTGACCGGACAAGGACCCAGACTCAGGTGGGCCCCTCGGCTTCTGAGAAAACCCTTCCGGGCTGTGGGTCATCACGCGGAAACTAGGGCCCTGACCCCTCCGGAAGGCACGGGCTGGCCGGGCGGGCCACACCCCCGACAACACCGGCCCTGGGGGCCGGCCCTCCTGACCACCACCGTTTCCTCCTGCAGGCCAACCGCCCCCTCCCGGGGTGGGGACGGAGGTAGGAGCGCGTGGGAACCTCTTACTGAGCCAGGCCGCTGGGCCCCTCCAGGCCGGCGCAGGGCCAGAAAGCCCTTCCCCTCCGCCGCAGCGGAAGCTCCTATGCACCCCGCAAGAGCCCTTCTCCATGCGGCCTGGCGGTCCTCCCCAGGGCGCGCTCCGGCCTCCGGGAGGGGCTCGCTCCTTCAGACGGACAGTGTCTGGCCCCAAGGACATCCGGGCCTGGGTGGGACCCTGCGCGGAGCCTGAGGAACAGGAGAGAGGTGTTCGTAGGCACGCGGCCCCGACCCCAGCCTCAGCCGATCGCCCGTTCAGGGCCTCAGGGCACAGAACCAGCGGGGGGTCAGTGTCCCCTGCGTCTCCCGGCAAGGCCAGCCACAGGCTGCCCTTGGCCCTGGCGGATGCCCCCCGGCCCTCCCCCCACGGCTGCACGTGTGAACACGCGAGCTCGGGGCACGGACTCGCACACACGCGTGCACGCTCGTGCTCACACACACAGGGAAACCGCAGGCAGGGAAGGCCCCGTTCCACGTGGGGTCAGCGAGGCCGGTGGGGGCGGGGCTGCCCCGTGTCCCCGCGGCAGCTGACCCTCCCCTCCCTTCCCCCCAGGCGCCCATGTCCGGGCCCCCAGCCGACTCCCACTGCCCGGGGCTGGTGGGCGCTCAGGCTTCCAAAAAACGGGCGTTCCCACGGACTGACGGGCCAGAGGGTCAGAGGCCTCTGCTCATCCCCCCGGGGAGGGACGAGGCCAGCCGGGCCCGGAGCCCCCTCCTCCGGCCGGCAGGAACTGATCCGTGACGTGGGCAGGGACACCCGGGTCCCGGTGGCTGGCCCCAGAGAGAAGAGCCCTTTCTTCAGGACCTGCGCGTCACCGCGAGGGGCCTGGCGGGCAGGGACAGAACCTGCTTTCTTTGCCAGATGCCCCGGAAATCCGTGGGAGCAGGGGCGGCCACTTAAATGGCTATTTTGGGAGGCTGGTGACAAGTGCGGGCTGGGTGGCAGGGAGCCGGGCCCCTTCTCGTGGGCTCTCGGCACCCCTGGCGTGCTAGCCGAGAAGCCCAAGGAAGCACGGGGACCCTGGGGGCCGCGGAGGGAGTCGGGGGCCACAGCTTCCCAGGGGACGTCCTTCCCCCACCCCCAGACTCCCTTTCAGCGCCCGCAGGACGCAATGCCAGAAGGACCTCATGGCTCTGGGGGGGGACTTCTGGGCCCTCTCTGGCTTTGCGCCCCCTCCCCCGCCCCGGCCGGCGGGCACTGCTCTGCCCTCCCGGACGAGGCCGGGCGCCCCTCCCCGGGGACCTCGGGGTCAGTGCGCCCCTGAGCTGCAGGCAGAGCCGGCTCCGTGCTGGGGGCCTCCCGCTTCCTCTGTGCAGGATCACGAGGGGCGGCTGCGGCCGGTTGTTGTTGGCTCGTTGGAGCTGAGTTACAAACCAAGTGCCGAGCACGAGGGCGGGCGTCACTCGGGGTGTCTTTGTCCTCCCGCCCCTTCTGGTTTCGGTTGACCGGACGGACAGGAGGCTGGAGGGACTCTGAGCGCCCGCGTCTTCTTGTCCTTTTGCCCTTGCCTACGGCGACCTTGCTGGGTGACTTCCTTTCCTCAGATGCAAATGAGGGCCACCCTCCCGGGGACACTCTGTCCCCATCCCCCAAGGGCCGCACGGGTCCCCGGGGACCGCCCGGCCGTCCTGGAGCCCAGCCCACCGGCCCCCGTTCGTCATGGCCGGTTGCCCGCGTGGGTCCAACGGTGCAGCTGCAAACGTGACCTCTCATCCTCATCTCGAGGGCCCGGGGTTCGCCAAGCCGACGTTATCAGGAGAGCGGTGGGCCGGGCCGTCAGCCCACTCTCTGTGGACCGGCCACGGGGCGACAGGGCCGCCCTCCCCACTGCTCCGTGGCTCCCCTCGCCCCGGGGACGCAGGGCCTCCTGGGTGGCACTCCCCTCTCCCATCCAACCTGAGCGGCAGGCTGGGGTCAGCTGGGACCTGGCTGTGAGGATCTCCAGAGAGTCACTGGACGTCCAGCCCGGGCCTTGGGAGGAAAAGTCATCCTTCCCTGCTCAGTCCACCTCCCATGAGACCATGGCGAGAACAATGTCTGAAAATGTAAGTCTTTGTGGGGCCACTCCTGACTCAACCTCCCTCTGGTTTCCAGGTCCCAGAAGAAAGCCCTAAAACCTTGCCTGGCCCTAATCCTTTGTAGCCCTCTGTGTTCCCTGAGCACCTGATCCCTCCAGGCCCAACCACACAGGCCTCGAAGCAAGCCCCAAGCTCCTTCCTGCCCCAGGGCCTTTGCACAGGCTCCCCCACTGCCTGGAACACTGTCTGTCCCAGCCCCACCTTCAACAGCTGCCTCTCTCTCATCTCTCGGGTCTAAGCTGAGCTCACTCTTGGCCAGTCGGGCCCTGTCTGTGTACTTCCCGGTGCCCGGAACAACCAGGGTCTTTCGGTCAGGTCTCTGTGTCCCCCCGCGGCGGGGCGGCCGCACACCTGGCTGGCCCTGCACAGCCTCGATGCGCCATCGTGAGCAGCAAGTGAGGCAGGATGCCTGGCTGACCCGCGAGTCACTCCTGTCCCAGAGTCTCTCAGGGCAGCCCTGAGTGTTTACTCATTAACTTCCAGGGGAAACAGCCGTGTCACCCGGGCGGAAACCGTCTGTCAGCAGGATAAGGGCTTCCGATTCCCTGGCCAGGCCAGAGGCTGAGACCGAGTCCCCAGTCTTCAGGGCTCCAGATAAGGAGGACAGTGAATCCCCTCGGAGGCACCGAAGGGCCACCAGGCAAGGCTCGTGCTGGGGCCAGCGTGGGGCCCCTCGCCCGCATTAGCACCCAGGAGGCCGCCAGTGACATTGTCACCATTGACACCTCGTCAGTTTGCCTGACCTCCAGGCTCTGAAGCTGGAAGCTTCCCCAGCCCCCACCGGGCCCCAATCCTCCCAAGCCCCAACGAATTGCTACCCTCGGAGGCATTGGTCCAAATCCTGACCCCTTCCAGGGGACCGAGCCCAAGCCGGACATGTGACTGCGTGTGGACCGGCCCCTGGGCACTGAGCGGGGGACGCCCGCCCACACTGAGTTCAACAATCAGGTCTGGGGCTGACTTGATGCTTGAGAGACGGTTCCCCTTTCCGGGGGACCCCCTGGACCCCGCCCCGGGGACCTGACTCAGGTGGGCTCCGCGGGCTGGTGCCGCTACCACCGAGGCACACGGAGCACCTGTGGGAAGGCGTGAGAGAGGCCTCCCCGGGCTGCAAGGTGCTGGGCTCGGGCCCTGAATCACAGAGTGGCCCCCACCTGCTGGTGACTCAGGCCTGGGCAAGGGCCAGGCCTCCCAGCCGGAGCTCCAGGCTGAGCCCAAACCAGTTCCACCAGTGCCCGTCCCACACCCGGAGACTGCCAAGGCCACTTCCTCTCTCCTCACCTGCTCCGGGAGGTGGGGGACACAGCCGATGCCTTTTGGAGGAGGGGTCGCCGGGGCACGGGGGTGGGCAGGAAGATGGCAGCCAGGGGGTCCTTGCACTGTGCCCCCCGTTTTCATCAAGGAAAAGGAAGGAAGGTGGAATATGACCCTTGCCACAAGAAGACAGGGAGACAGGGCTCGGGCCTTGCCACGGGGCATGGGGGTCTAGGAACTCACTTCCCCGGAGCCTTGGACGCGGGAGCCTCACCCTCTCGGGGTCCCCGTCTTCCCGCCCATCAAAGGATACGTAGGGTTATATACGTAGGGTTCGATCTTGGATGAGAGAAGGCAGGGAAGTGAATGGATATGTCTGGAGCATGACGGCAGGGGTGCAGGCAATCTCGGGGACGGCTCAGAGGAGGGGGCGGTGAGGTGTCTTCTGGGTCGGCAGTTGGGATGGAGAAACAGGAAGGTGATGGCAAGAGGGGACGTGGAGGGGCTGGTGGGGGTGGGTCCTGGGCGCGGGACAGCTCGCACACCCCAGAGCAAGCGAGGGTGGGCCCATTTCACAGGTGAGAACACCGGTCAGGGTCACCACGGTAGCAGGTGGCCGGGCTGCCGAGTCCGGGTCGGTGGGGCAGCGTGGGGGTGGGGTGGCTCCTCCCCGCCCTGCCTCTCCCTCTCCCGCACCCTCTTCACGCCCAGACGCCCCCCTGAGGCCCCCCCGACCCTCTTTCTCTTGCTCCTGATCTTCTGAGGCCCCCACCGCCCCCGGCGGCTCGTGTGCGGCCGAACGCACGGTCACTGCCGCCCCTCGGAGCGCGTCAGGGTCCTCCCTCCTTGACCTGCTCGGCTCTCGGCTTCCGGGATGTTCTCCTGGGTCTCCTTCCCTTCTTGCCCTCGCTGTACCTCCTCCTTGACCCCTGCTTCTCATACGAAGTGCCAGGGCTGGGCTCGGGGCTTGGGGTTCGACCTGAACCCATTTTTCGGGCTTAAAAACCACCCACCTGAGGACACGGCCCTGCTCTGCCCAACAATAGATGCCCTCACTCAGCCGCCCAGTCCACAGCTGCTTGGAGAGTGCCTAACGGGCGCCAGACTCAGCCCGGTGGAGACCCGGCCCCCACTGGCACCGCCGATTGGCCAGACCTCAGCAAGGTTCGTGGCTCCCCCGACGCCTGTCCCAGAGTCCAGGCGCAGCCGTGAGCTCACACCTACACCCCAGCCATCGGCAAATCCGGGGCCACCCCGCCTCCTGCCCACCTGTGTCTGCTCCGTGCTCTCCCTGCTCCCCAACTCCAGCCACACTGGCCTCCCCAGACGTCCTGCCGCCCCCTCGCCTCCTGCAGGTGACACCCTGACGACTGCCCGTCTGGCCCCCCGAGCGTGCTGTGTTACTTCTCTCACCACGCAGCGATACTTTAGAAATACTGTCATTTTCATTTCATCCAAGGACCGGCCTGTCCTATGCACCACTGCACCCCAGAATCTGGAATCCCAGGGCACCTAGTAGCCGTCCAATAAACCCAGGTGAGGACGCGGATGCAAGGAATTCTGTCTTCCCCACTGCGGCCTCCTGGCTGAGGTGCTCGGTGGAGACAGACGTCTGCAGGCCAGACTGATGAAAATCCTGGGGAGCTGGTGGCACGGGCCAGGGGACCCTCCTCTTCCCCAGTCCCTGGGGATCAGCCATCACCAGCTGCATCTGCCCTGTTGGGGGCTGTCTGGAGGCACTGGGGGAGCCTGGGGAAACCGAGGCCCCCAAGGCCCAGGGGCCAGCACAGGGTCATTCGAGATTGGAAGGAGCGCTGTTAACAGAGGTGACTGTGTGTGTGTGTGTGTGTGTGTGTGTGTGTGATTTCAGACACCAGGAAGGTTCCTGTCCTGAATGGGGCCCCAGGGCAGCTCCCCGAGGCCTGCATGGGGCGGGGCCGCAGCTGGCACAGTGCCTCCGCCCACAGCTGGGCACCAACATTCCAGACCAAAAGCAAAGACTTGGGTTGAATGAAGGCAAGGAGCAAGGTCCACTCCTATGAAAGAAGCCGATTTTGAGTGGGTGTTGGGGCCCTTGGGGAGAGGGAGGAGGAATAGGGGTGGGGCAGCGGAAGTGACATTCTCCTCCCAAGCCTGGCAGGGGCTCTGGGGGGGGGGGAGGAGTCCTGGGGTCAAGGTTACTCCCTTCTCCCAGGGGGCACTCCAAGGGCCGCTGGCGCAGTTATGGAACCACTCACGGGCTGCCCTCGGGTCCTCAGAAGCTAGGGTCCCGCTGCCCGCAGGCCCCACCCCCATCGCAGGATGCCCACTGGTCACCCTGGGACCAAGGCTCCAGGGCCTGCCGGCCAATTTCTTCAGGTCCAGCCTGGTTTCCATGTGACCCCGGCCAGCCGTGCGTGTCCCCCTAGCCTGGGACTTCCTGGGGCCCTCTGAGCTGCCCAGGCGTGCACCCTGAGGGACCGCAGTGGGCTGTGCCACCTACTGGCTCCTGTCCCTGCCCTGTCCACCCTACCAGCTCCGCCCACCCACTAGCCGCGCCCACTACCAGCCCCGCCCACCCACCAGCCAAGTCCTCTGCCAGCCCCGCCCACCCACTAGCCGTGCCCTCCAGCCCTGCCCACCCTCTAACCACGCCCTCTTCAAGCCCCGCCCACCGCGTGGGTCCCGGCCGACCTTCCCACACCTGACCCAAGATGCTCAACGCGCAGTTGGAGAAACTGAGGCCCGGCAAGGTGGTCGGCCTGGTCATCCCGACCGGCACCCCCACCCCGCTTCCCGGCCCGCCCCCCAGCCTGGTTCCGGCCTCGGCCACTCACCCGAACGTGGCGCTCAGAGTCCCGCCGAGCAGCGAGCCAGAGATCATGCCGACCCCGAAGCACAGGCCGAGCCGGCCCAGGGCCGCGGGCAGCTCCTCGGGCGCCGACAGGTCCGCGACGATCATCTGCGCGACTGAGTGCGTGGCAGGGGCTGAGCGGTGCGGCCTAGGCCCAGACCGCGCGCCACCCCGCACCCCGCGGGGGCCCCGCGCAAGCCCGCCTCCTCCACACCCCCCAGGACCTCCTCTGCACCTGCACATGCCACGCGCCCCCTCAGCCCCTTGCTCCCCCACCCCCCGGGCTGCACCCCCGTGTCACCCCCTCCGCCTCGGTCCTGCTCTCTGGCCTCCACTGGTACCCAGAGGGGACCCACGCCCCGCATCTCCCTCAGGTCGCGGCCTGGGTGCAGGCCGCCCCGACAGCCCCACCCCACGCGCAGTCCTGCGGCCGCAGGGGCCCCCCCTGGCCCTACCTGGCATCACATGCATGAAGGCGACAGGCAAGGGCGCGGCATAGAGCAAGGCCACCCCGGGCAGCGCCGGGCTGCAGGCCGCTGCCAGGAGCAGGTAGAACACGGACGACGCCAGGAAGGTGAGCGTGAGGGCGGCGCGGGCCCCGTGCTGGTCCGCGAACCTGGGGGCCGAGCCTGTGAGCCTCAGGGCCGAGCAGCGGCCCCCGCCCCCGCCGCACCGCCCCACCCCCCGCACCCCCTCCCCCAGCCCGGGGCTGCCTAGGGGCTAGGCCTCCGCGTTCCCCTCTTGGAGCCTCAGCTTCCCCGCTCCTTCCAGTGGGGCAGCTTTCAGTGACCTGGGGGAGTCTGTCCCAGCAGGGCATTCCTGCTCCCCTTGAGGACACGTGCGTTCCCCGGGCAGCGTCTCCCTGGGCTCCGGCCCTCTCTCCACCCGGCCCCCAAGCAGGGCGCCAGACCCTCGGGAGCCCCCGCTCTGATTTGTTGCCCCTGGGGCCCCTATTCTGCGCAGCTGCCCTGAAGCTCTGACTCCTGCCACGTTGATCTCCACCTCGGGGTCTGCAGAGGACATCTGCCCCCGCGTCCTGAGCCAGAGGCCCCCGCAGCACCCGGGCCGGGGGAGGGGTGGGGGCCCCGGGTGGCGCCGGCGGGACCCCCGGCTCAGCCATGCTGGGCCTTTCAGCCACCACCAGCCTTGCTGGTCGGTACCATCCCCTCTCTGGCCACAAACCGGAGTCAGTGGAAGAGGGGGGCAGGGAGCCCAGGAGCAGGGGCTGGACCCAGCCTGAAAGGGACGGCTGGGCCCAGCGCGCCCCTCTGTGGGACAGGAGCTGCCGTCGCCCCAGTGCGCCCAGTGTCAGGTCTGAGGAGCTGGCCCGACCCAGCCCCTGACCTCCGAGGGGCAGGCCCAGGCCATCGTGAGGGGAGGGCCCCCGGACTTCCTGCCCCACGGTACCTGCCGAACACGGGCCCGCCCAGCAGCTGAAGCGCCCCAAAGGCGGTCTGCAGGTGGCCGAAGGCGACAGAGTCCAGGCCCAGACTCCGGGTCAGGTACTGCAGACACAGGGGGGGGCCCATGGGAAGGGTCAGGACCCGGATTCCAGGGGTCCCCGGAGGGTCAGGAGCGGGTCTGCCCTGGCTCTGGGAGGGGCCCCGGGGCCTGGGACTCAGCTGTTTCGCTCACGGCGAGACCACAGGGCTTTGCCAGGCAGCAGCTGGCCCTCCTTCCCCTCTGCGGGGTGCACCTCAAACAGGTGAGGGGGCCCCCGGCGCCCACCAGTTTGGCCTCATTCACTCAAAGCTGCCTGGGGGACTGTTGTGTCTTCCAGGCCAGCAGGGACGGTGTCCCCAAAGCCCTGACGACCCCGGAAGGACGCGGGCCTGCTCGTTGTGGCTTCCAGCCTCCCCTGGGCCCTCTCGCGTCACGCCCATCTGGGGAGGTAAAGGCAGTGGCCGGTGTCTCTCCCGACACCCGGAGGCACTCGCCCTCCTGCGTGACCCTCCCTCCTTCTCTGCGCCTGTGCCCCCGGGGAGCCCAGCTGGGTCCCCAGGACAGCCGCCGTCCTGGGACCTCTCTCCCGCACTGCCCCTAGCGCTCCACACGATGCCTTGAAGCATCTGGAATTCAGCACATCCAGGACTGACTCCTCTCGGTCTCCCTGCAACACGGGCTCCTCTGCCCCCTTGCAGGTGCCCCCACTCTTGCGAGGGGGCAGGTCCGAATCCCCGGTGTCCGGCCCGACCCCCTCTTTTCTTGCATGGCCATATATATTTTTTAAATGTTTATTTATTTTTGAGAGAGAGTACGTGGAGGAGGGGCAGAGAGAGGGAGACAGAGAATCCCAAGCAGGCTCCGCGCTGTCAGCACAGAGCCCCCTATGGGGCTCGAACTCACGGACGGCTACACAGCCACGTTCAATACATCAGCAACTCCTGGGCTCGCCCTTCGCGGACCTCGAGGCCAGCGGCTTCTTGCCTTCCCCGCGGCCAGCACCGTCCCGGAGTCCTGGGAGCCTCTCTCTCTCTGGCCTTCCCTCCTCCCCCCCACTCGCTCCTCTCTAGCTGCACTGTTCTCACTACTGCCTCAGGGCCTTTGCACTAACCAGGCTTGCCCTTAGTTTCCTTTAACCCAAACCTGCCACACGTCTGTGGGCGCCCCCAGCAGCCCCCGTGCGCCCCGTGATCTCGTGCACAGTACAGTCTAAGGACGGTTTAGTCTCTGTCCCCTGTATTCCAAGTTCTGCGAACAGGGTGCATACAGTAGGTGCTTGATGCACGTTTGTTGAACAATACGTACAGCCTCCACGGGAAAGCCGCCCTTGCTCTGTGCCTTTAACTGTTCCCTCGTCGCTCCCTGCACCAACCCCCCCAGGGAGGGACATTGTGGCCCGCTTCATGATGGGACCTCGAAGCTTCTGCCCCGGCCGGGTACCCGGCCGCTAAGGAAGGGAGTCAGGGCTGGGACCAGGCTGTCTGGCCGGAGTGAAATGGGCTTTCGGGCAGGGGGTTAGGGCTCACCACCTGGCTGGGGGCTCCTGCTGTGCCCACGGTGCCCCCTCCCAGCCAGATCCAAAGGCACGGTCTGTCACGAGTGTCCCCTGGGGAGCTTTAAAGCGTGGCCAGCGGGCCCGCCCGGACCGGACAGGGAAGGGGTGCCGCTGCCCTGGGAGGGCGGGGCCCAGGCCGGCCCCACTCAGGTCTGTTGAATGAACGAGCAAGGGTTCAAAGGTGAAATCAATGGAAAGTGGGCGGGCACTGAGCGCTGACCCCGGCGCGTAACCCACGGCCTAGCGGCACCGGGCGGCGCTCCAGACCCGGGGAGGCCGCGGGCAGCAGGAGCCCCGCCCTCTCGGTCCTGGCCGGGGAGACGAGGGATTTCAGGCCGTGGGACAGGGTGCAGGGCGCGGGCACCCTGCAGGAGGCTCAGTGCGGAGAAGGCCTGAGGGGAGGCCTGAGCGCAGGAGGGACAGGAGCCGAGCAGGGGTCAGGGCGGGAGCGTCCACAGGGCAAGGGGCGGGAGGGACGGCGCAAGGCCAGGCGGGCAGCACTGCCCGGGCACCAGGGCGCGGGACGTGCTGCTGCCAGACAGACGGAGAGGCTCGGTCCCCAGGTCCCTTGGCCCGTCCGGCTCCGTCGGCGGGTGGCTTGGGTGGCAGCGGGCCGGCTGCCGCCGCACAGACAGAGGACGCGGGGGGCAGTGCGGCCACGCCGGGGGCGGGCCGCGGGGGGCGGGCACTCACCGGCATGACGGAGAAGCGCATGAAGAGGCAGGTGAGCTCCAGGGTCACCAGCGCGTAGGTGAGCAGCACGACCCCGGGGCGGCCCAGGGCGCCCATGGCCCTGGAGTAGGGGTGCTGGCGCCCAGGGGCTCCGGCTGCTTGCATCCGGGGCAGGCGCGGCGGGGGAGCCCGGACGGATCGGGGCAGGAGACGGGCACAGCGCGCAGGGGGCAAAGGTCCTCTCGTTGTGCCCGGGCGAGGGCGCTGAGTCACGGGGCGGGGGGGCAGGCAGTACCCAGCCTGGCCTCGCCTCTGGGACAGGGCCTGTGGGAGAGGCCGGCGCTCAGGACTCCCGGAGCCGGCTTCCAGCCGCTTGCTGTGTGGCCTCTACCCAGGCACACGGTTCCCATGTGCCTTACACACGAGGGCACCGGCGCCCCGCTTTAAGAGGGAGAGCCCGATTTCGAGGCTCAGATGGGTGCTGACAGCGGTTCAGGTAGGTGCCCCTGCTTGTGTGGGGCCGACGTGCTTTGGGTCCCTGTTGCTGGGCTCGGGCACCTGCACTCTCCCGGCGACCCAAGGCCCTGGCCTTTCTGGGGTGACCTGGACTCTGGCCCTCCCAGGGGCTCTCCGGGGTGCCCACCCTCCCTGGTGACCTCCAGCCTCACTTCGACACCCCCGGCCCCTCTCCCCCACTTCCCACACAGCCTCTGCTCTCACTCGGTTGGGGTGGCAGAAACTCTGGCTTTTAGAGCCCGAGTTGGGTGTCCGGTCCGGGCATGGGGACAGGGACAGGAGCCGGGGGCTGGAAAGGAGAGGAGGGGAGCGGCGTGGAGGGAAAGGAAGAGGGAGAGGAAGGCAGGGCTCATTGTCTGGCCTGTCCCCTCCTTAGAGTCTGCAGAGAGACCCAGCAGAGGGGCGGGGTGGGGGGCAGGTGCAGTTCTGGAAACAGCCCCTGAGCCCTCTCCTCATTTCCTCAATTCGCACCTGCAGCAACTCCACCCCCTTGGCCGGGGCTGCCAGCGGCCCCAGGACGCAGGTACCTGCGGCTTCAAGCCGGCCCTCTGTGGCGCTTGCAGGCGGGATGCTTCCAGCACCCCACCCCCTGCTGGAATCCTGGGGAGCACAGAGACTCGCCTCGGGGTCAGACACAATCCCCCAGAGAAGGAACCAGGCCAGGACTCCGCTGCTCCCTCCCCGAGCCCGACCATAGGCCTAGATGGCAGAACCCGAGTCCCCTCCGCCTTGGGTAACTGCAGTTTGGGGGAGCAGGAGGCTGCGGGACATGGGGACCCTGAGCAGGTCCCCCCGCCGCGGGGCCCAGCGAGGGCCGGGAGGAGGGTACCAAAGTCCTGCTGCCGGGGAGCCTGCGGGCAGAGGCTAGCGGGCCCAGGCAGCAGGGGGAGCCGCTCCCACCCCGCCCCTCCGCACCGTGGGCCTGGGTTCTGGGGAGAGCTTGGTCCAGACAGAGCAAATGGGGGGCGTGTTTGTATCTGGGGACAGCGTGCCCTGTTCTCTGCGGGCTCGGCTCGGAGTTGTGCCGAGAGCCCAGAGCTGGGGCAGGCGCACCAGCAGGGTTTTCTGGAAGGACGGCCCAGAAGGGCTGGCCTGGGAAGTAGGGGGACCTGGTGTCTTAGATTCAAGAACCCTGGGCAGAGGATCGGGGTTCAGGCGGTTCCGTGCTAACCCTAACCCTAACCCAGGAGGCCCCCCCCCAGCCCCTGTGGTGCTCCCCAGAGACCAGGCCAGGAGGTTGGGACATCATTGGGCTCCTTCTGGATTCTCCAGGCAGGAACTGTGGGCAAAGAGGCCGGAGAGAGTGGGGTGAGCATATCCAGCTGCCCCAGGGCGGGTCGGGGAGGCCGAGGGGACCGTGCAGCCCGCAGGGTGGGCGGGAAGGGGCTGGTTACTCACCTCTCGTTTCCTGCTGCTTCTAGCAGGACGTTTGGAGGCTGGGAACTGGTTGGAGCAGAAGTAATGGGCTCCGGCCCGAGTATTTGTCATGAATAGGCTCGGTGTGGGCGGGGAGCTTCCTGGTCCCGAGAGTGTGGGAAAGCCGTCCTCTGGGCTGGGAGAGGGGAGAGGAGCGCCCGTGACCCTGGCATCTCTGGGCCCGGGCTTCCTTCCCCAGAGCAGCCAGCCGCGCTCACTTAGCCACTCAACAAACGCCCTGCACTTCCCCCGGGACCCACTCCGGCCCCAGGGCCATCCCGGCCACCCACCTGCCTCTCCCAGAAACGGGCTGAGTGTTCCAGGCTGGGCTGATCCAGGCCCACTGGAGGAATCAGGGCTGGGGTTAGAAAGGAGGGCTTCTCAGAGGAGGTGATGCCTCCAAGGAGTCTTAAGGAGAAGCGGAGATGGGCCAGGTGTGGAAGGGCCATCCAGGCTGCGGGGGTGGTTTGAACAGAGTCAGAGGGGTGAGGCCAGCTCTTGCGGAGGGTGGGGGGTGTCTCCCAGGCCATGGTGAGTCCCCAGAGAGCTCCAGAGGGCTGGGTGGGGGAGGCACGAGGCGAGAGGGGTGCCGAGGAGGCCCCTCGGGCTGAGCTGTGCCCAGCTGGAGGGTGAGCCCCGGGTGTCTCCCAGAGCTGGGAGGAGCCGGGGCTGGAGGGGCCCTGCGCACACCTCCGCCCGCGCGTCCACACCGGTGACAGCCGTGAGGCCGCCGTGCTGCACCCGACAGCGTTTATCGAGCGCCCGCCGTGTGCTGGGCTCTGGGCCGGTGCTCGGGGTACACGCCCTGGTGGCTCGTGTTAGAGTGAGCGTGAGCGTGCGTGCGTGGTCATGCGTGTGTGCACACAGGGGTGTGTGCGCATGTGACAGGTAAATTACACGGGGATTGTGAGTGCGCCGTCTCGTCTGAGTACAGTGGAGCCCCTGCAGGGTCCCCAGCTTGCCCGGTGCCCCCGAGGGGCCTTGGGGACCAAGGGGCACGGGCAGCACCAGGGGGCTTCTGCGGCCCCCGCAGGGTGAGGTGAGTTCAATGGGAGGCGGCCGTGGACTTGGGCGGGGGGTGGGGTTCTGCACACCCGGCCGGGAAGACCTGAAGTGTCCTGCTGGGCTGGCCGTGGCCGGGGGGGGCGGGGCACAGTGTGAGCTGCGGTTAGCCGAGAGGGTTTCTCGGGGGAGAATGTGCTGGAACTCGGGGCTCAGGTGGGTGGAGGCGTGGGTCAGCGCGCAGGTGCGAGAGAGCGTGGTCTGGGGCCGTGGCCCGAGCCCGGGCTTGGACCCAGGGCTGCCTCCTCAGCGGGACGAGCGCCTTCAGGGCTCGAGGACGGGGCAGCCGTGTTTCCTATTCTTACTGTTTCCCAAGGGCCCCCCTCAAAGGTTACCTCTTCAGGGGTGCCCTCAGGGTTTTGGCCGGTTTGGGGCCAAGGCCGGGGACAGGGTGGGGGTCCCCGCTGAGGTGTAGCTTCAGGCCTCGGCCAGAAGGGCGCCCAGACCCCCAGCTCACCGTCCGAGCCGGGCCCTCGGGGTGCCCCCCCAGCGTGGGGGAGGGTGTCAGACTCCGACTCCCACTTGGTGAGTTGTCCTCGGAGTCACGGCCTTACCTGGGGCACCCCAGCGGCCGTGGGCATCGGGGGCCTGGCCTCAGCTCGTCGGCCCCAGTCCAGAGGCCATCTGGTTAAGGGTCTTAGAGGCAGGTGCCACCTGAGGGGCTGGACCGGCAGGTGCCAAGGAATCTTCCAGAGCTGGAGTCTCTGAATAGGCTCCCGGGGTTGGGGTCTGCGCAGGCGCTGGCCCGTGTCCAGAGCTCGGTCTCTTGAGCCGAGTGTCAGGTCAGTTCCAACTCACCCTGCGGGTGGGTTCAGGGGACCGAGGCCTTAGGTCATAGCTTGCCCGTAGCCCCAGGGGAGGCTCGGCCGCCTAGCGGGGGCTTCTCCGGGGACGCAGGGGCTTCTCCGCCGGTCTCTAGCGACTCGGGGGCCACAGGGTCAGGTGGAAGGAGGGAGTAGCTGGCTCCGGGGCAGAGGCCTGGGGTCCTGGGACGCACGAGCACACACCTTGCACGCACAGAGCTCCGCTCCGCCCCTGGCTGTGTGCCGGGACGCGGGGTCCCTCACGCTGCGGCGGGGGTCGCTCACTCCGGGGGCTCATGCCGGCCAGCGGCCACCGCCAGGACGGATGCTTGAGGTGCCCACGGCAGGAGGCCTGCAGACCCGAGGCTGGGGCCCCGGTGATGGGAGCGAGGGGTCGCTCTCACAGAGGCAGCGGACGAACGGGGGAGCCTGTCTAGGGAAACAGGTGCGGCGTGAGGCGCCCGCTGCCCCAGCTCGCCCGGGACCGAGGCGTTTCTGGGACTCGGGGCTTTCCAGGTGAAACCGGGACAGTCCTGGGCAGACCGGGATGGCTGGCCCCTCTCCCTTTATGGGTCCCCGTGGGCCAGACAGACTCATGCCGGACGCTGGCCTGGAGGGAGCGGAGATGCTGGGGTGGGGGTAGCGGCTTGGAGGTGGGAACACGAGGTCATGGGGGCCCCACCTCCAGCCCCCCAGAGGGACGCCTGGCCCTGACCTCCATACTCAGGAAAAAACGACAGCTTTGAAGGAGGGGGGGGTCCAACCAGAGGAGGCCAGAGTGGAAGTGGCCAGGGGCTGGTGGTCTGGCCTGGTGGGGGGCCTCTGGGGGGTGTGAGAGGGCAGAAGGGCAGCTGGAATCAGGGAGAGACAGGCCTTTGAGCTTCCCGGGAGAGCAGAGCTTAGAGAGAGCAGCTCCACACCCCAGGCTGGGGTGGGGAAACCGAGGCAGAGTGAGTGGGGGCAATACGGTCCTCTTAGCGTGCCCCGGTGTTCTGCCCCCAACAGACCTGCAGCGTGCGAGCCTCCCCCGGCACGGCTGCCTCGTCCCCCCACCGGAAGGGACCACGCCACGTTCTGACCGTCCAGTGTCTTCTTGAACCTCTGCCCGCTGGGAACCCCATGGAGAAGCCGTCCAGGAAGGACCAGGAAGGACTTCCGGGGAGCCAGAAGAGAGGTCACAAGCCCTTCCTACCCTAGTGAACCCCCCCTACCCCCCACCCCCCGCCGTTCCGCGGACACTTCTGCCTGCCTTGATGGCGCAGTTAGGGAGCTGGGGTATTCGGCCTCTGCGGGGGGCGGCCACACACGGCGGCGTCTCTTCCGTGCTCTGGGCGCCCTGGAACCTGGCCGGGCCAGACTCTAGGGGCCCCGGTGCCTCCCGCCCCAAGGCCCCTGGTCCCCTGCTGAGCTCCAGTGACGGCTGGGTCTCGCACACATTTGTAAACTGCAGGGGGCCCAGTTCCCCCTCCCCCGTGGGACTGGCACAAGCCTTGACCCTGAAAATCCTCCTTGGAGCCGGTTTCATCGGGCCCCTTGGCCGGCCCAAGCCCCGCCCTGGTTTAGTCACCTATTTCTGACTCCGCCCACCAGCCTGGAAGTCCCTGGAGGGGGGCCCACCCCCCCACCCCCCCCACCCCAGGTCCCAGGGAAACACTCCTGTCTGGATCCTGATTGGACACGTGAGGAGGAGGGCCCGCTCAAGGTCACAGTGCCACCGGTGGCCTGCCGGGCTACGGTGGCCAATGTCCAACCCGAGGCAGCCACTCGCTCCACCGGTCCCCTCAAATCAGGACCCAGAGCATCTGGGGGAGGGGCTCGGCAGGGAGGCCCCGATGGTAAGACCCAGCAGGCAGGGTGCAGTGCGCATGCCCGGGGCCTGTGCCCGGGATGGAGCCCAGGGGCCCTGCGGTCAGCGCCCCCCGAGGCTGGCACATCCAGGGCTCACCGGGTCGTGACAAGGGGCTCATCCTCTTGAGACGGTTTCTCCATCTGTGAGACGGTCAGGGAGGGTGCCGTGAGGTGATGCGCGGGGCTGCCCAGCACAGAGAGGGCGTGCCCCTGCGGCCGCTGGGAACCGACCAGCATCCAGCTGGGGCTGGCCAAGGACCCCGCCGAGCCGCAGGCCCCCAGGACTCTGGAGGGGTTGGTGGCTCGCAAATGCTGTTCCACCCTGCCCGACAAGTTATTAGGGAGCGCACATGACGGGAGCGGGTGGTGGACGTGGCCCATTTGGGGCCCGAGTCTCCCCACCAGCCCGCGTCCCTGCACTCAGAGCAAATGTCCAGTTTACACAACAGGGGTGGCCGGAGGGGACCGCTGGTGTGGGCTGTGCTTGGCCACCCCTCCAGGTGTGCGGAGAGACGGCGACCATGGGGAGGGTGTTGGCCGCTGTGCCAGGCTCCTACGGATACGGCCCCCTGAGGCTCATCAGGAGCCTCGCAGGGGAGAAAGCTGAGGCACAGAGAGGTTGAGCGACTTGTCCATGGTCACACAGCTCCAGTAGGAGGCAGTTTCTGTGCCTGACTCTGAAGCCCCTAGGTTTGTGCCTTAGCCAGGCAGTGCCCCTGACCTCGCCCCTGCCCCAGCCCCCGTGCCAGGTGCATGCTGCCAGCATAGAGTGGCCAGACGCAGAAGAGCCAAGTGGCCACCAGCAGGAACTGGAACCCCCCAACACCCCGGAGGCTGCTGTGGACTGTGGCCACGCCCCCTGTCCCCCAGCAAAGGCGGGCTGCCCCCTTCCCCATGCCCCCCCATCCCAGGGTCCCAGTGCCCTCTGACCCCATCCCTCCGGGGTCTCCAGCCCCTGCCCCGGCCTGCCTGACTTCAGCGATTCCTTCCCCTCCCCCTTCCAACCTCTGCGCAGGCCACCTGTGCCCACCATTAAATCTCAGGACCCTGGACCCCCAGCTGGAAGGCTCCTGGGCGCCTTGGCCGTGTCGCCAGCTCCCTGGGCTGGCCTCCGGACCCTGCCCGCCAGGCCCCTGCAGCCCTCTCCGGAAATCCGGTTCGTTCTGGGTTCATTCTCGGTACTGGCCGTGACAGGCGAAGGCCTGGGCCTGACCACATCCCTGCCTGGGACGCCCACCCTTGCCAGGATCCCCCTCCTCACCCCAAACCTGGGGTGGGCTCTGCTGGGGGCTCCAGCTGTACCCCACGTCCCACCATGGGGTAGCACGGACCACCCCTGCAGTGGAGGAGGCTTAGGGTTTGTACCCGGCTGCGGAACCAGTGGCCCACGAGGTTCCCTTTAGTTTCGGGTTTATCTTTGGGGGGGAGCTGGCGGACGGTGGGGGGCACACGTGTCTCTGTTGGCCTGCTTTCTTATCTGCCCCTCCCCCCGCAGGGCCTGAGCTCCCAGCTCAGAAATGCACTTAGGGTTACTGGTGTGGTGGGTGCTGGGTCACGCTGCCGTGAAGACATCCCCAGGCGATCAGGCCCCGAGGCAGGGGCCAGCCTAACCGTTGGGGGCCCAGGGCCGGCCCAGAGCTCTCCACAGCCTGGGGCAGCACTGGTGGAGGGAGAGGAGGCAGAGGGTGATGGGGGGAAGGGGCAGGAAGAGGAGGAGGAGCTGAGGGTGGGGAGGACGAGAAGGGGCTGAGGGGCACCAGAGGGAGGGGCCAGCTCTCACTTTGGGTCTTTAGCCTGGCTGACCCTCCCCTTCCTCTCCCTGCTCCTTGGTTCCCCGGCTCCCTGCCCCGCTATCCACTGGGCATAGGAGAGTAGGAGAGGCCATGTCTTATTTCCCAAGGAGGTGTGAGTGACAGCCCCCCCAAACACCTAGGGGTGATGGGGTACTTTTTGAAAACGAGGTTTCCCCCCCTGCACAGCACTGACCCGCCATGTCGGGCCAACCGCCCAATTAGACTTGAGGCGACTTGTGGGGCCCAGAGAGCCAGGCCCTTGCCCGAGTTCCCCACCAGGTGAGAGACAAAAGGGGGGCCGAGGGCTGTGCTGGGGTCCACCTGGTCTCTCCTTCCCAGTCGCCAGTGCGCGGGCAGGTGGGCGGGCTCGGGGGCGGGCTCCTGACTGCAGTGCCACACACGGACACCAGGGGGCAGCAAGCGCCCAGCTTTGGGCCTCAGCGCCTGCGGCCGGCAGCCCTGGGGCTCAGGGGCTGTCACCTCTGGCGCCTCAGTGGCTTTCCAAGCTGTGTCTGGGCCATCGAAGGAGGGAGGGGACAGGCACCCATTCTGCCGAGCCCCTACTCCGTGCGGCCTGCGGGGCTCTGGGGAGGACAGGCTGGGGCTCCTGGCCTCTGTCCTGACCACCCACTGCTCACCTGTGGAACCCAGCTGGGTGCAGGGGGTAGGAAATGCAGTAAGTGACTGCACGAATGACACGGTGACGGCCCTCCCGCTTCCCTGGCCGGGGCGGGCCCGACTTGCTCGGGGAGCCAGCTCGGGCAGGGTGTCACAGGAGCAGGGAGCTCACAGGCTGCCCGGCCCAGGACGCACCGCCCAGCACACGCTCTGAGGCCCCGGGGCCTGGTGGGCTCGCGCCTCATAACTGCGAGGTGAGGGGAGGCATGGGGGTGCGGAAGGGGCCCTCGCATCTCCCCCCTGGCTTTCAGGCTCCTCTGAGCACCACGTGGCTGTGCTGGAGGCCGGGTGGGAGCTGGCGTCCCTGGTGTCCCTGTGTTCAGAAGATGTGGACGCATGGGGTCCCGCCAGCTCAAGAAGACAGGACCGGACGCCAGGGGGCACGGCGGAATGAGACCCAGGACGGGGCATCCGCTCACCCGGATTTGGTCTTCCTGCTCTTCCCTTGGTAGAGTGAGCTGCTGAGCTGCCTGGTCTGTGTCTCATGGGTGCAGAGGAGGGGGGAGGCCTGGTGGGGCTGAGAGCTGGCCACAGAGTGTCCTCAGACCCTCCTCCATGCCTGCCCCCTGCCCTGAGAACCCTCCCCAGCCCCGCAAAGGTCTGTGGGGAGCTGGGATAACCAACATTCAAGGGCCTCCTGGGAAGGTCAGGGCTGAGCCCAGAACAGTCGGGACCAACCGGGAGGAGGTGGTCTTCTGCTCGAGAGTCTGAGGGGAAGCGGCCCCCCGGCCCGATGTGGGGATGGGGCAGGGAGCCCCCACACCCAGGGCTGCCCCCTGCCTCCTCCCCCACGGCCCGTCCGGCCCCTCCCGCTCTAATTCCCGGGGAGCAAGGACCCCCGGCCCAGCCGGCCCCGGAGCACAAGGCAGCCCCTGTAATCCGAGCTTTGGATTCGTGTTGTCGGCATGTGGCCGCGTCACCGGAGGGAGGCCGGCACCTGCGGAGGACGTGCCTGGCAGCCGCCCCGAGAACAGCCCGTCCTGGGGGGGCTGGGGGCGGAGCTCGCAGAGCGCGGGAAGTCGGTGCGGGGAGGAAGGTTCTGGCCGCCCCGGGCGCTGGGCCCCGGGCCAAGTGTGCTAGGAAACCCCCCTCCCCGCCAGCCCCAGCCCGGAGCTGGGCTGGCCGCCTGTCGCTGGAGGCTGGCTAGTTAATCTGTAACTCTCCACACTCCTCGGGGCCTCCGGGCCTCATCTTGTGAAGGGGAAAGGGAGGCTCCGAGGGGGCAGTGGCCTCCCCAAGGGGTCTGGCCTCGCCGGTTCGGGCCCACCGCCGGGCGAAGTGGCTTGGGGGCCAAAGGTCTGGCCCTTCCCAGGGCTGCGAGGCTCTGCCCTGGTGGGGTACGTGGTGACCGAGTCAGGCAAGAGCTGGGTGGGAGGCACACCCGGGGACGGGGCTGCGGCCCCCTCCCCCAGCCCAGATGTCCCCCTCTGGCTCCAGGCTCGGGGCAGGGGGGGGGGCGGCAGGGGATTCTTGCTTTCTCTCCTCTCCTGCTTTCGTGCTCCCGGACTTCTACGAGGGAGGGACTCGGGCTGCCACCGAGCTCCGAGGAGGTTGCTTAACCTCTTCTGAGCGTCTGGTTCCTCCCTTGCAAAAACAGGCATCGAAATGCCTCCCTGTCCAGGTTCTTGGAAGGATTAAAGGAAGCCAGGGGCCGAGCCCGGGGGCAGGGCAGGCTCGAGGTATCTGGGGCTGTCCGCGTTTGTAACACCCCTGGCGCGCTCCACGGCGGGGCGCCGCCCTGCACAGCCGTGGGTCCCGCAGACACGCACCCCCCCCTGCAGGCTCCCGGGGGGCACGTGGGGGAGGGCCCCAGCACACGGACTGCCCTCCTGGGCTTCTAGAAGCAGGTCCGCGCGGCTCCCCGGGAGGAGGGAGCTCCGGGACACCGGGGGTGCGGGTCAGCCGCCAGGCGGCAGCATGTGGCCAAGGACGGCGCTCCCCAGCCCGGCCCAGCCCTGCCCCTCGCAGCGGCAAGAGTGGCTCTCTCCGAGCTTTAGTGTCCTCAGTTGCAAAAGGGGCCCACTCCCTGGGCCGGCCATGGGGGCGCCGTGGGGAGAAACAGCCCCGGGGGGGCTTGGGTGATGGGGTTAGCTGTCGTAACCGCTAGAGCGGGACCCAGTAAGTCCTTCAATCTGCCGGGGCCTGTCTCCTCTTCCAGAAAAATGACACCTCAAACGGGCGGGCGCCACGCAGGTCAGTCCGGCCGGGCAGTGCTGGCTGCTCGAACGGACACCCCGCTCTCGGTGGCTTAAAACACGATAAACCTTTATTTTTCACTCCTATCTCAGTCAGGGGGGTGTGCAGAGGGAGCTGTGGGGGTGTGTGTGGCTCTGGTCTCTGTGGTCATTCAGGGCTTCTGTCACCCAGAGGCTCTGCCATCTCCGGCAGCCCCTCGCTGCCCGCCCCCCCATTTGGCTGGCAGAGCAGTGGGGGGAGGAGGCGGGAGAGCTCGCCTGGATTGTGTGGGCCCCGGCCCGGAGGTGGTACTGACCATTTCTGCTCCTGTCTGTGGCCAAAACCGGTCATGTCCCCCGCCCCCAGCGGCAGAGGGGCTGGGGACGTGGTCCTCGCTCTGTTCGTTCGGAGGAAGAAGGGGTAAGAAGGACAGAGATGCGCACCGGAGCTGCCGGCAGGGGGCCCGGTGCTTACCGTCCCCCCGCCCTGCACACGGGCTCCCCCACTCCCACGCAGGCAGGATTTGGGGGTGCTGGAGCATCCCGGGAGCCTGTCCTGGCTGGTCCCCAGGGGCCGGCACCCCCTCTCTGCTTCTGTTATCTGCAGCGACCCCGGAGTACAAACATTGTTCCTTTTGTTTCCTTTTCCCTTTGGATATATTTTTAATCACAAAAGTAGAGCTTGGTTATTGTACTCAGGCAGATGTTTGCAAGCTCTGGGCCCCTCGCGGCAGGAGCCTCCCAGCCCCCCAGCTGTCCTCCCCCAGGTCTGCGCCTGGCTCAGGGAAGGGCCCCAGCCCCACGCTTGGATGGCAGGTCAGTGGGCCAATGGGTACCGTCCTTGACCAAATTCTGAGTCACGTACTCGGAGGAGGCCACCTCCCCGCCCTAACGAAGCCGAGAGGGGAGCTGTCCCCGTGGCCTTTGGAGAAACTGAAGGAAGGGCAGGAAGCCCAGAGGGAAAGCAAAGAGAAAGGCAGGCAGCCGGAGGAGGGTCAGGGCGACTCTGCTCTCTCCTTGAGGTGCGCCCCGGGGACTTAGAGCTCCCGCTAGAGCTCCCTCCCCACCACAGGCGAGGCCCACCAAGGGGATGCGTGAAACCGGCAGGGCAGCCCTTGGCGCCGGAGAGGGGTGGCCACTCTTGCCACACCATGTGACATGAGGTGTGTGGGCCTGCACTCCCGGTGCTCGGAGGCAGAACTCAGTGTCACATGCTGTTAGCCTTGTCACTAGGGCCGGGGGTGGGGGGGGGTGGAGTGCCAGGACCCAAGGGTCCGCGCTCAGCTGGCCCCCGGGGAGGAGTCTGGGTGGGCAGCGCAGGCGGTGGGAGTGGCCCTCGAAGCCCACCCCGGCCCTGGACAGTGCACGGGGAGGCTGCCCTTAGGGGGCCAGTGCACGGGGAGGCTGCCCTTAGGGGGCCGAGAGCAGGCAGGTGCTCACAGCACCGGGGAGTCTCTGCTACGGAGGAGAGCGCGGGCCTGCTGAGTGTCCAGAGCGGGGCTGGGGGCGGGGCGGCTTCCTTCCTGGAGGAAGGGAGAGACCACCTGGAGGCCGAATCCGGGCTTGGGGGGGGGCTACCCCCCCAGCCCACCCTCCAGGACAGCTGGAGACAGGGCATCTGGACGTCTCGGGAAACCCTGGGGGCCACCTGGTTCTATGTTTTGTGGTCACTACCCGCCGTGGCACCAGGGAAGCTGGTGTGACCAGTGCGAGAGGGCTGGGCAAGGCCGTGCCTCCTTTTCACCCCAGGTCGGGTGACGGCCTGTAAAAAGGGTCCACAGAGCTTCGGAACCCTTCATCGGCTTCCTCTTTATTCTCCCGAAGATAAAAAGCTGGACCATCTAAGCCTGTGGGAACTTTGGAATGCTGCGTATGGAACGGAATAAAAACCAGTAGAGAGTCACCGCCTCTGGTCCTTCTATCATGAGTCCAGCACCTTGCCCTGTCCCTCGCCCCGTGTGGTGCCTTCTCCTGTTTGTCTCATGCCCTCGCTTCAAACTCGGCCTCCCCGAGACCGGGCACCCAGGATACCTCCTCCAGGACACACCTGCACGTTATCCCGGCACCCTAGCCCTGGGGTGTCCTGGAACCCACCCGACCCTGCGGGGGAGGCAGTCTGGTTGAGGGCAGGTCGGCCATATTTCTCTCACCGGGCTCCCGGGCTCACCGGGGACAGGGGCTGACAGCTCAGGCCTCTGCCGGGTCCTCCAACAGGTGCCTGGCCCTCCCCGCCCCCAGCCCAGAGCTGCGCTTATCTCGTGGACGGTCCGGAGGCATTTCCTGGGCTCCCAGCCCCCAAGCAGGCTGGACCGAAGGGAAAGCAGCAGAAAGGAATGGTCTCCCACGGCCTGGCACAGCTGGGATGAGCACCACTGGGGAGGACCTGGGGCTGTACCGCGCTCGGCTGTGGGGAAGAAGAGGTTTGGGCCCCGGCAGGCCCCCTCCCTGACAACCGCAGCAGGGCCCTGTGGCTCACACGCCCAGCCCCTCTCAGGGCTGTCCTCTCCCAGCAACCAACAATATTTCCTGGGCACAAGGAGGGGGTGCTAAGCTTCTGGGACAGTGGGGGATGGGTACGCCTCCTACAGCAGCTAGAGCGGGGCTGCCTGGGCACCTCCTACCCGCCGCTGGCCACGCCACCCACCTGGGGGTTCCCTGTGTGATGGGGGTTAAAGCTGGCCCAGAGGACGGGTATACCCCGTCCAGGCCCTAGGCTAGGCAGGCCCAGGCCCACCCCAGGGGAGGAGGCTCTAGTGCCCCAGGGCAATACCCCAGCCAGGACAACAGCCTCCAGCCGGTGTGGGCAGTGGGACCTTGTGTGGCCCAAGCCTAGAGTGGCCTGGCCAAAGCCTGAGAGGTGCCGGCGCCTGGTCCACGACATGATGGGCACAGCCTCGGAGGGGCTCGCGGTTCCCACCCACTGAGCAGGGCTGGGCAGGGGCTAAAGGGCCGGCCCTCGAGGTGTCCGAGACTTCGCCCTTCGGGGAAAGAGCGGAGCGGGCTGCCCTCTCGCTCCGAGGGCCTTAGGGCCAGCAGGTGTGTTAGGGCTCCAGGTGCGCGGAACCCCGCCAGGGACTCAAGCCCCGGGCACAGCAGGCCGCGCGGGGGCAGCCGAAGACCCCGCCTCGCTAGGGACGGGACGCCCGCGGCGGGTTCAAGCCCCGTCAGCTGGCGCTGGAGGCCCAATGGTGAGCGCGGGCGGCGGGGCCGGCGCCCCCGGGGGGCGAGTCGGAACCGGCCGGACGCCGGGCCCCGCCGCGCCGAGGAGGGCGCGCCGGCCGAGGGGGCGCCCGCGCCGCCGCCGCCGCCGCCTCGCAGCCCCCGCCGGCAGACAAAGGAGCCGGAGGGGGGCGGGAGTGGGGGCGGCGGTGGGGGGGGGGGATGGGGCGAGGGGGCGGGGCGCCGCGGTGTCACGTTACCGCCCGCAGCGCCCTTTAACTCGGGCCCCGCCCCGCTCGCCGCCCCCCGCCCGCCGCCGCGCGCGGCCCGCGCCCCGCCAATCGGCCCGCGCGCCCCGCCCCGCCCTCGGGTGGGTGTGTGCACGCGGCCAATGGGCGGCGCGCGGGGGCCGGGCCGCCAGCGGGGCGGGGGCAGAGCGGCGCGGGCCAATCGCCGCGGTGTTGTTGAAACTGAAAATACTACATTATGCTAATCGCGGCGGGGCCCCCGCGCGGGGGGGGTCGGGACCCTCGCGTATAAAGGGGCGCGCGAGGGCTGGGCGTTCCACAGGCCAAGTGCTCTGCGCTCGGTGGGTGCCAGCCAGGCCCGAGCGAGCCGAGCGGGCGAGGACAGGCACTGAGGGGGCGCGGCCGCCGGCCGGACGACACCGCAAGCGACACGCAGGAGCAGCCCGAGGCCAGACCGCCAGGTAGCCGCCGCGCCCGCCCTCCCGCCGCGTCCCTTTGCAAATGCAGACTCCGACTGCGCGGGGTCTCACTTGCGCCCGGCCTCCGCCCTCCTCCCCTCTCCTCCTCCTCGTCCTCGTCCTCCTCCTCCTCTTCTTCCTCCCGTCTCCTCTCCCGCGGCCCCGGCCCGCGCAGCCCCGGGCCAGGTTCGACGTGTGTCTCTGCAGCACATTGGCAATGGAGCGCCTGGTCGCCCGCCGCACCTTTCCCCTGTTCGCGCGCACTAGCGCCTGCCGCAGCCTCTTCGGGCCGGTGGACCACGAGGAGCTGAGCCGCGAGCTGCAGATCCGCCTGGCCGAGCTGAGCGCCGAGGACCAGCGCCGCTGGGACTACAACTTCCAGCAGGACGTGCCGCTGCGGGGCCCCGGGCGCCTGCAGTGGACCGAGGTGGACAGCGACTCCGTGCCCGCCTTCTACCGCGAGACGGTGCAGGTGGGGCGCTGCCGCCTGCTCCTGGCGCCCCGGCCCCGCCCGGAGGGCGCAGGCGACAGCCCGCCCCCCGCGCCGCCGGCCGACGAGCCCCTCGACGGCCTCGGGGAGGCGCCGGCGCCGCCGGGCGGCGGCCCGGTGGTGGCTCCCGCCCCGGCCCCGGCCGCGGCGCCGCTGGAGAGCGATGAGCAGGAGGCGGTGCCGCCGCCGCCGCCGCCGCCGCGCAGCCAGGAGCCCCTAGCCGAGCCGCTGCTCTCAGGGATTGCGGGGCGCCCCGCGCCGGGCACTGCCGCTGCCGCCGGCGTCGCCGCCACTGCCGCCGCCACCGCGGCCGTTGCCACCACCGCCGCCGCGGGAGGCGCCGCGATCAAGAAGCTGCCCGGGCCTCTCATCTCCGGTGAGTCCCGCGCGGCCCCGCCCCGGCCCGGGCGGCCCGGCCCTGCTTTGTCCGGCCGGCCGGGCTCCCCCGGCCGCGGGGGCCTCGCTCGGTCCCCGCCTCCTCCCGTGGCATTAAAGGGCCCGCGGCGCGCAGGGCGCGGCTGCGCCGGCGCCCCGTCCCGCCCCGCGCCCGCCGCCCGGCGGCACGAGCGCGGGGCGGGACGGCCGAGCGCGCCGGGCCCCCTCCGCGCCGGGCCCGCTCCGGCCGCCGGGGCCCCTCCCCGGGCGCGGCTGCGCGGGGGCGCGGCGCGGAGGGGGTTAACGCGGCGGCGGCCCCGGGGGGCTTGGCCGCGGGACAAGGAGAAGTGCTTACACAGCACATTGCGCGGCGACGTAAACAAAGCTGACCCGCCGCGGACCTCGGCGCGGGCGGGACGGCGCCCCCGGCCCGGCCCGGCCCCCTTCTCGGGTTCCCCGGCCGCCCCCGCCCTGACCGGCCGCGCGCGCCCGTCGCCCGCAGATTTCTTCGCCAAGCGCAAGAGACCCGCGCCCGAGGCCAAGGCGTCGAACGAGGTGCCCGCGGGATGCGCCGCCCCTGGCGCCGCTCCAGCCGTGGGCCCGGCGGAGCAGACCCCGCGCAAACGGCTGCGGTGAGGTGGGTGCGGCGGGGCGCGGGGCGGGGAGGGGGATCCGCGCGGTCCCCAGTCTGCTGTCGCTCACCCGGCCTCTCTCCCGCAGCCTCGCGCCCAAAGAGCCCTGAGGGAGCCCGCTGGGCAGCGGCCAGGACAGGAGCGCTGGGCCTCGGCTGGGACCGTCCATGTAGCAGCGACCGGCGGCAGCTGCCACTGAGCAGCGTTCGGTTTTATGTTTAAAATTTAAAAAAAAAAAAAAAACTGTGCAATGTATTAATAACGTCTTTTATATCTAAATGTATTCTGCACGAGGAGTACACTGGTCCCAAGGTGTAAAGCTTTAAGAGTCATTTATATAAAATGTTTAATCTCTGCTGAAACTCAGTGCAAAAAAAAATGAAAAAAGAAAAAAAAAGGAAAAAAAGAGAAAACCATGTATATTTGTACAAAAAGTTTTTACAATTTTACTAACTTATATTTTCTATTTATATCGAGGCGTGGGCCGCTCTGCCACGCGATAGCTCGGTTATTGGTTATGCCAAAGGCACGTCACCGCATCTGGTTATCGGCAAATGTAAATTTATTTTTATAGCGGACTCTGGGGGGGGAGGGGTCGCTCACAAGTTGTAGCTGCCGCACAAGCCCAGCTAGCTAGCCAGTCTCTTCGCACTTTCTCTGTCTCTTTTATTACTATGATTACTTTGAACTTGAAGACCAATCTGTTCACATGGCTCCTGAGCCGGCTGCACCACTGCCCCGGCCCCTCATCCGCCGGGTTCCAAATAAAGAGGCCGAAAAACGCTGCAAGTCAGCTCCGTGTGTCCTTGTCCTCTGCCTCCCACTTTTCTTCTCTGGCGCCCCCACAAGTTAGGGAGATAGGACACTGGACAGAGGGGGCCGCCAGGCTTTCTAGGACTTCCAC
Organism: Paguma larvata; assembly: GCA_030068075.1. Taxonomy (NCBI): domain Eukaryota; kingdom Metazoa; phylum Chordata; class Mammalia; order Carnivora; family Viverridae; genus Paguma; species Paguma larvata. Next base: position 585,366 of record JAINVK010000061.1, read on the forward strand.
TCCAAAGCGAGAGGGACTTTCTGTCGGCAGGACTGGCCAAGCCCACCTGCTCTAGGCCCCTAACTTAGGGATGAGCGGCCCCGCCCTCGCTCTGGTACCCCCTCCCCCCCCACCGCGCCCCTCCGTGCGGGGCTGTGAGCCGTGACTTGGGTGACTCGGGTGACTCGGCTCGGTTCCGAGGAAACCACCCCCCCCCACTCTCCAGCCGCGCTGGGCTGAGCCCCCCTCGGGCTCAGGTGGGCATGTGCAGGGGCTGGGCCCCTCCTGACTACACTGCGGGCGCGTGGGGGACCAGAGCACCGGGGGGGAGCCCCAACGGCTCCCTCCCGGGTCCCCCAGCTCCGTGGGCCGGGGTCCAGCACCCGTGCGTGTGGCTGACCTATGCGCGCCGGCCGTGGGGGAGGGGCAGCCTGAAGGCCTGCGAGGGAGGGGGGACAAGGGAAGGGGAGGCGCCTGGGGCCCGGTGGGGGTGGGGAGGGGAGGGCTGCGGCCCTGGAGGAACTGGGATTCGAGGAACTCCAAGTCGGATCCACCCGCCTGCACCCACCAGCCTTCTGGTTTCCAAGTACTCTCTTTGAGTCGAAAAGAAGAGGTTTATTTTATTTTATTTTTTCATAGCTGACCTATAAACCTCTGAAAATTATGGCTTACAATGGAAAGGGTGACGCAAAGTGGCACAAACTGACGGCGAGCAGTGTTCGTGCTGGTGCCTTGGGCCCGCAGAAGCGGAACCGGCGGTGTATTTAAGTTAACTGTTTTGGGGCCGTGTGCAGCACTGACGCCCCCACGGGTCAGGGACGAAGACTGGGCCCCACCTTCCATTTGGAAGATGCATCTCCACTCGAAATTAACCTCTCCCCCAAGTGCCTAAACGGGCCTGGAGGAGGGAGGGAGGGCTGGACAGGTCACTTGGAGACGCCTGGACAGTGAGAGCTTGCCCGTAGGTACTCCGATGGCAACCTGGGCATCAGGCCTGCGGGGACCTGACTTCCGGCTTCGGCGCTCTCCTGTGGGGAGGGGGCCTTCCCCACACCCACCCGTGGGACCACAGCCCGGGGGAGGAGATGTGAACCGGGCATGAGGGGGCCTGGCAGAGAGCCTCACCCCACCAATCTACCCGAATTAAAAACCGTTACCCATGCCCGAATCTGGCGGGGTAGGGGCACCCGGGAGCCCCCGGCAGATTGCTACCTGGCTCTGCACACAGCCCGGGCCCACCGCCCAGGAGTGCGGCCCACCTGCCGCCCGCCGCACCCACTTCCTGGCTTTCTCAAAAGCAGGGCACCGGAAAGATACGCGATATTACGGTTTCTGGGGACGGCTTCCTCAGCGTCCCCGCAGGAGATGGTAGCAGATACCCGGAGGTCATCCTCCGTGGGGAAAAAAAGCATTGGATTCCGAGTCACGCGCGTGACCCTGGGCACACGTGGCCCTTCTTTCCCTCGGCGAGCCTCAGTTTCCCGCCTTTGGTGCCCGGTGAGTCCTGTATGAGGATATTATGGCCCCAAATCTCTTTTCTCATCTGTGCCCTTGACGGAGAGCCTGCGTGTGTGCCCGGCTGTCAGGACGGGCCCTTTCCTCCCCGACCCCCAGGCCCTGCCCCAGCCCAGAGCACCCGGGGAGCGGTCGGCCGGCAGCACACGCATGCGGTGGGGCGGTCCCAAGTCAGGGCCTGAGCCCGGTTCCCCTCCCTGCAGATCCGTGATAATAAGAATACTAATCCCAACAGCCACACTCATGACAACCGGCCCCGGGGGCACGGATGGCAAGTGCTGAGCGCGGTCCTCCCTCCGCGAGACCCTACCAATGTGGCCCCACCCCGCTGTCCAGTTGCCTGAGGAGGAAACTGAGGCAGGGGCAAGCTGCGGGAGGACCACTCACTGACCCAGGCGGGGCTGAGGGACCTGGGACCGCTCTGTTGTACTATCCTGTCCCTGGAGGGCAGGCACCGGGTGGGCCGGGGAGCCAGGCCCCCAGGGCTGCAGGAGGGGAGCGTGAGCTCACATGCGCAAAAGCGCGGAGCGCTGGGCCGGGCACACACGGTCCCGTCGGCGTGCAGTGAGCGTCAGGGGCTCGGACAATGTGTGGGCTCCCACTGGTCTCGACTGAGCGGATACTGCGTGCCAGGCTCTGTGCCAGGCTCTAGCCATACAGTAGCTTCCTACAGACAAGGCTTGGGGCCGGGGGGGACAGAATATGGAGCTTTAGCCTGGAGGCTGACCAGGTGGAGGCCGCGAGGGACTGCCCTGGGCAGTGGGGCGGGCAGGGCACGTCGGCCACACGCTTGGGGAAGTGCAGCGGGGGGTGGCGCCGTGTGCTCGGGTGGGACGGAGTCTGGAGGCCGAGGGAGGACAGAGGTTGTGAAGGGGGCCAGGTGAGCATGTCCGAGCCAGAGGGCCCGGGTGAGGCAGGAGAGCAGGGCCGGGAGGCCGCGTGGGGGTCTCTTCCGGCGCCTGGGCTGGGCCGGCCTGGCCTGCTGCTGGCCGCTGGGCCCACCCGCGGGTCAGACATTATCCAACCTAAGAGTGCCTTTTGGGGTGTGCCTGCCGGGCCTCCCCACCCCCTGTCCTTTTCCTCTGGTCTTCTGGGCCTTCCTGGGACCGCTGGGCTGGGGTCAACGGCTGGGTTTGTCTGCTGGCAGTGCAGGGCCCCTGGGGTGACGAAAGTTGAGGCAATTATTACATTATATTATATTATATTATATTATATTATATTATATTATATTATATTTAAAATATATATGGGGCGGCAGGGAGAGGGGCAGAGAGAGAGAGAGAGAGAGAGAGAGAGAGAGAATCTTAGGCAGGCTCCACACCCCGATGCAGGCTCTAGCTCACGACCCTGGGATCCTGACCTGAACTGAAATTAAGAATCAGTCGCTCAACTGACTAAGCCACCCAGGCGTCCCCAAGGCAATTTTATTTTTACTTTATTATTTTATTTTATTTTAATTTTATTTTTTAATTTAATTTAATTTTATGTTACTTTGTTATTTTATTAAATAAATAAATAAATAAAAATAAAAAATAAAAAATAAATAAGGGGAGGGGGGAGGGGCAGAGGGGGAGAGAGAGAGAACCTCCAGCAGGTGCCGAGCCCAGCACGGAGCGGGTCGCGGCTCCATGCCATGACCCCAGGACCCTGACCCGAGCCGAAACCAAGAGTTGGTGGCTCAGTCTCCACCGACTGAGCCGCCCAGGCGGCCCCCCCAGGGCAGTCTCACCAACGTGCCAAGGCTGCCGGCCAGAGAGAGAAGCGGGGGTCGGTTGAGGGGCTACTGCGGCCATGCGGGCAGAGGCCCCAGGTGGGCAGGCACCCCGTGGCCCTCCGGCGTGCTGCCCGCCACTCCCGGCTCCAGCCCCCGGCAGCGACTGGAAGGGACAGAGTCCCAGCCGGCGGGAGCCGCCTCTGTGGTGGGAGGTGAGGCGCTCAGACGCGACGGGCGAGCCACGGCGGGGCGGTCAGTGCCATCAGCGAGGGAAGCTGCGCCCGTGCGCCGGGGGGCGGGGGGGGGGGGGGGCAGGGGGCCACCGGCTTGTTTTCCAACAATAACAAAATATTTTCTTTTTTATGCAAAGTAAAATGGAATATTAATTTTTCCTTCTCTTTTTTTTTAAATGTAAAGTTTAGTTAGTTAACACACGGTGCAGTGTTGGTTTCGGGAGGAGGATTCCACATCACTCACTGTGTAGGGCAGGCCGGGCTGGGAAGCCCCCCTCTGGCCCCCCAGCAGGCATGAGGCATGAGGGTGAGCTGGGAGAGGAGTTCCAGGCAGAGGGAGCAGCCGTGGCAAAGGCCCAGAGGCCTGGGGTAATGGGCTGTCGGGGGGGCTGGGGCGAAGGCGGGGGCAGGGCTTGCCGGGGGACCAGGCGGGGGGGGGCACGGTGTGGTTTGGGGTCCTGCGAGTGCACACGTGGGCATTCCCAGCGCCCAGGAAGCCTTTCCAGAGAAGGGGGGGGTGGAGTCCCAGCCCCTCCTTGCCCTTCCCCGCCTGGATCCATGTGGGCCGGGCCCGAGGACGCGCCTTTGGTTTGAGGTGTTAGCACTCACGTTCCAGGTGAGGACGGCAGGTTCAGGGAAGCAGAGCAACGGGCCTCGGGTCCCCAGCCGGGGTGTGGCTGAACGCCGTGCCCCTGGCCTCGGCTGCTCGCCACCCCCACCCCCGCCACCCCTACCCCAGCCTTGGCCGCTCGTCCCGGGCTCAAGAGCACGGTTTCTTTTTTTTAAATTTATTAAAAGAATTTTTTTAAATGTTTGTTTATTTATTTTTGAGAGAGAGAGACAGAGAGAGAGACAGAGCACGAGCAGGGGCGGGGCAGAGAGAAGAAGAGAGAATCCGAAGCAGGCTCCAGGCTCTGAGCCGGCAGCACAGAGCCCGACGCGGGGCTCGAACTCACAGACCTGTGAGATCACGACCTGAGCTGAAGTCGGACGCTTAACTGACTGAGCCACCCCGGCGCCCCAAGAGCACCGTTTCTTAAAAAAACAGTGGATACGTCATTATTAACTGAAGTCTGTATTTTTATGACTTCACTCTCGGTGGTGCACGCGGCAAACCCTCCGAGCTCCGCCCCCTCATCCCTCCTTCCCTCCAAACCCCGCCCACCACCGATCCCGGTGCTGTCTCCCCGGGTCCGCCTTTTCCGGAAGGTCGCAGAGTCGGGCTCCTGCCTCACGTAGCCTTTTCACACAGGCTTCTTCCACTCGGTAACACGTGTCTGTGTTTCTTCCGTGCCTTCTTGTGGCTCCCTAGCCCATTTCTCTTCAGCTCTCAGTAATATTCCGTTGTCCAGATGGACCACACTTCATTCATCCGCCGCTGCCTCCCGAAGGCCTTCTTGGTTGCTTCTGACTTTGGACAATGACGGATAAAGCTGTGCAGGTTTTCGGCGGGGACCTAAACTCTTAGCTCCACTGGGGACGCACTGAGGAGCGCGGCTCCTGGATCGTGTGGCAGGAGTGCGTTGTGTTTTGTGCGAAACGGCCAAGCAGTCTTCCAGGGGGGCTGCCCTGCCTCGCGGGAGGATTCTACTCTCCCCACAGGCCGATACCAGGCTCGGCTACGTGACTTATCCTGGTCAGTGCGGTCCGGCTGGTGTGGGATACGGCGCGGCCAAGAGCTGCCGTATGGTGCCGCCACTTTCTCTCTCCACCAGGAGACCTGCGGGGCCCCGACAGAGGACGGGCAGCCCAGCCACAGCCCACCAGCGCGGGGCTGTCCCAGCGAGAGAGAAATTCTCCACAGGTAGTGTAAGCCGCCGAGGTGTTTGTTATGCAGCAGGAAGTACACTGAGCTGACAGACACAGTTCCTTGGAAGAGCCCGGTGCACTGTTTTAGGTTTCCAGGAACGACGCGAGGGCCTGGTGGCAGCGTCAGGGTGTCCACTGGTTACAGAGACACCTCTCTGGGCTCTGCATTCAGTGTGCCCGGGTGCTGGCTCCGTAGCGTCTCATTTAAGGGCTGGGAGTCGGGGTCTTTCTCATGGCAGGGGCCCCCTCCTCTCTGGTCGTCTTCTGTTCGGTGGTGTGTGTGCTTCAAGAGGTATCTGGTAGTGAGGCAGAGAGCAACCCGGCCAGAGGTGCTGCGAGGGGAGTGACACGGAGCAGTGGAAGACCACGGGGCCAGACGGTGCCCTTCTGCGTGGCCGGTGTGACAGTGACCCGGCCACTGGCTGCATCCCTGCGTGTGACGGCCGTGTCTTCGTCCTCACTGTGGGCGTTCATCACCCTGAGCTTCCCTGAGGCGACAGAACCGATACCAAGCTTCCCAACAAACCAAGCCCCCGCACCCACCCGGGGCCCTCTCCCCTACCACTGTCCCGGGCCCAGGCCCCAGAAGCAAGGCTCACGTCCACACGTGTACGTGGGGGGACAAAGGCATATCCTGACTCCTGCAGGAGGCCTGGTGGCTGCTGGCTCAGGTGGGTTTTTCTCTGGGGCTTGCTCTCGGCAGGGGAGAGCTGCCTCGTCAGAGTCACGGCCGCTTCCCGCGGGCGGCCCTCCTCCGGCGAGCGGTGCGTGCGGGGGACAGAGCCCGGCCCCTCGCCTTGAACAGACCGCTCCGAGGGGCCATCCCAGCTCCGGGGCTCCGGCCGTGGGCTGAGGGGCGTGTCCGAGCCACACCTTAGCTCTGCCTCTCCGTCCTCCCGACCTGCCCCTTCCCTGCAGAGGGGTGTGCCCGGGAGCCTTCTTGATGAAGCCCCCTGCACACGTGCACACACGGACAACACAGACATGTACAGACTCCCCCCCAACATGCACACACAGGTGTACACACAGACACACATGGTCACACACAGAGACACACACGGACACACGCATGGACATAGACAGACTCCCCCCCCCCCACAGGCACACAGACGCACACCAACACGGACACACACACACACGTAGACACATGTCTAGACATACACACGTGTCCAGTAGTTCTTACTGATTTTTGTTGACGAAGGGCAAACGTCAGACTCCTAGACTGAGCCGCGTGCCCGCACTCCTACGAAGGCCCAGGCACTTGCTCTGAAAATTAAAGACGGTGTTATTTTAAGCCCGGCCGCGAGTGGCCCGGGGGTCGTCGGGACGCAGATTATGTCGCTGAGATGCGCTCTCTGAAATACGAAATAGAAAGGCCCCCGGCGGCCCGAGCGGCGTCTGCTCTGATCCCGGCTGCCGGCGGCAGGCCCTGGCCGCGGGCTCCTCGGGGCCGGCCCGGCGCGCTTACCGTCCAGCCCCGAAGCGTGACCGCGGCCTGCCAGGCGACGCCAGGGGCGTGAAGTCAGGTGAGTGCCGGCGTGTTCTCTTCCTCGGCGCGGAGAACACCTGTTCAACGACCTCCTGCCAAGTAACACCGTCCCAGCCCTTTGTGGTTCAAAACAACGGTTTTGTTTATCCCCGTGACGTTTTGAGTCAGGAATCTGGAAGGTGCCGGCCGGCGGTTTGGCTCCGTTTTATGGGGTGCCAGCGGGGGTGGCCGGACGGGGACTGGGGGTCAGCGTCCAAGCCGGTCGCTCCCATCCACGGCCCGGTGGGCCGCCATTCAGGGGCCTCTGTGCCTTTGCCCGGGGCTTCCCCACAGCGTGGCTGCCGGGCCCCGAGAGCACCGGGCGGGAGCACGGCCTGCACCAGTCCGGCCCCGCCGTCACTTCCGCCTCCTCCAGCGGAGCCGGCCCGGGATGCCAGGGCGCCTCCCGGAGGTGCCGGTGCTGTCAGTCCCCGGCACGTGCGGAACGGTTGCCACCCGAGGTGAAAGCAACGCCGTCTCCCCCTGGCACGGCTTGTCGGCGACGCGCAGAGAGCCGGGTCGCTGAGCGCTTCCTGGATATGAGCGCACCACGGGCCGGGAGCGGGGTTTTGCTCAGAGGTCAGAGCCAGGCCCCGGGCCCGAGGCAGAGCTGGGAGCACGCGCACCCGACAGCACGGACCCCTCCTCTCCAAGACCCCTGAGAGGGTCCCACGACACCTGAGAAGCCCTCGCTGCCTTTTGTCATCTGTGTGCCCGTTTCCGTAAGTGTCTGGGTCCGCAAAATACCCGTATGTAGTATCCACGAGGAACGCAGTAGGTAAAAACACTGTGTTTATATCATGCACGCAGCACACACATGCAGTTACATAATCTCTCTTTTTCAGTAACTTTGTAGCTGGTTTAACATTTTTTTAAACAAGTTATTTATAGGGCACCTCGGTGGCTCTGTGGGTTAAGTGGTTAAGGTTCCGACTTCGGCTCAGGTCATGATCTCGCGGTCTGTGAGTTCGAGCCCCGAGTTGGGCTCTGTGCTGACAGCTTGGAGCCTGGAGCCTGCTTCCGATTCTGGGTCTCCCTCTCTCTTTCTGCCTCTCCCCTGCTGGTGCTCTGTGTCTTTCTCTCTCAAATATAAATTAACATTTAAAAAATATTTAAAAATTATAATGTTTATTTATTTTTGAGACAGAGAGAGACAGAACATGAGTGGGGGAGGGGCGGAGAGAGAGGGAGACACAGAATGTGAAGCAGGCTCCAGGCTCTGAGCTGTAAGGCGGGGTTCGAACTCGCAGACCTCGAGATCATGACCTGAGCCGAAGTTGGAAGCTCAACCGACTGAGCCACCCAGGCGCCCCTAAAAAATATTTTTAAATGACTCAAAAAAAAAAAGATTATTTATTTATTTTGACAGGGAGTGTGTGAGCGAGGGAGGGGTGGAGAGAGAGGGAGAGAGAGACTCTCAAGCAGGCTCCGGGCAGTCAGCACAGAGCCCGAAGCGCAGGGTCGAGCCGAAATCAAGAGTCGGATGCTTAACCCAGGCGTCCCACTGGCTTTAAATTTTGCGAGTAATAGTTATAGTATCACTTGTACCCCCTTGGAGTAACCCTCACGGGAGCTTGCAATCACGAACGAAATCAACGGAACAGCGCCGCGAGCTCGGTGCTCCCAGCCGGCGTTAATAATCACTAACCGTTTTCTAACCCTGCCGATTTGTTTCCTTCCTCCAGCTTTGAACTTTTTTGTTTGTTTGTTTGTTTGTTTGTTTAGGAATCTCCACACCCAATGCGGGGCTTGAACTCACAACCCTGAGATCAAGAGTTGCGTGCTCTTCCGACCGGGCCGGTGGGGCGCCCCTGAATCTGTTTCACTCCGGCGGGGTCCCTGGCCCCGTGTCCTCCTACTGTTCTTGCCGCGGGAGCAGCCTCTTCCGCAGGTGCAGCGCGGCCCCGCCTAGGCGGCCGTGGTCCCTTCCCGCCTCCAGCGGGGCGCCCACCAGCTTCCCCCGGGGCGCGCCTTTCCCCCCATTCCAGAACACTGCTGGCTTCTGAGGGAGTCCCCGCGCTTTGTCTCAAAGTGGCCGACCTCGGGCCGTGCCAGGCGTCCTGAGACCCTGCGCGGGGGGCCCATCCAGCGATGTCCCACGTTAGATGGGCACCGCCACCCGGAGGGCCGCACGTCTTTCTGGCCGCTTCTGCGGTCCGGGTAGGGTCATCCCGCGGCCGACCTGGACTCCGACGCGGCACCACGGGGCTGCTTTTCTGAGCCTCCTTTGAGCCGTCGGCCCATTCGTGGTGACTCCACGGAGCACTGACGGGCGGTCAGTCATCCCTGCGGCTACTTCCCAGAGGCGCTCTCGGGGTGGGGGGGGCCCTGAGGCGATCGGCAGCTGGTCCTGCGGACCCGCGGCCGGGGCTGGGGTCACGGCGGCTGCCTCCTGGCTGGCGTGGAAGACAGGCGGGGAGTTTGCACCAGCCCCGCCTCGGGGGCTTCAGGGGCCCGGCCCGACTCACTGGGGGTGGGGGGCGGGGGCAGGGCAGCAGTGGGGGTGATCCCCCCCTTTTCTGGGCTCTCCTCAGGGTGGGGCCCCCCATAGTGAGGGAAGCCCCCTCCCCGCTCTGAGCCTCGGTTTCCCCTCTAGGAAAGAAGAGCAATGCTCCTGGGGCCTGGCGAGCGCCGCGTTCCTTGGGTCTGTGGCGCCCGCGGTGGTCTGGGGTCTGCACCCCTTTGCCGACCCCACCCCGTGGCCCTCCCGGACCCAGGCTCGGGAGATCTATCTGGCCCCTCCCGTGGGAGGGAGCCCCCTGCCTCACAGCTCACAACGTGGGGCTTTCGCTTGGGTGGCCACATGGGTTTTGCTGCCCAACCCCGGCCCTTTGCTCCAGTCCTGGAAGCTGGTGGTCGCAGCGGAGCCAGGACTGCCGAGGCCAGAGCGAGTCCACCTGCCGCCCGGGGACTGAGGTTGGCGGGTCAGGTGCCCTTCCCCCTGGGAGGGTTCCCGGCAGGCAGGGACTCCGAGAGGCCGACCCACCGGTCCTGGCTCCGGTCCCTGCAGGAGTCTAGCCGTGAGCTGAGACAAAGGCAAGTGTCTGTCTCCTCCGTGCCCCTGTGCAAACCTCCCCCGCCATTCCCTCCTGTGCCAGGGGGTCCCTTTCTGGGGTATTACACCCCGAAGCGGCGGGCCAGCGACCTGGTAACAGCACCTGGTTCCCGGCCTGACCTGAAAAGTATTCTCATTTGTTCTGATGGTGCTTTGAGTCTGGAGCCATGTGTTTGAACGAGGAGGGAGGGAAGGGGGGAAGGGAGAAGGGAAGGGGGGGGAAGGAAGGAAGGGAGGGAGAAAGGAAGGAGGGAAGGAAGGAAGGGAGAGGGAGGGAGAAAGGGACAGAAGGTGAAGGAAGAGAAGGAGGGGGGAAGAAAGAGGGAGGAGGGAGGTGGGAGGGGGAAGAAGGGAGGGGGAGGGAGGGAAGGAGGGAGGGATGGGGAGGGAGGATGGAGGAAGGGAGGGAGGGAAGAAGGGAGGGATGGGGAGGGAGGATGGAGGAAGGGAGGGAGGGAAGGAGGGAGGAGGGAGGGAGGGAGGAGGGAGGAAGGGAAGGAGGAGGGAAGGAGGGAGGAGGGAGGTAGGGAGGAGGGAGGAAGGGGAGGCGGAGGGAAGGAGGGAGAGGGAGGGGGAGGGAGGAAGGGGAGGAGAGAGGGGAGGGAGGAGGGAAGCAGGGGGGAGGAGAGAGGGAAGCAGGGGGGAGGAAGGAGGCACCTACCTCAGTTTTGTTTGTTTTTTCTTGTTTGTTTTTCTTCGGGCTTCTTTCAGGGATGTCCGCGGTCAGGTGTCACCTGCAGCTTTGGGGGCTCCTGGAGCCCCCTGGGCACACCCCTGGCCCCCCACCCGCCGGCTGGGCTCTTGCACCTCCTGTAGCCACAGCTCCCCAGGCTCCCCAGGCTCCCCTCTGCCGCCCACATGCCCGCCCCAGGAGCAGGTGGCCTGGAGGGGAGGGACCTCAGCACACGAGCGAGCGAGGCACGTGGTGGGTCTTGGGGAAGCAGATGTGTGAGTTTCTGGGGACCGACAGGGGTCCCGGGAGGCGGCTTCCGGGCCCCCCTCCTCCCTCCCCAGGCTGGGGCCTGGACGCCCCTGGAGAAGGTGGGGAAGGTGCGGGCCGGGCGCTGCGCAGAAGGAAGGGGGGCGGCAGGAGCCGAGCAGCGAGCAGCGGTGGCGCTGGTACGAGTCACTCGAGGTCAGAAATGCCCTGAGCAGGAAATGAGATGCAACTTGTAAAGGACATCAAAGGAAAGGGAGAAACATTCTTCTAATATGTCACGGGGAAGGGAGGGACCGGGAGGATGTGGCCCTTTACTGGGAGGGCAGGGGTGGGCGGGAGGGGAGCGCGGCAGGTGAAGGAAACGCGGAGCCAGCGCCCTGAGCCGCGGCGGGCAGGGGTGAGCACCTCCCCGCAGCCGGGAGCCCAGGATGCTCGCCGATCCGCCGGGCACCCCGGAGCCCCCGCAGCCAGCTCCTCCAGGGCCCGCTCGCTCGTGGCCAGGGGGCACGCGCTTGCCGGCCACCAGCGGCACTGGGCCGGCGTCACCAAAGACCCGGAAGCTGAACGCAGCCTTTTCCTGGAAGGAAACTCCGGCCGATTGTGCGCGCCAAGAGCACTGTGGTGCCAGGATCTGCCTGGGAGCCCTCGCCCAGCCCCCTCCGTGGAGAGAGAGGGCAGCGTCCGTCCAGCCGGGGGGGGGGGGGGTGGTGCTGGCCTCAACGCCCTTGCCCACAGCCAGGAGTTACATCCCCCCCTCCCGCAGGTGGAGGCCCAGCCACGGTGACGGTGACCGGCTGAGGTTGGCTGCCTGGAGCAGGGCCCTGCTGCCCTACTCTGTGCACCGTGCCGGCGGGAGCCTCGGCTGCCGCCCCCGGTGCGCTCCAGGTGGGAATGCGGCCTTGCGGTAGCCCTCGGCCCCTCTCTGTCCCCCTTGGTCACTGGTTCCACCTTCCAAGGAAAATTTGCGGCCACCAAAGGTATTGAACCCACCGTCTGGGGAGACATGAGGCTGCATCGGATTCAGGGGGAGCTCCGTGGGCAAAGTCCCCGTCCCCCGAGGCCTGGGCTCTGAGGCGGGTGTGAATTGGGAAAAGCTTCCCCACCTCCCCTGACCACGGGGTCCACCAAGGCGACCACAGGCGACACAAGCCGACTGTTTTCATCACAAGGGGACGATGATGGCGGGTCCACACGCAGGCACCAGGAGGTGGGGGCTGTGAAGTCGGGCTCCCAACGCCGAAGCCACCGCCCCATCTCTGAAAGGGGCAATGCTGTGCAGGGGAAGGGGTAGGGTGGGGTGGGGCCAGGGCCTGGCCTCCAGGACAGGGGTGCTGGGTGCCTAGGGCACAGGGAGAGTGTCGGTCCCTGCGGTTAAGGGTTGGTAGCTCCCCAACCGGCTGGTCCTCATTTGGCAAAACGGGGCGAGAGGGGCAGCCTGACAGAAGTGGGGCAGGGGGGGGCGGTGAGGAGCCCGGTGCCCCCCAGAAGGCCCCTTCCTGGGCTCCGACGCTGGACACAGTAGCACCGGCCAGGGTTCGAAGTTTCGAAGGTTTGGTCCCGCAGGCGGCACCCGGGCCACCCGCTGGCTGCGCGGAAGCGGGGGGGGGGGGGGGGGGCGCCCTGCAGGAGGGCCGGGGGCTTGGGGGCGCCGGCCCCGTGGAGGGAGCGCAGCGGTGCCCGGCGGCCGGGGAGCGCTGGGCGGCGGGCGGAGCCTCCCCCTCCGGCCGCGGCCGCTCGGCTCGCGGGGTCCGCCGCGGGGAGGGGCGGGGAGGCAGCTGGACGCGGCGACGATTTATGGGCCTTTCAGGCGAGCAGGTGCCTCCTCAGGCCGCCCATTGTCCCTGCCGGCCTCACAATGGGGCCGCCGCAGCCGCAGCGCCGGCCCCCGCCGCGGCCCGAGCCCTGCACGGGCGCGCTGGCACCGGGCGCCGTCGGTGCGTCCGTCCGCGCGTCCGCGCGCCCGCCGCGCGCCGGGTGCTGGGAGCCGGGCCGTGCGCCCCGGCGGCGGCCGTGCAGGGCGCACGACCCTCCGGCCGGGCCTGCGGGGACCCGGCGCGCGCGCGCGCCGACCGTGCGCCCTGGGCCATGGTGCCCGCTGCTCCGGCGCCGTCGGGCACCCGGCTCGCCCGGCTGGCACGGCCCGCGCCGCGGCGTCCCGGGCGCACACACAGGGGCCTTTCTTCCCGGCCCCGCGCAACCATATGGCAAATCCGCGTCGACACAGCAGCCCCCGCTCATTCAGGCGCAGAATGTCCCGCAACAGGGAACAATCACAACTCTGTTCGCGTCTATTATGGATGCGGACGGGCGAGAAAAAAAAATCATTTAACTCCAAGAGATAGCCGGCTAATTACCAACCATATGTGAGCCCGCATTCAAAGCCATGCGAGGAGTTCATTCTGAATCGGGGCGACTTTATTAGGTATAGAAGACAGATGTCCCGACAGCACACGCATCACAGAAAATCGTGTCAGGGAGTTCTTGAAACGTCCCGGAGAGCTCTTTAAATATTAAAGACCCAGCCTCGCGGATGGGCTGGGCCGGGGTCCTCTGGGAGCCTCGGGCCCAGGAACCGGGAACTTCGTGGCAGACGCTGGCCCCGCCGGCCCGGGGAGGGGTCTGTCCTCCTCTGCCGCCTCCGCTGGGCGTCTGAGCCCTGGTCTCAGGTGCTCCGGGGCGCCCGGGGGAGTGCAAAGGGACCGGACCGCCCCCACGGCCCATCCCTTTGTGGGGCGCCTCCAAGACCCAAGGGCTGGCCCTGTTGGAACGGTGAGCTCTCTCCCCACCCCCCTGTCCTCCCCCGAACTAGAAGGAAGCGCACTTGGGGTGTCCGGTCGCCCTGGCCCAGCCAGAGCCTGCATAGACTGTGCGCACAGTAGGTCTTCCGCTGAGATTACTGAGCGAGTGGATGAACGGATGAATGAGCCAGTAGCACCCAACGCGGCCACGAAGGCCCCGTGGGGAGGGTCGGGAGTGGGGACAAGCAGGAGGAACTTCCTGATTTCTTCACCAAGAAAGTAGCCTCTGGTCATGAGCCTCCTTCTCTGAGGAAGGAAGAGAGAAAGCGCATTTGAGAGAGAGAGAGAGAGAGAGAGAGAGAGAGAGGAGAGGGAAATCTTTCTCTGTTTTCCATGCAATGCAATTATGGTCCAGCTTTTTCTCCTTGTTATTCTTTTAAGCCAAATGTCTGAATAAAAGGATTATTCCCCCGCCCCCGCCCCCCCCCCCGGCGTGGGGGGGGGCGAGATTGCCCGCCCCGTGGCTTCCGCGTCTCCTCTATGAAAGTAAGTGAGGTCAGCTACCATTCAACGTCGCAGCATATATGTTTGAAAATTTAAATATTTGAATCAAAGGAAAAAGGGGGATTTGCATTTCTAGCCAACGAGACAAGCCGGTCCCGCGCGCCCGGGACAATGGGGACATTTCAGTCGGCATGAATTGTCTCCTCGCGGGAGGATTCCGCAGAAAGGCGGCCAGTGCTTCTCCCTTTGTTTCTTCTGCTTTTGTTTTGTGTTGTGTTTTTCTTTCCTCTTACCCACTCCAATCCAGGGGTCTGTTTCCTGGAACCTGGTGGCCGACTCTGGTTTCGGAGACAGAAAGAACCATGGAAAGCTCTCAGGAAACGTGCACATCGGAGGCCTCTCTGGCACAAAAGCAAAATTTAATTGAACGCGCGCGGGTGGAGAAGGAGATGCGGGGGCTCCCAGGACCGCGCATCGGCGGACTCAGCTGGGCTGGCCGCTGGAGCCCCCGGTGAGCGGGAGGGAGGGCCCGGCCCCGAGTCCTCCTCCGGCCTCTGGCCGGGCCCTGCTTCTCTGGGGTCCCGAGCCTCCCGGCCCTCCGGCCGGCCCCGAGGCCCCAC